>CM042686.1:125880461-127080461 GCA_023614405.1 Avena insularis | reverse complement strand
CAGAGTAGTATCATGATGATAATATATTTATATGAGAGTCTCACTAGCGAAAGTATGATCCCTAGGCCTTGTTTCTAAGCATTGAAACACCGCTTGCTACTAGATCTGTTACATGTTTGCTTGCTTCCATCTTTATTTCAGTTTGCCTTTAGTCTCTTCCATGTCAACCACATGCCAGCAAGTATTTCTGGCACCGTTACCACTTATAATTATCACACCACTTGTATTTCACTATTTCTTCGCCGAACTAGTGCACCTATACACCTGACAAGTGTATTGGGTGTGTTGGGGACACAAGAGACTTCTTGTATCTTGATTGCAGGATTGCTTGAGAGGGAATACCTTTGACCACTTCCTCCCTGAGTTCGATAAACCTTGGGTAATCCACTTAAGGGAAAACTTGTTGCTGTTCTACAACCCTCTGCACTTGGAGGCCCAACAACTGTCTACAAGAATAGAAGTGCGTAGACATCAAGCTATTTTCTGCCGCCGTTGCCGGGGAGGTAAGGTAAATGGTACTCACATCCTCTGGTGTGAGTGTTCAAAGTAATTTCCTTTAGATTTTGCAATTTTTTCTTTTTGTTTCTTGTTTACACTAGTTAGGCTTAATGGAAAACAACAACAAAATTAGAGAGATTTTTAGCTAAGGTAGAACATGAATTCTTTGAAAATAAAATTAAAAAACCCATGGAACTTTCTTTGCATGCTAATAGCAATGTTATTAGTATGAATCTTTTAAACACCTTTGTTACTAATGCTATGGAAACGTCTAAGCTTGGGGAAGTTAGTTTTTATGAAAATGATCTTTTTAGTTCCCTAGCTTTAAAGAAGAAAATTTTCTCTGATGATACTTTATCTCCCATATGTGGTAATTCTAATGATACTTGTGATATTTTAAATCCACATACTGAAAGCATCTCTTTTAAAATACCTATAAAAATTGTTGAACGTGTTATGAACAATGGTTATTTGGGAGATGGAACTATCCATCCTGGTGATCATTTACTCTTTATACATGAATTATGCGGGTTGTTCAAGTTTGCAGGTATTCCAATGAACCAAGTTAAGAGGAAGCTATTCTCTTTATCACTTAAGGGCAAATCAAGGGAGTGGTATGAGCTACTAGATGAACCTCATCATTTGGAGTGGAAGGAATTTGAATCTCTCTTTTACTCTAAATTTTATCCTCCTCATGAAATTCATAAAGATAGGAATTACATTTATAATTTTCATCCACATGATGGAGAAAGTATTGCCCAAGCATGGGGGAGATTGAAGTCACTAATGCTCAAATGTCCCATTCATGAGCTCCCCAGTAATATTGTTATTAATAATCTCTATGCAAGGCTTTCAGGACATTACAAGGACTATCTAGATACTTGTTTAGAGGGATCCTTCACAAGTAAGGAGGTCAAAGCTAAGTGGGATCTTCTTGAAACAATTCAAAGCAATACTGAGGATTGGGATAACAACAAAGGTAAAGAACCAGGTATAAACTATGAGTATGATTGCATTAATTCTTTTGCTGAAACTGCTGATTTTCAAGAGCTTAGTGCTAAATATGGTCTTGATCCTCCAATTCTTATTGATTGTTTTAGAGCCTTTTCTTGTCATACTAATGCTCCTAAAGAAAAATGGGGCATGTATCATGAGCCTTTTAAAGACACTTGTAGTGAAAATGAAATTGTTATTAATGATAGCAATAAACATGCTCAAACCTCTGAAAGTACTATTTCTTATAAGCATGTTAATTTTTGTGGAATACATAGACCTTGTGAGAACAATAAAATTGAAGAAGATTATCACCGACAGGAATGAAAAAACTAGAATGTGGTATAGGGCTTTAAATGATCTTGGTAAAAAGGTTTGTGCCCTTTATCCTTTTATTTGTGAACTTTGATTTGAAGTGGGTCATTTCAATTTTCAATGCTCAGGCCATAATAATAGCCCTTCTAATCCAATGAGTATTTCAAGTTTGTATTGTGATGACAGGATCACTCCTAATCAGCATGATGAACTTACATTATTTTTGGGGTGTGAAGAGTTATCAAGAAAAACCTCGTTGGTAGATATGGGTCCTTTTGATATGAATAGTGTCCTGCATGGCTGTCATCTTTATTGTGTTGATAACTGTCACACAAATACTTACATACAAAATATTATAGAAGATGATATTTTACCAAAATATGACAAGACTAATATGTGTTTTGATCTTATTAATGAAAAGAAGGAATCCTCCAAAGTTTCTTCTATTGTCTCTAACAATGAACCAGGGTATATGGAGAAGCTTCCTTTCAAGCCTCTCCCTCCTAAAGAGAAGAAGATAAAGAAGAAAAGGAGGAGTAAAAGGAGGGAGGAAACGGTGTTTTCCCCTAAGCATGTTGCTCCTATTATAGTTTTTGATGAGTCCGAACTCGATGATGTTCCTATGCCTGTTACCTATAGTAGTGATCATGATTGGGAAAAGCACACTTCTTTTGATATTGAAAATCTCTTTGGTACCAATTCTGAAAATGATGATATTAATGATTGTTGTACTATTAGCGCTATCCATGATCCTTCCAATGATGATATGTTTACAAATGAACACACTTTGGAGGATAATTATTCTATTGCTTATGATGATACTACACCTCCAATATATGATGATTACAATGATGAATATGATATTTTTAGTCCACCTACTATTGAGGAGAAAATTAATTATGATTACAATATGCCTCCTATATTTGATGATTATGGTGATGAGAATAATAATTATAGCTATTTCGTTGAATTTGCTCCCACTACAATTAATAAGAATGACTATGCTTATGTGGGGAGTATTAATTCTTTTATGCATGTGGCTCATGATTAGAATGTTTTATGTGATAGTTATATTGTTAATTTTATTCATGATGCTAGGGAAAGTTATTATGAGAGAGGGAAACATGGTTTTATGTATCTCAACAATATTAAGTTTTCCCTCTTTATGTTGAAAGTCTTGAAGTTGCACTTGGTTTGTTTTCCTATGCTTGTTGCTTTGTGCTTTCATGAATTGTTTCTTTACAAGATTCCTTTTCATAGGAAGTGGGTTAGACTTAAATGTGTTTTGAATTTCCTTCTTGATGCTCTCTTTTACTTCAGTTCATATTTCTTATGTGAGTATCTTCTCAAACTATCATGCCTAACTTAAAGGCGTTAAAGAAAAGTACTTATTGGGAGATAACACAAAAGTTTTATATGAGTCTTGGAAGTTATTACCTCTGTAATAACCTCTCCTTATCATTTTTGTGTGATTTTTGTGCCAAGAGTAACCTCTAATGAGAGAGAAGTAATGATTGGGAAAGTTGTTGTCCCGAAACAGATTTCTGTGCTTCACTGTAAATATTCGTGTAAAATCTCTGTACGTCCTTTTGAGGCGTGAATTTTTGTGCTTATGCCCCAGGTTGTTATCTAACTTTCGTTAGTTCAATACTTTTCGATTTGAGCAACAGAAGGTCTTCGAAAAATTTCGTGATTACCTGCTGGTCTGTTTTGACAGATTTCTGCCCTTATTTGCATTTGCTTCTTGTTGATTCCTTTTTAGGTTCTCTTTGGGAAATTGAGCTTTTTGAGGGAAGTGATACAGTAGCTAGTGTTTTAATGGAAGTTTTATTGGTGTTAGAACTGAACCCAAAGACTTATTATCTTGAGTGCACTAACGTTGCTAGTAAAGATTGTGTGAAATTTTGTATGAAGGAAAAATTTCAGGTGTATGGAAGGAATGAGTAATGAGATGAAGAATGGACTAAAGATCAAGCTTGGGGATGCCACACGTTTCACCCCAAGAAATATCCAAGAAGTACAAGCGTCAAAGCTTGGGGATGCCCAAGGCATCCCCCTCTTCATCAATAAAAATCCCAGGTTTCTTCCAAACGCTTCATTTTTATTGTTTCATGCACAGTTGTGTTGTTCTTGGAGCGTCTTATTTTTTGTTTTCGTTTTGGTTTTTTGTTTGTTTGGTTTCCTTAGTTTTCTTAATAAATTAGTTGGACCACCTCTTTCATGCATTTGTTTTCAAATAGTTTGGTTTGGATTGGAAAAGAGTAGGAAAGTTCATGCTTAAGTGGTAAAGAAAGCTTGTTTTTGACTGTGGCCTATACTTTGTCATGCCATGCTTGATATTGTTTTGGCATTATTATTAGTATTCTTTGCTGTAGCATGACATGTTATAAACAATTGAGATTGCTTAATGTGCCTTGGAAGAATCATGCGTTGTTTTAGCATATTAAAGCATAGTATTGTGGTATTCTCCTTTGATGCTTTATTTGGGTTGACTTGGCACATGCTCACACTATATTATGACTATTCCAAGTCACCATAATCTTTATGATCCTTTAGTTTTTGACTTGTAATATCACTTTATGCTTTGATTAATGATGTTTTGTCACTCTGCATGATTATGTCCATTATTGCTCTCTTAGTTGGTCGCTCCCAGTCTTTTGCTAGCCTCCGTAATCAAGTATGAGTTCCACTCATGCATCCAACTCCTAAAACCAAGTTATTCCAAAGAGTCCACCATACCTACCTATTAGCATATGCTATTCCAAGTATATTCATGTTTTTATCTACCTTCCGAATTAAACTTGTTATGATAAAACTAGTGATTAAAGCTCTCACGAACTTGATGGCACACTTTACTTTTCTTGCTGTTGGGGATATACTTTCCGGGTATCCTCATAGTTCCTCACTGACCAGCATGGCCCACTTCGGGTTAGAGCTTTGCTTCACGGGCGACCCAGTCAGGGAGAAAAGACGAAGTCCAATCCGGCTACGGGAAGGCCCAGAAGACTTACCGACTTAGGCTCATAGTGTTGCTTGTAGTTCAAGATGTACTCTATAACCAACTCTTAGTCGTAGCCGGACTGATCTCTCCTGCAAACCCTAGGCCGGATATCTATATAAGCCGTCCTAGGGAGAGCCTTTAGGGCACCTATCCTCATAGTCTACAATCTCAACTCTCACAGGCGAACCCTTGTAACCCATATTCCGGCTCTGCCGTATTACTTGATTGCTAGCAGGAGTAGGATCCGTCCAAAGTCGGCGGATTCGAACCTGGGTAAACTTGTGTGCTCACCGTCCCGGAACACCGTACGTCTCACACCCCTCTCTTCCGCACGCCTCGAGGACCCCCTCATGGTGTACTTGTCATAAATCCGACGACAGTTGGCGCCCACCATGGGACAAGTGAGCTTTGGATCTGTGTTCCAAGCGGAATCTGCATGAATCGGAATCAGCAAGACTATCGTCGTCGGTGGCATCCTCTACGCCAGCGACGTCCCTCTCATTGTTCTTGACGAGACCCGGATCCCGGCTAGGGAGGCTGTGACTGCATACACCATCATGTCTTTTGGCGAGATCGATGTTTACATCGGTTTTGCTGAACCTGTCCCACCCACCCCAGCTGTGATGATAGAGGCAGAAGAATCTTCTGGGTCCCCTTTGTCCGCAGAGGCGGCAGAGTTCCGAATCTCAGAAAACCCTAATCCCACCCAGCCCGCACCAGTTGCGGAGATAGTGGAGAAATCCGAGCCATAAGAAGACCTAGCGGTCCAAGTCGAATCTGGAGTGGATCTCCTTGGAGAGGCTAAATCCCAGATCGACCCACCCGCTGAAGTCGAAATCCAGGAGGAGCATATCAACAACACTGATTCCGGCTCTGATGACGTCGGGACAGACAGGCCTTTCCTAAGGTACACGCTGCGACGTATGATAATGCAAAACTCAGGCGTAGACGCAATTCTCGAGACCATCAAAAGTTTCGACGAAGCTGATCGCGAGAGCCGTAGGTACCTCAGGAAGCATGCATCACACTTTGTTGGATATGTGGGATCCGGACCCGGCTCTGCCGATCCTGGAGACGACACCGACTCTATGCTAGAGGAAATTGGAACAAACACCGATGTACCCGCATCCTCGGATGAATCGATGACGTCAGCAGATTTCCGAAAGTTCTCCGCGGAATATGACGAGGAGTATAACTCCAAAGCTACAGAGGAAGGAGAAGCCATGGATGAAGGATCCGGGGAACACTCTCCCAAAGCGCAGGATGACATGGAAGTCAGAGATAATCCCGAAGTCCAGATGTCCGAAAGTACCGATCCGAGCTTGACTCTGAGAAACGGACCCAAAGCCGTCTTTGCTACCGGCGCTGCCAAGAAGGCAAAGAAGAAGAACAAGAAGAACAAGACCCCGGAAAAAGTGCCTCTGGCAGAGGAGGTGATTGCCGAGGAATACGAGGAATACTCGGATGGAGCACTTATCCCAGAAGAGCCCAAAAAAGAAGAGTCAATGGATGGACACGTGATCACTGAAGGTGCGCGTAAACTCATCGATGTTGTATTAACCACACCTATTTTTATAGCTGCAGAACTTACTGCTGAAGAACTGGACGAGAGGGCACAGGCCCTAGAAGTGCATCATCAAGTACTCCTCGATGAAGCCAAAAACATTGAGGAGGAAAAGAAACGCATAGCATCTGCGGAGAAGTATAACTCTAGGCAATACCAGAAGACCAGGAAGCGTCATACTAATGACAACCAATTCCCGCAGATCCACACTGTCCTTTTCGGAGAAGAGATGGGGAAGCCTCGGAAAGATAGCAAAGGGGATTGGGTATATCCAACCCAAGTACAGAATACCGTGGTGGCTCGAGAAATTCTATCGGCTAATCCAGGACCGGAAAAGATCCGGTTGGGAATCAAACTACTCAACAAGGGACTGGAGCAGCAAAAGGTCGCCATGTCCGGAAGTCAAAAACTGGTCTCTGATTCCGACCAATGTCACACAGATCCGGCTTGGGCTGACGTAAGACCCCAGTGCGTTCCGGAGCAGCACCACCCCCCCGATCGCCGGGAAGACAATTACTCGAGAACTGGATCTTCGGCACAACACCACAAAGCTGCCTGTGGCTAGCATAACGTTGACCCAGTTATGGAGCAAGAGGCAATTGCTGCACTGAATCCGAGGAACCCGCCCCAGCGAGAGTCGAAAGACCGCAGGGATGATGATAAGGAGAAACGTCGGGCGGAGGACCGACAAAGAATTCCACCTCCTAGACATGAAAGCCGTCCGGATGACGGACGAAGGAACGACGGAAACCATGCTGGGACAAGCCGGCAGGGGGTTCATCACGATGAAGACCCTCTCCGGAACCGGAATAATGATGCTCCGGACGGAGGCCGGCGATCATCCAGAAAAAACCTAGCTGCTCGACCCTCTCCGCCAAGTAGCCATCACAACGGCCCCCAGGGAGGCAATGGAGGGCGTCGTGGTGGAGGAGGTGGTGGCAGAAGCCGAAGTCCGGCTCCAAGGCACCGCAGCGAGGTCCTGACAGAATACTTGAAAGTACTTTATGCTTATGTTTGTTCTGGTTTAGATTTCTGATTCTAAAAATGCTACCTTCGGGTATAACTATAAAGTTTCTACTCTATACTTTGGTTATTTGTCTGATTGCCGGATGTAGGTATTTTCCAAGTAGTGAATTGTTGGTACTGGAAGCCGGCTTTGTTTTCGAGTTTAAACTGGTTTAGCAATTGAGCTCCGTTGCTCGGCGAAGTTTTCACGCAGAAGGTTTAGCCGGCTCACGAAAGGGACAAAGCGGAAATCCAGATACAAGATAAGTATAGACGAAAAAATATAAGTGCTTATGTGAACATTTCAGGCACACAAAAATTTAAAGCCAAATGTGCTGAATAGATCAAAAGCTTAGCACTAGCAAAATTATAGTACTGCATATTTACAGACCCATCATGTTTCTCAAAATAATACATTTGTTTCTCGTAATCTATGATGCAGGAGGAGAGGAAGGAGCTGCCGGCTCGCTGGATACATCGCCTTGATATCGTTCCGAGATGTCCACATCCGAAATGGTGTGGTCATCGTCAAAAACTTCGGCTACTTCTTCGGGAGGCGGAGGCGGAGTGTCCACGCGGGTGAAGAAGGGAGTGTCATAGCTGGTCAAGTCAGCTACATGACATCCATATCCGGCGCAAGAGTCCATAATGGCCTTGATGACTTGCTACTATCCGTCTTCATCCACTATAGAATATCCTCTAGTCACTTGCCATATCTCCATGCTTCCATGGTGGCTCATGACCATGGTGAGAGCGTTCTGCGCTGCGGATCGCGCTTAGGACATGTTCCAATCCTGGACAAGTTGCGGCATCTCCTTCGCCTTGTCTCGCACCTGAAAGTCCGACATGCTATGCATGTCCGGAATCTTGAGAGCTTCGCCAATATCCTCAAGGGATTGGCGGAAGTCATGAAGCAGATCACCGACTTGGGTAAGCCGGTGGGTGCGAGGCTCGGTAGAGGTGGAGTCCGTCAACTTCAGAGGACCTATACACAAAAAGAAGTTAGGAAAAAACTGACATCGAAAGAGTCGAAGAATATAGACAAGTCAAAAAGATGGAAACATACCGAAGATGACGTCGTCAACTTTGGTTTTCTCTTCTTGAAGACTTCGGAGTTCTGCCCGGAGCGCCTCGGAAAGGTCCTTCTCTCTGCAAAGATTGTTGTTGAGATCCGAGATCCTCTGATCTTGAGCAGCAATCTTACGATCATGCTTGTCAGTAGCCATGGAGGAGGATTCCAAAACTTAAGCGATGCTCTTCTCATGATCCGCCTTGAGCTTATCCAGCTCTTGGTGAAGTTCTTTGTTCTCCACCACCAAGGTTTTGAGGTTCTCGGCCTCTTCAATCATAGTGCATGACTGTTTTACCAATGTTGTAAGTCAAAAAGAACAACAGTTCAGTAAAAATATTCGACTATGAAAACATGAAAGACAAGGTTTGAGTCTCGGACTGTTTACCTTCGGCCTCATCCTTGGAGACCTTAAGCTCAGCATTCTTAAGTCGGAGAGCTCTGATCTCTCTCCGCTTGTTGCAGACATTTTTCAACAAATCTTGGTTATAGGAATATACTTTCTGTAAGTCAGAATACCGAAAGTCAGAAGTCTAATAAAGACTCGGGCTAATATTTTTACTAATATCAGCACGAGCCTTGGGGGTTACACTAGTTCATTCTTTGGCATCCTAAGGAAGCATAAACCCGGATTATATATCCTACTTCATGCTTGGGGGCTAGAGGATATGATATGAAATAAAGGAAAAACTGGAGTTAGAATTCCAACTTACATATTGTTCGCGAGTAAGTTTATCCAAACTCACATTCACTTCAACAACAACCTTCTCAGCGAGAGTCAGAGGAACCACTAGCGTAGTTGGAAGATCACCGGTCCTTATCCTCTCGTCGCGAAGACGCACTTGTTCAAGAAGGTCAGAGTGCTTGATGTCCTCTGCCTCTTGCGCTTCTTCTTCGGCAGAAAGATTTCTTTTCTCCAGGCATTGCCTGGCCAGCCGCTGGATCTCTTCCGCAGATTTCCGGGACAAGCCAAACTTGGCAAGCCCCGGATTGCCGAGAAGGTTTTCGGCAAAGGTCTCTGCCGAGGGATCATTACCCAAAGAGGGTTCACCCTTATCTAAACCTGACTCACTCATGGTGACGTCAGTCTGTGATTCAAGGATCGCTGGCTCCGTTGAAGGAGTTGGATCTTCTGCGACAGCCGGCGAAGGAGTAATCACTAGCATTGCAGAGGATTGGGGGGCAGGAGTCAGAGGAGCCACGGCAGGAGAGGCTATGGTCAGCTTTGTCTATCGCAGGGGCTTTGAAGAAGTTCCCTTCCCCTTGCCCTTGATGAGCTGCTTAGCTCTAAGAATGTAATAGAATGGAAAATATTACATCTCGAAAGAAGTTCCCTTCCCCTTGCCCTTAAGGTACAAAGGCGAAAAGTTGTGTTGAAAGTGACCTCTTCACAATGGGCACCTCCTTTGTGCCGATGGCCACTGTCGGAGCCTTGCGCTTCCTGGGCACAATGTCCGGCAATGGAACCAGTTTTGCCTCCTGAGAAAACTCTGGAGGATATCCCTCGAGTGGAGCAAGTTCCGACTCGGGGAGGTCGGCAAGCTGAAAAGAAGAAAACATATCAGTATTGCGAGATAACTTAAAGGATGAAACACATAAAAGGGTTTATTGTTAAAAGCTTACCGGCACCACAGGGTCTTCCGCTGTGTGCATGTCCAGAGAAACTTCCAGGATCTTCCTTTCGATCAGTTCCCTTATCAGCCATTTAACCTGGCTTATATAACCTTGCGAGGTATAGGCTCTGGGATGATGCAGAGGGAATCCTTTTTGGACGACATGATGGAGTGCATCAGTCGGTCTCCGTGGTGCTGGAGGGGTTGGATCCAGCGTGATACCCAACATTGGACCAAGTTGGATCCCTTCAGTCCTTTGTGTTTTATCAGATATTCAATCCGCCTCTTGGCAAGAAGCAGATCGTCACTGAGAGCCGGAGCAGCCTCGTCCCAAGATGCTTGAGGCGTGGCAGCTTTGTCGATAAAACCCGGCAAGGCAGTGGCTTTGCCGGGAGCAGGGACATCCTTGTGGTAAAAAAAGTGGCTGGCCATTACTTGACCGAGTCACTAGCTAGAATCTTAGCATAGGCGCGATCGCGCCTAACTGAAAAACTAATTGTATCGGTAATATAAGGAATACCGGCTGTGATAGAGTTTCTCCGGACATGAAAATAGTACCGGAATAAAGTAAGACTTGGCCTAATGCCGAGATATCCCTCGCACAAGGCCGCATAGGCTCTCATCTCTAAGATGGAGTTGGGGGGAAGATGGTGAAATTGAACACCATAATGATCTATTACCTCGGAAAAGAAATTTGAGGGAGGGAAAGACAGACCTCTGTCGAGATGGGTGCGAAAGTGTACCCGCTTGTTGGCGCACGGGTTGGGGATGGTTTCGCCGGAGCCACTCTGCCAGTCGCCAGCGTGGAGGAGCCCTTTAGTCTCCACGCCATGGAGCTTCTCATTGTCCAGCAAGCAGGGGATCCAAACCCCACGGTTGCTTTCTTTCTCTGCTGCTGTCCACCTAACCGTGCCCCTTATATCCACCTAACCGCGCCAAGATTCATGCAAATGGTACTGTGTAACCGCCATACGGCATGGAAGGAACTAGGAAGGACACACGCGATGATTACGTCGCCTCGATCTCCGTGTGCGCATTGAAATGGCGCCTCGGTTCCATGAACGGCGGACCTACCAACGATCGAGCTGACAGGATGTTTGTCAGATGACGTGACTTGACCATGACGAGTGTCAGATGACGTCAAAGACCAAGTTCCGGCTTAGTTTGAAATCAAGCTGGAAAATCCGAGTAACATGTTGATAGGTCCAACTTATTTTGAAGACCCGAATCGTATTTTTTGTGAAGTTTCGGGAACCCTTCAAGATTCTGCAAGCCGAAGATCAAGCTAGACGATGATAAATCCAACTTTGCATCTTGGAGACTTCCGGGGGCTGCTGTTGGGGATATACTTTCCGGGTATCCTCACAGTTCCTCACTAACCAGGGTGGCCCACTTTGTTAGAGCTTTGTTTCACGGGCTGCCCAGTCAGGGAGAAAAGACGGAGTCCAATCCGGCTACGGGAAGGCCAGAAGACTTACCGACTTAGGCCCATAGTGTTGCTTGTAGTTCAAGATGTACTCTGTAACCAACTATTAGTCGTAGCCAGACTGATCTCTCCTATAAACCCTAGGCCGAATATCTATATAAGTCGTCCTAGGGAGAGCCTTTAGGGCACCTACCCTCATAGTCTACAATCTCAACTCGCACATGCGAACCCTTGTAACCCATATTTATTTCTCTGGCCAGACATCGATTGCTAGCAGGAGTAGGATCCGTCCAAAGCCAGGATTCAACTCAGTAAACTTGTGTGCTCACCGTCCCGGAACACCGTACGTCTCACACCCCTCTCTTCCGCACGCCTCGAGGACCCCCTCATGGCGTACTTGTCATCAATCCGATGACACTTGCCCTTAATAAACTTGAACCATTGTGTCGTCTATGTTGTATATGCTTGCACTTATTTGTTGGGGATTAGCAGAACCATGTTATCATGGGGAACGCTTTCAACATTGCACTTGTACTTTGTACCTAGTTGATATCATGCTCTTTTGTCTATGGATGTCATCGGTGTGAAATGAAAGGGGAGCTTGTAAGTCCATGGAGTTATGTATATGTGTTAGAGGAACACTTGGGCCGCTGGTCTAATCCATGTTGTCATGGTGGAAACCTGCAGCGTAACCAAAATGAGCTGTCTATGAAGCATTCTTCTTATAAAAAAGAGTCAGATATTGAGAAAAAAGAGAAAAAGAGAAAAAAGAGATATATGAAAAGAGGAAAGAGAGAAAAAGCACCATATTCCCATGGTAAATAAGAAGATTGATGAGATGCTTGTTGTCTGCTTGCCTTGTCATTTTGATATGGTGATTCTTCCGTATCATCGGGCAAGGGGTACCCCGTTGGCGGTTCTCTATGATACACATGTACTTAAGATGACAAGAACTTACCGGTGACTAAACTTGAGTAGTATGTGGAGCGGCCCTCGTATTCAAGGGACATGAGATTTCCAACTTATACTTCGTCAAGCATATACTTCATAGTTTGTTCACTTTAACCTTAATCACTTCAAGATGCTTATGATAGGGGCAATCAGAGCTGAAAGCTATTTAGTACCATAATTTTTGGAAGCTCTTTATGAAACTTGAATCTCTGCTTCCATCTATGAAGGCCTTTCTTCCATTTTTATATTGAGTCTCCACCTTCTATCTTTATGCACCTACTTTGAGAGCATAGTGGCCATTTTTAGTTCTATGTGCATTGTCCCAAGACTTGTTGATTGATGCATAACTTGATATTGCTTGTTCTTAAACTACTTGTATCTAGTTAGTCTTATGAACTTTGAAGGTGTCCTATGCATTTATATTTGCTACTCTATGAGGGACAAGCTGAATGCTACTATGCTATGTTTTCTTTATGTGAAACAAACAAACATCCTTAAAAGCATTGTTATTCATGAATCTTTTGTTTGTGCCTTTTCATGTTACAACATAGTTGCTATGTCTTATTGCTAGAACTTTATATTTCATGCTATGTTGAAGTACTATGATCCCAGCTATCCATGTTTTACAAATACTTTGATCAAGTTTATGATGGTGCATGTCACCTCAAAAATTATTCTTTCTTTTTATCACTTACCTACTCGAGGACGAGCAGGAGTTAAGCTTGGGGATGTTGATACGTTGCTAACATATCCATAATTTTTGATGTTCCATGCTTGGTTTTATCTACTTTCTTATGTTTTGTTCCAACTTCGGAGTACTTTTCATATGATTTCTTGGACTAACCTATTAACAAGATGCCACAGTGCCAGCTGCCTGTTTTCTGTTGTTTTTGGTTCTAGGAAGTCAGAAAACGAATATTCTCGGAATTGGATGGGACAAAAGCCAAAGTTGATATTTTACCGGAAGACTCATGGAGCCAGAAGACGAGAATGAGAGGGGACATAGGGCGGCCACACCATGTGGTGGCGCGGGCTAGCCCTGGCCGTGCCACCAGGTGGTGTGGGCCCCCTGGCCACCCACCGACCTTGCCTCTTTGCCTATAAGATGCCTCCTGATGCAAAAACCCTAGGTGGTCAATCAGAAATCCACGAAAAGTTCCGCTGCGTCGCCGCCACCGAAGGGGAGATTCGGGGGATAGAAGTCCCTGTTCCGGCACCCTGCCGGGACGGGGAATTGCCCCCGGAGCCATCTCCGTCGATCTCCACCACCATCTCCATCACCCTTGCTGATTCCCATGATGAGGAGGGAGTAGTTCTTCCTTGAGGCTAAGGGTTCTATCGGCAGCTATGTGTTCATCTCTCTCTCTATGCATGATCATATTGTGATCATGAGCTTTGTAATCAAGTAGATCTACCTTTCTACTCAAGTGCTTTATTAGATCTCTGCTCTCCCCATGTGTGTGAAAGTGATAGCGTGCACACCATGGTGGCACTTAGGCTAGAGATTACAAATACTTGTTATGAGTTATATTTGGAGTTGGATGTTTCTATGAAATTTTGGTGTTTGTTGGAACCATCTAGTGCTCAAGGTGATAGTGTGGGGTTATCTAGATGGGAAAGGCTTACTTTGAGGAGTGCTGTTATAGCCCTACCATGGATTGAAGTGTCCAACCGGAGAGTAGTTCAGAATAGTATCATGAAGATAATATATTTATATGAGAGTGTTCACTAGCGAAAGTATGATCCCTAGGCCTTGTTTCTAAGCATTGAAACATCGTTTGCTACTAGATTTGTTACATGTTTGCTTGCTTCCATCTTTATTTCAGTTTGCCTTTAGTCTCTTCCACGTCAACCACACGCCAGGAAGTATTTTTTGGCACCGTTACCACTTATAATTATCATACCACTTGTATTTCACTATCTCTTCGCCGAACTAGTGCACCTATACACCTAACAAGTGTATTGGGTGTGTTGGGGACACAAGAGACTTCTTGTATCTTGATTGCAGGATTGCTTGAGAGGGAATACCTTTGGCCACTTCCTCCCTGAGTTCGATAAACCTTGGGTAATTCACTTAAGGGAAAACTTGCTGCTGTTCTACAGACCTCTACACTTGGAGGCCCAACAACTGTCTACAAGAATAGAAGTGTGTAGACATCATACCCCCTACCCAAGATAGAGGATCTATTTGATCAGTTGACTGGTGCCAGCGTGTTCTCTAGGATTGATCTTAGAACTGGTTATCACCAACTTAATATTCGTGCAACAGATATTCCAAAGACCGCCTTTACTACCACATATGGATTGTATGAGTATACGGTCATGTCTTTTGGATTAACCAATGCCCCTGCTTATTTCGTGAATCTCATGAATAAGATTTTCATGAATTTACAGGATAATTTTGTTGTGGTGTTTATCGACGATATTATTATCTACTCCAAGTCAGAAGAAGACCATGAGCAACATCTTAGAATCATCCTTGAAACCTTGAGAGAGCACCAGTTATATGCCAAGTTTAGAAAATGTGAGCTTTAGCTGAAAGAAGTAGGATTCCTCAGACATATTGTGTCGGCAGCAGGAGTCGCTGTTGATCCCACCAAGATCAGAGATGTTGAAGCATGGGGAGCCCCAACCACTCAAACCCAAGTCCGTGCATTTCTCAGATTAGCGGGATATTACCGCAAGTTCGTAGAAGGATTTTCGAGCATCGCAAGACCCATGACCCAACTGTTGAAGAAGGACAAGAAATTTGAATGGATAGACAAATGTGAAGCAAGTTTCCAAGAACTCAAGAAAAGATTTATTTCAGCCCCAATATTGATTATGCCAGATATCAAGAAGTCGTTTGATGTGTATTGTGATGCATCCAAGATTGGTCTCAAATGTGTGTTGATGCAAGAAGGAAAATTCATAGCACATCTGTCTCAACAACTAAAGCAGCATGAGCAAATCTACCCTACCCATGATCTAGAACTAGCAGCATTAGTGTTAGCGTTGAAGACATGGCATCATTACCTTATGGGTAACCGCTGTGAGATTTACTCAGATCACAAGAGCTTGAAGTATATGTTCACCCAGAAGGAGCTGAATATGAGGCAAAGGAGATGGATAGAGTTAATCAAGGATTATGACCTTGACATTCACTATCACCCTGCAAAGCCAACGTGGTAGCAGATGGTCTTAGCAGATTGCCGTGTAGATTAAACACCATGAGCAAAGAAGCCCAGCCAAGTTTGGATGAAGAGTTGGAGCAGTTTAGAACGGAGCTAGTTAGCAAACGATTCTTAGCTAGCATTAAACTTCAACCCACTTTGATTAGTCAGATCAAGAAAGCCCAGAAGGGAAATGCAAGTATCGACAAAATCAAACATCATATTGGTACCAAAAAAGTACATGGATTCACCGAAGACGAAGAAGGAGTTCTGTGGTACAAAGGACGTATCTGTGTGCCAGCAGATTCGGAGCTGAAGCAAGTTATCGCGCAAAAAGCTCATGATACTCTTTATTCTATCCACCTCGAAGGAACGAAGATGTATCAGGATTTGAAGGAGAAATTTTGGTGGCACAAGATGAAGAGAGAAATCGGAAGCTACATCGCCAAGTGTGATATCTGTCAGAGAGTCAAAGCGGAACATCAGAGACCCGCAGGACTATTGCAACCATTGCAGATTCCGGAATGGAAATGGGATTCCATCGGAATGGACTTTATCACCGGTTTGCCTACTTCTAGTAGGGGAAATGACTCAATATGGGTCATCGTTGATAGACTATCTAAGGTAGCCCATTTTATACCAGTCAAGACAACTTACCAGAGTTCGAAGTTAGCAGAGTTGTACATTGCTAGAATTGTTAGTTTGCATGGAACCCCCAAGACCATAGTGTCGGATCGAGGAACCTAGTTTACCTCGAGATTTTGGCAGAAAGTCCAAGAAGGATTAGGAACCAATTTGAATTTCAGCACAGCTTATCACCCACAGACCGACGGACAGACTGAAAGAGTCAACTAGATCTTGGAAGATATGTTGAGAGCTTGTGTGCTAGAGTATGGATCAAAATGGGAAGACTGTCTGCCTTTCACAGAGTTCTCATACAACAATAGTTATCAAGCCAGTTTGCAAATGGCCCCATTTGAGTTCTTATATGGAAGAAAGTGTTGTACCCCTTGGAATTGGTCGCAAGTAGGAGAGAGTCAGATTTTCGGACTCGATATCCTACGAGAAGCCAAAGAGAAGGTTCACAAAGTCCGTGAGAACCTCAAGACCGCCCAATCCAGACAGAAGAGTTATGGTGACAAGAGATGTCGAGACCTGACCTTCAATGTCGGAGATTTTGTGTATCTCAAAGTGTCATCATTGAAGGAAACGCAACGTTTTAGTCTGAAAGGGAAGTTAGCCGCCAGATATATTGGGCCATTCAAGATTCTGAATCATCGAGGAGAACTATCGTATCAACTAGAACTGCCAGAGGAGATGTCAGCCATCCATGATGTGTTCCATATCTCGTTACTTCGCAAATGCTTAGAAGTGCCGGAGAAGACCGAAGTTTTCAAGAACATCGACCACCGAGCCGTTTAAATCAACAAGGATCTGACATATCGTGAAGTGCCCATCCGTATCTTGGAAGAAGCTTACAGAACCACCAGGACCCAGAGTATCAAGTTTCTCAAGATTCAATGGAGCAACCATACCTAAGAAAAAGCCACTTGGGAGCGAGAAGGTTACATTAGGACAGAGTTTCTAGATCTCTTTAGTTCCTAGTTTTCTTTCTTAAATCTCGGGACGAGATTTTGTTTAAGGGGGGAAGGTTTGTAACATCCGAAACCTTTAATCAAGGTTATCAAGATCCAAATCACCCAATTTAGGTTTAACAAAAAAAATTATCACTAAAATAATTAAGGATGCATATGCGTGTTGCATTAATATGGAATTGTTTGGAAATGCCATGTTTGCTTGTTATAATGGTTGTAAAATGATTCAAAGATGAATTCCACATCATCTAGATCATTCCCAAGCAAAATCCAAAGAAGAAGAAATCAAATGGAATTAATAAATCCAAATGGTCACTTTTGCCATTTTAATCCACTAGGCCACTTTAGGTGTTCCTAGAACTCAAATTCAAACAAAAACAAT
The DNA here is from genome assembly GCA_023614405.1 of Avena insularis. Classification (NCBI taxonomy): domain Eukaryota; kingdom Viridiplantae; phylum Streptophyta; class Magnoliopsida; order Poales; family Poaceae; genus Avena; species Avena insularis. The sequence continues at coordinate 127,062,897 of CM042686.1, read as the reverse complement.
TCTAACTCTTGCACCCCTTGCTAGTACAAGTAATGATCTACCAAGGCCCACTTTGAAATCTTAAAAAAACATTTAAACCCTAAATTTAAATGGCATTTGAAAATGGAATCAAGTCTATGTACTTAGATCCCAATTTTTCAAAAACCACTCAAATGAGTTCAATTTGACAATCCCTAGCAACCGCAGATGCTTAAGCATATGACTAACACATCCACCAAAAATCTTTTCAAAATTCAAACAAAATCTTCTTGCAGCCATTGTGTCGAACAGTTGGCAGGCAAATAAAATCTGCCTAACTAACACTATTGTTGATCAATGCTTTGTCGAGCCATTAGGCTCAATCTTGTCCCCTCTCCTCTCCCGTGTCTCCTCTAGCTCTAACCAAGCCATCACAGAGCTACCATTTAGCCCCTAGCAGCAGTGTCGCGCCACCCCGATGCCATGATCGCTGGCCGACCATGGCCACATCGCAGGAGCACGCCCCGCCCTCTTCCGCTGCTTTAGGGAGGTAGGCGTGATCTCACCGCCGTCCTTGGTCCCTTCCCCGAGCCTTGCCAGCCCCTGGACTACCTCACCTGGCCCGTGCACCGAGCCTCTGCGCCATGCACGGAGCACGCCAGAGCGCCATCCCCGACAGTCCAGCACAAGCCGTGCCTTGCCCTCCGCTTGCACGCGCCGCTCCGCCTTAACCGCAGCATGCTCCCAGACATGCCCTTTCCCGCCACGCGACCAGCAGCCGCCGTGAACCGCGTCGAGCACCGCCTCTGTCGCGCGGAGTGTTTCCCTTTCACGACCAAACGCCACTGCCCCTAGCAGTGCCATTATGTCGTAGATGACCATCAGGAGGCATCCCACCGTCCGCCTACCTCGCCCATGCCTCTAGCAGCATGTACCAGCGTCACCGATGAGCTCACCGTCGTGCCGCACGGTCCCCTCGTCGACCTATATAAGGAGCCTTCCCCAACACCATTTCTCCACACTCCAACACTCCCCTCTCACCACTGATCCTTCCCTACCTCTCGCCGGAGCCGCTCGAGTAGCAGTTCGCCAGAATTGCGTCGGAGTTCGCCATAGCAGAGAAGAAAAGGGGACCATCGATTTCATCCACCCCAGGAGCCACCGCGACCACGCCTGAGTCTGTTGTCGTCTCCTTATTTGATCGCCCCCATCGCCACGTTAGCTGGAGCCCTGGTAAGCCCCTAATCGACCCCAACCGAGCCGCTAGGGTTTAGTCTCGCCGGCGACCTGTCCGTCGTCGATGATGAGCCACGACCGTCGATCTAGGTTCTAATTGCACGGTCCACATTGCCCCATACCGCTTCGCGTTAAGTTGTGCCTCTGACATGTGGACCCCCCTGTCAGTTGCCCTCTGCGCCACAGAGTGCCACTAGGCCAGCCCAATTAGTTTCCCGTGCTGGCCCTAGAATTCAAATAAGTGTTTTACTTTTTAGACTTAATCTAGTTTCTATCCACTAGTTTAAAAATCAATTCATAAAGATTTACTTCACCAAAATGAATGATTCCAATTTTGTTGGAAAGATAATTAAAATCTCTATCAAGCCTGTTGTATTTAAATCAATTGGAGTTAGAGATCGCATCTAGCAAAAATAACAAGACAGAGCCTTTTTCACATTCAATTTTTTTTTAAAATCAACCATAATAGCTTTTGAGTTGATTCCAACTCTCAAAAATCCCATTTGACTATACCTATCTGAATATGTAAAAATATTTAGGTTTTCATGCAGTTACTTTGGACTAGTACCAAAATAATGCTATATAGGCATTTCTAGTCACTTTAAATCTTTCAAATAATAAACCTAAACTTATTTGAATATGATCAAACCTTTAAATCCCATTCCCATGTATTAGAATATGTGGTGATGACATGTGTCCACATGATCCCATATTTTAATTGGAGAATATTAAATCTTAGTTAATTTCAATGAGTAGAAATTACTTTTCTCAAATAAAATAAATGAAACTAGTTCATTAAACCTTGTGATGATACAAGATCACCAAGTGTGTGTGTTTGTGTGATAAATAGACTAGTTAAGTATTGTTTGGTGATTGTGTATCCCGTATGTATTTATAGACGATAGTGCCGACCAAGTCTACGAGGAGGAGGAGTTCTACCTCGAAGAAGACGAGGAGAATTTCAACCACTGCACCAACCAAGGCAAGCCTAGCACTTCAAGTAAACTAAGCAAGCTATTGTTAGCAAGCCATCATTAACAATGCAAGCTAACCCTTGCAAGCTAGAACTAACCAAGTTAACACTTTCCACCTTGTTAACCTAAGCAAATGCCTTAAGCATGCTTGGTTATACATTTTGATTTATACCTCATCCCAAGTTTTACTTACAAGCTTTACTTTCCTTTACTTTACCAAAGTTCTTTACTTTGTTTATAGATAGCATAAAGAGTATAAAACTTGCCCTAGCTAGTTAAACTTAGATGTCATTCTATGGCATGAAATTGAAGACTAGCACCCCTCATTAGTGAACACTCTTAACTTTAGTAGCTACTGCTAAGCAATAAAACTTGATCACTCTAGATGGGAATACTTGGTGAAAATAATTATGAAAACCTTGGAATGATGAGTCATTCTATTGAGATGTTTTGACATGTGTTGAGAAGCACAACTGGTTTATGATGATGAAAATGTTGAGGAATGAGCCTTACTCCTTTATAAAAACTGATGGTTCGGTTCGGATGCAATACCATTCCAAATTTACTGTACAACCACAATACCTGAATTGGGTAAGGCTTAGCCGGAAGTTTATATGCATTAGTATGGGTTCCCTTGCGGGAGAGGTTTGAGCTGAGGCTACCTCTCAATGTTGTCCACCTATGCAGTGCCCAGGATGGAAGATGGACATGACTGGGAGGCCAAGCTCATAGGAGAGGTGCCTATACTAGGGTGTGTAATTGAAAGGTTAAGATTGATTATCCGCATACTAAGTATGATGATTCAGGGTTATCCCTGACGGATGTATCGAATTTTGTGGTGAAAGTGTACCACCTCTGGAGAGTGTCAAACTATTCAAATAGCCGCGTCCACAGTCATGGACAGTTGGAGTGGCCATACTGTTCCGTCGTCAGATGTTTTCAAAATAAATTATGAAATGAACCGTGACTTTGACTTGACCACAACATGGTTGTGAAAATGAAAACTAAGTTCCCAACTTAAGTGATTCTAGAACCTTATTTTATCTTTCTTTGTTTCTGAACTCAGCTTAGGTTTCAAACTTAACCTTGCAAATAAACTTAGAGTTTAGCATTCCTACTAGAACTACCTTACTTGTTAGTGATAGTTTGCGAGTACTTAAAGAGTACTCATGGCTTTGTCCCTGGCTATTCACGTGTCCAAACTATGAAGAGGACTATCAAGAGGAAGGACAGCAGGACGGCTACGACAACTAGGACTATCTCCCACCGTTAGCATTGCCTGTGACACTAAAGATGGAACCCATCGCTACGCTTATTATTTATCCCGCTGCTTGTTGTGCTAAGACTAGATCATGGGATCCTTTATTTGTGTAAGACCTTATTATGGTTTGTAATGGATGATGTACTATGATATCCAATCTGTTATATCTCGCAAAAATGGTAATCCTGGGATTGCGATGTATGGCATAACAGGCATCTGGGATTAAAAATCTGGGTGTTGACAGCTCACCTCCCGAGTAGTATTAAAAGGAGGGCTCAAAAAGCAGCAGGCATCGAATGCGATGGGACGGTGGCATGTGCATCTTGTGAAGAAAGGTGGGAGTCTAGTATGATGGCGGATAAATAAAAAATAGGGTGTTGCTAGCTACCAGCCGTGGCCCTCATAAAAAATAAATAAATATTTCAATTCATGTAAATACATCAAATAATTAAACTAATTATAACCCACGGCGGTGGGAGGCGATGACCTCGCTTGGACGGCGCGACGTCCTGCGGTGGCGGGAGGTGCTGCTCTCACCAAGAGGGTGCGGGTGTGGCGTACCACGGCGACGGGAGGTGCTACTCTCACTAGGAGGGCGCGGCGACATCGGCGGTCCTCTGGCAACATCCCAGAACTCAAACAGGGAGTTGTAGATTGCTAGCTGCGTGTCGAGCTCCTCCTTAGCTTGGACGCGTTTGGCATGCATGGAGGCATCACTGCGGTATCTGCACGCCGCAAGGACGCGGCGTGCATAGAGGTCGCTGAGTTCTTCTAGCCGGACGTACTCCGACCAGAAAACATGGGCAAAGTCATCCCACCCATAAGGCTCGCCATTTGATTGGTATGCTGGCCCTCGCGGCATTAGTGGTAGCGGCTCCAACGACTCCTCGGAGCTGTCAGAGGCGATCATGGACAACTCCTCACTGTCGGCATTACTGGTATCATTGGAGGTGACCCATTACTCATCTTCGGAGTCCGTGTGGTTTGGGCTATTTGGGTCGGGTGGTGGTGGAACACGGCACCCAGGCATGGTGACGCTCCTCCTTGCGAAAACAGCAGTTCCGGTTGCCGTGGATATAGCTGGGAAGGGCCTGGAAGTGAGATGTGGTGGGGGCTGTGTGGATATGTGGATGGCAATGGCGACCGCCCTAGATAGCCCTTTAGGAGGCCCGCCACCCGAGTTGAGGTGTACGCATGTCTAGTCCTAGTGCTAGATGAGGAAGTATGAATGGGACCCATATACTGTAGTGAGCTAAACGGGTGAGTGAACTTGTTTTTTTAGCTAAACGGTGCACATGATATATGCATATACCAACTCATTTGACCTATAGGCAGATAGTACTGTAATTTAAGTGGTTTAATTTAGCTACGAACCTTAAAAACTCATAGAACCTAGGAATCACAAGGGAAACATGCATGCTCCACAATGTCCGGAAACATGGCGCGTTTGTCGCATTCCGAGCCAAATTCTTCTGATTTTCTTTACTAGTACAAAACATCACCATAATCACTTGGAAAAGTGAAAAATGTTCTTTCATAATTGTTCGAAACTCCCACGGTCAACATTGTTTACTACGCCAAGACGCAGCCATCTTCCCGATGGGAGAACCGTGTCATAAAGTGTAGCTAGGGTATCGATATATATGGCCATCACCTTATTGGTCCTTCGGACTGAAACCCAAGAATGTTCATACATTGTAGGCTACTAGTAAATTGCACGTGACATGCACGTGAGACTCAGATAATAGACGTATGACCTATCATCATTATATAAAATTATAATAGGTAAAACACAAAAAATATAAATTTGATCAACATATATAAAGTATGGGTGTATATTTGGTTCTTATACTTTGTATCATCATGTAAAAGTCAAAGATTATTAGCTGCGTAACACTTGAAATTTTTGATAACATGGTCTAGAGAAATGAGGGAGAGGATTCTAGGAATGTGATGGAGAAGTGTGTTTTGAGGTTTGTGCATAACATTCATTATGCTGAAAACTGTCTATAGAATCTTCTAGATGCTAGAATGGAAATAAAGATCCAACGGTTGGAAATATTGGGATTCGCGAGTCTTGATTCAATGGTCAGCATTCAAAGCTATTCATATCTTACCACTACTAGTAAGTTGCACGTGCCTTGCACGTGAGACTCATATAGTAGACGTATGACATATCATCATTATATAAAATTATAATTGGTAAAGCAAAAAAAATTATAAATTGGATCAACATCTATAAAGTATGGGTGTATATTTGGTCCTTATACTTTGTATCATCATGTAGAAGTCAAAGATTATTAGCTACCTAACACATGAAATTTTTGATAACATGGTCTAGAGAAATGAGGGAGAAGATTCTCGTATGATGGAGAAGTATGGTTTGAGGTTTGTGCATAGCATTCATTATGCCGAAGACTATCAATTGAATCTTCTAGATGCTAGAATGCAAAATAAGATCCAACGGCTAGAAATGCTGGGATTCACGAGTCTTGATCCAACGGTCAACATTCAAAGTTATTCGTACACTATATAGTGGTAAGATTGTACGAATAACTTTAAATGCTGACAATTGGATCAAGACCCGTGAATCCCAATATTTCCAACCGTTGGATCTTATTTTCCATTCTAGCATCTAGAAGATTCTACTTCAAAGTGATAAAAAATGTTAAATACAAACTGAAATACCATTTCACTTCTTTCCTCCTCTTTTTCTCTAGACCATGTTACCAAAAATTTCAAGTGTTTTAGGTATCTAATAATCTTTGACTTCTACATGATGATACAAAGTACAAGAACTAAATATACACCCATACTTTATGTATGTTGATCAAATTTATAAATTTTTGTGCTTTACCTATTATAATTTTATATAGTGATGATATGTCATACGTCTATTATCCGAGTCTCATGTGCAGGGCACATGCAACTCCTCTCGTTGTTCTCGCGATGCCTACCTTTTGGAGTAGTAGTACGGAAGTGCAGTACTTTGCTTTATAAAAAATATTTCCATCGCTTAGAAAATTGGAGTTGTGACTTTTCCTAGTATTTAGAAACTCCCATTGGCAAAGTTGTTTACCAATGCCAAGATGCGCACATCTACTTTCTTGTAGTACTACCAAATTACCATATACTATGATGTGGATATGTCCATGACCTTGCTTGGTCACTCGTCCTGAAACCAGTTCATACTTATACATGGTAGGCCATTTTTGTGAAGCAGGTTTGTTCAAAAGTTGTGAAAACTCATGTTTATTATTTTTCATGGTAGGTAATACAAGCAAAAAGACGCCATGCATGAGTCTCCCTATTTTTTTGCCTATTTCTCTCTCTTTTTTCAAAGCAGAGTCAACTTTGCCGGCATGCAAAGTCTAGAAATAAGTTGAATCTATGAAAACTCTTGGTCGTGTTCTCGATATATTGGCTGTATGGTGGGAAACTTCAAAAGATTTTTGTAAAATTTAAAGAGGAATTGGCAGCTCACATGTGGTTCGAAATAGTTTGACCTAATTTCGACAGACTCCCTCCGATCCATATTAATGTTCATAGATTCGTCTAGATTCAAATGTATCTAGTCATGATTCTGTGCTAGATACATATACCCGAATCTAGACAAATCTGAGAACATTAATTTGAATCGAAGACAGTAGTGTAATTTAATTGGGTTAATTTATCTACGAACCTTTAAAACTCAAAGAACCTAGGAATCGCAAGTAAAACATGCATGGTTCACTATGTACAGAAACATGGCGTGCATCTCGCATTCCGAGCCACATTCTTATGGTTTTATTTACTACTAGTACAAAACATCCTTGCAATCACTTGAAAAAGTGAAAAATGTTTTTTCTAATTGTTCAAAACTCCCACGGGCAACATTGTTTACTAGGACAAGACGCACCCATCTACCCGATGTCAAAACCCTCTTTAAAAGTGTAGCTAGGGAATACATTGATATAGAAGGCCATAACCTTATTGGTCGTTGTCGTCGGATTAATGACAACTACGCCATGAGGGGGTCCTCGAGGCGTGCGGAAGAGAGGGGTGTGAGACGTACGGTGTTCTGGGATGGTGAGCACACAAGTTTACCTAGGTTCGAATCCGCCGGCTTTGGACGGATCCTACTCCTGCTAGCAATCGATGTCTGGCGAGCTGAATATGGGTTACAAGGGTTTCGCCTGTGCGAGTTGAGGGTCTAAAGTATTGAGTGTGCACTAAAGACTCTCCCTAGGACGGCTTATATAGATATCCATCCTAGGGTTTACAGGAGAGGTCTATCCGGCTACGTCTAAGAGTCGGTTACAGAGTACATCTTGAACTACAAGTAACATTATGGGCCTAAGTCGGTAAGTCTTCTGGGCCTTCCCGTAGCTGGATTGGACTTCGTCTTTCTCCCTGACTGGGTTGCCCATGAAGCAAAGCTCTAACCCAAAGTGGGCCAACCTGGTCAGTGAGGAACTGTGAGGATACCCGGAAAGTATATCCCCAACAGCAGCCCCCGGAGGCCTCCAAGATCCAAAGTCTGATTTATCATCATCTAGTTTGATCTTCGGCTTGCAGAATCTTGAAGGGTTCCTGAAACTTCACAACAAAAGATACGATCCGGGTCTTAAAAATAAGTCAGACCTATCAGTAGGTTACTCGGTTTTTCCAGCTCGATTTTGAACTAAGCCAGAACTTGGTCTCTAACACCACCTGACACAAACATGGTCAAGTCACGTCATCTGACAGGCGTTCTGTCAGCATGACCGTTGGTGGGTCCATGGAACCGAGGCACTGTTTCAATCCGTGCATGGAGATCGAGGCGACACAATCATCGCGCGGGTCCTTCCCAATTCTTTCACGATGCGTGGCGGTTACACTGTAGTGTTTGCACGAATCTTGGCGCAGATAGGTGGATATAAGGGGTTCAGATTTCTTCTTCTCCTTTCCACTAGCCCTTTGCCATTTCCTTCCCAATCCTCCTGCGCGCACAGAGCCTCCTCGTCCTTCCCCCATAGAAACTCCCAGTGCCGCCCCTTTAAGGTCACCCTGTCACCGGAGAAAATGGCTTCATCATATTCTTCCTCTGGTTTGGCGGTGGCAACGAGGGCGGCGAAGGCGGAAGCAACAGCAGAGAAAGAAAGTTACCGGGGAATCTGGATCCCCTGCACCCTTGACTAAGCAAGCCTCAAGAACGTGGAGAAGGAGGGGCTTCTCGTCGCCGGTGACTGGCGGAGCGGCTCCGGTGAAACCGTCCCCAACCCGCGCGAGGGCGAGCCAGTCCACTTTGGCACCCATCTGGACCGAGGTCTGTCTTTTCCTCCCTCGGAGTTCTTCTCCAAGGTGATATATCACTATGGAGTTCAACTCCACAATCTTCCTCCCAATTCACTTCTAGAAATGAGTGCATATGATGTGCTTTGCGAGGGCTTTCTCGGCATTAGGCCGAGTTTGCTTCTCTTCCGGTTTTATTTCCATGTCCGGAGGAATTCTATTACTGCCGGTGTTCCTTACATCACCGACACCATTAGTTTTTCTCTTAGACGAGACCGGGCATATCCCAAAATTTCTGCCAGTGACTCGGTCAAACAATGGCTAGCCACTTTTTTCTACCATAGGGATATTCCGGCTCCCGGCAAAGCTACTTCTTTGCCGGATTTTGTCGACGGAGCCGCCACGGCCCAGCCTTCCTGGGACGAGGCTGCTCCGGCTCTCACTGATGATCTGATCCTCGCTAAGAGGCGGATCGAATATCTGATCAAGCATAGTGGTCTGAAGGGATCCGACTTGGTCCAGTGCTGGGTCTCATGTTGTATCCAGCCACTTCAGTACCACGGGGATAGACTGATGCACTCCATCACGTCTTCTCCAACCGACTCCGTCCGCATCAGCCCCAAAGCCTACACGACTCAAGGCTACATAAGCCAAATCAAGTGGCTGATCAAGGAGCGGATCGAAAGGCGGATTCCGGAGGTTTCTCTGGACATGCACACGGAGGAAAACCCCGTGGTGCCGGTAGGCTTCTATCATCACATCTTTTATGTGTTTCTATCTTCGAGTTATATTGCAATACTGATATGTTTTCTTGTTTTCAGCTAGCTGACATCCCCGAGTTGGAACTTGCTCCGCTCAAAGGATACCCTCCGGAGTTTTCTCAGGAGGTAGAAGTAGTTCCACTGCCGGATCTTGCGCTCAAGAAGCGCAAAGCTCCGACGGTAGCGGTTGGCACAAAGGAGGTGCCTGTCGTCAAGAGGTATCTTTTCAGTCACAACTTTTCCGTCTTTGTACTTTACTCAAATTTCTTTCCGAGATGTAACGTTTCCGACTATGTTACCTTCTCAGAGCAAAATTGATCATCAAGGGCAAGGGGAAAGGGATTTCTTCGACGCCCTTACGCCAGACGAAGCTTACCATAGCTTCGGCTGTCGTGGCTCCTCCGACTCCGGCCCCTCAACCTTCTGCAACTCCGGTTATCTCATCGGATGCTGCAGAAGATCCGGCTCTTCAAACAGAGCCTGCGATCCTTGGGTCGCAAACTGACGTCACCGTGGGTGCATCAGCTCAAGATAAGGGTGAACCCTCTTTGGGTAATGATCCCTCGGCTGAAGTCTTCACCGAAAACCTCCTCAGCAATCTGGGTGTTGCCAAGTTTGGCCTGACCCGGAAATCTGCAGAGGAGATCTAGCGGCTAGCCAGGCAAGTCCTGGACAAAAGCCATTTATCCCCCGAGGAGGAAGCGCAAGAAGCAGAGGACGTCAAGTTCTCTGACCTTCTCACTCAAGTCCGCCTTCGTGATGAGAGGATTAGGACTGGGGAGCTTCCAAGAGCCCCAGTGATTCCTCTGATTGTTGCCGAAAAGGTGGCCGCTGAAGTGAACGTGGGTTTAGATAAACTCACCGCGAGCAATATGTAAGTCAGAATTCCAACTCTTGTTTTTCTATTATGTTATATCATATCCTCTAGCCCCCAAGCATGAAGTAGGATATAGAATGCTCCTTTATGCTTCATTAGGATGCCAAAGAACGAACTAGTGTAGCCCCCAAGGCTCGTGCTAATATTTAGCAAAAATATTAGCCCGAGTCTTAAGTAGCTTTCTGAGTTTGGGTATTCTGACTTACAGAAAGTATGTTCCTATAACCAGGAATTACTGACCAATGTCTGTGATAAGCGGAGAGAGATCAAAGCTCTCCGGCTTAAAAATGCTGAGCTCCAAGTAGCCAAGGATGAAGCCGAAGGTAAACATTCCGAGATTCAAACCTTGTCTTTGTTTTTTTTCAATATCGAATTTTTTCTGAACTGTTGTTCTTTTTTGACTTACAGCGCTGGTGAAACAATCCAGCGCTATGATTGAAGAGGCCGAAAACCTCAAGACCCTGGTGGTGGAGAACAAGGGACTTCGCCAAGAGCTGGATAAGCTCAAGGCAGATCATGAAAAGAGCATAGCTCAAGTCCTTGAATCCTCCTCCATGGCCACTGATGAGCGTGATCGCAAGATTGCTGCTCAGGATACAATAATCTCGGACCTCAAGAATGAGCTTGGCAGAGAGAAGGACATATCCTAGGCGCTCTGGGCTGAACTCGAGAGTCTCCGGGAGGAGAAGACCAAGATTGACGACGTCATTTTTGGTACGTTCCACCTCTGTGACTTATCTTTTTCTTCGTCTTCTATAAATGTCGGTTTTTTCTTAACTTGTTTTGTGTATAGGTCCTCTGAAGTTGACGGACTCTTCCTCGTCCGAGCCCCGCACTCGCTGATCTTCTTCATGACTACCGCCAGTCCCTTGAGGACATTGGCGAGTCTCTCAGAATTCCGGACATGCCAAGCATGTCGGATTTTGAGGTGCGGGACAGGGCCAAGGAGATGCCGCAGCTTGTTCAGGACTGGAACATGTCCTACGCTGCACGTGGTAACGCTCACCATGGTGATGAGCCATCATGGAAACATGGAAATATGGCAAGTGACTAGAGGGTACTGCAAGGTAGACGAAGACGACTAGGAGCAGGACCTTCAAGCCATCATGCACTCCTACGCCGGATACGGGTGCCACGTAGCTGATCTGACCAGCTACGAGATCCCCTTCTTCACCCGCGTGGATACTCCGCCTCCTCCTGCAGAAGAAGCTGAAGAAGTTTCTGACGATGAACACACCAACTCGGATGCGGACATCTCGGAATGATATCAAGGCGGAGTGACCAGCGAGCCGACAGATCCTTCATCTCCTACTGCATCATAGACCAGAAATTTATGTATTATTCCGGAAAAACCTGAAGCGATTGTAAATATTAAGTACTATTCAGCACTTTTGACTTTTGAAATTTTTGCGTCCCTGAAATGTTTACACAAGCACTTATATTTTTTCGTCTCTACTTATTGTTTATCTGGCTTTCCACCTCGTCCCTTTCATGAGCCGGCTAAACCTTCAGCCAGAAACTTTGCCGAGCAACGGAGCTCAATTGTTAAACCAGTTTAAACTCGGAAACAAAGCCTGCTTCCAGTACCAACAATTCACTACTCGGAAAATGCCCGCATCCGGCAATCAGATAAATAACCAAAGAAAAGACTAGAAATTTTTAGAGTTATACCCGAAGGTAGCAGTTTTAGAATCGGAAATCTACACCAGAACGAACATGAGCATAAAGTACTTTCAAGCATTCTGGGATTTTCGACTATGACATGATCATTCGGAAATAAGATGGTTTAAGAACTTCTCAGAAAAAACTTGAGGCAACCAAAACTTTTATTTCTCACAGAACATGTACATATGTATGATTACAAAGAAGGATAAACTAAGAATAAAAGGGACGTAGCTGAGCAATATTCCACGGTCTGTCTAACTCATCTGGATTTGTACTGCCTCTAGCTCTCTTTCTCTTCTTAGTAGCAGGTCTTTCTTTGACTGGCCTCATGTCAGTTAAGTAGTACGATCCATTGTGCAATACTCGAATAACTAAAAAGGGCCCTTCCCATACTGGGGAAAGTTTGTGCTTTCCTTGTTGCACAAGCCGGAGAACCAAATCACCTTTATTGAAAGATCTATTTCGGACTCTCTGGCTATGATACTTGTGTAACTTCTGCTGATAGGCTGTAGATCTCATTTCAGCAACAACACAAACTTCTTTGACTAAGTCGAGATTGTTTTGTCGAGAAATCTCGGCATCCTCTTTGATATACGCGGCCACTCTAGGAGAAGTATGAATTAAATCACTAGGAAGAACTGCTTCTGCGCCATAGACCAAGAAGAAAGGTGTGTATCCTGTTAACCTATTCAGATTTGTTCGTAAACTCCAAATTACAGAGGGTAGTTCTTCTGCCCAAGCCCCCGCAGCACGTCGTAGTGGTGTTTCGAGTCTTGGTTTCAGGCCTTGCAGAATTAAACCATTTGCTCTTTCGACTTGTCATTAGCTTTGTGGATGTCTGTTGACGCAATGTCAAGCCAGATATTTTGCTCATCGCAGAATTTGGCCAGTTCTCCCATAGAAAAGTTACTCCCGTTGTCCGTGATAATGCTATGCGGATAACCATACTAGATTATAACATCCTCGACAAATCTTTTGGCTGTTGCTCCATCACAACTAGTGACAGGTTTAGCCTCGATCCACTTGGTGAATTTATCCACCATCACTAGGAGGTGAGTAAATCCACTTGGAGCTCGTTTAAAAGGTCCTACCATATCAATCCCCTAGATCGCAAAAGGCCATGTTATAGGTATTGTTCGCAGTTGATCAGCCGGAACATGAGCTTGCTTGGCGTACTTTTGGCAGCCTTTGCATGTCTTGACTAATCGTTCGGCATCTGCCTGAGCTGTAAGCCAGAAAAATCCATGTCGAAAAGCTTTTGCCACTAAAGATTTGGCTGCAGTGTGGTGACCACTCGCCTTCATGGATTTACCTTAAGATTTCCACTCCTTCTTCCGGACATACACAGCGCTGAAAACCCTAGAAACACTCTGTTTATGGAGCCCATCCTTAACAATAGTATAGGCTTTTGCTCGTCGGATAATCTGCCGGCTCAGCACCTCGTCTTCGGGTAATTTGCCATCTACCAAATAATCGAGGTAGGGTTGAGTCTAGCTGGGAATTACAGCCATAACTGCTATTAAAGGTGAGTCAGATTTGGTCGGATATTCCTCATCTACTCCCTTTATCGAGGGAACTTTGAGGTGCTCTAAAAATGCACCATCTGGGACCTCTTTCCGCGCAGAGCCTATTCGAGATAGTGCATGTGCTTCCTCATTATCTGCTCGAGGGATGTGTTGAACTTCAAACCATTCAAACGATTTAGATAGATCATCCACGACAGCTTTATATGCTGCCATGTGCTTATTTGCATTACAAATATCCGAGACTTGCTGCGCAACAAGATCCGAATCTCCATAACACATCAAACGTCGGATGCCAATATCCTTGGCAATCCGGATTCCATGTAGCAGTGCTTCATACTCGGCAATATTGTTTGTCGCTGTGAAGTGGATCTGGAACACGTATAATAGTTTATCTCCTTGGGGTGATTTGAGCACCACGCCAGCCCCCGAGCCCCCTCGAGCCTAAGACCCATCAAAAAAGAGGGTCCAGTATTCCGACTCAGGGAGGACCATGTTCTCCTTCGTCTCTGTCCAATCAGCGACAAAGTCAGCAAGGATCTGGGATTTGATTGTTGTCCGAGGTTTATACTCAATATCGAAAGCTGAGAGCTCTATGCCCCATTTGGTGACACGTCCTGTGGCGTCGCTGTTGTTGATTATGTCTCTCATGGGAGCTTTGCTCACCACGGTAATTGGATGCTCCTGAAAATAGTGTCGTAACTTACGAGATGCTAGAAAAACACCGTAAGCCAACTTTTGATAGTGCGGATATCGATATTTTGATTCTGTCAAGACCTCGCTGACAAAGTAAGTCGGACACTGCACCAGGTGTTCCTGATTTTCCTCTGGTCTCTCCACCACCATGACGATACTAACGATCTTATTTGTCGCAGCAATATAAAGCAACATCGGTTCCTGAGGTTCCGGCGCTGCAAGGATAGGAGAAGATAAGAGTACTTTCTTCAGGTCTTGTAGTGCAGCTTCAGCTTCGCTAGTCCAGACAAAATCTTTAGACTTCTTCAGGAGTTTGTATAATGGTGCGGCTCTTTCACCAAGCCGGCTTACAAATCGACTGACCACAACAATGCAACCAGTCAATCGTTGTACGTCCTTCAGGCGAGTTGGCCTGGAAATATTGAGTATAGCCTTGATTTTGTCGCGGTTCACCTCTATGCCTCCTTGAGACACGATGAAACCTAACAATTTTCCGGCTGGTATTCCAAAGAAGCATTTCTTTGGGTTAAGCATGATGTTGTATTTTCGTAGATTGGCGAACATTTCCTCCAAGTCGGAAATGAGTGTTTCATTCTTTTTGGACATCACCGCGATATCATCCACGTATGCATGTACATTGCGTCCGAGTTGGTCGTGGAGGCAACGCTGCATTGTGTGCTGGTACGTAGCTCCTGCGTTCTTCAGCACAAAGGGCATCGTAAGAAAACAGAAAGTTCTGAAGGGGGTTATGAATGAAGTTTTGACTTTGTCAGATTCCTTCATCCAGATTTGGTGATAACCGGAATATGCGTCGAGAAAACAGAGGAGTTCCGAGCCTGCCATAGAATTGATAACTTGATCAATTCTAGGCAGAGCGAATGGATCTTTTGGACAAGCTTGTTCAAGGCAGTATAATCAACACACATCCTTAAATTAGTGGTGTCCTTTTTAGGGACCATTATAGGATTGGCCGACCACTCAGTGTGGATGACCTCTTCTATGAATCCGGCTAACTCGAGCCGTGCTAGTTCCTTAGTTATTGCCTTACGCTTTTCATCGCCAAACCGTCATAAGGACTATTTGACGGGTTGAGCGTTTGGGTTTACATTTAGAGAGTGCTCGGCAAGTTCCCTAGGTACTCCAGTCATGTCAGATGGCTACCATGCGAAGATATCTTGATTTGCTTGGAGGAACTTGATGAGCACGATTTCCTATGCGCTATCTAGGCCTACGCCTATCTTGGTCACCTTGGAGGGGTCATCATCCTTCAACGATGCTTTCTTCGTCTCTTGTGATGCCTTGAACTCCGGATTTGGCTTGGTAACCTCCTTCTTCGTTGCGGGCATCTCAGATGGATCTATGCTCTTCTTGATTTCTTGGTACTCCTGGGCGTGCAGCACGGCTTCGGCAAAGGCGGCATTTCCATCCTCGCACTCTCGCGCTTTCTTCAGGTCTCCCCTGATGGTGATCACGCCGTTGGGACCTGGAATTTTCATCATATTGTAAATGTAACACGGACGAGCCATAAAATCCCAGTAAGCCGGACGTCCGAATATAGCGTGGTATGCGCTCTTGAACGGGACCACTTCGAAGGAAAGTGCCTCCGTCTGATAATTCTTTGTAGTTCCAAAGGTAATATCCAAAGTGATCTATTCTAGGGAATTAGCTTGTCTTCCTGGGACGACTCCGTGAAAAATCACAGAGCTATGGTTCAGTTGGGTCTCCGAGATCTTCATCCGGCGTAGCGTTTCGACATAGAGAATATTGATGCTGCTACCACCATCCATGAGGGTCTTGGAGAAACCATAACCGTCAATAAGTGGGTTGACGATTAACGCGTACTTTCCTCGCCTATGTAACTTAGGCGAATGATCATCGCGGTCAAACGTGATTGCCACTTCCGACCAGTCGAGATACTGGGGGACAGCCGGAACTGTTGCATTGAGCTCGTGTAGAACTGCTTTCTTGACCTTTGCTGGTTGAGATCCGAGGAAGGTGACATAAGTGTCCTTCTTGGTGGGAAAGTCTTCTTCCCGTCCGACTTGGGATTTGAAGCATCAGCTTCCTCCATGATGGAATCTTCCTTGGTCTCTTTGTCCTTTTCGGGATTTTTCTTTCCCTTCTTCCGCTTAGCTTTGTAGCCTGCAGTGTCATCTCTTTTGATGTCGTCATTGAAACGACATTCAGCATTGGTGTGGGACGAGCCCCCATTGGCGTCTAGGTGATGCACACATGGGTTATTGGCAATGTCGGCCCAAGAGTAGGTTTTGCCTGGTTGTTGTTCTCCTCTACCTTGGACCCTTGATGTCCCGTGCCCACGCCCGCGGCCTCCGCCACGTCCTCCTCGTCCTCCAGACCCGGAAACAGTAGTAACTACCGCTGTTTCCGCGTTGGGTTTTTCTTCCGAGGTATTTTTGCGCTTTGGTTGTTTTGCTGACTGAGGCACATCTAGGGCATTGAGTAGTCCTTCTGCATCGTCATCAGCATCTGCATACTTGCTCGCTGTTTCTATCATCTCTCCCAAATCAGTTACCTTGTCACACTTCAAGCGATGTCGCAGTAAACCAATAGGGAGACCTGCGATGAAGGCTTCAATCACAGTTTGATCCTTTACTCCTTCGCATGAGTTCTTGGTGTCGATCCATCGTCCGAGGTAATCCCGGCAAGTTTCTCCGGCTTTCTGGGTGCAACGCTGTAGGTCTCCAACCGTACAGGGCCTCCGATATGTGCCTTCGAAATTCCAAAAGAACGCACTTTGCAAATCATACCAGTTATGGATGGTGTTCGCCGGAAGTTCATTGAGCCATGATCGTGCCGTCTTCCGCAACATAAGTGGGAGATATCGGGTTGCGGCTGTTTTACGCCTTTGGCGTCTGACAAGCTTGGAAGAAATCTCAGAACTGTGTGTGTCTGGCCGAGCAATGCCATCGTAGGCTTGGATATGTCTTGAGATAGCAAATCCTTCTAGGAATTTTGTAGCTCTGATGCGCGGACCGAAGCACTTTGGGCCCACATACACGTCATCGTTTTCATAGCGCCGAGCCTCTATGTTGGAGTTGATCACATGCCTTGCGCTGCTCGGGATAGGGATCGTCCCGAATGCCGACTGTGGCTGCGGTGTCGTGGAGCCGGACTTCGGCTTCTGCCACCACCTCCTCCGCCATGTCGTCCTCCTTGCCCTCCATGGGAGCCGTTGTGATGACTGTGTGGTGGAGAGGGTGGAGCAGCTTGACTATGATGAGCCCCCTGCCGGCTTGCACCGGCATGGTTTTCGTCGTTTCTTTGTCCGTCGTTCCCACCATGGTGAGGCTCAGCCAGACGGTTCTCATGTCTAGGAGGTGGCATTCTCTGACGATCCTCCTCCCGACGTTTCTCTTTATCTTCTCCCCTTCGATCCTTAGATTCTCGTCGGGGAGGGTTCGTCGGATTCAGGGCGGCGATGGCGTCTTTCTCGGCCGCTAGGGCGACGTTGCTCCAGTTACGCGAAGTTTTGTGATGCTGTCCTGAAGATCCGGTTCTTGAATAGTTGTCTTCTCTGCGTTCAGGGTGATGGTACTGTGCCCTAACGTAATGGGATCTTACGCTATCCCATGCCGGATCTGTGCGACACTGTTCAGAATCCGAGACCAGTTTTTGACTTCCGGATAGGGCTACCTTTTGATGCTCTAGGCCCTTGTTGAGTAGCTTGATACCCAAACGGATCTCCTCTGGTCCTGGATTAGCCGATAGAATTTCTCGGGTTGCCACGGTATTTTGTACTGGTGTTGGGTATACCCAATCTCCGTTGTTATCTTTCCGTGGCTTCCCCATCTCATCTCCAAAAAGGACGGCACGGACACGTGGGAATTGGTTGTCATCTATGTGACACTTCCGTGTCTTCTGATGTAGACGAGACATGTATTCCTTGTTTGACATGCATTTCTTCTCCACCTCGATGTTTTTGACTTCATCGAGGAGTTATTGACGACGCGCTTCTAGGGCTTGTGCCCTTTCGTCCAGTTCATCTGTAGTAAGTTCTGCAGCTGTAGGGATAGGTGTGGTTAATGCGGCATCGATGAGTTTACGCGCACCTTCAGTGATCACGTGTCCATCCACCGATGCTTCTTTTTTAAGCTCGTCTAGGATAAGTGCTCCATCCGAGTCTTCCTTGTATTCCTCGACAATCACCTCCTCTGTCAGAGGGTCTTTTGCCGGGGTCTTGTTTTTCTTGTTCTTCTTATTTGCCTTCTTGGCAGCGCCGGTAGCAAAGACGGCTTTGGGTCCGTTTCCCGGAGTCAAGCTCTGATCGGTACTTTCGGACATTTGGACTTCGGGATTATCTCCGACGTCCATGTCATCCTGCGCTTTGGGAGAGTGTTCCCCGGATCCTTCATCCATGGCTTCTCCATCTTCTGCAGCTTTGGAGTTATACTCCTCTTCATATTCCGCGGAGAACTTTCGGAAATCTGCTGACGTCATCGACTCATCCGAGGATGCGGGTACGTCGGCGTTTGTTCCAATTGCCTCCAGCACCGAGTCGGTGTTTTCTCCAGCATCGGCAGAGCCGGATCCGGATCCCACGTATCCGACGAAGTGCGACGCGTGCTTCCTGAGGTACCTGCGGCTTTCACGATCAGCCATATCGAAACTTTTGATGGTCTCGAGGATTGCATCTACGCTTTCGCCTTGCAGTATCATGCGTTTTAGTGTGTACCTTAGGAAAGGCATGTCTGTCCCGGCATCATTAGAGCCGGAATCAGTGTCATTGATATGCTCCTCCTGGATTTCGACTTCCGCGGGTAGATCGATCTGGGATCTGGCTCCTCCAGGGAGATCCACTCTAGATTCGACGTGGAACGCTAGGTCTTCTTCAGTTTCGGGTTTCTCCACTATCTCCGTAACTGGTGCATGCTGGGTGGGATTAGGGTTTTCTGAGATCCGGAACTCTGCCGCCTCCGCGGACAAAGGGGACCCAGAAAATTCTTCTGCCTCTATCATCACCGCTGGGGTGGGTTGGGCAGGTTCAGCGAAACCGATGTAAACATCGATCTCGCCAAAAGACATGATTGTGTAGGCAGTCACGGCCTCCCTTGCCGGAATCCAAGTCTCGTCGAGAACGACAAGAGGGACGTCGCTAGCATAGAGGATGCGACCGACGGCGATAGTCTCGCCGATTCCGATTTTTGCAGATTCCGCTTGGAACGCAGATCCGAAGCTCACATGCCCCACGGTGGGTTCCAACCGTTGTCGGATTGATGACAAGTACGCCATGAGGGGGTCCTCGAGGCGTGCGGAAGAGAGGGGTGTGAGACGTACAGTGTTCCAGGACGGTGAGCACACAAGTTTACCCAGGTTCGAATCCGCCCAGCTTTGGACGGGTCCTACTCCTGCTAGCAATCCAGTAATACGGCAAAGCCGAAATATGGGTTACAAGGGTTTTTCCTGTGCGAGTTGAGGGTCTAAAGTATTGAGTGTGCCCTAAAGGCTCTCCCTAGGACGGCTTATATAGATATCTGGCCTAGGGTTTACAGGAGAGGTCTATCCGACTACGTCTAAGAGTCGGTTATAGAGTACATCTTGAACTACAAGTAACATTATGGGCCTAAGTCGGTAAGTCTTCTAGGCCTTCTCGTAGCCGGATTGGACTCCGTCTTTCTCCCTGAATGGGTTGCCCGTGAAGCAAAGCTCTAACCCGAAGTGGGCCACCCTGGTCAGTGAGGAACTGTGAGGATACCCGGAAAGTATATCCCCAACAGTCGTTTGTGCTGAAAACCAAGATTAATGTTACATCATGGTGGGCTATAATGTGAATCCGTTTTTCCTAAAGTTGTCGAATCTCATGTTTATCATTTTTCCTAGAAATTAATAATACTAGCAAAAGTACCCTAATCATAAAGAAGACTCATGCTTTTTGTTTTATGCTTTATTTTGTTTGAATGTTTTCCATACGTGGTCAAATTTGTCGGTATGCAAATACTAATCAGTAATGGCATTTTTCGAAACTATTGTTGGCCCATGATATATTGGCTGCCTAGGTACCTTCAAACGAATTTTGGATATTTTCAAGAGTAATAGTCTCTCGTGCTCACATGTATTCAAATTTGACCTAATTTCGTTTAATCGACATAGATTCATGCATTTAAGTGCGTGGAGCTTTAGCTTGGAAGTTTCAAAATACTTAAACTTGGGAACTGTAAGAAAGAATCATCCATTTTATACGAAAATTTGGTGGGGGCATTCTTTCTTCTTTTTATACCAGTAAAAGTACTTGAAAAACTCACACTTCTGGTATGGCCTACTATATCATGTAGTATGTATGAACTTTCTTGGGTTTCAAGCCAAATCACCAAGGTCATGGACATACTTTGTCTTCATCAAGATAATGACAGTGTGCCCATATTTTTGTATAGGTCGGTGCGTGCTAGCATGGTAAAGAAGTAAAAGTATTTTTTGGAAGGAAGTGCGATTAATATGGCTTAGAGTTCATAACATGTGCCATTTATTTACTATAGTACATAAAGTGGTTGGATAAATTACATGTTATATTTTTCAAGCTTAATTTTCTAGCTAATTCCACCCACTCATACGACTTGCCGTCGATTTGTCGAATTAGGTCTAAATTAATATTCTACAAGTGTGTGAGAGATAGTTCAATAGTATAATTGAGTGTTAGGTATAACAAAGTAACACGTCATCTATTGCTGGCTTTATACCAGCATGTACAATACCTAACATTTGAACTATAGAACAACTAGAATTACATGCAGCAACCTCATCAAAAAGCAAGAAAATTAAACATGAATAAAATGAAAAACATTTCTATGCCCGCTTGAAAAATCCTAAAACTTGGAATTGTAAGAAAGCATGGTACACTTTGTTTAAAAATTGGGACGGTGGCATTTTTTTTGGTACCGGGGTACCATAGGTCCTGAAGGAGCGAGACACTCTAATTAGCACACTAGGGTTTGTAGTCGTCGCAAGGTGGTTTGAGGACCTTTTTCTAATTATTATTATTACTTTTGAGACTTTTGTATTGGTGTAGATGGTTATTAATCTAGTAGATCGCTTGAATTTGGGGGGGGGGAATGGTTGCTGGAAGTAGATCGGTGTGTCGTAGCAAGGCACACGTGCGCAGCGCCACGCTGTGGACGAGGAAGAGACATTCCGCATTATGCACCCGCGGCTACAGAGAAGAGATCGATGGAGGATGGATGGTAGAGCCAGCAAAGGAGAGAGAAAACACAACTTATTTTGCGTGCATATTACTAGTAGTAGGTCCATATATTTACTACTAGTGATGTGTGTCCTGTACCTCATGTCAGCAGCCCATCATAGGTTTGCTCTGATAACGCACCACCTTCGACTCCTCCTCTCGCTGCTCTCGTGCTGCCTCCCTTTTTTTGGAAGGAGCCACCTCCCTTTTCGAGTTGTAGTACGAAAGTGGAGTACTTTGCTTTACAGAAAAATATATCCATCGCTTAGAAAATTGGAGTTGTTACTTTTCCTATTATTTGGAAACTCCCATTAACAAAGTTGTTTACCAATGCCAAGATGCGCACATCTACTTTCTTGTAGTACTACTACCAAATTCCCATAAACTATGATGTGGATATGACATGACCTTGCTTGGTTGCTCGGCCTGAAACCTGTTCATACTTATACATGGTAGGCCATTTTTGTGAAGCAGGTTTTTTGAAAAGTTGTGAAATTTATGTTTTTTTCATGGAAGGTAATACAAGCAAAAGGACGCCATGCATGAGTCCCCTTGTTTTTTTGCCTATTTCTCTCTTTTTTCAAAGCAGGGTCAACTTTGTCGGCATGCAAATTTTAGAAAGAAGTTGAATCTTTCAAAACTCTCGGTCATCTTCTTGATATATTGTCTGTCTCATGGGCAACTTCAAAAGATTATTGTAAAATTTTAAGAGCAATCGGCAGCTCACATGTGGTTTGAATTAATTTAACCTGATTTTGACATACTCCCTCTGATCCATATTAATGTTCATAGATTCATCTAGATTCAAATGTATCTATTCATGTCTCTGACTTTATGTGCTGGATACATATACCCGAATCTAGACAAATCTTAGAACATTAATTTGAATCGGAGACAGTAGTGTAATTTAAGTGGGTTAATTTATCTACGAACCTTGAAAACTCAAAGAACCTAAGAATCACAAGTAAAACATGCATGGTCCGCTATGTCCGGAAACATGGGGCGCTTGTTAGCATGGTAAAGAAGTAAAATTATTTTTTAGAAGGAAGAACGATTAATATGGCTTAGAGTTCATAGCATGTGCCATTTATCTTATCTTACCTCTTACCACTATTTAGTGTATGAATAACTTTGAATATTGACTGTTGGATCAAGACTCACGAATCCCAACATTTCTAGCCGTTGGATCTTCTTTTCCATTCTAGCAACTAAAAGATTCTATTGATAGTCTTCATCACAATGAATGTTATGCACAAAACTCAAAACACTTCTCCATCATTCTAGAATCTTCTCCCTCCCTCGTTGAATATTGACCGTTGGATCAAGACTCACGTATCCCAACATTTCTAGCTATTGGATCTTCTTTTCCATTCTAGCAACTAAAATATTCTGTTGATAGTCTTCATCACAATGAATGCTATGCAAAAAACTCAAAACACTTCTCCATCATTCTGAAATCTTTTCCCCTCATTTCTCTAGACCATGTTACCAAAATTTCCAAGTTTTAGATAACTAATAATCGTTCACTCTACATGATATACAAAGTACAAGAACCAAATATACACCCATACTTTATAGATGTTGATCAAATTTATATTTTTTCTGCTTTACCTATTATAATTTTATATAGTGATGATATGTCAGACATCTATTATCTGAGTCTCACGTGCAGGGCACGTGCAACTTACTAGTTTACTATAGTACAACATGAAGTGGTTGGATAAATTACATGTTATATTTTTCAAGCTTAATTTTATAGCTAAATTCACCCGAAAGTGCATCATGCTTCAATCAACATGGTCGGTAGAATTAAAGGTTACATCAAGGACATAAAAAAATAAAATTACATCCAAGTCCATATAATTGGCACAAAGGCCCCTAAAATTTAGCTTGGAAAGGCAGTTTGGTTTGGCTCAATTTCAACCGAGCAGTTGAGTCATACTCTTCCTACTACTTTTTGCTTCACACACGAAACACAGTGTGCTCCTGCGTGTTGATCATGGTCGAAGGGACAAGATTTCTCAGAACGAGTAGAGGAGCACACCCAAGAATCTGGTAAAACCAATTCAAGGACTGAAGTCACTGCTGTACGTGGTTAACGTTAGGCGAAGGTCCGAAGAGGTCAACCTCCCCCCTACCAAGTAGATTCCCATAGTCGCACCTTCGCCAGCCGCAGGTTCCTTGTGCTCGATCTCGAACTCGAACATGTCCTGACGGTAAGCTAGGGCCAGCAGAGGATCGATAGGCTCAAGGGTACCCAGGATGGTGTCGTCTGCCATGGCCACGGCGACCTGGCATCCACCCGAGTTGTCTGCCCCGGTTGTATGCTCGCTGGCCGCAGATTCCTCACGCGCGAGCTCTTACTCGAGCATGTCTTGATTGTAAGCAAGGGCCAGCATAGCCGCGAGGGGACCCAGGACGGCGTCGCTGCGGTGACCCAGTATACCACTCCATGTTTAGTATACTATAGTCGTTGACATGACATCCACAGAACATTATTCTGTAAATATCACATCCCTCAGAGTGTTATAACAGAAACATTGCGGGTCCATATTACAAACATTCACACTTCATTATTATTACAATACCAGAAGTTTGAGACTTCAAGTGATTCAAACTTACAAACCAAATAACTTATTTCATAAGTTCAGCGGAAGAACGAAAAACACAACAGTGATAAAGACGTGAGCTCAACAACTTATTCTATAGGGTCCGTGCTGCTCGGCTCAACCTAGGTAACTACACTCCATCCTGACAACTACTCGGACTCGATATCTTCAGATCCATAGTGTATCCTGTAGTCCACCCCTTCTGTTCCACCGGACAGATCTGGCACTTCATAGTAGATGTCGTTCTAGACTTCCATAGCATACACGTGGTCATTCTTATGGCCTGCAAAGTCTAGCAAGGGGTTCAAAGGAAGGACTGAGTAACAACATTACCCAATAAGTTCACTATATGCAAGGTGGGAAGTTTGATACTCTAACTACCAGCTCGGACTATAAGTCCTTGGTACTATGCAGTTTTGGTAAATGTTTCTTCAAAGATTGATTTTAATATCAAAAACTATGCCCATCAGCCTTCACAGGTTGACCAGAGCTTCATGGAGTTCCTTTCCTTACGTGTTCGTAGCTCCTTCCCGGAACAGGGAGTAACATGTCACAATTCTTACACTCTGCAGAAGTGCGTTGCTTTACCCATAAGAGACCAAATCCTTGTTGTACAACTGGGCATACTTTCCCGTCCACAATTCCGTGATGTGGGGCCTAGTAGATGATCCAAGCCAATCACTGCCCCTTTCACGACCCCGCATGTCCCCTTGGTGTACGCCATGCCCACATCTTGAATTGTGGCAATGGTTGGTATAGACCGTCAGATGCTAGAGCTATCGTGGGACGTTGAGGGTTCCCACCCATA
This sequence comes from Avena insularis, assembly GCA_023614405.1. NCBI lineage: Eukaryota > Viridiplantae > Streptophyta > Magnoliopsida > Poales > Poaceae > Avena > Avena insularis. Next base: position 127,038,084 of record CM042686.1, on the reverse strand, counting down.
TGTTGCATATCCTCTACGAATTACCAATCAATGCACGCTACGAGGATAACAGTCATGACTTGGCCATCCCGATGCATGCGAGAGGAAGAAGATACATCTAACTTCTCCGTCCCATTCCAAATCTCATGGTTAACGCGTAATATACGACACTAGAATCACTGATGCCATGGGTTATTAAGTCCTAGTTGTTCGACCATTGGAATCTTAGATTCCATTGTCATTCTTAGTATTTATCATCACTTAGGATGATAATAGCATTCATTTGTTTGGGAAAATATTTATTTTCTGTCTCTTTTAGAATAGGTGATAACACAAAAAAAATCAAATACTTTCATAAAGACTCTTCAAAGGACATGAGCAAGTGATGAACTTGCCTTGTGACTGCAAGGTAGTGAAGTCGAATACTTCCACTTGACCTTGAGCTCCGGTTTCTACAGAGAACCATTATTGCCCGGTAAGGACAATATTTAAAGAAGCAATATGCAATGCATAGTAATGTCATGCTATGATTTGGTTTGTTTCTTCTTTGCGTGTTTTACCCACCTTATAAAGGTTTTAAGTTTCTTTTCATTAATAAAAGAAAAGCATTACTTAAGAATCATTAAATTCATATTATTTTGATATTTAGCATTTTTATAATAATTAGTATTATTCTAAGAGTTTAAAAATGAATTTATTTAATTTTTAGCTCTTGTAAATATTTAACTAAAATTACTTTAAGGAAATAAAACTTTATTTTTATCACACTTGATTTACTTTTCAAAAATAAAAATTAGTATTTTTCTATAACAGTACTTCTCTTTAGAATCTTAAAAATGGATTTTATTCAATTTTAAGTGTTTTGTATAATTTTATAAAATTCTAGAAGGAATTTATATAATTTTAGTAATAGATCCATATTTAATTGCTTAAAATTATTATCTAGTATTTTTATTGGATAGAGGATATTTTTGTGATTTCATAGAGATATTATTTGTATTTTTAGGATTTTTTATTTATTTTTCTAGAGCCTAATTTATCTCAGGGATATATTTGTAATTAAGTAATTTATATAAGTCCCTCTTTTAAAACTTGGGCCTGGCCCACTGGGCTTGGCCAGCCCGAGCCTCTAGGGCTGGACATATGCCCCTGGGTAGTACTAGGCTGCCCATACCTGGCCTAGTACCACTCACTCTCTCGCTCTCCTCTCTCTTCTCTCTCGCGCGACCCCCTCTCTGGCCGCTCGATATCACCGCCGCTGGTGATTCCGGCCGCTCCAGGCCACCATGTCCATTGCCGGCGGTGCAAGAAGACGTGGATGTTGCCACTGCTCGATGTTGTCCCGCTCGATATGATGATGGCGCTCTTCGCTGGCCGCGCTGGCCCCCACCTCGTGGCTAGGGTTTGGGGTCCGCCGTGCTCTAGCGCTCCCTCGATGATGTTGTGGTGCTCGTGGTGCCGCTCTACCATGGCTGCCACCGCTGTGTGCAGGTGCGGGTTGCAGCGCCCCCTCAGGGTGCTCCCCATGCTGCCACCTCTCTGACACTGGCCTCCTCTTTGCTTCCTCTTTGATAATCTTACGAGGGCCTCGAGTAAGTGCCCTATTCTCCCCTTTGTGCTTTACTTTTCCTCTATTCCATGCCATATGGTCACTTACGATGGATTTCCTCATTTAGGGTTCATCCCTAAATTCCTAGGGTTCATACCCCCTACAGTGGTGATTTAGCATATCTCTAGGGTTAATCTTGCCTATGTTAATCCTCTCATGATGATCTATTGTTAGTGTATTGTCAACCTCTGTTGAGCATGTTTGTTACTATGTTCTCTATCAGAGAACACTCTGCTGATCATACTTTTGTTACTTTGTGCTCTATCATAGAATTTTCAGTGAAAGCATGATGAGATTAATGTGGTTGCCTAAGTTGTTGTGGCTGTGGATTTACTCCTATGGAGTTAATTTGATATTGCTCTCTATACTAATACTTGGTTAATTACTTACTTGTGAAGTACTGATATGTTAGTCTTAGGATTTAATCTTGTTATTGTGCAAATCTAGTGCTAGTCTCTGCTCTGTGATTAGTAATAAGATGATTTATGAACATATAAATCCTATATGCTTGTAGGAAAATGATTAAACTTAGTGGTTGTTGTTCAGTTTGGCCTAGTGATAGGAGGATGACTAGCGGGAGCGCGGTCTTCAGGCAACGCGTGTTTCGGTCGTAGTGCGCGTATTTCCAGCCACATGGCAGCCCGACACGTGGCATGTGAAACTTCACCCGTGCGTATTTCTGGCCGCTCGGCAGCGCGTGTATTTCCGGCCACATGGCAGCCCGATACGTGGCTAGCTGCTCAGGCAGCGCACACGACGAAAGGCAGTTCCATGCAGTGCAATAAGGCAGTGCCCGAGTGGTGCAACTCGTTTACTGTCGACTGAAAGCAGTGCAACACAGTACAACAAGGCAATACATGGACCGTGCACTCCAAGAACATCACGTAGTGCACTGCGACCATAGGCAGGGCAACGCTGCACAATAAGGCAGTGCATGGACGATGCACTGCCTGAACACCGTGCACTGCACTATGACCAAAGGCAGTGGAAGCTAGTACAACGAGGCAGTACACTGCCAGGACAACACACAATGCACTGCGAACTAGGGCAGTGCAACATAGAACAACAAGGCAGTGCATGGACGGTGCACTGCCTGGACAGTGCATAGTACACTGCCTAGACACCGTGCCATGCATTGCAACCGAAGGCACCATGTACTAGATCAAAAGGCAGCACAACCTACGCATCAAAGGCAGTACGAGAAAAAAGTTCGTTGAAACATATCAACAATGGATCTTATTTTGAAGATCTGGACGTGACTAGTAAGGCTGTGAAAACGGATTTCTATTTGGACTCTCCGATTGAAAGATATCGCAGTTTTCATGTTCAAATCTACAAAAAGAAAAGAAAAAAGCACCCGCGACCCTCTCCGCATCCACCACGTGTCGCACAGGAGAAGGCTGGTACAGCGCGTGAGGCACTCCATGCCCACCACGTGCAGGCAGCAGCAGCGACACGATGCAACCTCCCAAGAGCGCGCCCTTTTTCTAGCCTTTTCGTAGTGATATACAGTGTTGATCTTTACTGTGTTTTCAAGAATAAAGTACCTATTTATGATTCCAAAATCATTTAGGAAGATGATTATCTGTGTTGAAAAGGATCTACTTGAGCTTGTATTCAAACAGATAAGAACCTGCTAGGTATAGAGGTGCTACCCTTCTGGGAAAGTGCCCTGTACCAGCAGCTGTGATGTTTATCTATCTAGTGAAAACTAGATCATAGGGTCAATGATGCTAGTCTGAGACCCTGCCTGTGCAAGAGCAAATGTATAATCTGGCTGTTTATTATTTGCTGTCTTATATGTTCACTATCATGTGCTTGCAAGAAAATGAATGTGTAAGATGTAAAATAATTAGATTAAATGCTAGAACATACTCTGGTTGCCTTGTACTGGTGTTGCTTTCTACTTCTGGCTCGTGGTAGCTCTGGGTTTGTGTTGGCTTCCTCTTGGCCTGGTTTTACTCCTCCTGGTGATGTAGTTCCTGTGTGGTCTTGTTGTCCACCTAGAACATCCCCCTCCTCAAGTCACCATCTTGGCTGGTGATCTCCTGGGTTTTGTATGGTGAAAAGTGGCTTGATCAAGTGTTATGGTTTCAAGATCTTGTGCTATTCTTGGTTGTGCTGGTGACAAACTAGGGTTGAGATCTCTCTCTACGAAGAGGATAGCAAAGCTTGCCTTGTTCTACACTGCTGTGATTTAAACTGCCCCCTTTGCTCTCGGCTGTTGACACCTTAATGCATGCATTTAGGTTCGTGAGCTGCTTCACTGTTTGCTTTGGCTGTGGATGAGATCAAGTAACTATGGTTTAAACTTCCACATCCTTTTACTGTTACTTATCCTGGTGAAACTTACCACTTTGCCACTTGGCTTATAATGTGACACTGGAACTATTTGCTTAAAAGAACAGATACTGCACTTTGGTGAAACTTGCCCTTCAAATTACTCTATGATGTAATATGAATAGTGCACTTCACTGTTCACCACTGAGAGTAAAACTAATCACTAAAATTTTATTTCTTTGTTGAGTTGTTTACCTTATTCTGCAGGAACAAAGTCTGGATGCTTAAAGATATAGTATAGGAATAGATAGATAGATAGATTCTTATTGTAATCTCCTTTTATTCTTTTTGTAAAGAATCTTGTAATTGCATTCCTTTGATTTAATAAATATACATTTTATTGGACTCAATCCCTTGTAATTTTCTATCTTGGTGTATATATATACCCATTTGTAATATTATTGTGGAATAAAGAAAAGAAATAAGAATTCATTTCTTATTTGAATTTTCTTGTCTTAATTTCATATTGTTGTTGAATATATATCTAACAATGTTAATACATCCTTTTAGAAAACCGCTTTATAATTCTAACTTCTAATTTTCAAATATTATTCAAATAGTTTGAATTTCAAATTTGAATTCAAAATATTTCCACCCAAAACAGAATAATGCATAAAAGTGTAACATCCCAAAAACTTTGATCAAGGTTGTTAAGTCCTAATCACCCAATTAAGGGTTAACAAAAACTTTTATTAAGAAATAGCATATGAATGCATGTGTTTTTGCATTAGTGTAGAATTGAGTGTATATGCCACGCTTGATTGTTCTAAAGGTTATGAAATGGTTTAAAGGTGAATGCCACATCATCTAGGCCATTTACAAACAAAATCAAAAGAGAAAGAAAAATCAAATAAGAATAAATAAACCCAATGGTTATTTTGACAATTTTAAACCACTAGGTCACTTGGTGTGTTCCTAGAAGACAATTCTTAACAGAAACAATTCTATTTCTTTTCACCACTTGCTAGACCAAGTACAAGTGTATCAAGGCCCACTTTACAAACTTACAAAAACATCTAGCAAATAATTTTCATGGACATTTGAAAATTGAATCAAGTGTATGTGTTAAGATCACACTTTTTCAAAAACCCATCAAATGAATTCACCTTGGCTTATCCAAGAAAATCTAGTCTCTCAAGCTTAATCTAAGATCACTCAAAAAATTTGAATCAAAAATTCAAAAATAATTTTCAGGCGGCCATTTCATCAAACACTTGGCATGCATAGAAAAAGCTCTAGCCGAACTTCACTGTTTGGTACAGTGATCATCGACCAAATGGTTCCCTCTTAAGTCCCTTGTTCCCTCTAAGCCTAACCCAGCCCCAGACCAGCTCCCCTCTTCACCGCTGGCACAGTGGAGCGTCGCCCGAATGTGGTCATCACCGGCCGACCACGGCCAGCTCGCACCAGACCGCCCTGCGCCAATCCAGCATGTACACTAGTGTTGCCACAGCCTATCGCCACCCCCTTCCCCAGCCGAGCCATGGACCACCCTAGTCGCTCCGTGCACTGCCTCTCTACGCCATGTCTAGAGCGCGCCAGTGCGTCGTGCCCGACCAGCCCCGCCAGCCAGCACCTTGCCCTCTCCATGCACGTGCCGCTTCGCCATGATCACCCCACCCCGGCAGGCACCCCCGTTCGCTGCCACGCGACCCGTAGCGCCCGTACGCTGTCACAAACACCGCCGCTCCCGCTCAGAGCGCCGCACGCGCCACACCAAACCAAGTCACCCCACGATGCGCCATTAAGTCTGTGAGAACCGCCAGGGAGCACCAAACCGTCCTACGCCCTCGCCCACGCCGATAGAAGCCTGTAGCGACGCCACCGTCGAGCTCACCACTGCACCGCTCGGCCCCCTCACCGGGCTATAAAAGGAGGCCACCACAGCCTCCATTCCTCATACCAAGCCACACCCCACTCCTCACTGAGCCTCCCACACCTCTCCCCGGAGCAAGGGGAGCACCACCGCGCCGGAATTGCACTAGAGTCCGCCGCTGCTAAAGGAGAAGCGTGCTGTCGATTCCGGCCACCCCGAGCCTTGCTGTGACCGTGCCTTGCCTTGGCGTTGTCTACCAGGTCGATCGCCCCTATCGTCGAGCCTAGCTGGAGCCCAAGTGAGCCCCACGAGACCCCCACCACAACGTAAGGTTTAGCTCATCGCCGGAGCTGTTCGTCGTCGACGACGACCCTCAACCATCGATCTTGCTTCTAATCGTAGGGCTCAGGTTAAACGATACCACTTCGTGGTAGATGAGCCACTAACCCGTGGACCCCCTCTGTCAGCCACGCGCTATGCTGCGCTGTGCATCTAGGCCAACCCGTTAGCTTTCCCGTGCTGGCCCAAAGAATTCAAATAATTGATTTTCCAATTTAGTTAAAATCCTATTTTGTCCACTTATTCAAAAAATCAATTCAGAGAGTTTCACTTAACCAAATTGCATGATTCATATTTTGCTAGAAAGGAAATTAAAATATCTATCCAAGCCCGTTAGATTTAAATCAATTGGAACTAGGGATCACATATAGAAAAAATAACAAGACCGAGACTTTTCTACATTCAAATTTTTTTCAAAAATCAACCATAATAGCTTTTGAGTTTATTCCAACTCTCAAAAATCACATTTGATAATATATATCTAAATATGTAAAATATTTAGGTTTGCATGCAGTGACATTGGACTAGTACCAAATAATGCTATTAGGGCATTTCTAGTCACTTTAAATCTATTAAAGGATAAACTTAAACTTTATAAAATGCGATCAACCTTTTAAATCACATTCCCATGTATTAGAATATGTGGTGATGACATGTGTCCACATGATCCCATATTCTATGTGGAGAATATTAAATCTTAATTAATTTGAATGAGTAGAAATTACTTTTCTAAAATAAAATGAATAAAACTAGTTCCTTATTTCATGTGATGTTTGTGATGATACTAGATCATCAAGTGTGAGCCTTAGTGTGCTAATTAGACTTAGTTAAGTATTGTTTGGTGATTATGTACCCCGTATTCCTTTATAGTAGTACCGACCAAGTCTACGAGGAGGAGGAGTTCTACCCCGAAGAAGACGAGGAAAACTTCAATCACTGCACCAATCAAGGCAAGCTAGAACTAAGCAAGTTAACATTTGCCACCTTGTTAACTTAAGCAAATGCATTAGGCATTCTTTGGTTATATACTTTGATTTATACCCATCCCAAGTTTTACTTGCAAGCTTTACTCTCTTACTTTACCAATGTTCTTTACTTTTAGTATAGATAGCATAAAGAGTATAAAAGTTGGCCTATCTAGTTATACTTAGATGTCATTCTGTGGCATGAGATTGAAGATTAGCACCCCTCATTAGTGAACACTCTTAACCTTAGTGGCTAGTGCTAAGCATAAAACTTGATCACTTTAGATGAGAATACTTGGTGAAAATGATTATGAAAACCTTGGAATGATGCTTAATTCTATTGAGATGTTTTGACATGTGTTGAGAAACACAATGGCTTGATGATGAAAATGTTGAGGCATGAGCCTTACCCCCTTATAAAACTAATGGTTGGGTTCAGATGCGATACCATTCCAATTTTACCGAACAACCACAATACCTGAATTGGGTAAGGCTTAGCCAGAAGTTTATATGCATTAGTATGGGTTCCCTCGCGGAGGAGGTTTGAGGTGAGGCTACCTCTTGATGTGTGTCCACCTATGCAGTGCCTAGGATGGCAGATGGCCATGGCTGGGAGGCCAAGCTTATAGGGGAGGTGCCTATACTAGAGTGTGTAATTGAAAGCTTATGATTGATTATTCGCATACTAAGTATTATGATTCAGGGTTATCCCTGGCGGATGTATCGAATTTTGTGGTGAAAGTGTACCACCTCTGCAGAGTGTCAAACTATTCGAATAGCCACGTCCACGGTCATGGACAGTTAGAGTGGCCATATTGTTCCGTCGTCAAATGTTTTCAAAATGACTGGTGAAATGAATTGTGACTTTGACTTGACCACAACATGGTTGTGACTATAAAAACTAAGTTCCCACTTAGGTGATTTTAGAACATTAAATTAGTTTTCTTTACTTCTAAACTCAGCTTAAGATAAATCTAGCTTTTTGCAAATAAACCTAGAGTTTAAGATTCCTACTAGAACTATCTTACTTGTTAGTGATAGTTTGCGAGTACTTAAAGAGTACTCATGGCTTTGTCCCTGGCTATTCCCGTGGCTAGACTATGAGGAGGACTATCAGGAAGATGGATAGCAGGACAGCTACGACAACTAGGATCATCTCCCATCGTCATCATTGGATGTGACACTCAAGATGGAGCCTACTACTATGCTTTACTATTCTGCTGCTTGTTCGTATTAAGACTGGATCATGAGATCCTTTATTTGTGTAAAACCTTATTATGGTTTGTAATGGATGATGTTCTATGATATCTAATCTGTTATGTCTCGCAAAAATGGTAATCCTGGGATTGCAAGGTATGGCATAACATGCATCTGGGATTAAAAATCCGGGTGTTGACAGGTTGGTATCAGAGCCATCCTGACCATAGAAGACCCTAGTTAGAATGGACGTCCGAACAAAACCTTATTTTCAAATTCAAAGAAGTGAGTATTTATAAAAACCTATTCCCACTCTTATCCTTGAGATTCTTTTCAAAAAAAATCATGTTCCTCGAAACTTCTTACATTCTACAAAAAATTTGACACACTTGATCACCTCACTAACTTACTCATCCTAAATTCTTATAGATGGAAGTTCAGTATTGCAAGTTCTACCAGTTGGGAAACGGAGGCCAACTGATCTTTGAGAGGGATCTAGATGCACTGTCGGAGTATCTTGATCACCCGCATCCGGAATTCTTCGGGGCTCAACTCAACGATCACCCAGGAGGAGATCTACAATGGATGATAGTTGCAGATCTTTGAGGCAAGATGGAAGCACCCGTTTCTGAGAAGATTCAATTCACCGTGTGGGAGAACAACTGGCTAGATGGATTTGCCAAGGCAATGCATGAAGCTCTCGCCCGTCTGTGTGGGTAAAACATCAACTTGATCCAGGGAACTCGCTTTGTGCACTTTGCAAGGCGTGATTCTATGGGAATGCCATTGGAGATGCCAAGTCACCCAGAGATGAAGCGCCAAGTGGAGAACCTTGACTTCCTGTTGTATGATAGGCAGAAGGAATTGGACAATGCTCGATCCTATGCGAACCACAACCTTGCCATTGCCGCCTAGAAGGACCAGACTCTCACCATGCTCGTCAAGGATTGCAAATCACTTCGTCATCAATGCAAGAAGAAGGATCGCACCATCGCTCGTCTTCGCAAGAAGGTGGCCGACCTCGAGAAGACCATCCATGAGTAGGAAATTCAACTGGAAGCAAAGGAAGAGGAAGAAGGTGAAGACATTCAGGGTGAGCTTCACTCGTACCTCAGTGATGACAACGACTAGATGGAGGATGATGCCATGGATTTCTACACCGATGATGATGATTCCGACTTCATTGATGATGAGTAGATGCCCTTGATCACTACCGTAGGAATGAGTTGTACCGGTCCCACTATATCGTAGTTTCACTGAATGGTTCTTAAAACCATCTGGTTTCCATTTGTGTTGTGGTGTGTGTTTGTATGGTGTGCTTTGAATGAATGAATAAGAAGAAGAAGTTAGTTTGCAAAACCTGAGTCAAAATCAAAGTTTAAAGCTTTTGAAACAAAACTGTGAACCTTACAAATTTCCCTCTTATCTCATTATCTATCTCAATCTTTAGTTGACTCGTGGAAACCCCGGAGGAAGCAGCTCATCGCATGACCCGATGCTGCACATTCTTCAGATGCTAGTTTCTGACCGTGAAGCTAGTAGAGCAGAACGTCAAGCCAACCTAGCCACTCATCAACACATAGCTCAGATGGCCCACAATAATCAAGGCCATGGAAATCAGGATCATCATGGATCCAAACTCAAGAACATTCAGAATACCAATCCCCCTATCTTTAGCAAGTCTGAAGACCCTTTAGATGTTGATGATTGGTTGCAAACCATGGAGAACAACCTGGAAGTCGCCGGAGTTGACGCAAATGAGAAGGTACTATTTGCCACCCACTATCTGGCAGGAGATGCAAGAGCCTAGTGGAATAACACCCATACTATGAACCACGGTCAAGTGATGACGTGGGAAGCTTTCAAGATCAAGTTCAGCCGCACCCATGTGCCGCAAGGTTTAGTCACCCGGATGAGAGATGAGTTCAGAGAACGGAAGCAAGGCAGGATGACGGTAGTTGAGTACCATGACAAAATTTTGTTGCTAGCTAGATATGCCCCTGATGAGATCAACACTAAATCCAAGAAGAAGGAGAGATTCCTGAACGGATTGCATGATGAGATGAAAATGGTGTTGGTCAACATCCGTTTTGAAGATCTCGAAGACCTTGTTGATTCCGCCATCCAGATGGAAGGGAAGATCAACCAAGCCAATGACAATCGCAAGCGTTGCATGATGCACCAGACTGGATCCAACCACCCTCAGAAGTATCGCCCCAACCCGTCTGCAGGATATGCCCCGAGAAACAATAGATCCCCGATGAACCGTCCTAGCTACCCCAATCGTGGTGGAGGAAATATGAAGTCAGGAGGAAACAACAACAACGCCGACAACTCCAACAACTTCAACCGTGCACCGCCCAAGTCCAACAACAACAACAACAATACTGCCCCAAGGACTAGAAGCAATGATGTGCCTGTTGCAGCCAAAGACAAGTCCCAGATTACTTGCTTTGAATGTGGAGACAAGGGTCACTACTCCAATGAGTACCCGAAGAAGCTTGCAGCCGCCACCAATATGAATGCCCTAGCTCAGCAGCAGCACCGTGTTCAGCCCGAAAGAAGATTTGCCCCAGGGAATTCGCTCAACCGCAAAGGCCGTCTATTTCACATGAATGCTGAAGAAGCCCAGGAAGCGCCAGATGTCATGCTAGGTATGTTTTATGTTAACGCAGTTTTAGCAAGAGTGTTTTTTGATTCTGGAGCATCGCACTCGTTTGTTACAGAAGAATTTGCATGCACTAGTAAGATTCAACCAACAAAATTGAAGCATGTTATGATAGTTCAAATACCTGGTTCAACCACCAAAGCTAGAAAAATTTGCAAGGCTGTGCCTATCAGAATCCATGGAATAGATTTTTATGCCAATCTAATAGTACTTGGAACCAAAGGTTTGGAAGTAGTACTAGGAATGGATTGGACGTTGAAACATAAATGATTGATCGACTGTGACAAGAAAGCCATAGCCATGACCAGTAGCTCTGGAGTATCAGTAGAGCATGTATCTGAAACTTTGCCCCGTCAATTCAAAGGCAACAAGAGTCTAGCCCAACCAACCCTAGACCAAGTCAGAGTAGTCTGTGAATACCTCGATGTATTCCCAGATGAATTGCTCGGTATGCCCCCGGGTCGGGATATCGAGTTCATTATTGAACTGATTCCTGGAACTGGACCCATAGCACAGAGACCCTATAGCATGAACCCCTCTGAACTAGTGGAGCTGAAGAAGCAACTTGATGCTATGCTGGCGAAAGGTTTGATTCAACCAAGCCCATCACCATGGAGATCACCTGTTTTGTTTGTTGATAAGAAGGATGGAGGTAACCGTTTGTGCACAGATTACCGGAAGCTAAATGACGTCACCATCAAGAACAAGTACCCACTTCCGAAGATCGAGGATCTGTTTGACCAGTTGACTGGTGCCAGAGTGTTTTCTAAGATTGATCTTAGGACTGGTTATCATCAACTCAAGATTCCTACAACGGATATTCCAAAGACCGCCTTTACCACCAGATATGGATTGTATGAGTATACGGTCATGTCTTTTGGATTAACCAATGCCCCCTCTTATTTCATGAATCTCATGAATAAGACTTTCATGAACTTCCTGGATAAGTTTGTCGTGGTTTTTATCGACGATATTCTTATCTATTCCAAGTCAGAATAAGACCATGAGCTACACCTGATGACCATCCTTGAAACCCTGACAGAACATCAGCTGTATGCCAAGTTTAGCAAATCGGAGTTTTGGTTGAAGGAAGTAGGATTCCTCGGACATATTGTGTCGACAGGAGGAGTCGCTGTCGATCCCGCCAAGATCAGAGATGTTGAAGCATGGGAAGCCCCAACCACTCAAACCCAGGTCTGTGCATTTCTCGGATTAGCGGGATATTACCGCATGTTTGTTGAAGGATTTTCGAGCATCGCCCAACCGATGACCCAACTGCTGGAGAAAGATAAGAAGTTTGAATGGACAGACAAATGTGAAGCGAGTTTTCAAGAGCTCAGGAAGAGATTGATTTCAGCCCCAATCTTGATTATGCCAGATATCAAGAAGCCTTTTGATGTGTATTGTGATGCATCCAAGATTGGTCTCGGATGTGTGTTGATGCAAGAAGGAAAAATCATAGCATATATGTCCCGACAACTAAAGCAACATGAGCAAAACTACCCGACCCATGATCTTGAACTAGCAGCAGTAGTTTTGGCATTGAAGACATGGCGTCATTACCTTATGGGTAATCGCTGTGAGATTTATTCAGATCGCAAGATCCTAAAGTATATTTTCACTCAGAAGGAGCTGAATATGAGGCAAAGGAGATGATAGAGCTAATCAAGGATTATGACCTTGACATTCACTATCACCCCGGCAAAGCCAATGTGGTAGCGGATGCTCTTAGCAGATTGCTGTGTAGATTAAACACCATGATTAAGGAAACCCAGCCAAGCTTGCATGAAGAGTTGGAGCAGTTTAGAACGGAGCTAGTTAGCAAAGGATTTTTAGCTAGCATAGAACTTCAACCCACTTTGATTAGCCAGATCAAGGAAGCCTAGAAGGGAAATGCAAGTATCGACGGAATCAAGCGTCGTATTGGTACAGGAAAGGTACCCGGATTTACCGAAGATGAAGGAGTTTTGTGGTACAAAGAACATATCTGTGTGCCAGCAGATTCGAAGTTGAAACAAGTTATCATGAAGGAAGCTCATGATACTTTTTATTCTATCCACCACAGAGGAACGAAGATGTATCAGGATTTGAAGGAGCAATTTTGGTGGCACAAGATGAAGAGAGAAATCGGAAGCTACATTGCCAAGTGTGATATCTGTCAAAGAGTCAAAGCGGAACATCAGAGACCCGCAGGACTATTGGAACCATTGCAGATTCCGGAATGGAAATGGGATTCCGTCGGAATGGACTTTATCACTGGTTTGCGTACATCTAGTAGGTGAAATGACTCTATTTGGGTCATAGTTGATAGATTGTCCAAGGTAGCCCATTTTATTCCTGTCAAAACAACCTACCAAAGTTCGAAGCTAGCAGAGTTGTATATTCCTAGAATCTTCAGTTTGCATGGAACCCCCAAGACCATAGTATCGGATCAAGGAACCCAATTGACCTCAAGATTTTGGCAGAAAGTCCAAGAAGGATTGGGAACCAAGTTGAATTTCAGCACAGCTTATCACCCACAGACCGATGGACATACTGAAAGAGTAAACCAAATCTTGGAAGATATGTTGAGAGGTTGTGTTTTGGAATATGGATCAAAATGGGAAGATTGTCTACCTTTCACAGAATTCTCATACAACAACAGCTATCAAGCCAGTGTCGTACCCCCTTGGATTGGTCGCAAGTAGGATAGAGTCAGATTTTCAGACCCGACATCCTACGAGAAGCCGAAGAGAAGGTTCACAAAGTCTGTGAGCATCTCAAGACCGCTCAATCCAGATAGAAGAGTTATGCTGACAAGAGACGTCGAGACCTGACTTTCAATGTCGGAGATTTTGTGTATCTCAAAGTGTCGCCTTTGAAGGGAATGCAACGTTTTCAACTAAAGGGAAAGTTATCCCCCAAATACATTGGGCACTTCAAGATTCTGAATCGTCGAGGAGAAGTATCATATCAACTAGAACTGCCAGAGGAGATGTCAGCCATCCATAATGTGTTTCATATCTCGTTACTTCGCAAATGCCTAGAAGTTCTGGAGAAGACCGAAGTTTTCAAGAACATCGATCATCGAGCCATTGATATGAACAAGGATCTGACGTATCGTGAAGTACCCATCCGTATTCTAGAAGAAGCCTTCAGAACCACCAGAACCCGGAGTATCAAGTTTCTCAAGATCCAATGGAGCAACCATATGGAAGAAGAAGCTACATGGGAGCGGGAAGATTTCATTAGGACTGAGTTTCCAGATCTCTTTAGTTCCCAATTTTTCTTAAATCTCGGGACGAGATTTTGTTTAATGTGGGAAGGTTTGTAACATCCCAAAAACTTTGATCAAGGTTGTTAAGTCCTAATCACCCAATTAAGGGTTAACAAAAACTTTTATTAAGAAAGAGCATATGATTGCATGTGTGTTTGCATTAGTGTAGAATTGAGTGTATATGCCATGCTTGATTGTTCTAAAGGTTATGAAATTGTTTAAAGGTGAATGCCACATCATCTAGACCATTTACAAACAAAATCAAAAGAGAAAGAAATTAAATAAGAATAAATAAACCCAATGGATATTTTACCATTTTAAACCACTAGGTCACTTGTTGTGTTCCTAGAAGATAATTGTTAACAGAAACAATTATATTTCTTTTCACCACTTGCTAGAGCAAGTACAAGTGTATCAAGGCCCACTTTAAAAACTTACAAAAACATCTAGCAAATCAAGTTCATGGACTTTTGAAAATTGAATCAAGTGTATGTGTTAAGATCACACTTTTTCAAAAACCCATCAAATGAATTCACCTTGGCTTATCCAAGCAAATATAGTCTCTCAAGCTTAATCTAAGATCACTAAAAAAATTTGAATCGAAAATTCAAAAATAATTTTCATGCGGCCATTTGATCAAACACTTGGCATGCACAGAAAAACCTCTAGCCTAACTTCACTATTTGGTAAAGTGATCATTGACCAAATGGTTCCCACTTAACTCCCATGTTCCCTCTAAGCCTAACCCAGCCCCAGACCAGCTCCCCCCTTCGCCGCTGGCACAGTGGAGCGCCGCCCGAATGTGGTCATCGCCAGCTGACCACGGCCAGCTCGCACCAGACCGCCTCGCACCCATCCAGCATGTCCACTAGCGTCACCGCAGCCTACCGCCACCCCTTGTCCAGCCCCAGCCGAGCCATGGACCACCCTAGTCGCGTCGCGCACCGCCTCTCTGCGCCATGTCCAGAGCGTGCTAGTGCGTCGTGCCCAACCAGCCCCACTAGCCCGCGCCTTGCCCTCTCCGCGCACGCGCCGCTTCGCCAAGATCACCCCACCCTGGCAGACACCCCCGTTCGCCGCTGCACAACTGATGGCTCGGTGTTGATGTAGAGCTCGTTGGGGAACCCCAAGAGGATGGTATGATGAGCAAAGCAGCAAGTTTCCCTCAGTTATGAAACCAAGGTTTAATCGAACCAGTAGGAGCAAGGAAACACCCCAAAGGTGTTGCTAGCTGAGCCTTGGCAGGGCGCACAACCGGTGCTAGTAGAAACATGGAGACCTGCACAACACAACCACAGAACTTTGTCCCCAACTTGCGATGAGGTTGTCAATCTCATCGGTTTTGCTGAAAACTAAGGATTAAACGTATCAAATGGAAGGAAGTAAAAGTTTGCAGAAAGTAGACACAAAGCAGTAAACAGTTTGTAGATTGTATGTAAAAGAAAGGACCAGGATCCATAGTTCACTAGAGGTGGCTCTCCTTAAGATAGATAACTTGTTGGGTGAAAAAATTACAGCGGGTGAATTGACAAACATCTAGAAAGCAATACATGCATATACTACATCTTGACTCCTTTGGAACTTGATTGGGCATTACAACATTATACATAGACCGCCATCCAACTGCATCTATGACTAATAATCCACCTTCAGGTTATCATCCGAACCCCCTCCAGTATTAAGTTGCAAGCAAAAGATTATTGCTTTACAAATTGCGTGTAGAGTAAACAATACGATTGTTCTATGAACAAAGGATTGTTGTTTTCTCCCTAGTAGCAACAGCACATCTAGTACCTTAGAGATTTCTGTCACTTCCCTAGATTACCAGAGGCATGAACCCACTATCGAGCATAAATACTAACTCTTGGAGTTGCTAGCATCTACTTGGCCAAGATAGCTACTAACAACGGAAAGCATGCAAGATCACAAATAACAAAGACATGATAAAATCAATAATCAATCTGAAATAGCATCTCAATATCCATCGGATCCCCCCAAACACAACATGCAGAATTACAAATAGATGATCTTGATCATGAACGGAGCTCACAAGATCTAGACATGAAAGCACAAAGGAGGAGAACCAACCATCTAGCTACTACATGGATCCGTAGTCCAAAGATGAACTACTCACGCATCACACCGGAGGCTTGCATGGTGATGAAGAAGGCCTCCAGGGTGAATTCCCTCTCGTGCAGGTCTTGGGAAGAGCTTCAGATCCCTCCCGATCTAGGGATAGAGATGACGGCGGCTACATACTCTTTCGTGGATTTCTGATCAGGTCCTTAGGGTTTTCGTCCCGAGGGAAATATATAGGCGGAAGGAGAGGCCGAGGGGTTGCTAGGGTCGGTTAGACTACCCCCTGGCGTAGGCCAGGCCTGGCCGCGTGGCCAGGTGGTGTGGCTGGCACCTAGCCCTTCTCCATCTCGTATTCTGGCATCTGATGACTTCCGGAAAAATAGGCACTTTGGCTTTTGTCCCGTCCAATTCCGAGAATATTCATTTTCTGACTTTCCTGGAACCAAAAACAGCAGAAAAACAGGCAGCTGGGACTTAGGCTCTTGTTAATAGGTTAGTCCAAGAAATCATATGGAAAGTACTCCAAAGTGTGGACAAAACACAAGAAAGTGGATAAAACCAAGCATGGAACATCAAAAATTATAGATACACTTGCAATGTATCAACATCCCCAAGATTAACTCCTCCTCGTCCTCGAGTAGGTAAGTGATAAAAAGAAAGAATAATTTTTGAGGTGACATGCACCATCAAAGACTTGATCAAAGTATTTGTAAAACATTCAAAGCTGAGATCATAGTACTTTAATCATAACATGAAAGACAAAGTTCTAGCAATAATACAAAGAAACTATGATGCAACATGAAAAGGCACAAACAAAATATTCATTAATAATAATGCTTTGTAAGACGTTTGTTTGTTTCACATAAAGAAAACATAGCATAATAGTATTCAGCTTGTCCCTCATAGAGTAGCAAATATAAATGCATAGGACACCTTCAAAGTTCATAAGAGTGACTAGATACAAATAGTTTAAAGCAAGCAATATCAAGTTATGCATCAATCAACTAGTCTTGGGACAATGCACATAGAACTAAGAATGGCCACTATGCTCTCAAAGTAGGTCAACAAAAGGTAGAAGGTGGAGACTCAATATAATGGTGGAAGAAAGGCCTTCATAGAAGGAAGCAGGGATTCAAGTCTCACAAAGAACTTCCAAAAATTATGGTACTTATAGCTTTCAGCTCTCATTTCCCTTATCATAAGCATCTTGAAGTGATTAAGGTTAAAGTGAACAAACTATGGTGTACATGCTTGACGAAGTATAAGTTAGAAATCTCATCTCCCTTGTATACGAGGGCCGCTCCTCATGCTACTCAAGTTTAGTCACCGGTAAGTTCTTTTCACCGTAAGTACATGTGTATCATAGAGAACCGCCAACGGGGTACCCCTTGCCCGATGATACGGAAGAATCCCCATATCAAAATGACAAGGCAAGCAGACAACGAGCATCTCAGCAATCTTCTTATTTACCATTGGAATATGGTAGTTTTTTCTCTCTTTCCTCTTTTCATAATCTCTTTTTTTCTGTTTTTCTCTTTTTTCTCAATATAGGACTCTTTTTTATAAGAAGAATGCTTCATAGACAGCTAATTATGGTTACGCTGTAGGTTTCCACCATGTCAGCATGGATTAGACTAGCGGCCCAGGCATTTCTCTAACACATATACATAACTCCATGGACTGACAAGCTCCCCTTTCATTTCACACCGACGACATCCATATACAAAAAATCATGATATCAACTAGGTGCAATGTTGAAAGCGTTCCCCATGACAACATGGTTCTGCTAATTCCCAACAAATAAGTGCAAGCATATACAACATAGATGACACAATGGTTCAAGTTTATTAAGGGCAAGAAAATTAAAGTGTGCCATCAAGTTCGTGAGAGCTTTAATCAGTAGTTTTCTCATAACAAGTTTAATTTGGAAGGTAAACAAAAGCATGAATATACTTGGAATAGCTTAAGCTAGTAGGTAGGTATGGACTATTTAGAATAACTTGGTTTAGGGAGTTAGATGCATGAGTGGAACTCATACTTGGTTGCGGAGGCTAGCAAAAGACTGGGAGCGACAAACTAAGAGAGCAATAATGGCCATAATCATGCAGAGCGACTAAACATCATTGATCAAAGCATAAAGTGATACTACAAGTTGAAAACTAAAGGATCATAAAGGCTATGGTGACTTGAGATAGTCATAACATGGTGTGAGCATGCTCCAAGTCAACCCAAATAAAGCATCAAAGGAGAATACCACTATACTATGCTTTAATATGCTAAAACAACGCATGATTCATCCAAGGCACATTAAGCAATCTCAATTGTTTATAACAAGTCATGCTACAGCAAAGAATACTAAGCATAAAGCCAAAACAATATCAAGCATGGCATGATAGAGCATAGGCCACAGTAAAAAACGAGCTCTTTTTACCACATAAGCATGAACTTTCCTACTCTTTTCCAAACCAAACCAAACTATTTGAAAACCAATGTATGAAAGAGGGGGTCCAACCAATTTATTCAGAAAACTAAGCAAACAAAAGCAAACAAAAAACCAAAACAAAAACGAAAAAGAAGTCGCTCCAAGAACAACACAACTGTGCATGAAGCAATAAAAATGAAGCGTTTGGAAGAAACCTGGGATTTTTATTGATGAAGAAGGGGATGCCTTGGGCATCCCCAAGCTTTGACGCTTGTACTTCTTGGGTATTTCTTGGGGTGACACGTGTGGCATCTCCAAGCTTGAGCTTTAGTCCAATCCTTCATCTCATTACTCATTCCTTCCATACACCTGAAAATTTTCCTTCATACAAAACTTCACACAATCTTTATTAGCAACATTAGTGCACTCAATATAAATAAGTCTTAAGGTTCAGTTATAACACCAAATAAACTTCTATTAGAACACTAGCTACTGAAGGACTTCCCTCAAAAAGCTCAATTCCCCAAAAGAACTCAAAAAGGAACCAACAAGAAGCAAATGCAGAAAATGGCAGAAATCTGTCAAAACAGACCAGCAGGTAAAGACGATTTTTTTCGAAGACCTTCTGTTGCTCAAATAAAAAAGTGTTGAACTAACGAATGTTATATAACAACCTGGGGCAGAAGTACAAAAATTTACGCCTCAAAAAGACGTACAGAGATTTTACACGAATTTTTACGGTGAAGCACAGAAATCTGTTTCGAGACAGCAACTTTCCCAATCATTACTTCTCTCTCATTAGAGGTTACTCTTGGCACAAAAAGCAAATAAAAAGGATAAGGAGCGGTTATTACTGAAATAATAACTTCCAAGACTCATCTAAAACTTTTGGGTTAGCTCCCAATAAGTACTTTTCTTTAACGCCTTTAAGTTAGGCATAAGAAGCAAGAAACAGAATCAAGTGTTCTCGAATGAAGAAGAATTAACACCAAATTTTGTTTTCATAGGAGAAGCAAAAGAAATATTCTCTCTCTTCTTAGGGAAGTGTTCTATACCTTTCTTGAGTGGGATTTGATATTTAATGGTGCCTTCTTTCATATCAATAATGGCACCAACAGTTCTAAGAAAAGGTCTTCCCAAAGTAATAGGGCAAGAAGCATTGCATTCAACATCCAAAACATAGAAATCAACGGGGACATAGGCATTGTTAACCATAATAAGAACATCATTAAGACTCCCCATGAGTTTCTTTTTAGCATTATCATCAAGTGGGACATTCAAATAACAATCTTCAAGTGGATGCAAATCAAGCATATAATAAATCCTTCTAGGCATAATAGAAACACTACTATCAAGATCACATAAAGCTTTGAAATCAAAGTCATTCACTTTCATATTAATGATGGGTTCCCAACCATCTTCTTGTTTTATAGGAATAGAACCTTTATGTTTCATCTTTTCTTCTTTAATCTTTATGAGAGCATCAGTAATGTGTTTTGTAAAGGCCATGTTCATAGCACTAGCATTAGGACTTTTAGCAAGCTTTTGTAGGGACTTAATAACTTCAGAGATATTGCAACCATCAAGATGAAAATCAAATTTATCATCTAAAGTAGTAGAACTATTACTAGCCTCAACACTAGTGGTAGTGATAGTAGAAACACTAATGTTTCTAGCAATTTCATCTTCTCTCTCCCACTTAGCATGTAATTCAGCTAATAGTCTAACATTTTCATCAATTCTTACTTGTATGGCATTAGTAGCTGCAAAGGGATTCTCATTAGTTTCAGGTTTAGCAGCCATTTCATTCAGAGAAGATTGAGCTTCAACCAAAGATGATATATTTCTTTTAGCATTAGAGAGTTTTTCCTCAATAGTTTTATTGAAAGCAGTTTGTTTACTAATAAAGTATTTAAGCATAACTTCAAGTTTAGAGGGTGCACTCCTATTATTGTTGTAGGAATTTCCATAAGCATTACCATTGTTGGGAGGATATGGCTTATAATTGTTGTTACCAAAATTGTTCCTATAAGCATTATTGCCAAAATTGTTATTTCTTATGAAGTTTACATCAACTTGCTCTTCTTGAGCAAGCAAAGAGGCTGAAGGAACATTATTTGGATCAATATGGGCTTTTCCATTAACAAGCATAGACATAATAATATCAATTTTATCATTCAAGGAGGAGGTTTCCTCAACAGAATTTACCTTCTTATCTTGTGGAGCTCTTTCAGTATACCATTCAGAATAGTTAACCATCATATTATCCAGAAGCTTTGTTGCAGCATCCAAAGTAATGGTCATAAAGGTACCTCCAGCAGCAGAGTCCAATAGGTTCCTTGAAGAATAGTTCAATCCCGCATAAAAAGTTTGGATGATCATCCAAGCAGTCAGTCCATGAGTAGGACAATTCTTAACCAAAGATTTCATTCTTTCCCAAGCTTGAGCAACATGTTCATTATCAGATTGTTTAAACTTCATTATTTCACTTCTCATAGATGTAATCTTAGCAGGAGGATAGTATTTTCCAATGAAAGCATCTTTGAATTTAGTCCAAGAACCAATACTATTCCTAGTTAAGGAATTCAACCATTCTTTAGCTTTTCCTCTCAAAGAGAAAGGAAACAATTTCAGCTTAATAATATCACCATCTACATCCCTATGCTTTTGCATCTCACAAAGTTCAACAAAGTTATTTAGATGGGCAGCAGCATCTTCATTACTAATACAAGAAAATTGTTCTCTCATAACAAGATTGAGTAAAGTAGGTTTTATCTCAAAGAAAGTATCTTCAGGCACAGGTGGAGCAATAGGTGTGCTCATAAAATCATTGTTTTTGGTGCTAGTGAAGTCACACAACTTAGTGTTTTCAAGAGTAGTCATTTTTGGGGGGTTTCAAATAAGAAAGCAAACTAGTAAAACTATTTTTTGTGTGTTTTTGATAAAGAAACAAGCAAAAAAAGCAAAAAGAAACTAAGCAAAACAAAAATAACAAAGTAAAGAGATTGGTTATGAGGGACTCCCCTTGTGAATATGTCCTTGACTCCCCGGCAACGGTGCCAGAAAAATGCTTAATGGCTCGGTGTTGATGTAGAGCTCGTCAGGGAACCCCAAGAGGACGGTATGATGAGCACAGCAACAAGTTTCCCTCATTTATGAAACCAAGGTTTAATCGAACCAGTAGGAGCAAGGAAACACCCCAAAGGTGTTGCTAGCTGAGCCTTGGCAGGGCACACAACCGGTGCTAGTAGCAACATGGAGACCTGCACAACACAAACACAGAACTTTGTCCCCAACTTGCGATGAGGTTGTCAATCTCACCGGTTTTGCTGAAAACTAAGGATTAAACGTATCAAATGGAAGGAAGTAAAAGTTTGCAGAAAGTAGACACAAAGCAGTAAACAGTTTGTAGATTGTATGTAAAAGAAAGGACCGGGATCCATAGTTCACTAGAGGTGGCTCTCCTTAAGATAGATAACATGCTGGGTGAACAAATTACAGCGGGTCAATTGACAAACATCGAGAAAGCAATACATGCATATACTAATGATCTTGACTCCTTTGGAACTTGATTGGGCATTACAACATTATACCTAGACCGCCATCCAACTGCATCTATGACTAATAATCCACCTTCAGGTTATCATCTGAACCCCCTCCAGTATTAAGTTGCAAGCAAAAGATTATTGCTTTACAAATTGCGTGTAGAGTAAACAATACGATTGTTCTATGAACAAAGGATTGTTGTTTTCTCCCTAGTAGCAACAACACATCTAGTACCTTAGAGATTTCTATCACTTCCCTAGATTACCAGAGGCATGAACCCACTATCGAGCATAAATACTAACTCTTGGAGTTGCTACCATCTACTTGGCCAAGATAGCTACTAACAACGGAAATCATGCAAGATCACAAATAACAAAGACATGATAAAATCAATAATCAATCTGAAATAGCATCTCAATATCCATCGAATCCCCCCAAACACAACATGCAGAATTACAAATAGATGATCTTGATCATGAACGGAGCTCACAAGATCTAGACATGAAAGCACAAAGGAGGAGAACCAACCATCTAGCTACTACATGGATCTGTAGTCCAAAGATGAACTACTCACGCATCACACCAGAGGCTTGCATGTTGATGAAGAAGGCCTCCATGGTGAATTCCCCTCTCCGGCAGGGTGCCGGGAAGAGCTTCAGATCCCTCCCGATCTAGGGATGGATATGATGGCGGCTACAGACTCTTTCGTGGATTTTTGATCGGGTCCTTAGGGTTTTCGTCCCGAGGGCAATATATATGCGGAAGGAGAGGCCGAGGGGGTGCTGGGGTTGGCTAGACCACCCCCTAGCGCAGGCCAGGCCTGGCCGCGCGGCTAGGTGGTGTGGCTGGCACCTAGCCCTTCTCCATCTCATATTCTGGCATCTGATGACTTCCGGAAAAATAGGCACTTTGGCTTTTGTCCCGTCCAATTCCGAGAATATTCATTTTCTGACTTTCCTGGAACCAAAAATAGCAGAAAACAGGCAGCTGGCACTATGGCTCTTGTTAATAGGTTAGTCCAAGAAATCATATGAAAAGTACTCCAAAGTGTAGACAAAACACAAGAAAGTGGATAAAACCAAGCATGGAACATCAAAAATTATAGATACATTTGCAATGTATCAACAACCCATAGCGCCCGCACGTCATCACAAACACCGCCGCTCCCGCTCAGAGCGCTGCATGCGCCAGACCAAACCAAGCCGCCCCACGATGCGCCATTAAGTCCGTCAGAACCGCTAGGGAGCACCGCACCGTCCTACGCCCTCGCCCACGCCGATATCAGCCTGTAGCGATGCCACCGTCGAGATCACCACCGAACAACTCGTTCCCCTCACCGGGCTATAAAAGGAGGCCACCCCAGCCTCCATTCCTCACACCAAGCCACTCCCCACTCCTCACCGAGCCTCCCACACCTCTCCCCGGAGCAAGGCGAGCACCACCATGCCGGAATTGCACCGGAGTCCACCGCTGCTAGAGGAGAAGCGCACCGTCGATTCCGGCCACCTCGAGCCTTGTCGTGACCGCGCCTCGCCTCGTCGTCGTCTACCACGTCAATCGCCCCCATCGCCGAGCCTAGCTAGAGCCCAGGTGAGCCCCGCGAGACCCCCACCGCCGTGTTAGGTTTAGCTCGTCGCCGGAGCTGTTCGTCGTCGACGACGACCCTCAGCCGTCGATCTTGCTTCTAATCGTAGGGCTCAGGTTAAACGATGGTTGGGTTTGGATGCGATGCCATTCCATTTTTACCGTACAACCACAATACCTGAATTGGGTAAGGCTTAGCCGGAAGTTTATATGGATTAGTATGGGTTCCCTCGCGGAGGAGGTTTGAGCTAAGGCTACCTCTTGATGTGTGTCCACCTATGGAGTGCACAGGATGGCAGATGGCCATGGCTGGGAGGCCAAGCTCATAGGGGAGGTGCCTATACTAGAGTGTGTAATTGAAAGGTTATGATTGATTATCCGCATACTAAGTATGATGATTCAGGGTTATCCCTGACGGATGTATCGAATTTTGTGGTGAAAGTGTACCACCTCTACAGAGTGTCAACTTATTCGAATAGTTGCGTCCGCAGTCATGGACAGTTGGAGTGGCCATACGGTTCCGCCGTCAGATGTTTTCAAAATGACTGGTGAAATGAATTGTGACTTTGACTTGACCACAACAGGGTTGTGACTATAAAAACTATGTTCCCACTTAGGTGATTTTAGAACATTAAATTAGTTTTCTTTACTTCTAAACTCAGCTTAAGATAAATCTAGCTTTTTGCAAATAAACCTAGATCTTAAGATTCCTACTAGAACTATCTTACTTGTTAGTGATAGTTTGCGAGTACTTAAAGAGTACTCATGGCTTTGTCCCTGGCTATTCCCATGGCCAGACTATGAGGAGGACTATCAGGAAGATGGACAGCAGGATAGCTATGACAACTAGGATCATCTCCCATCGTCAGCATTGCCTGTGACACTGAATATGGAGCCCACTACTATGCTTTACTATTCCGCTACTTGTTCGTATTAAGACTGGATCATGAGATCCTTTATTTGTGTAAAACCTTATTATGGTTTCTAATGGATGATGTACTATGATATCCAATATGTTATGTCTCTCAAAAATGGTAATCCTGGGATTGCGAGGTATGGCATAATAGGCTTCTGGATTAAAAATCCGGGTGTTGACAAAAGGTCATGTCAAAATTTGTAGCAATCACTTCAGAGAGCTATGCCTACCTCTAGATAGTGAAAGAAACTCTGATCTCTTTAGGTTTTTGTTTGGCGAAAAATTTACCCCAATTTTACAGATGAATGCATGCAAATGCACAGATTCTTATTTCTACCATTCGTTGGTTCCTAAATGTTGGGGTGTTATAGACTTCCCCCTTAAATTAAACTTCATCCTGAAGTTTGCTGATGTGTACCTGAATAGTTCTGATGCTTATGTTAAGTCATCATCTTTCTCCCATGTGGCTTCTCTCTCTGGGTGATGTTCCCATTGCACTTTGCAGTATTTGATTGCCCTATTTCTCAACATTTTCCAGTTCTCTTCCAGAATTTTATAGGGTTTCTCCACATAAGTCAAATCTGCTTGTAACTCAATTTCTTGGTGTGTATTTGTATCATCGGGAACTTTAAGACATTTTCGTAACTGTGACACATGGAAAACAATATGAACTTGAGCCAATCTTTTTGGTAACTCAAGAGCATAAGCTATTGTTCTGTTCTGACTCGGTATCTTAAAATGGTCCGATATACCTTGGACTCAGTTTTCATGTAACTCCAAATATCTTAACTCCTTTCATTGGACTTACCTTGATATATACCATATCCCCACTTCTGGATGCCATGATCTTCGACTTTGATTAGCATAACTCTTCTATCGACTTTGATCTATCTTCAATCAATCTTTAATAATATCGATGATATCTTGCTTCTCCTTGATATAGTCTGGTGCAAATTCCTTGCTACTACAAGGTTCATACCAACATATTGGTGATCTACATCTTCTCCCATAAAGTACTTGATATGATGTTGCTTTCAAACTACTTTGTGTAACATCCCAAAAAAATTCATCTGAAAACCATCATCATTTCACTATCATCATGGCATGTGTTGCATTGCATTTAGATTGTCCCCCAAAAATTTGGTGAAATTTTGAGGAAATTTGGAACCCTTTTGCTAAATTTAAAACCTTGGAAAATAAAAACTAAAAGGAAAAAGAAAAAGGAGGAAAAAATGCAGCAAGACAACATCGGCCTACTACCAACCCAATAACCACCCACCACCCTTTCCCTCTCTTTCTTTCTCACCGTTCCCCTCCACGCCCCTCTCACTTACACCCTGGCCCCACTTCCACGTCATCGCCACCTCACCGTCTTCAACCCAAGCGATGAACTGGCCATCTCCTCCTCTGCCGTTTCTAATCAAAACGAATTCGGGCGTTTGCGCGATTAATTTGCCACTATGACCCCTCCTTCTTAACCACCTCTCCCTCCTCTTCATTTTCCTCCCAGTCGCCACCCCCAGAGAGCCCCCAGGCTCTCCAATTAATAGCTCAAACCGCCACACACCGATGGTACTCCGGCAATGATTCCGGTGAGCTCCGACCGCCTCGCTCCCTCCTCTCTGCTCTATCATCTTCACCATGTCCTGGCACACTTTTTAACCCTGCCCACACACTTTTTCTTGCCCTAGGTCGTAGACACGATCATCCCTCTCTCCACCGCGACCATCACTGAGACCACCTAGACCTCCACGATCTCTGGTAACAGTCCACGGACCCCTACCCCCTTTAGAATCGCCAGCACACCACCATCCGCCATGCCGCCGCGTGCAGAGGATCAGCGCCGCCAGTTCGTGGCCTCGCGCTGAGCACCGTTTGATCTAGTTTTCGTGGCTAGGATTAGATCTTTAATCGAATAGGTACTGGTTGATCTATTTCGTCCGTTTCCACTTAGAATCTAACGGCCCACAGTGACTGATCCGACCGAATCGGTACAGGCTAATAGGAAAGTGCCACGTCAGCCAGTGCGTCTGTTAAATTTAGAAAAAAGACAGAAATTATGTTAAACTTAGAAATTCAATAACTTTTGATCCACAAATCAGAAAAATACAAATTTCGTGTCTATGGATTCAGAAAAATGAGACCTTTATTGTTTGAGGACTTGTCTCACACTTTTGTTTTTGAAAAAATTGGAGTTTTAGGCAGAACCTTTTTAGGAGTATTTTGCCCATAAAAATTACTTCATAAATTGTTTTTAAGTATTCCTTATGCCTTTAGATAGAGTATTTCAACATCTGTACTGTAGACATTGTTTATTTAAGAGTGTTGTTCATCTCATTGCATTTGCTTGCATTCCTATTTTTGTGATGCTATATTGATTGTATTATTGTTGTTGGATTATTCTTTGTGTAGATTGTGAAGTTTGTTGTTGTGAGGATTGTACCTATTCCCCTAGCTACCAAGGCAAGTGATATTTCATCTTATGTCCTAAAATTTTCACTATTGCACTAGTGCTATTTTTGTAGATCTTAGCATTGTAGGATTATTTATGTGGTACTATGCTATGCTATCCCATAGATTATATCTTGGTAGTATTTCCTAGTTAAAAGACATCATATGCTAGAGTTCTTAGCCATGCTATTAGAATTTGTGGGTGGAAATTCATATCAAGATAGTATGGAAGTATATTATTTTGTTTGACTAAGAAAACAACTAGTTTTAATGAAACACCTGGGTGGAATGGGACTTGCTTGGATTATGTTGAGTGGTTACTCAGGGGCCATGCCTATGGTCAGCTGGTGTATCGCACTTGTGGACGGCCACCCATGAACAAAGAGATTGGAGACGTTCTTGTCGTGAAGCTTCTAGTGCAACCACATGGCATATGGGCTCTCCCTTGACCGACTAAGTTGCAAGAACTCAGCCAGACGGACAAAGGGTGGTAGATATCATAGGATGGAACGCGTCTGTGGTGGTCTGAGGGATTGCTTCTGAAAAGTCTCGTCTCGATGCATGTCGAGTCTTGTGGGGAAACTGCACTACCTCTCGAGAGGGTAAAACTAAGTACTTAGCCGTGTCCCCGGTTATGGACAATTTTTGAGCATCAAGGAAGTGAAGCAGTTCAATAATCTCCTCATCCAAATTTCTCTAAGTTAAAAACTTGTGGGTGAACAAGGGTAGAGGTCCATTGATGTCTATCAATGGTACCTTAGTGTTTTGAAGGAGAAAACCTACTCTTCAAAAACTATGAGATAAAACCTTGCTTTTAGCAAAGTCAGCCAAAACCACACTTAGCCAAATATTCATGTAGTTGTTGGATTTTACTAAGTAACTATGGTATCACTTGCCAATACAATTCCAACTGTATTGACCCTTGTGGCTGTAACTTATTATGTTGGAGGATACTCTAATGATGAGTAGGGTTGCAGGTCTACACTCGACATGTTGCCTGTGGCGCATGAAGACAAAAGAATCTATTATTATACTATGTCTTGTGAACCTTGAATAATGTTAGCCTTGGGCTAAGTGAGTTGTAAGAACTATTATATTCCTGGATGTGCGATGTAATAATGACCTTTTTTTCTGTGTACTTTATCTTAAACTGTGGGTGCTAGCATTTCGATCCAGGGACTAGCACCGCAATCATAGGGATCTTACCTTATTATGGTGAGATCTTACAGATGGTATCAGAGCACTGTGTTGCCTGTAGGTTCGTGACCCTAGGTTGGATTAGACTAAGGAAAACCCTTAGGAAAAATAACTCTATTTCAAATTTTACACTTGTCTTTTCATCTCGTAAAACTTTTCCTGATCATCCTTCCTCATCTATTTTTGTAGATGTCCACCATCAATGAATCTATCAAGAAGGGACCACTGATGACTATGACACTTGAGTGTGAGACAGAATTTCCCAAGGCACTCAAGAACCTCATGATTGGCTTCGGGATGGATGGTGAAGCCATGTACTCAAGATACTAGATGGACCACCATACTTGGCATTTTATCACATGAGTATTTTGATCATACCGGCCTATGTGGTATGGAAAAAAATAAGTTATGTTTGGACCTTGATTGCTTGAGTAGAATAATGTATTGCCACTTGGTTTGAGGATTGTTTTGTTGGTTGATTTTATCTTTGCATCTATTGTTACTTGTGCTTTCTTTCTCTAGACTTGTGTTATTACTAATTTTCTCCATAGTATGCAAAAGATGTCGAATTTTTTCTACAGCACGGCCGAGGATTTCAAGGGTACTCTCTTCGGGACTCGCATGTTGGAGCTCATCCAGGCGCTCGCTCTTCTAATCCCTACCATTTAGGGACTTCAGCTGAGGAAATTTCAGAGGAAGGACTTATGGGGATTCAAAGTTACCCAGCCAGGACGCGAGACAGAGCCCCAAACTAAGGAGATCGCCTTCAAGATACTCCATGATGACTTAGAGAGGGGCCTCGACGTGGCTATGCAGGAGCTGTTGGGACGCCTTTGTGGACGTCACTCTTCCGAGATCAAGAGCCACTACTTTCACTTCTTTAGGAGAAGCGACGAGGACGGAGAGCCTATTGTGTTGGACGAGGCCACTAAGGAGACTATCAAGGCCGTGCGTCACCACCTCCAGGACTTATAGAGCCTTATCAGGAACATTGATACTGATAGGACTAATGTGATGCTTAGCAACAATGAACTATGAGTCCAACTAAAGGAGAAGGACAAGGCCTTCTAGGAACAGGAGAAGCGAATCAAGGAAATGGAGAAGAAGTTTGAAGACTAGGAGAAGAAATTCAAGAGCCAAGAGAAGAGGGTTCATGAGAAGAATAAGAAGATTAGAGACTTGGATACCGAGTTATAGCTTGAGGAAATTGAGCTGGAGGCGGATCACGAAGTGATAGAGAGGCTACACAAACAGAAGAGAGATTTGCAGGCGAAGATCGATGCTTTGTCTACAAGCTTTGAGGAATACAAGGCAGGATTCGCCACAGCAGGACTTGCACTAGTGGAGGAGGAAGTCGACATGGAGGAGTAGTGATATCCATCTATCTATCGTTTTATTATCGAGTCGCATAGATCATACCGACTTGTGGGTGACTATGCTAGTATGTTTATCTTCGCAAACTCTATTATTGTCGTTATGTTGAACCTGCATGTGCTTGTTTGTTTGATTGTTGTTATTTTACTTGGGTTTTCTATAATTACTTACCCTTATTAAACCCACAGATGCCTCCCCGTTGAAACAATGAGGACAACAATGACAATGGCAATGGAATGCAGCAAATGATGGCTGCACAGACACAGTTGATGCAGATGATGACTCAGTTCATGGCGAACCAGAATCAGAACAACAACAATAACAATAACAACAACCAGAACAATCCACCACCTCTTGATATGCTCACAAGATTTCTAAGGCTGAGACCCGCTAAGTTCTCTGGTACTACTGATCCCATGGTAGCAAATGACTGGCTACGCTCTGTGAATAAGGACTTAGTCACAGTTGGATGCACTGACGCAGAGAAAGTCAGATTTGTAGCACACTTACTAGAAGGTCATGCAGCTACTTGGTGGGACAATTTCCAAGTTACTCACCCAATTGAAGAAGTAACTTGGGCAATGTTTGAGGATGGAGTTCGTACCACTCACATCCCTTTTGGAATAATGGGGTTGAAGAAAAAGGAGTTCCACAACCTCAAAAAACGCCACCGCAGTATTTCTGAGTACATCGAAGAGTTCAACAATCTGTCACGTTATGCACTAGATGATGTTGACACTGACGCAAAGAGAAAGGAGAAGTTCCTTGCTGGGTTGAATGATGAAATATCTATGCAACTATCTATTGCCTATGTTCCAACCTATCAATCTCTATGCGATAAAGCTACCATCCTAGAAAACAAGATGAAGCAAGTGGAAGGTAGAAAGAGGAAGCACCATTTTGATAAGTTCGGATTAGGATCACCTCACAAGCGTTCTCATGGTGAAGGAAGCGGGAGTTCTGGATTCCACAATAATGGGAATCATAACAACCATCGTAACAATAACCACCACCATGATGGAAACAATCATCATGGACACAACAAAGGTGGGTACAGGAATAACCACAATGGTCATGGCCATGGGAACCAAAATGGTCAGAATCGTCACAATCAACTAGCAAAGAAAGACATCAGTCAGGTGGAATGTTTCAAGTGCAAGAAGACAGGGCACTATGCTAATGAATGCCCAGAGAAGAAGACTGATGGGGCTAAGCCGAACCCTTTTCAAAAGGGTCATGTGAATCACATCAATGTGGAGGAAATTCAAGAAGGATCTTATGCCGTGATCGGTAAGTTCAAGATTAATTCCTTTCCTGCACTTATCCTTTTTGATACTGGCGCATCGCATTCATTCATTTCAAGAGCATTTGTAGTCAAAAACAAACTCTCCACTGAAACTATTGGATGTCCCATTAAGATAAGCTCCCCAGGTGGAGAAATGATAGTAAATTCTGGGTGCCAATAGATAATCCTAGAGATTGGAAAGAACAAGTTTCCAGTTAATTTAATAATCCTAGAGTCACAAGGATTAGATGTAATATTAGGGATGGACCGGATGACACGTTATGAGGGAGTGATTGATTGTGCCAAACGAACTATTATGCTCACCACCCCAGAAAAGAAACATATCAGGTTCAAGTCTAACTTTGAACCCAAGGGGAGCAAGGTTAATTCTCTTAAGGGGGTTAGCCTAGACAGAGTACCAATAGTGAAGGAGTACCCGGATGTGTTCCTCAAAGAATTACCTGGCATGCCACCAGATAGGGATGTGGAGTTTCTGATAGACTTACTACCGGGAACTGGACCCTAGCAAAAAGACCTTACAAAATGTCAGTGGACGAGTTAAAAGAACTCAAGAAACAGCTGGGACAACAGTTGAAAAAGGGATTTATCCAACCAAGTTCTTCGTCTTGGGGAGCACTAGTTTTGTTTGTTGAGAAGAAGGACCGAAGTCAAAGACTATGCATAGACTATCGATCACTTAATGAAGTGACCATAAAGAATAAATATCCCCTACCTAGAATAAATGATCTTTTTGATCAGCTAGAGGGAGCATGTGTGTTCTCAAAAATGGATCTTCGATCAGGATACTTCCAACTAAAGATTAGAGAACATGATATACCCAAGACGGCATTTACCACTAGATATGGGTTAGATGAATATACAGTGATGCCGTTTGGATTGACTAATGCACCGGCCTATTTCATGAACATGATGAATAAGGTATTCATGGAATTTCTTGACAAGTTTGTAGTGGTATTCATCGATGACATATTGGTATATTCCAAGAGCAACGAAGAACATGAAGGATATCTGTGCCTAATTCTGGAGAAACTCAGGGAACACAAACTATATGCCAAATTCAGTAAATGTGAATTTTGGCTAAATAAAGTGGGT
Organism: Avena insularis; assembly: GCA_023614405.1. Classification (NCBI taxonomy): domain Eukaryota; kingdom Viridiplantae; phylum Streptophyta; class Magnoliopsida; order Poales; family Poaceae; genus Avena; species Avena insularis. The sequence goes on along the minus strand of CM042686.1, from coordinate 127,005,948 downwards.
TTTCTTGGGCATATAGTATCTGGAAGTGGTATAGCAATTGACCCAGCAAAAGTGGTAGTTGTAAGGGAATGGGAACCTCCTAAAACAGTTAAAGAAATCTGTAGTTTCCTAGGCCTAGCAGGATACTATCGGAGGTTCATTGAAAATTTCTCAAAGATAGCAAATCCTATGACTGATCTGCTAAAGAAAGAGAAGAAGTTTAACTGGACAGAAGCATGTGAAGCCAGTTTTTAGGAGTTGAAGAAGAGGTTAGTGTCAGCACCAGTGTTATGTTTGCCGGATCTTGAGAAAGACTTTCAAGTCTATTGTGATGCATCTCACCGAGGACTGGGAGGTGTACTAATGCAGGAAGGTAGAGTTGTAGCTTATGCATCAAGACAACTCAAAAATCATGAAGTGAATTATCCTACTCATGACCTAGATTTGGCATCAGTTGTGCATGCATTAAAAACATGGAGGCATATCTTATGGGAAAGCGTTGTGAAATGTTCACTGATCACAAGAGTCTAAAATACATTTTCACACAGAAGGAACTCAACATGAGACAAGCAAGATGGCTAGAACTTATCAAGGACTATGACTTAAGTTTGAAATACCATCCTGGAAAGGCAAATGTCATAGCCGATGCATTAAGCCGCAAGGTTTATGTAAATGGCCTTAACAAAGGAGAATTGTCGGAAGAGTTATGTGCCCAATTTAGGGAGTTGAGATTAGAGATAGTGCCTGCAAGATACCTTGCATCCTTGGAAGTGCAGCCCACACTGATGAACAGAATCCAAGAAGCTCAAAAGATGGACAAAGAAATAGAAGAAATCAAAAGTAATGAAGGCAAGGCAAAAGGATTTCATGTAGACGAATAAGGAACCCTATGGTATGAAAAACGTATATGTATTCCACAGGATCTTGAACTTAAGAATTTGATCTTACAAGAAGCTCACAATTCACCGTATTCAATTCATCCTAGCAACACCAAGATGTATATGGATGTTAAGGAAAGATTCTGGTGGAATAATTTAAAGAAAGATATAGCAGAACACATTGCCTCGTGCGACGTGTGTAGTCGTGTAAAGGCAGAACACCAGAAACTGGCGGGATTATTACAACCACTGCTAATACCTGATTGGAAATGGGATAAAATCGGTATGGATTTTATCACCGGACTGCCGAGGACTAAATCTAGATACGATTCTATATGGGTTATTATTGATCGCTTGACAAAAGTGGCTCATTTCATACCGGTGAAGACCACTTACACAAGTGCCAAGCTAGCCAAGATATACATGAATAGAATTGTATGTTTACATGGGGTGCCTAAGAGTATTGTGTCAGATAGAGGAACTCAATTCACTTTGCACTTTTGGAGACAAATTCACGAGTCGTTGGGAACTCGACTAGAATTCAGCACTGTGTTTCATCCACGGACTCATGGGCAAACAGAAAGGACCAATCAGATATTAGAAGATATGTTAAGAGCTTGTGCGTTAGACTATGGATCTAGTTGGGACGAAAGTCTACCATACACGGAGTTTTCCTACAATAATAGCTATCAATCAAGCATAGAAATGGCTCCATTTGAATTCCTTTATGGAAGGAAGTGTACTACACCATTGTTGTGGAATGGAGTAGGAGAAAGAATTTTTTTTGTACCAGACCTAATCAAGGAGGCTGAAGAGAAAGCCAAGATGGTGAGGGATAGGTTGAAGGTAGCCCAATCTCGACAAAAGAGCTATGCAGATCCAAAACGTAGAGAGGTCACCTATGAGGTTGGTGATAGAGCTTATCTCAGAGTATCACCACTTCGTGGTGTGAAGAGATTTGGAATCAAAGGAAAATTAGCACCACGCTATGTGGGACCCTTCAATATTCTGAGCTGCAAAGGAGAAGTGGCATATGAGATAGAATTACCAGAATCTCTGTCAGCAGTTCATAATGTATTTCATGTCAGTCAGCTGAAAAAGTGTCACCTAGAAATGGAAGAAACTTCGTTGAAAGACACTATTGTGAGACTAAGCACATGGCTTAATAGGATTGATAGAATACTCATACCAACAAGTTGCAACTTATTTTCCGGAAGCTCATTCAAAAAGAACTCTAAGGTTAAGCGTGCTTAGCCTAGAGCAATTCTAGGATGGGTGATCGACCGGGAAGTGGGTACTGGGTGCACACGAGTGAGGACAAAGTGCGTAAAAAAGACTAGAGTTGGTCTGTGGGGCCAGTCTAGATATCCCATTAAGCTGCCAGGAGTGACACCCCCTAGGCCCAGTGAACGGGGTGTTACAAGTGGTATCAGAGCCGACCTCGCAGTTAAACGGGTGTGTGCGGGTCAGTGGCGACACATGTGGAGCATGGCACGTGTGGCTCGGAGTGGACACGGCATGGCACATGTGCGGCACTGGACGCACATACCATGCCAAGAGGGAATGTTCCTGGGGTGTGCTTGATCGATGAGGGCATCGATCTTCTAAAGGGTGGGTGTATGTTAGACCAAGCACATGGCTTAATAGGATTGATAGAATACTCATACCAACAAGTTGCAACTTCTTTTCCGGAAACTCATTCAAAAAGGACTCTAAGGTTAAGCGTGCTTAGCCTAGAGCAATTCTAGGATGGGTGACCGACCGGGAAGTGGGTACTGGGTGCGCATGAGTGAGGACAAAGTGCGTAGAAAAGACTAGCGTTGGTCTGTGGGGCCAGTCTAGATATCCCATTAAGCTGCTAGGAGTGATACCCCCCGGGCCAAGTGGACGGGGTGTTACAACTATACTGTTAGAAGAGGTTCAGCTAGAGAATGATCTCACTTATGAAGAGAAACCTATTAAGATTCTGGAGAAAACAGAAAGAATTACACGTACCAAGATGATAAAATTATGTAAAGTGCAGTGGAACCATCATACTGAATCAGAAGCCACGTGGGAACGAGAGGATGAACTTCGGAGAGATCACCCTCACCTATTTGCTAGCCAACCCGAATCTCGAGGGCGAGATTCATCTTAAGGGGTTAGATTTGTAACATCCCAAATTTTTTCATCTCAAAACCATCATCATTGCACTATCATCATGGCATGTGTTTCATTTCATTTAGATTGTCCCCCAAAAATTTGGTGAAATTTTGAGGCAATTTGGAACCCTTTTGCTAAATTTAAAACCTTGGAAAAGAAAAACTAAAAGGAAAAGAAAAAGGAGGAAAAAAATGCAGCAGCAGCAGCATCTGACCTACTCGGCCCAACCCAGCCCAACAGCCCACCCGGCCACCCCTTTCCCCTCTCTTTCTTTCTCACTGTTCCCCTCCACGCCCCTCTCACTTACACCCTGGCCCCACTTCCACGTCACCGCCTTCAACCCAAGCGACGAACTGGCCACCTCCTCCTCTGCCGTTTCTAATCGAAACGAATTAGGGCGTTTGCGCGATTAATTCGCCACTACCACCCCTCCATCTTAACCACCTCTCCCTCCTCTTCATTTTCCTCACAGTTGCCACCCCTAGAGAGCCCCCATGCTCTCCAATTGAGAGCTCGAACCGCCACACACCGACGGTACCCCGGTGACGATTCCGGTGAGCTCCGACCACCTCGCGCCCTCCTCTCTGCTCTATCATCTTCACCATGTCCTGGCACACTTTTTAACCCTGCCCACACACCTTTTCTTGCCCCAGGTCATCGACACGATCATCGCCGGTGTTTTCTTCTACCGCCACCATTTGCCGATGATTCCGGTGAGGCTCGGGTTCCCGCCGCCCCTTTTTGACCACCACTAGCTTGCATTGGACCTGGCACGTGTCGCTGACCCTTTTCTTTGTCTGCTCGAGCCCCAAAACGATCCCACCGTCTCGAATACTTGAGCTCCACCATTGGCAGGAACTCCGGCGAGGAATCCAGGACAAAGCCGAGCATCCCTCTCTCTACCGCGACCATAACTGAGACCACCTCGACCACCACGATCTCTGGTAACAGTCCACGGACCCCTACTCCCTTTAGAATCGGTGGCACACTGTCGTCCGACACGCCGCCGCCGCGCGCAGAGGATCAGTGCCGCTAGTTCGTGTCCATGCACTGAGCACCGTTCGATCTAGTTTTAGTGGCTAGGATTAGATTTTAATCGAATAGGTACTGGTTGATCTGGTTCATCCATTGCCACTTAGAATCTAATGGCCCACAGTGACCGATCCGACCGAATCATTACGGGCCTATAGGAAAGGGCCACGTCAGCCAGTGCGTTTGTTAAATTTAGAAAAAAGACAGAAATTATGTTAAACTTAGAAATTCAATAAATTTTGATCCACAAATCAGAAAAATACAAATTTGGTGTCTATGGATTCAGAAAAATGAGACCTTTATTGTTTCAGGCCTTATCTCACACTTTTGTTTCTGAAAAATTGGAGTTTTAGGCAGAACCTTTTTAGGAGTATTTTGCCCATAAAAATTACTGCATAAATTGTTTTTAAGTATTCCTTATGCCTTTAGATAGACTATTTCAACCTCTGTACTGTAGACTTTGTTTATTTAAGGCTGTTGTTCATCTCATTGCATTTGCATGCATTCCTATTTTTGTGATGCTATATTGATTGTATTATTGTTGTTGGATTGTTCTTTGTGTAGATTGTGTGGATTGTGAAGTTTGTTGCTGTGAGGATTGTACCTATTCCCCTAGCTACCAAGGCAAGTGATATTTCATCTTATGTCCTATTATTTTCACTATTGCACTAGTGCTATTTTTGTAGATATTAGCATGGTAGGATTATTTATGTGTTACTATGCTATGCTATCCCATAGATTATATCTTGGTAGTATTTCCTAGTTAAAAGACATCATATGCTATTAGAATTCGTGGGTGGAAATTCATATCAAGATAGTATGGAAGTATATTATTTTGTTTGACTAAGAAAACAACTAGTGTTAATGAAACACCTGGGTGGAATGGGACTTGCTTGGATTATGTTGAGTGGTTACTCAGGGGCCATGTCTATGGTCAGCTGGTGTATCGCACTTGTGGATGGCTACCCAGGAACAAAGAGATTGGAGACGTTCTTGTCATGAAGCTTCTAGTGCAACCACATGGCATATGGGCTCTGCCTTGACCGACTAAGTTGCAAGAACTCAGCCAGATGGACAGAGGGTGGTAGATATGATAGGATGGAATGCGTCCGTGGTGGTCTGAGGGATTGCTTCTGAAAAGTCTCGTCTCGATGCATGTCGAGTATTGTGGGGAAAGTGCACTACCTCTCGAGAGGGTAAAACTAAGTACTTAGCCGTGTCCCCGGTTATGGACAATTTCTGAGCATCAAGGCAGTGAAGTAGTTAAATAATCTCCTCATCCAAATTTCTCTAAGTTAAAAACTTGTGGGTGAACAGGGGTAGAGGTCCATTGATGTCTATCAATGGTACCTTAGTGTTTTGAAGGAGAAAACCTACTCTTCAAAAACTATGAGTTAAACCTTGCTTTTAGCAAAGTCAGCCAAAACCACACTTAGCCATATATTCATGTAGTTGTTGGATTTTACTAAGTAACTATGGTATCACTTGCCAATACAATTCCAACTGTATTGACCCTTGTGGCTGTAACTTATTATGTTGGAGGATACTCTGATGATGAGTAGGGTTGCGGGTCTACACTCGACATGTTGCCTGTGGCGCATGAAGAAAAAAGACTCTATTATTATACTATGTCTTGTGAACCTTGAATAATGTTAGACTTGGGCTAAGTGAGTTGTAAGAACTATTATATTCCTGGATGTGCGATGTAATAATGACCTTCGTTTCTGTGTACTTCATCTTAAACTGTGGGTGCTAGCATTTTGATCCAGGGACTAGCACTGCAATCACAGGGATCTTACCTTATTATGGTGAGATCTTACACTTTGATAGCTATTATTGTAAGAAAATTCTGCCAATGGTATATGATCTTCCCATGAACCTCCAAAATCTAATGCACAAGCTCTAATCATGTCCTCCAAGATTTGATTGGTTCTTTCTGTTTGGCCTCCAGTTTCAGGATGATAAGTTGTGCTGAAATCCAACTTCGAGCCAAGTGCTTCATGTAATTTTTTCAAAAATGCTGAAGTAAACACAGATCCTCTATCTGATACAATCTTCTTGGGTACTCCGTGCTTACTTACTATCTCTTTGAAATTGATTTCTACTAACTTCTCGACATTATCTTTTTGATTTACCAGGATAAAATGTGCACTTTTCGTGAATCTATCCACTATCACCCATATCATATCCTTCCGCTTCGGTGTCATGGGTAATCCTGTGATAAAATCCATACCAATTTCTTCCCATTTCCATTCCGGAATTTCTAAAGGTTGTAATGGTCCTGCTGGACTTTGATGTTCTACTTTTATCCTTTGACAAGTATGGCATTTAGATACATACTTTGCAATATCCCCTTTCATGTTATTCCACCAGAATAATTCCTTAAGATCCATGTACATCTTCGTACTTCCTAGATGAATTGAATATGGTGTTTCATGTGCTTTTTGGAGTATCACCTCTCTGATCTCCGGTACATCTGATACACAAAGACGGTTTTGAAACCATAAAGATCCATAATCTCCTAGGTGAAAAACTGATTTTTGTGCTTTAGAAATTCTTCTGATTTCTTCAGCAATAAATGGATCATCAAGTTGATGTCGATAGATCTCATGATGAAGATCACTACTTTGTTCTTCTACAACCCTCATGGTGGCTAAGCCTATACGAACATCTATCCTTAGGAATTGTATTTCCAACCTTTCCAAATCCATTAGCAACTCTATTGGTAATTCTCTATTGATGGGTTGATTATCCGTACTCTTCCGACTTAAAGCATCTGCTACTACATTGGCCTTTCCTGGAGTATAATTAATTGTAAGATCATAATCCTTGATCAACTCCAGCCATCTTTTCTGCCTCATATTCAGCTCCTTCTGAGTGAAGAAATATTTAAGACTCTTATGATCCGTGTGTAGTTCACACCTTTCTCCATAGAGAAAATGTCTCCATCCTTTCAAAGCAAAGACCACTGTTGCTAGCTCCAAATCATGTGTTGGGTAATTGACTTCATGAGGTTTGAGTTATCTAGACCCATAATCAATTACCTTGCGATCTTGCATTAGCACACATTCTAGTCCTTCCTTGGATGCGTCACAATATACTGTGTAATCTTTTTTGGTTTCCGGTATAGCTAAAGATTGGTGTGATTGTTAATCTGGTTTTCAATTCCTGAAAACTTGCTTCACACTTCTCATCCCATATGAATGGTGCATTCTTTCTTAGCAATTTGGTCATTGGGCCAGCTATCTTGGAAAAACCTTCAATGAATCTCCGATAGTAGCCTGCCATGCCTAAGAAACCTTGGATTTGTTTCACATTAGTTGGTGCATTCCATTCCAATACTGATTGAACTTTGGACGGATTTACCGCAATTCCATCCTTACTAATTACATGACCAAGAAATTCTACCTTGTCCAACCAAAATTCACACTTGCTGAATTTAGCATACAGCTTATGTTCTCTCAAGGTTTGCAATGCTATTCTCAAATGATCAGCATGCTCTTCTTTATCCTTTGAATATATCAAAATATCATCAATAAACACTATTATAAACTTATCTAGATAAGGCATGAAGATTTTGTTCATCAGGTTCATGAATATTGTTGGTGCATTGGTCAATCCAAAAGGTACGACGAGGTACTCATGATGTACATACCTTGACACAAATGTTGTTTTTGGAACATCTTCATGTTTGATTTTTATCTGATGGTACCCTTATCTTAGATCAATCTTGGAAAACACTCCAGCTCCTTTGACTTGATCAAATAGATTTTGGATTCTTGGCAATGGATATTTGTTCTTGATGGTAACATTGTTGAGATTTCTGTAATCACCACACATTCTTCGTCCTCCATCTCTTTTATCCACAAAAATTACCGGAGTTCCCCATGGGGATTACACTTTCTTGAATAAATCCTTTTCTGGCTAACTCATCAATTTGCTCCTTAAGCTCTTTTAATTATTTTGGTCCCATATTGTACGGTGCTTGGGATATTAGTGCTGTACCAGGTAACTACGGTCATAGGTTTTTCTAACGGTGCCCTTCTAATCCTGAACTTATCACAAAATTGTTCAGATATGAATGAAGTAGTTGCACCCGTATCAAATAGAACTTTTCGAGGATTTGTGAGAATATTGAGCGTACCTATCACCGCTTGATCCGAGTTATCCACCTCCTCCAAGGTTGCACAATTCATCTTTCCAGTAGGTATGCCTCTCTTGCCATTGTCGTTTTTGCCATAGCTTCTACCTCTATTAGGCTGTCCACCTCCGCCTCTTGCTTGACCACTACCAGTTGTAGGCCAACCACCTGGTGGTTTGCTTGGGCAATTAGGCTTGATGTGCCCCTTCTGACCACAACCATAGCATATGATTACTGGCTTCTTACATTCCCTTTGTAAATGCCCTGGAATACCACAATTGTTGCATATAATATTCCTCCTATGGTTGGACTGACCTCCACTACTATTCTTGTTAGCATTGTTGGTATTGAAGGGTCAATTCCTAGGTTTGAACTCCAAATTGGGTTTAGGCTTACTTGCTTGGATCCTCTTGGTTTCCTTCTTTGCTCTTTTCCTTCGGTCCTCTTGGACATTCTTGTAATCATCCTCAAATGTGATAGCTGCATCTAGTAACTATTGAAAAGTTGCCTTATTGGCCAGCCTCAGCTGCATCTTCACAAATGGATTTAAACCATGCAAGAAATGTTTCTTCCTCTTTTCCTTAGTGCTCACTTCATCCTCAGTATAACGAGACAGTTGACTGAACTCCCGGATGTACTTCATGACACTGGTATATCCCTGCTAAAGTTCTTCGAACTCCCTGCACTTCAACTCCATCACACTCTTCGGAACATGCTACTCACGGAATCTCTCCTTAAACTCCTCCTTGGTATACTCTCTTCCTGGAGGTTGCATTGTAAATTGATTCTCCTACCATGATGTTGCAGGTCTAGTTAAAAGATGTGTTGCATACCTTAACTTTTCCTCATCATTGCATCCTACAGTTTTCAACTTTCTCTCTATATCTGCTAGCCAATGCTCTACATCCATTGGCTCAGAGGCTGATGCAAAAGGTAACGGCCTTGCATTTTGAAAGTCAGAAAGACTCACACCACATCCTTCAGGTTCCCTCTGATGTCCCACTCGATCCACTAATCCCTCCATAAACTTATTCTGGGACTCTTGGATCATTTGCATGTACTGCATAAAGTTCTGCTTCATCAACGGCCTCATTGGCGGTGGTGGTGGTAAATTTTCCTGCATTCTGCCGTCTTCATCCGCCTTCTCCTTAGTTTCGCGCTCCATGCGCTGCTGTTCGGTCTCATCCTCTACACCCGTTTCCATACCCCCTAGTCCTGTAACATAAAGCGAACACTCATAATTACATCATGCATATGTGTTGTGAGCTCAACTTCATGCACAGAACTAGTCACACAATGGAAAACAAGATCCAAATAAGACCAAATATGCATTTCACATAATGTGCATTACAAACAACATAGTTAGTACAACGTCATTACAAGCCCATACCATTTAGGTATTACAAACTCATGTGGATACCATCCCACTTATTTAGTTACATCAAGTGCTCAGACTCTATCTCCCGTATCACCACTGGGATACTCCTCCTCAAGGTCACACTCCCTAGAAGTTGTAACGTTCATCGTACATTCCCGAAGTACAACCGTGCTGATGTGAAGTACGACGCACCGTTTGTGGAACGACTTGCCTCTTTGACGGACGATACTCAGTATCAGAAGTATCCGGACTTGACACATCATCTAGCTGAAGTGTGTCCATACCTTCCAACTCATCTGAGGTATCTTCAGAATCATCTTCATCATTGTCTTCTTCAATTGCCTCATGCATCCCGACTCCTGAGTAATCAATAGAATATTCTGCTTCCGGTGCTCCCCAAGTACTCTGTTGGGTATGATAGTCCTTAGCTATAATTTGATAGTGCATGTTCTCTAGAGTAGGATAATGTTCTGGTGACTCAAACACCCTTTCTTCAGGATCTTCCTCATCAGAATCCACATCCTCCACGTGAACATCCCTTCCATATACGGAATAAGATCTCACTCCCATGCGACTATTTTGCCCGATATCACCAACAGAATCTTCCATAGGAATAGGATTCCCAGCAGATGCATCCATTGATCCATATCTCCATCCTTCGGAGTTTCCAATAGGTAGTTCTGAGTCCTCGATTCCCGAAGAATTCTATGGTACTGGATGAATAGTGCCCTCATCAGGATATCTAGTGGGTTCTGGCATAGGTGAATAAGGATATGGTGTAAAAGATACTGGATCTATAGGTATATCCTTAAAAATTGGGCTAACCCTACCCACTGCTTCGTTCTCCAGTTTGGATGCAACTTCTCCCTTTGTTCAGGATTAGTCAAATCCTCTAGCTTATCAATTTGATCCTCTACAATAACCTGATGTGTCTTATACAAAGACCCAACCATCAGTCGATACAGATCCATAAACTTGGAAGCTAGTTTTGGATGCTTCTTTACTAAAGTAAGATAATCCGGTACTGGCTCCTCGTCTATAGAGTCATGAGGAATTACAGAATATGTGCTTCCGGCTAACTCTTCTGCTTTGTGCTCCCGAACATTTGATATCGCCTCCAAAATAGCAACATGGTATGCTGCTAGGTGACTTCTACCTTCACCCATGGGTAAATCGTGATATAAACCAAGATTTTTTGGTAGCTGGTGTAACGCCCCATAATCAGGTCTATGCAGATCTCACATTTTCCACCAGAATCCACATAGAAGCGATTCAAAGGAGCCCACCCGACACTTTCGTGTTGCTGGGGTTTCTTACAAGTAGTTACATCACAATAGTTTACAACAGAATCCACAAAGCCTTATATATACAACAATGATGACCCACAAGTATAGGGGGTGTATCGTAGTATTTTCGAGGGAAGTGAAACCCAATTTATTGATTCGACACAAGGGGAGCCAAAGAATATTTATAAGCCTTAACAACTGAGTTGTCAATTCAGCTGCACCTGGAAACAATCTTGCTCACAGCAGTTTATTAGTAGCAACAGTTTTGTAATAGCAATAGGAAAGTTATAGTAGTACTAGAAGTAAAGACAGTAGTAACAATTGCAGTAGACAGTAGGATTAAAGCGCGTAGGGATGGATGACGGGCATTGCATGGACAAGACAATTCATATAGCAATCAAGACGTAGGGCATTTGCAGATAAATAAGATAAAGCATCCAAGTACTAAATAATCATAGGCATATGTTCCATATATAGTCATACGTGCTCGCAATGAGAACTTGCACAACATCTTTTGTCCTACCAGCCCGTTTGCAGCGGGGCCTCAAGGGAACTACTGGCAATTAAGGTGCTCCTTTTAATAGCACTAGAGCAAAGCATTAACACTCCGTGAACACATGATCGTCACATCAAAGCCATTCCCTCCGGTTATCCCGATTGCTGTCACTTCGGGCCTTTGGTTCTGGACAACAATGTGTGTATACAACTTGCAGGTAAGACCATAAACAATACTATCATAATGAATCAATAACATGTTCAGATCTGAAATCATGGCACTCGGGCCCTAGTGACAAGCATTAAGCATAACAAGTTGCAACAAAGTCAAAAAGCACTAATAATAGATACTAGGCACCATGCCCTAACAATCTGATGCCATTACATGAACGATCTCATCCAATCCCTACCATCCCCATAGCCTACAGCGGGGGATTACTCACTCAAAGATGGCAGAATCATGGATGGTCGATGGAGAAGCGATGGTGACGATGATGGTGATGATCTCCTCCAATTCCCCATCTCGGTAGGATGCCAGAACAGAGTTTCTGGTTCTAATTCGCGGAATCTGGTCGTGGCGGCATAGCAGAACTCTTTCTGGAAAAACGTCGAACCCCCTTGGTTTTTAGGTCAAAAGGCATCTTATAGGCGAAGAGGGAGGCCGATGGGGTAGCCGAGGCGGCCACACCACCCCCTGGCGCGGCCATGCCTAGCCCGCACGGCCAGGTGGTGTGGGACCCTCCTGGCCCTCCTCTTTCTCGTCTTCTGGCTTCGTGAGTCTTCTGGTGAAATATGATTTTTGGCATATTTTCCGGGATTTTTCCTGATAGTTGATTTTCTGCACAAAAACTAGACACCAAGGTAATTCTGCTGAAAATAGCGTCAGTCCGTGTTAGTTGTATCCAAATCACACAAGTTTAGAGGAAAAACAATAGCAAACATGTTTGGGAAAGTAGATACATTTTGGACGTATCAACTCGCCCCAAGCTTAGCTTATTGCTTGTCCTCAAGCAATTCAGTTGAAAACTGAGTGCGATATAAGAAACTTTCACGAACACATTTGCTTCATGTGATGTATATATTCTCAGCATATGATCAAGTACTTAGACAACTCATAATAAGGATTATGCATATAAGGTCACTCAATAGTCATTGCAAGCTATGAAGAGATTCCAACTCAAAAATAATAAGTAACATGGAACATAAACATAAGCAACATTGCAATGCTCATAAAAAGGTATGATACAGTGGTATCTCGCTTGCCTTTGATTGTAGGGCAAACATAAATGCCAAGGCACCTCTGAAGTTCAAGTGGAGACTAGAAGTAAAGATATGAGAGATACAAGCATCAAAGGCACGACACAATTAACCAAGTTTTGAAACAAGCATATTATACTAAGAATGACAACTATGCTCTCAAGAAAGTGCTCATAGAATATGTGGAGACTCAACAAGAAAAATGAAAAGGTTTTGAAGAGTTTGAAAGGCTTCCAAATGCTGAAAGTATGGTACTCATTAGCTTCGAGCTCTCATTGCCCCTATCATAAGCATCTTTAAATGGTTAAGGTAAAAGTGAGCAAATATGAGGATATGCTTGACAAGTTATAAGATGAAATCTCATGCCCCTTACTTACGAAGACCGAACCTCATGCTACTCAACTTCAGTCACAAGTAAGCTCTTGTCATTGTAAGTACATATGTATCATAGAGAACCGCCAATGGGGTACCCCTTGCACATGATACAGGGGCTATCCCATAATCAAAATGACAAGGCAAGCATACAATGAGCATCTCAGTGATCTTTTTATTTGCTATTTACATAGGTTTTTATTGAGGATGCTTCATAGAGTGCTCATTATGGTTATGCTGCAAGTTTCCACCATGATTAGGCATGGCTTAGGCTAGCGGCCCAGGCATTTCTCTAACACACATACAAACTCCATGATCTTACAAGTTCCACTTTTATTTCACACCGCCGGGATCCATAAGCAAAAGAATCATGATATCAACGGAATATAGGTGCAATGTTGAAAGCGTTCCTCATGATACATGGTTCTACTAACTTCAACTTATAAAGCGCAAGCATATACGCAACATAGATGGGCACAATGGTTCAAGTTTATTAAGTGCAAGAAAAGTAAAGTGTGCCACCAAGTTCGTGAGAGCTTTACTAACTAAATTTCTCATAACAAGCGAACATTTTATTCGGAAGAAAACAAGGCATACTTAATATGCACGGAATAGCAAACGATGCTAATTGGTAGGTATGGTGGAAACTTTGGCAATATTGGTTTTGGGAAGTTGGATGCGCGAGTAAATCTTATACTCAGCACAAGTGAAGGCTAGCAATAGTAAGGGAGCGACAAACGAGAGAGCAATAACTGTCATAATCATGATTGCAACAAAACATGACTAATTATGGCATGAAAGTGATTCAAGAACCCTGAGGCAAAATAATTCATTGAGGCTTAACTGATTATTTCAGTCATATGCATGCGTGAGCATGTGCCAAGTCAATTCAAGTGAAACATTCAGAGGAGGATACCACAGTGTCATACCAAGTTATGAATAGAACAACGCAAGCAAACATTCATATGTCATGCTACAAACTACTAGTAAGCTGGGGCTATTCATAAGAAAGCAAGAACTACTAAACATCCATAAATACATACACCTTACATGAACAGACTAAGCATGCCCACAATGATGAGTATATGTACAAAAATGAAAACAAATAGAGTTCGTTACCAGCCTCTTACTACACCTCAAGTTGTCATTAATCTTCATTATTGCCCTTCACTTGTGTGGCTTGAATAATAACATGAAACCAAACTCCACTGAGGATTGTTGAACCCTGCAACGAACTTCACAAAACCAAAGAAGAACAACAAATATTTTTGGGTTTTCGATTTTTAAAGGAAAGAACCAAAAGGAAGAACAATTAAATCGAAATCTTTTTGGGTTTTTCGAATAATAAAAATAAAGCTAAAAGGAAAAAGGAAAACTAAGGCAAAAAGAAAACGAAGCAAACAAAGAGAAAAAACAAAAATATTTTTGGTCTTTTTGTGTTTTGGAAAGCAGGACAAAGCAAGAACAAAAAGTAAAAAAGAAAGCGAAACATGGATATACAAAGTGCCGACTGAACATGTTATGTAGATGAGTGTGATGTCGGCGTACCTCCCCCAAGCTTAGGCTTTTGGCCTAAGTGGAGATCAACCCCAACACGGGTAAGGATTCCAAGCCGACGGGTCGTCATAAGAATGATCGTAGTTACGCCCTTGGGAAGAAGAAGAAGCTCCCCAATCATAGGTAGGCTGCTGGTACGAGGACTCCCCCTCATTCGAGGGCTGGACCGAATCATCCGTAGCCTCCCTTCCAGTATCTTGCTCCTGCTGGGAGATCTCCCCCAGATACGCATCGAGCTCTTCCTCAGTGAGTGACCATCCTACCCTGGTATCAAGATTAATAAAACAGGCGCATGAAGAAGAACAACATGCTCTGACTTACTCCTTCTCCAACCAGCCTTAAGAAAGGTTATTTCATAAGAATAATCACTCAAATTAGCCCAAGAGGAAACAAACTTATGTTGTATCATGGAATTAAGGTCAAGTCTCTCTATGGGAAACTATAGGTCTAAATGATGAGGCACTAAACCATGCAAGGCTAATAAACAAGAGGCGACGAGGCATCCACAAAATTCACCTTTCTCGTGGTTAGAAGCAAGACAGAAAGCTATCAAGGCACCCAAATTATAAGTCCTATCTTGTTTTAAAGCAGCTGAGATAAATGCTAGATCATATGAGGATAATTTATTAGCAGTTTTCCTAGCGATAACACACTTGGCAATAAAGTAGGCAAAGTAGCGAATAGACGGGAGATGAATATTACGAATTTTACCACTCTCCTTTGAGAAGCTGCTCCCTTGGAAAATCTCCGCATGCAAGTCCATGAGTGGTGTAGGTCGCTCCCTAATCCTTTCACACGATTCCCACTAAGGTACTATAATAGCTGCACAAAAATCATCAAAAGGAAGGTCGATAGCTATATTGTAAACTTTGTAGTGAACCATGGGGTTAGGCAAGGAGCAACTAAATTGAAAGTCCTGCACCACAGACATAGTTAGCTTCACAAATTGGTAGGGTTCATCCCCCACAAAATGCTCCAATCCTACAGTAGCAATTAAGGTATGGAAATCTTGAGAAATCCCTGCAACATTCATGAATTCGGGGCATGGATAGATAGAAGGAAAAACTTCCTCCTCACGGTGAACCTTCATAACCGCAGGCACCCTTAATTCATGCTGGTTGAGTTGGTGTTCATCCATCCTCTTTTCTGAAATTTTTAGACAACCATCATACAAGTGATTGCAAGGTCATCACATAATGAAAGGAACTACTTATAGGGACTTGTAAGAGGCCTAAACATGCATCAAAACAATTTTTATAAGCATTGAACAAGCTTACAAGCTCACATAACCTGTCACCTATAGTAGCAAAATACTCAAGATATAATCCACTAAACACAAATCTACTTGGACAAGCGGAGGAGTCACATACCGGAGAGCAAATGCTCCAAATCTCAGCAGCAAAGATGGGCTGACCAAGGAGATCGAAAATCACGAGCAAGAACAATAGGAACGCGAGTTTGAGTAATGAACTGGTGTTTTCTCAGGAGAGAGAAAGAAGTGGCAAGTGAGAGAGTAAATGGAGGGACAAGGGTGGCCCACACCATGGCCAGGCGCGCCCCTGGTGTGGCCGCGCCACCAGGTGGTGTGCCTTCCTAGTAGGCCCCCCTGGTACTCTCCAGGCACTTCTCTGCCCCTTTTTCACGTAAAAATTTAATATGAATTTTCTGGAATTTTCCGAGACACTTTATTTTTGAGCAATTTTCAGGTATTGATGAATGATTTTCTGATAAAAAGATGATTTTGGAATGATGCATTAACAAAAAAAAACCTAAACTTCAGAAGTTCTAAGACACTCTAATATGCAGACAACTAGCAAAAGAAAAGTAAACTAAGCGAAAGCAAAAACTAAAATGGATAAAATAAAAGTAAGCAAAGATAATCATGGTGAAAACATTGTTTTGTTCATTAAAATCCCTTTGTTAACAAGGTTGATCAGGTCTTGTTACCAAAACAATTTTATATGAAACAAAACATTGTATTCCACTCAATGATTATGTTACCTCAACCTTGATAGCAATGGTCCCTATCATAATAATTTCATATTTTTCTCTTGGTATGGGACAATATATTTCTCCAACTTGAATGCCCTCAATATTTTCAATTGAATTTAAGCCATAATTCCTATCAATCTTCTTGGGGAAATAGAAAGTATGCTCCTTCTCATTAACATTAAAAGTTACCTTTCCTTGATTGCAATTAATAACAGCTCCTGTAGTATTAACAAAAGGTCTCCCAAGAATAATAGATATATTGTCATCTTCAGGCATTTCAAGCACAACAAAGTCAGTTAATATCAAGCAATTATGAGCCACTTGAACAGGTATATCCTCACATATACCAACAGGAATAGTAGTAGATTTATCAGCCATTTGCAAATATATATTAGTTGGTATTAGTTTTTCCAATTGAAGTCTCTTATAGAGAGAAAAAGGCATAACACTGACTCCTGCTCCTAAATCACACAAGGCAATTCTAACATAATTGTTTTTAATAGAGAATGGAATGGTTGGAATCCCAGGGTCTCCAAGTTTCTTTAGAACTTTACCATTAAAGGAATAATTAGCAAGCAAAGTAGAAATTTCCTCATTAGGGATCTTCCTTTTATTAGAGACAATATCCTTCATATATTTTGAATAAGGAGGCAATTTAATAGCATCATTCAAAGGAATTTGCAAAAATAAAGGTTTCATCCATTGACAAAACTTATTATAGTGTTAATCTTCCTTTGACTTATGTTTCTTATTAGGGAAAGGCATAAGTTTTTGGACCCAAGGCTCTCTTTCACTACCATGTTTCTTAGCAACAAAATCTTCTTTAGTGTATTTAGTATTCTTAGTGTGCCTTTCAGGTTCTTCTTCAAAAAAAATATCAGGAACATCATTTTCCTCATTACCACTTTCAGTTTCAGCATCAGAGACATATATACTATTAGGATCTATAGCAGGTTTAGGAGATTCTACAATAGTTTTATGTTTCTTTTTCCTTTTCTTAGGAGAAGTGCCATTATTTTCAATTAGTTGAGAATCCTGCTCAATTCTTTTAGGATGCCCCTCGGGATATAGAGGATCCTAGGTGGCAGCACCACTTATAGTTCTAATTTCATAAGCATGTTTTTCTTTAGCAGCATTATCTAGCAAGTCTTTTTGTACTTTAATAAGCTGATCAATTTGAGTTTGAACCATTTTGAAATGTTTAAAAAGCCTTTTAACATCATTAGAAGTTCTTTCCACAATATCCTTCAACTCAATGATAGCTCTAGAGTTTTCCATTAGATGATTTTGCACCCTTTTATTAAAATTATCTTGCTTAACAATAAAAACATCAAATACTTCAAAGCATTGATCAGGAGATTTAGAATAAGGAATATCACCTTTATCAAAATGTTGGAGAGAGTGTACCTCAATGGTGGATGAGTGGGATATTGGCTTACATAATTCTTCTATAGGAGGTAAATTCTTCACATCTCCATATTTAATACCCTTCTCCTTGAGACATTTCTTGGCTTCCTTCATCACTTCATCATTTAGTTCAATAACTCCTCTCTTCTTTGGTGTTGGTGTTGGCTCAGGCATAGTTAACTCAGGTGTAGTTGTCTCAGGTGGAGTCTAGTCATCATAATTCTTGCTTATTTTAGCCATTAATTCCTCAGCTTCTATGGGAGTTCTATTCCTGAAAATACAATCAGCGCAACTATCCAGGTATGTCCTGGATTCTTTAGTTAGTCCATTATAATATATGTCAAGAAGCTCATTCTTAGGTAATGGACATCTAGCTTGTGCATGAATCAAAGCGCAAAACCTTGCCCATGATTCAAGCAATACCTCATTTTCTCCCTGTTTAAAATCAAAATGTTCCTGCAAAATGGCATGTCTAGCACTAGGAGGGAAATATTTCTGAAGGAAGGTACTAATCAAGCAATCAGGGTTATCAATAGATCCAGGAGGTAAATTATTAAACCAAGTTTTAGCTTCTCCTTTAAGTGAAAAAGGGAAAATTTTAGCAACAAAGTAGGTGCGCATCTTAATATCATCAGAAAATAGGCCACTCATGGTAGAAAGCTCAGTCATATGTGCTAGATCACTTTCATTCTTAGTTCCACAAAAAGGTTCTTTCTCAACAATAGTTATGTAAGATAAATGATAACACCCTCGAATCACCCCTATGCAAGTTTTAGCGCTTCCCGCCAAACCCGCATAGAAACGATTCAAGGACGCCCACTAGGCACTTGCGTGCAGGTGGAGAACGAAGTAATACCATTACACATTAGTCCATGATGGAACCCACAGAACATATATATACAAAAATGACTCCATGAGTCAAGAATACAGATATACTATACAAAGATCCAAATCACCTTGAAAACGATAGAGCGTCCGACTACGAACAAGATGCAAAATTGGGGCTAAGAGCCCTAAAGAATAACCAATGGCATCCATAACCCTGCCCAGGCCATGCCGGAAGGGTAACCCTGCTAAGCACGTCGATCACAAACCTGCTAAAACAAAAGGGGTGCCAACAAAGGGCAAAGGAAAAAGAGGAGCGTCAATACTGAGGCCAGTACACGGCAAGGCTAGAATTTGGCGGCTCTCGCCTACATAGGTATGGTGGACTGAAGCGGCAGCGCAGCAGCACTATACAACCTATAGAGACTCAGTAAAACTGGCGGCTATTAGAGAGGGATAAGGAAGACCTATTCGGATCCAACCTGATACTAACACCAAACATACCCATCCTAGCATTTCCCCCTCGATACCAAAACGAGGAAGTCAAACCGAGGAACTCACACAGTTGGCAGTTTTATTTATTCCATTATAGTTGAAGCTCTTACTAGTCAGATACTGATAGCATGAGTCATCCTGATAGCATAAGTAGTGGGCAGTTTTAGTTAACCATTCAATTATAGTTGCAGTACTTACTAGTCAGGTACAATTAGCATGTGACATCCCAAACCCAACAGTCGTTGGCACTTTTATTTCATTCCATTGGAGTTGCGATACTTACTAGGCAGGTATAACATGACAAGATACACCCCAGTTCCACCAGTTCTTGGCACTTTTATTATCCATTCCATTGTAGTGAAGTTGATTACTAGTCACATATATTAAGTCAAATTCACAGCACTACTTTAGTTATTGTTGTCTATGATTGAGATACTGTGCTCCAAGTCGTCCATAACTGCAGACACGGTTGTCAGAAAGATTTACCCTGCATGGGTGCACAAATAGCAAAACACACACGATCAACCTCGGAAAAACCAAATCAAAACCCAACATGGCTTTCACGACAAAGCAATTCCAGGATTCATAAAAGATTTCAGGGGGCCACCCCACTAAGCTACCCGCAACGAAGTTGGCCGGCTCCAGAACGGACCCAGGGTTTGTGACGACGGTTGTAAACGACTGGGAACCCGAAAGTGTGATTGGGCTTGTCAATACCGTGAAAACGTGGCACGATCCAAAACAGTATAGGTGCTCCAAGCACAATCTTAAATAAAGCAATAAAGCATGGCATAAGTACAGGATAGTAATAAAGCCCCAAACTAGTTTATGGCCCCAAGAAATAAGAAATGAATCAAGCTCTGTCTAAGGGGGACTCATAGAGTCTCCCGTATGTGGATAGTGCGAATAGTCAAGGAACATGTATCAAGTACTCGGGGCCTACGGGATACAAGTGGACATGAAAAACCAAATAGCATATATTGCCCACTGGTGCCTCTTTCATTAGTTGTCCCAGCTATTTAAGAGTTGTATTTAAAGTCATGATCCTCTCCACCGTAAAGCATATGACAACATTCCAACAACTGTGTGGTACTTCATGACACGAGATCGCACCTGAGCAAGCGACTACGACTCGCAAGACCATCTATCTACCAAACAACAGGTAATTGGAGGTGTCCAAGGCAATATAAAGGCTACACAAAATATATCTGGTACCAAACACTAAAGCATCATGACATGGATAGCAATAGATCAACAGGAGGAAATAAAGACTATAAATGCAAAATAGGTAGAAAGTGGGAGAATGCTCGCCTTGGAAACACTGCCGAAGGTTCATTATCCGAAGAACTTGCCGATACTCGCATCAACTCAACGGCCTAATCCATGAAGAAGCAAAGCACTAGAAGAAACATCGGATATACTATTTAATACTACGGCAGAAGATCGGGCATGATGCATGTATGATGCATGACATGGCAAAGATGCGATGCAAATAGGCAATATTAAGCGGAACCGGGGTCCCAACAATTAATTATATAGTTCATGTTATTTAGATACCCCGCAATTTAAATGTCGTCTTAACAAGGCAAAGCATGGCATCGGTTCGCTACACAAATTTAAATGGAGCCAATATAAGATTAGAATAGCCTGCATATAGTCTCCATATTTAATTATGAGGTGAATCGGCATAATTCCCCCAAACAACCACAATATGTATGCGAGTATGAATATTTACATGCAACAAGCATATGTCATATATTATAAAAATAGGGGGGTCTCGGAAAGGGGATCACATGAGGCAGTTCGAAGATCTTGGGCTCCGAGGATTCGATGGGGTGGGGGTCTTGGCGTCCGTGAAGGAGAGCATGAAGCCGATGTCGGGGTTCTTAGGATCTTCGGGTCCATCTTGTTGTACTGGTTCACGGTAGATCTTGAATAGCCACACCATCATCATCGCATCGGTGCACTATCCAGCAGTTCTTGGGAAGCCACTTATCGCAAAAGGGTAAGTCTGCGACATCACCATGTCTTCAGCATCACAGTGACAGAGCGCATCAAAAGGGGCATCACCGGTTGTCTGGACTCGCAGGCCTAGGTAGGGACACTGCTGGGCGAGCAGAGAAGAAGGTCGGGGTGGTGCTCGGGGCAAGGAACTCGCTGGCGCGGGAAGGCCCTGGAGGTGAGCGGCGACTGGAGCGGCACGATAGAAGAGGCCAACGGCGGCCGGAGAGGCTCTGCTGCGTCGACGGGGACGGGACACCGGGCTCAGGGAAGGGCAGGGGCAGCCGGCGGCGGTGGCAGAGGATGGCTTGGGGAGGCGGTGACGTGGAGAGGGGCGACGGTTCTCGCAAGGAGGGGCGATGACACTTGAACAGAGGGTGATGCGCGTGACCGGCGTCGAGGACGAAGGGGCCTAGGGCGGGGTGCATGGTGATGCTCATGGATGAGCGGAGCAGAGGGCGGCAACGTGAAGGCTGGCGCGTCTGGCGGAGAGGTGCAGGGAGCGTGGAACGCGCGACAACGGTGGTGCGTGATGGCTCAATGCACGGCGCTTAGAAAGTGCTGGTGCATGGTTGATGTAGAGCTCGTTGGGAACCCCAAGAGGAAGGTATGATGAGCACATCAGCAAGTTTCCCTTAGTTACGAAACCAAGGTTTAATCGAACCAGTAAGAGCAAGGAAACACCCCAAAGGTGTTACTAGCTGAGCTTTGGCAGGGCGCACTACCAGTGCTAGTAGCAACATGGAGACCTG
The DNA here is from genome assembly GCA_023614405.1 of Avena insularis. Classification (NCBI taxonomy): domain Eukaryota; kingdom Viridiplantae; phylum Streptophyta; class Magnoliopsida; order Poales; family Poaceae; genus Avena; species Avena insularis. The sequence goes on along the minus strand of CM042686.1, from coordinate 126,983,959 downwards.
CACAACACAACCACAGAACTTTGTCCCCAACTTGCGATGATGTTGTCAATCTCATCGTGTTTTGCGGAAAACAAAGGATTAAACGTATCGAATGGAAGGAAGTAATAGTTTGCAGAAAGTAAACACAAAGCATTAAACAGTTTATAGATTGTATGTAAAGAAAAGGACCGGGATCCATAGTTCACTAGAGATGGCTCTCCTTAGATAGATAACATGTTGGGTGAACAAATTACAGCGGGGTAATTGACAAACATCGAGAAAGCAATACATGCATATACTAATCATCTTGAATCCTTTGGAACTTGATTGGGCATTACAACATTATACATATACCGCCATCCAACTGCATCTATGACTAATAATCCACCGTCAGGTTATCATCCGAACCCCCTCGAGTATTAAGTTGGAAGCAACAGATTATTGCTTTACAAACTGCGTGTAAAGTAAACAATACAATTGTTCTATGAACAAAGGATTGTTGTTTTCTCCCTAGTAGCAACATCACATCTAGTACCTTAGAGATTTCTATCACTTCCCCAGATTACCAGAGGCATGAACCCACTATCGAGCATAAATACTAACTCTTGGAGTTGCTAGCATCTACTTGTCCAAGATAGCTACTAACAACGGAAAGCATGCAAGATCACAAATAACAAAGACATGATAGAATCAATAATCAATCTAAAATAGCATCTCAATATCCATCGGATCCCCGCAAACACAACATGCAGAATTACAAATAGATGATCTTGATCATGAACGGAGCTCACAAGATCTAAACATGAAAGCACAAAGGAGAGAACCAGCCATCTAGCTACTACATGGATCCGTAGTCCAAGGAAGAAGTACTCACGCATCACACCAGAGGCTTGCATGGTGATGAAGAAGGCCTCCACGGTGAATTCCCCTCTCCGTCAGGGTGCCGAGAAGAGCTTCAGATCCCTCCCGATCTAGGGATGGAGATGACGGCGGCTACAGACTCTTTCTTGGATTTTTGATCGGGCACTTAGGGTTTATGTCTCGAGGGCATCTTATAGTCGGAAGGGGAGGCTGAGGGGGTGCCGGGAGCGGCCACACCACCCCCTGGCATGGGTCAGGCCTGGCCACATGGCCAGGTGGTGTGGTGGCCCCCTGGCCCCTCTCCGTCTCGTATTCTGGCACTTGATGACATTCAAAAAAAGGCACTTTGGCTTTTGTCCCGTCCAATTCGGAGAATATTCATTTTCTGACTTTCCTAGAACCAAAAACAGCAGAAAACAGGCAGCTGGCACTGTGGCTCTTGTTAATAGGTTAGTCCAAGAAATCATATGAAAAGTACTCCAAAGTTAGAACAAAACACAAGAAAGTGGATAAAACCAAGCATGGAACATCAAAAATTATAGATACATTTGCAATGTATCAGTGCGGGGAGTCGAGGCGGAGCGCCTGGCTACGACGCAGAAGGTCGATGGTAGGGCCGGCGGCTCGCGTGGAGTCGGTGAGGGAGAGGGCGCCGCTAGGGAGGCGGCGGCGGGGCCTACTGGAGATCAAGGGGAGCGGTGCGCTGCGGGGATCGCGGTGATGGTTGGGCACATCGGGGAGAGACGCGGTCGATGGGGTGGGGCCACACATGTACACCGAGCGAGGTGGGGATGGGAGGAGAGACCCAGAGGAGCGTGCGGGGCGAGGAACGTGTCGGTCGATGGGGTGGGGCCAAGGAAGCGACGTGAGGGTTGCGGGCTAGGGCGGCTTGCGGTGCACGAGAGCCAGGCGACAAGGTTTGTGGGGCCAGGCGGGGAGCGTGCGCTTGTGGGAACGAGAGGAAGCGTGCGTTGACGTGTAGCGCGGCAAGTGCGGCTCACCATCGCAGCGTGCACTGGTGCGTGTTGGTGGGGTGGGATTAGGTAGGGATAGGACTAGGGTTTGGCCAGGGTTGGTCCGGTTAGGGTTTTGTTAGGGCACCAGGGTGGTAGGTGGCTGGCTGGGCCTTTTGGGCCTAGCTGGCTACCTCCCCTAAAACACTGTTTTATTTATTTATTTTAATTGAAATAGTTTTTTATAATTTAGACAAAACAAAATATCCGGAAGACCGGGGTTTTAATTTGAAACAAAGACAAGAGATATTTAGAAAACAAAGATAGACTTTTCGTAAATAGTTTTAAGCAAAATATGCATGATTATATGACGATGCTCAAATGCAATGTGGCATGATGACATGAGCATGCGGTCATGATGATGCACAAAACAAAAACACCAAGCGATTTTCTAGTAGTGGTTTTACCGGGGTGCTACATAAATCAAGAGAGAAATCATAATCCTTATCTTTAATGTTTAAGGGAGATGTAGAAAACTTATCATTAGGGGATAATTTGGGTTTTATAGTACGCCTCTCAAGGGGACTCTTAATAGCACTTTTACCATGAGTATTTTGACATTCTTTAATAAATTCATCATTCATTTCTATATATCTGTCTTCAATATCATAGCTCTATATAGACTCAGGTGAACTAACAGGTGTACTAGTGTCTTCATTAGGAGTTTCAGTATTTCCAGCTATAGTTCTAGCAATAGTAGCATCTAGGAAAGGACCTAATAAACCACTCTTATCAAGCACAGTAGAAGCAGCATCATAAGTATTAGAAGTTTCATATTTAGCAGTAGTAGCAGTATGTGTAGCATGTGTATGGGGTGGTGTAAGGAGCTTACTCATCACGGATGGTGAATCAAGAGAAACATAGGTGTTTAGAACCGTACCTCTCCTTGTAGTGGATGGTAAAATAGGAACCTTGCCATCACGAGACTTACCCATGATGGATGGATGGCAGCGAACAACAGTGATTCCATGTGAACTTGATAAATAGAGCTATGCTCCCCGGCAACGGCGCCAGAAAATAGTCTTGATGACCCACAAGTATAGGGGGTGTATCGCAGTATTTTCAAGGAATGTGAAACCCAATTTATTGATTCGACACAAGGGGAGCCAAAGAATACTTATAAGCCTTAACAATTGAGTTTTCAATTTAGCTGCACCTGGAAACAATCTTCCTCGGAACAATTTATCAGTAGCAACAGTTTTGTAATAGCAATAGCAAAGTAATAGTAGTAGTAGAAGTAAAGACAGTAGTAACAATTGCAGTAGACAGTAGGATTAAAGCGCGGTAGGCATAGGGATGGATGGACGGGAATTGCATGGACAAGACAATTCATATAGAAATCAAGACATAGGGCATTTGCAGATAATTAAGATAAAGCCTCCAAGTACTAAATAATCATAGGCATGTGTTCCATATATAGTCATACGTGCTCGCAATGAGAACTTGCGCAACATCTTTTGTCCTGCCAGCCCGTTTGCAGCGGGGTGATGACCGACAAGTATAGGGGGTGTATCGCAGTATTTCCATAAGTAAGAGTGACGAACCCAATGAGGAGCAGAAGGTGCTAGCTAGTGGTATGGATCAGGAATTCTCTGCAAATACTTAGCAAACGTACTTTTAGTGTTTTTTGATAAAGCAAGTAAACAAAGAATGAGTAAACAAAAGACAGTAGGAATAAATGCACCAAGTGGCCCAATCCTTTATGCAGCAAAGGACAAGCTGGTTGTATTACTTAAGATGACCAAACGTTCTCGAGGACACATGGGAAGACTGTCAAGTGCTTTCGCTTCATATAGTTGATTAATCTTGTTTAGCTTGCTAAGTGTTGCGTGGGTGAACCTGTGCTAATGTACCGACCTTCCTAGGACTATTACATACTTGTGATTATACCCCTTACAAACATCCGTAAGTATAAGAAAGTAATTAAGGTAGAAACCTAACCACAACTTTAAACTCTAAGACCCTTACGTCCCTTGTGCAATGGTTTCCTAACAGGGGTTCCGGTTTCTGCCACTCCGGCAACCCCTACGATTAGTAGACAAATAGACAAGCATTCCCTAGGCCCATATAGGTGAAGTGTCATGTAGTCGACGTTCACATGACACCACTAGAAGAAGTACACCACAATTTAAATATCAAACTATTGAATCTTTCTCAACATAACTCCACTACTAACAACATGACTTCTCCCATGTCCTCAAGAACAAAACGAACTACTCGCAAGACATCATATGGATCATGATCAGAGATGGAATAATGATGTATAACAATCTGAACATAAACAATAATTCCATGGTTCACTCAATAGCATCAACTACAAAGAGTAATCAACACCGGGAAAGTTTCCCCTAAGAACTATGCAAGATTCAACACAATTGTTATAGCAATATGGAGATGGTGATGAGGGTGCTGATGGTGATGATGGTGGTGATGATGATGATGATCCCGATGAAGTCCAGCTTGATGGTGGTGTTGATGGCGACGATCTCCCCTCTCCGGGAAGGAATTCCCCCAGCAGAATTCTGTCTATCGGAGAGATCTTTCTCTCTCGGTGTTTTCCGCCCCGCAGAGGCAGCGGAATCTTTCTGTGGTCGCTCTCCGAGTCTTAGGGTTTCAGGCGGATAATATACGCCAGAGGGGAGAGCCAGGGGTGGACCAGGGCGGCCACACCACCTGGTGGTGCGGCCCAGGGTGGCCTGCACCAGGGGGTGGTGTGGGCCCCTATGGCCCATCTCCAGCCCCTTCTGGCTTTCTTCGTCTTCTAGAAAAATAGGATTTTCCATGTATTTTCTCGGATTTTCTGATCTTCGTGAATTTCGCCTCCAAACAGCCCCTTTTCCATCAGAATCCTAACTGCAACGGTCCATGCTCCAAAAGTTATCAACCATGCAAAAACAGATAAAATAACATAAGTATCACCTCTCAATACGAAATATATCAATGAATAATAGTGAATTATGACATAGAGTAGTGATGCAAAATGGACGTATCAACTCCCCCCAAGCTTAGAGTTCGCTTGTCCCCAAGCGAAACTGAGCTCAATAAACATGGCCTCAGGTTTATGGAGTGAAGAGTCGATAAAAGAATACAGACAAGAAGCATCACATTCATCAATACATAGATCATAGTAGAAGACAACTCACTATTATATAACTTAACTTGCAATAAGTAAAGGAAACACAATAAAGATACATAAAGTAAATCATAATTGGTAATGGCAAACTTAGCTCTTGGTCAAAGAATAGTGGATAATTTGCTGGAGTTCACAAATAACTGGTTTTTCAATGATAGCTTTCAAAGTAGTAGACACCAAGATAAGAGTAATGTGCAAAACAAGGAACATAAGAAACATGATTGAATAAATCATCATATGAATGAATGAAACACAACAACTCAAAATACTTGCTGAGATAGAAGGGAGTAGGTTTACTGACTCAACTAAAAAGTAAAAGAAAGGCCCTTCGCAGAGGGAAGCAGGGATTGCAAGTTTCATAAAGAGCTCCCAAAAATTATGATACTTACTAGCTTTCATCTCTCATTTCCCCTATCATAGGCATCTTTAGGTGATTAAGGTTAAAGTGATCAAATATGAGGATATGCTAGACAAGTTGTAAATTGAGAATCTCATGTCCCTTGAATACGAGGGCCGCTCCTCATGCTACTCAAGTTTAGTCACCGGTAAGTTCTTGTCATCGTAAGCATATGTGTATCATAGAGAACCGCCCACGGGGTACCCCTTGCTCGATGATATGGAAGAATACCCATATCAAAATGACAAGGCAAGCAGACAACAAGCATCTCAGCAATCTTCTTATTTACCATGGGAATATGGTGCTTTTTTCTCTCTTTCCTCTTTTCATAATCTTTTTTTTCATTTTCTCTTTTTTCTCAATATCGGACTCTTTTTTATAAGAAGAATGCTTCATAGATGCTCGTTATGGTTACGCTGCAGGTTTCCACCATGTCAGCATGGATTGAACCGATGGCCGGCGTTTCTCTAACACACATGCATAACTCCATGGACTTACAAGCTCCCCTCTCATTTCACACCGACGACATCCATAGACAAAAGAACATGATATCAACTAGGTACAAAGTACCAGTGCAATGTTGAAAGCATTCCCCATGACATCATGGTTCTGCTAATTCGCAACTTACAAAGCGCAAACATATACACAACATAGGTGAGCACAATGGTTCAAGTTTATTAAATGCAAGAAAGTAAAGTGTGCCATCAAGTTCGTGAGAGATTTAATCACTAATTTTAACATAACAAGTTTAATTTGGAAGGTAGACAAAACAAGAATTTACTTGGAATAGCAATAGTGCTAATAGGTAGGTATGGTGGACACAAATGGCATAGGTTTTGGTTTAAAGGAGTGGATGCACGAGAAGAATTCCCTCTCAGTACAGGTTTTTGGCTAGTAAGGTTGGGTAGCAAGTATAAGAGTTGAAAGAAACAAACAAACATACAAGTGATAAAAACAAACATGCAATCTTCCTCGGAAGCACAAAAGATCTTAACGAGAGAATACTAGACTTATGAGCAAATCAAGAAAGAAAGATGATGAAATTATTTTTCTTTAGAGGTACTTTTATCTTTTTCATTCAACTCTCAAAAATAGTGTTGCTACTGACCGAGCCAGGTTTGCCAAAACCAACTAAAGTAACTCGATGATCCCAAAGTGATACCAATACTAACAACAAGATCAATCATATAACCACAAATTGAAAAATAAATAAGCTATGCAAAAGAGTGAATGATAGAACTTCTCATTAATATTCCATAACGGCAACTCACACCAAGGGATACATATCTAACGAGAGAGGGGACACTTCCATAATGCAAACCATCCTACATAATAACTTGTCTATTCATGATATGACTCTACTAAAAAGGTAAAAAGATAGAAGATAGTGATGTGATACCGCGACACTCCCCCAAGCTTGGAGCAAACCAAGGGGATGCCAAACCTGATGACGAATTACTCCTTCGGTGGTGGTGGTAATATTTTCTTAGTTGACATGAGGAAATCTTCCAGCATCTTGCGAAGCCTATTATTCTCCCATTGAAGCATGTCCACCTTCCTCCTCAAGTCTCGGTACTTATCGCAGAACTCATTAGTGACTCGTAGAGCTTCCGTTGATGCAGGGCAAGAGACTAAAGGTACCAGCCCCTGCTTGGGGTCTTGAGAATCCTCCTCCATAGGCTCCTTTACTTTATCCTTGGCAGACACCATTGTGCTTCTAAGCTTTCAAGAATAGTTCCTGGCAAAAACAGATCGAAACAAAAACACGATATACGAACCTCGGGAGATCCGGGGGATTATATATTACGAAGTTTCATAACAAAAGGAAGGTACTGGAAGAAAACGGGTCGGAGACGGAGTTCGAGGTGGCCTCACCACATAGTGGCGTGGCCTGGGGAAGGCCCGCACCATAGGGTGGTGTGAGCCACCCTGGCTCCGTTTCCATCCCTCTTTCACTTCGTAGCTTTCCTTATTGTCTAAAAACTGCAAAAATATGGTTGGATAGTATTTTCGCGGAACTTTTCTTACCAGAACTGTTACCTATTCAAAAAGAGAGTCTACAGGTCTCTGAATTTGGTCCTTGATAAATCTTTCCGGAGTTATAACTTGAAAGGCATCAACATCTTCATTGTAAGAATCTCCAGCAATATAGTGCTTGAGTCGCTGCCCATTCACTACTTGTGTTGTATTATTTTTTAAAGAAGAAATTTTTATTGCTCCCGAACGGTACACTTCTTCAATAATGAAGGGTCCTTCCCATTTTGACAGTAGCTTTCCTGCAAAAAATCTGAGACGAGACCTATACAATAGAACTCTCACCAACATGAAATTCTCTCTTAAGTATTCGCTTGTCATGCCATCTTTTAACTTTTTATTTAAAGAGCCTAGCATTTTCATAGGCTTCACTCCTCCATTCATCTAAGGAACTTAAATCAAATGATCTTTTCTCACCTGCGAGCTTACAATCTCTATTGAGTTCTTTAACTACCCAGTAAGCTTTGTGTTCTAATTCTAAAGGTAGGTGACAAGCTTTCCCATAAACAATTTTATAAGGAGACATCCCCATAGGGTTTTTGTAGGCATTTCTATAAGCGCATAAAGCATCATTCAACTTTTTAGCCTAGTTTTTTCTAGATCTATTAACAGTATTTTGCAAGATGGATTTAATTTCTCTATGTGATAACTCTACTTGCCCACTAGTTTGGGGGTGATAAGTTGAAGCAATTCCATGATTAACATCATATTTAGCAAGGGTCTTTCTAAAACCACCATGAATGAAATGAGAACCCCCATTAGTCATGAGATACCTAGGCACTCCAAACCTGGGAAAGATAACATCCTTAAGCATTTTTTAGAGAAGTCTCCCCGTCAGCACTCTTCATAGGAATGGCTTCTACCCGCTTAGTAACATAATCAACAGCAACAAGAATATGAGTATAACCTTTCGAGGGAGGAAAAGGACCCATACAGTCAAATCCCCAGCAATCAAAGGGTTCAATAACTAGAGAGTTGTTTATAGGCATTTCATTGCGTCTAGAAATATTACGAACACGCTGACATTCATCACAAGATAAAACAAATTTTCTTGCATCTTTAAAAAGGGTAGGCTAGTAGAAACCTGATTGTAGCACCTTTTGCGCAGTTCTATCTCCTGCATCATGTCCTCCATAAGCACTACCATGAAATTTACGCAATATCTCCTTTTGTTCATATTCTGGAACACATCTTCTCATAATACCATCCACTCCTTCTTTATATAAGTGTGGGTCATCCCAAAAATAATGCCTCAAATCATAAAAGAACTTCCTTCTTTGCTGAGCTGTAAAAGTTGGAGGCAAATACTTGGAGACAATAAAGTTAGCATAATCAGCGTACCAAGGGCTCCTTCGCGAGCTTACCCCTACCGCAACCAACTGTTCATTTGGGAAACTATCATTAACAGGCATAGGGTCAAAAGAGATGTTTTCTAATCGAGATAAATTATCAGCTACAGGGTTTTCAGCACCTTTCCTATCTACTATATGTAGATCAAACTCTTGTAAAAGCAGCACCCATATAATAAGCCTAGGCTTAGCGTCCTTCTTTGTCATAAGGTACTTAATAGCAGCATGATCAGTATGAATGGTGACTTTTCAGTCTACAATATAGGGTCTAAACTTATCACAAGCGAAGACGATAGCTAGAAATTCTTTTTCAGTAGTAGCATAATTCCTTTGAGCAGCATCTAGAGTCTTACTAGCATAATGAATAACGTTTAGCTTTTTATCAATTCGTTGCCCAAGGACAGCACCTACAGCAAAATCACTAGCATCACACATTATTTCAAAGGGTAAACTCCAATCAGGTGGTTGAACGATAGGAGCTGTGGTTAAAGCCTTCTTAAGAGTTTCAAAATCTTCCTTACAATCATCATCAAAAACAAAGGGTATATCTTTTTGAAGAAGATTAGTGAGGGGTTTTGATATCCTAGAAAAATCTTTAATAAACCTTCTATAGAAACCAACATGACCAAGGATACTACGAATACCGTTGATGTCTCTTGGACATGGCATTTTCTCAATTGCCTCAACCTTAGCTCTATCAACTTCTATGCCTCTTTCAGAAACCTTATGCCCAAGGACAATCCCTTCATTAACCATGAAGTGGCATTTCTCCCAATCAAGAACTAGATTAGTTTCTTCACACCTATGCAAAACTTTATCAAGGTTGTGCAGAAAATTATCAAAAGAAGTTCCATAAATAGAAAAGTCATCCATGAACACTTCCACAATTTCCTCACAAAAACCATGAAAGATAGCAGACATGCATCTTTGAAAAGTAGCAGGAGCATTACATAAACCAAAAGGCATATGTCTATAAGCATAAGTTCCGTAAGGGCAAGTAAACGTAGGTTTTTCTTGATCTTGTTGTTTAACAGCGATTTGAGAGAAACCAGAATAACCATCAAGAAAACAAAAATGGGTCTTTTTAGACAACCTTTCCAACATTTGATCAATAAAAGGAAGCGGGTAGTGATCTTTCTTAGTAACTTTGTTGACTTTCCTAAAATCAATGCACATCCTATAGCGTACTAATATTCTTTTGGGAATAAGCTCATCATTATCATTAGGAACAACGGTAATTCCTCCTTTTTTAGGAACACAATGAACATTACTAACCCATTCACTATCAGCAATAGGGTAAAGAATACTAGCATTAAGGAGTTTCAATACCTCATTTCTTACCACTTCCTTCATCTTAGGATTTAAACGTCGTTGGTTCTCTACTACTGGCTTTGCATCTGGTTCTATATTAATAGAATGCTGACATATAGTAGGTAAAATCCCTTTTAAATCATCTAGAGTATAGCCCATAGCTCATCGGTGTTTCTTCAAAACCTCCAATAACCTGTCTTCTTCCTTCCCTAAAAGTTTAGAGCTAATAATAACAGGATATATCTTTTTATCATCAATATAAGCATATTTAAGATCATCAGGGAGAGGTTTTAGATCGAAGACCGGATCCTTTTTAGTTGGCAACATGGTACCCAAGTCTTCTATAGGTTGCTTAAGCATCTTGGGTTGACGATGGAGAATCTCGTCAATCTCATTCCTTTCTTCCATGAAGATCTCACTTTCGTGGTCTTCCATAAATTGCTGCAAAGCATTGTTAGGAGCAAGAGAAATAGAAGCAAGTTGTTCAACTCTAAAATCCTCATTATGGGTTTCTTCTTCACAAGGTTCTTTAGTAAATTTCAAAAAATTAAACTCATAAGATTCCCCATCAAACTTAGTCAATATTTTCTCCCTCTTGCAATCTATAATAGCTCCATAAGTACTCAAGAAAGGTCTACCAAAAATGATAGGATAAATTTTACTAGCAGCTGAACCAAGTACTAGAAAATCAGCAGGATACTTAATCTTACCACAAAGAACTTCCACATCTCGTACAATACCAATTGGAGAGATGGTCTCTCTATTAGCAAGGTGAATAACTACATCAATCTCCTCCAACTCGCAGGGACTGATTTCATGCATAACTTTATAAAGCTCATAAGGAATAACACTTGAACTAGCACCAATATCACACAAACCATAATAGCAATGATCACCAATTCGAACAGAAAGCACATGGATACTAGCCTTTTTAGTTCTATTGGGATGTGAGACAATATTAGAAGCGTCCTCACAAAAGACTATGTGCCCATCTTCTACAATTTTAGTGACAAGAACTTTAACAATTGCTACAACAGGTTCAATGTTTATTTGTTCATCAGGTTTTACTGTTCTCTTTTCACTTTTAGTGATTACACTAGTTATCATAGGATGATCCTTTACCTTATCAGGGAAGGGGATCTTCTCGAAATAAGCTTCAGGTAAGATGTGATCAATAGTGCAATACTTAGCACTCCCAACAGGAACACAGTCAACAATATCTTTATATGGTGCATGGTACTTGTTCCATCCCCTTTTTGGAATTTCAATATAGGAAGCAAAAGCCTTAAAGCAATTTGTAATAACTTGTAAATCAAGACCATAAGCAATACTAATATTTTGAAAGTCATCAGTTCCCATAAAAGATTCAATGCATTCATAATCATAATTTATACCTGACTTTCTTCCTTTGTCATTCTCCCAAGCTTCAGCATTGTTTTGAATACAGTCCAGAAGATCCCATTTAGCTTCTTCTTCCATGCGAGTGAATGATCCAGCATAAGAGGCATCCAATAAATCCTTATCATGAAGAGGGAACCTTGCATAAAAGTTATTGATAATAATATTGTTGGGGAGCTCATGAATGGGACATTTGAGCATTAGTAACTTCAATCTCCCCCAAGCTTGAGCTGTACTCTCTCCATCAAGAGGCCAAAAGTTGTATATTTGATTCCGATCTTTATGAATCTCACTGGGAGGATAAAACTTTGAATAAAAGAGAGGCACCATTTCCTCCCATTCCAGAGCTTGACCATTCTTCAGCAGCTTATACCATTTCTCAGCTCTTCCTTTTAGTGATAATGAGAATAACTTCTTCTCAACTTGATCTGTAGTAATACCTGCACATTTGAACAACCCGCATAATTCGTGTATAAAGAGCAAATGATCACCGGGATGGACTGTTCCATCCCCAACATAGTAGTTATCCATAACATGATCAATAATTCTTGTAGGTATTTTAAAAGCATCATTCTCAGCAGGTGGTGGTTCATGTACTACCTTAGCAGTGGTATTAGCATTACCAAATAAGAAACTCAGCGAATTATCCATAACGAAAATAAAGCAACTAACAGAAATAAACAATACTCACAATAGAAGTTTCCTTTACCAGTTCCACTCTCCAATAACGCTTCCTTGCTAAACTCAGCCAGAAAATAGTCTTGATGACCCACAAGTATAGGGGGTGTATCGCAGTATTTTCGATAAGTAAGAGTGTTGAACCTAACAAGGAGCAAAAGGTGCTGGCTAGTGGTATGGATCAGGAATTCTCTGCAAATACTTAGCAAAAGGATTTTTAGGGGTTTTTTGATAAAGCAAGTAAACAAAGTACGAGTAAACAAAAGATAATAAGAATAAATGCAGCAAGTGGCCCAATACTTTATGCAGCAAAGGACAAGCCGGTTGTATTACTTAAGATGACCAAACATTCTTGAGGACACATGGGAAGACTGTCAAGTGCTTTCGCTTCATATAGTTGATTAATCTTCTTTAGCTTGCTAAGTGTTGTGTGGGTGAACCTGTGCTAATGTACCGACCTTCCTAGGACTAATACATACTTGTGATTATACCCTTTGCAAACATCCGTAAGTACAAGAAAGTAATTAAGGTAGAAACCTAACCACAACTTTAAATTCTAAGACCCTTACGTCCCTTGTGCAATGGTTTCCTAATGGGGTTCAGGTTTCTGTCACTCCGGCAACCCCTACGATTAGTAGACAAATACACAATGCATTCCCCTAGGCCCATATAGGTGAAGTGCCATGTAGTCGACGTTCACATGACACCACTAGAATAAGTACACCACAACTTAAATATCAAACTATTGAATCTCTCTCAACACAACTCCACTACTAACAACATGACTTCTCCCATGTCCTCAAGAACAAAACGAACTACTGGTAAGACATCATATGGATCATGATCAAAGATGGAATAATGATGTATAACAATCCGAACATAAACAATAATTCAATGGTTCACTCAATAGCATCAACTACAAAGAGTAATCAACACCAGGAAAGTTTCCCCTAAGAACTATGCAAGATTCAACCCAATTGTTACAGAAATATGGAGATGGTGATGAGGGTGCTGATGGTGATGATGGTGGTGGTGGTGATGATGATGATCCCGATGAAGTCCAGCTTGATGGTGGTGTTGATGGCGACGATCTCCCCTCTCCGGGAAGGAATTCCCCCGGCAGAATTTTGTCTGCCGGAGAGATCTTTCTCTCTCGGTGTTTTCCGCCCTGCAGAGGTGGTGGAATCTTTCTGTGGTCGCTCCCTGAGTCTTAGGGTTTTGGGAGGATAATATACGCCAGAGGGGAGAGCCAGGGGTGGACCAGGGCGGCCACACCACCTGGTGGCACGGCTCAAGGTGGCTCGCGCCAGGGGGTGGTGTGGGCCCCGTGTGGCCCATCTCTAGCCCTCCTTCTGGCTTTCTTCATCTTCTGGAAAATAGGATTTTCCATGTATTTTCCCGGATTTTCTGATCTTCATGAATTTTGCCTCCAAACAGCCCCTTTTCCATCAGAATCCTAACTGCAGCGGTTCATGCTCCAAAAGTCATCAACCATGCAAAAACAGATGAAATAACATAAGTATCACCTCTCAATACGAAATATATCAATGAATAACAGTGAATTATGTCATAGAATAGTGATGCAAAATGGACGTATCACGGGGCCTCAAGGGAACTACCGGCAATTAAGGTGCTCCTTTTAATAGAGCACCGGAGCAAAGCATTAACACTCCATGAACACATGTGATCCTCACATCCAAGCCATTCCCTCCGGTTATCCCGATTACTATCACTTCGGGGCCCTTGGTTCCGGACAACAATGTGTGTATACAACTTGCAGGTAAGACCATAAACAATACTATTATAATGAATCAATAACATGTTTAGATCGAAAATCATGGCACTTAGGCCCTAGTGACAAGCATTAAGCATAACAAGTTGCAACAAAGTCAAAAAGCACTAATCATAGATACTAGGCATCATGCCCTAACAATCTGATGTCATCCAATCCCTACCATCCCCATAGCCTACAGCGGGGGATTACACACTCATAGATAGGGTAATCATGGATGGTCGATGGAGAAGCGATGGTGACGATGATCTCCTCCAATTTCCCGTCCCAGCAGGGTGCCAGAATGTAGTTTCTGGTTTAGATTCGCGGAATCTGGTGGTGGCGGCGTAGCGGAACTCATTCTAGAAAAACATCGAACCCCCCTTGGTTTTTAGGTCAAGAGGCATCTCATAGGCAAAGAGGGAGGCCGAGGGGGTAGCCGAGGTGGCCACACCACCCCCTGGCGCGGCCAGGCCTGGCTCGCGCGGCCAGGCCTTGCCCGAGCGGCCATGTGGTATGGGCCCCTCGTGTCCCTCCTCCGTCTCGCCTTCTGGCTCTGTGAGTCTTCTGGTGAAATAGGATTTTTGGCATATTTTCCGGGATTTTTCCTGATAGTTGATTTTCTGCACAAAAGCTAGACACCAAGGTAATTCTGCTAAAAACAACGTCAGTCCGTGTTAGTTGTATCCAAATCACGCAAGTTTAGAGGAAAAACAACAGCAAAAGTGTTCGGAAAAGTAGATACGTTTTGGACGTATCAAACAACGACTCAACGATTCAAGAATACAAATTATACATTTCAAAGATACAAATCTTGAAGAAAGCAAAATAGTGTCCGAGTACGGACAAGATCCAAATTAGACTAAGAGTCCTGAAGAATAATCAAGCAGTGTCCATAAACCTGCCCAGGCCAAGCCAGAAGGGTAACCTTGCTAACATCGTCAATCATGTACCTGTCAAAGCCAAAGGGGTGACGACAGAGGGCAAAGGAAAACAGAAAGAGAGTAGTCAATACTGAGGCCAGTACACGGCGAGTCTAGAATTTGGCGGTTCTCGCCTAAATAGGTATGGTGGGCTCAGCGGCAACAAAGCTTGCACTATCTAACTTATAGAGACACGCTACAACTTCGGTTATTAGAGCGAGGTAAGAGAGCGCTATACAGTAACTATAATATAACACCAATCATAACCCATCCGAAGATTCCCCGCTCGAAGACCAGTCGAGAAGTCCTCTTGCAGAACACACACGGTGGCAATTTTAGTTAAACAGGTGTTTAGTTGATAAGGCTAATTACTAGTCATATTATTAGAGGAAAAGCATTATTGGCGTTGTCTATGATCATGACACCGTACTCCTGAGGCATCCATAACCGTGGACACACGGCTTCTCGAAAAGATTTACCGCAGGTGCACTCACATTAAACGCATGTTCAACCCTTCAGGCAACATAATACACGTGCCTTTAGAATCTCACAACAAGAATTGTCCCATAACTACGCACGTATCCAGAGGTATCACCTAATGTATTGACCCAACCAGGAGGCACGACGATTCTCAAGGGAGGTACAGCATTTGCTTCTATGGTCGGAAGGATCGGAGCTACACTATGGAAGATGACCTCCCGGCCATACCGCGTTTATGTATGCAATGCAGATGTTGTCCACCAAATATTAAGTCCGAAGACATATACCACTCACCCATGTCCGAGGACATATTATGCGTATGCACCAAATGTAAAACCAATTTGAGACCCTCTGGATAAACGGATAGCGCCGGTAGTTGAGGGGGGGATCCCAGGGGCCCCCATGTTTGGTTAGCGCGATCAACTTGGAACTACTATCGTAGAATGAACGGGTCCTAGGTCAGCTCAAGCAGTTCCTAAAGGTGGTCCCTATCGGAGCCTTATCATTAGGTGAAACCATAACCACAAGCAGCATCACCAATTTAATTATCTTAGTATCAACCACATCCAGTTATCACGGTGCACCTGTATGAGAGCAGTACTAAGCATGCCTATGACTCGCAAGGGCAAAACTAGCTACTCAAACAAGGCAGTAGGATCACCAAGGCTATATAGTAGAGCAGGTAATTAAAGGGAACGGTACTAGAGCATCGATAATAAGTTTAGCAATAGATCAAAGGAAGGAAGTAAAGACTATAAATGCAAAACAGGTGGAAGAGGGAGAATGTTTGCCTGTAAGACAAAGTCGGTGACCGAAGCCTTGTCATACCTCACATCAACTCAACGGCCTATCCGAGAAGAAGCAATCCACTAGAAATAACAAGCGGTGCAACATTTAATAATACGGCGGAAGATCCAGCATGTGGAAATAACATGGAAATATCCGCAGCAGCTTAGCAATATTAAGCGGAATCGAGATCCCGACATTTAAATAGATGGTTCAAGTTGTTTATCTACCCTAAAATTTAAATGTTGAATTAACAAGGCAGAGCATGGCATCAGTTTGCTACACAAATTTAAATAAGGACAATATAAGACTAGAATAGCCCGCATATAGTCTCCATATTTAATTTAGGTGAATCGCCTAAATACCCCCAAGCAACAATGATATATATGCGAGATGAATGATTTAATGCAACAAGTATAATATGCCAATTTATAAAAGTAGGGGCTCAGATCAGAGAGGCGGAGAGACGTTAGTTGAACGAGCGGAAGTAGCCAAAATCATCAAAGAATCAAACATCAGGAAGATCTTGTCGACAAGACGGCTTCATTGGATAGCTGAGTTCCAATATGGCAGGAAAAAGTGATGACAATCTTGATGCAATAGAAGACCCAATGAACAACACCGTGATAGATAATGTTGAAATAGGAAGAAGAACTCTTGTAAACATTTGGTCGAACAGCTCACAGATAGACCAGCCAGGTAGGAGTGTCGACTCTGTAGGAGACTGAGAACCGATCAACGGAGTTGACTTGCGATCAAGGCAGTAGACCATGCACTGGTCGGAAGGAAGAACAAGGTTGTGCGATAGGCTGGCGCACACATGCGGGGCAAGGGAGCAACGCGACTTCCAGGTGCCTGGTCGGCCAGCTCCTATGCACGAGCAGGAGGACCAAGAAGTAGGGGCACTCGCGTTGCTGTAGTGGAGACCAAGAAGGAAGGCAAACAGGGTGGAGTTTGCTTGCTACTGCCACCGATGTACAGCCGCAGATGCGCAGCTCGGTGGAGGCTGGAAGTTGTACAGGAGCAGACCGCGTGTGTGAGACAAGCTGCCGTGACCCAGCATACCACTGCATGATGTAGTACACTATAGTCGTTGACATAACACCAATGAAACACCTTCACTAGTATTACATCCCTCAGAGTGGTACAACAGAAACACAGTAGGTCCAAGACATGACTATAGATTACAACTCGACTCTTTACAAAAGATCCAGAGAACACTCTAGGTTAAAGAGAGAGAAAGAACTTCTTACAAAGAAGAACCAGAAATAATAACTCAGAAATATCTAGTAACTAAGACTAGCATCTAAACTATTTGGCTTGCCATTGCTGCTATTGCAATGATCTACAGAAATAGGTTTTATGGCTAGAGAATCTACTCCTATCTAAACTGACACTTTATCTTCACTTCAGTTGATGTATATGTTGACTTCATTGACTTTATTGAAGAACTTAAGTAGTCATGATGCTTTCTTGAGCAGAAATTGATGTTGACGTCATCTTCAATGGCTTAGGACCTAGCAAGGGTTAAGAAGGTACGGTTGAGTACGAGCATACGTAGCAAGTTCACTAAAAAGGAGTGTATGATGCACTATCTCTACAGCCACAGACCATAGCCCATAGGCAATGCAGGTTTTTGTAAACATTTCTTCAAAGGTTGCTTTTATTCTGAAAACTATGTCTGATAGCCTTCACAGGTTGACCAGAACCTTTGTGGGTTCCTTTCCTACTGCGTTCGTAGCTCCTTCCTAGAATAGGGAGTAACATGTCACAATTATTACACTCTGCAGAGGTGCGTCACTTTTCCCACAAGAGACCTTAAGCTTTGTTGCACAGCCGGGAGTATGTCCCTGTTCAAACTTCCTTGGTTTGAGGCCCAACTTAAGATCCAAGCCAATCGCTGCCCTCTCCGCGACCCCATATGTCTGCATGATCCTCCGGGGCTGACTACACCTCCGTTAAGCCCCCTTTTTGGGCAAGCTACAACCCTGGTGAGTTCCTGAAGACTCTACGAGCTGGTTATGCCCTGGAAAGCTCCATAAAGGGTCCGACTGTACCTCCGGCAGTCACTCATAGATAATCTAGATACCAAAATCATGGGGCCTAAGGGGCCCACCCATATGCTGAATCCACACAAGGAATTATAGCATCACGATAAGGTCATCTTGCCTCCATATGAAAGGAAGAAGATACAACTGACTTCTCTGTCCCATTCCAAATCCCATGGTTGACGCGTAATATATGGTGCTAGAATCACTGGCGACATTGGTTGTTAAGTCCTAGATATTATGTTCCTTTGCCACTTTGGAATGTCGATGAGATTATTACCATCTGGTAAATAATCCATAATCAAATTATTATGAAAATAGTGTTTTCTGACCTTTTTGAAATGCAGGTGATGACACAGTTGAGTTACAAGCATAGAAAATAATCAAAGGACATGAGCAAGTTGTCAACTTGCCTTTTGTGATTGCAAGATTATGCACTCACGGTCTTCAAAACAATAGAAGATCCAATTTCTGTAAACAACATCATTGGTATGATAAGGACTAATGTTTAAAGAATCAAGATGCAATGATGCATAAGTAATGTAATGCAATTTGATAAATGCGAATCCCCAGACTAATTGTATCTGATCTAGGTTTTAGAGTTTGTGATGAGTTCTTTGGAATGTGTTGCACTTTTATACCAATTTCACACTTGTGCTTCTTATCAAGGCTTATGAGAGTGTGTGAAACAATAAGTAAATATAACAAGTAGTATATAATACTAAAGTATTGAAATGGCATGGTATCTAAAATATTTCATAAAAAAGATTAAGAATCAAGTAGAGCTTTTAAAGATGTGTTCAAGTATCACTTTTAATGTTCCTTAAAACAATACTTTTGAGGAAAGATTACTTTTACAAAGTAAAAAGTATTCAAACTTAAAGCTAACACTTTAAGGTTTTCTTTTTAGCTAAGATTATTAAAGAGGAAAACATTACTACATTAAACAATCATAGTATAAGTGGTTTATTAAAGTTATAAGTGTTAGGGTTACTTTAAGGTTAATTAAGAGTGGTAACACTTCTATTTGAGTTATAGTTGAATAGAATTATTTATTCACTTACAAATGAATGGGTATAACTCATAATGTGGAAACCTCATTGCTTAACCATACATGAATTATCTTGGGATATACTTATTAACTTATGAATGAAATAAGTAAAGGTTTTAATAAGTCAAAACATTATTATTGAGGATTTTATAATTGATAAACTATCTTTGGAGAGAAATATTTACTTAATTCTGAAGGGTAGTTTTAGTAAGTACAACTTAAAATGGTTAGACTTATGCTAACTTCAATTAAACATTATTTGAACTTGTTATTACATTTTTAGACTCTAAACAAATAATGGTAAAGACAATAGTAAAGGTTTAAATATTTTTAATGAATTAAAATAAAAGAAAAGAGTTAAAATAAGATTTGTTAAACCTTTATCTTTTATTTTACTTCAAAAGTGAGAGTTGACATTTTTAATGCGTATACTTTATTTTTTTGATCATTTAGGTATATTATAAATAATTTTTTGATTTTTAAATAATAAGATATGATTTTTATAAGTTTTATCACTTAATAAATAATTAATAAATAGTAAATATTAGTTAAGTGATACAAAAATAATTTAAACAAGTTTGTAAATGTAGATTTTGTTTTTATAAGAATTTTGGTATATTATTTATATTTTTCTTATTTACCAATATTAAAATATGAATTTTCAAAGTATTATTACTTATAAAATCTTTATTAATTAATAATTATTTAAATAGTTAACACAATAATATTTGATAATAAAGTTAAATTATAGATTTTATTTTTCTGAGTATTTTGATATATTATATACATTTTTCTTAATTATAAAACAAAAGATATAGAATTAAGAAGATTTAATCCTTTTATTAAATTTCTAAAAAATGGATTTATATCTGAACGTATTATGTTTTATCTATTTACTAACAGAGAAAATCCTTTTTACACCAGGATTAAAATTAGCCCTAGCCACTGACCAGTGGGGCAGGGCCACGTCGGCAAGCCACGCGTGCTGAAGACCGGTCAAACCGGCTGACTGGTGGGCGGTGACGCGAGTGTGACGTCGGCCCGACATCACCTCGCCGGCCACCACCAGATGGTCACCGGCAATGGCGGATACAGGCGCACGTGGGGCTGCAGAGCAGTGCGCTGGAACGAGGAGACCGAGGCGGACCAAATAGTGGTTGTGCCGCTTGTTTTTGGTCACCGAAGAACAGGATACAACGGTGTCCGACGGCGATGCACGGCGGCGCACGATGGATGATGGCTACGGAGCACACGCCAGCGAACAGAGACTATAGGGAGACTCACAAGCTAACCATGGTGGTGTTAGGGACGATGAGGAGACCGGAGGAAGTCGGAGACAACGACATGGACGACGACGGACCTCATCGGAGTCGAGGAAGAAATCGTTGTGGAGCTCGATTCTGAGAACCCTGGCTTGATTCCTCTGCTAGGCAGACAAAGGAGGACATGGCGGTGCTCGTGGCATGCCTGAGCGGCCGCAGGGAAGGCTATAATGACGGGAATCGACGGTGATCTATGGCTAGGGTTTCAGCTTCTTTGCAGCACAGAGAGGAAGATAGAGCTCCAGAGGGGGAAATGGATGAGGATGGGCAGAGGGTATCGTCATGGCCTCCTTATCCCCACCCGGCGACGGCAGCGAGCATCTTAGTGTACACCGACATGGCGGACGGCGACACGCACCTACTTCGAGGGTGTCGCAAGGTGGACGGCGAGGATTGCCAGGAAAAAAAGTACCTGGGCTGGGATGGTGTTGGGTTTTGGCCGAGCGAGCAAAAAGGGACTGCTGCTGCTCGCGAGCGTTGATTAGGCGAGAAACTCCTCTAGGCCGTGGGCCAAACCGGCTGGCTGCCTTTTCCTTTTTCTTTAATCTTTTCTATTTTCTGTTTTCTATTTTGTTTAATAAATTCCTTTCAAATTGGAATTTCTTCAAGGATTTAAATATCCAGAAATTTGGTAAGTTATAAATATTATTGTATAAAGAAATTATAACTAATTTCCCTGCATTTCTTATTGTGTATAAGATATTCATAATTATATGAAGGGTTCTTTTATTTAGTAAAGTAAATATAATTTAGGGTTTTAGGGATTTACTTCCTATAAGAAAATCTTATAGAAATGATTTGTATTACCACTAAATGTTGGGGATATACTTTCCGCGTATCCGCACAGTTCCTCACTGACCAGGGTGGCCCACTTCGGGTTAGAGCTTTGCTTCACGGGCGGCCTAGTCAGGGAGAGAAGACGGAGTCCAGTCAGGCTATGGGAAGGCCCAGAAGACTTACCGACATAGGCCCATATGTTACTTGTAGTTCAAGATGTACTCTATAACCAACTCTTAGTCGTAGCCGGATAGGTCTCTCCTATAAACCCTAGGTTGGATATCTATGTAAGCCGTCCTAGGGAGAGCCTTTAGGGCACCCTAAATAGTCTACAATCTCAACTCGCATAGGTGAACCCTTGTAACCCATATTCTGGCACTGCCGTATTACTGGATTGCTAGCAAGAGTAGGATCCGTCCAAAGCCGGCGGATTCGAACCTGGGTAAACTTGTGTGCTCACCGTCCTAGAACACCGTACGTCTCGCACCCCTCTCTTCCGCACGCCTCGAGGACCCCCTCATGGCGTACTTGTCATCAATCCGACGACAGTTGGCGCCCACCGTGGGGCAAGTGAGCTTCTGATCTGCATTCCGAGCAGAATCTGCAAGAATCAGAATCGGTGAAACTATCGTCGTCGGTCTCATCCTCTATGCCAGCGATGTCCCACTCATCATCCTTGACGAGACCTAGATTCAGGCCAGGGAGGCTGTGACTGCCTACACCATCATGTCTTTTGGCGAGATCGATGTTTACATCGGTTTTGCTAAACCTGTCCCACCCACCCCAGCGGTGATGATAGAGGCAGAGGAAATTTCTGGGTCCCCTTTGTCCGTGGAGGCGGCAGAGTTCCGGATCTCGGAAAACCCTAATCCCACCCAGCCTGCACCAGTTGCGGAGATAGTGGAGAAATCCGAGCCTGAAGCAGAGCTAGCGGTGCAAATCGAATCTGGAGTGGATCTCCTTGGAGAGACCGAATCCCAAATCGGCCCGCCCGCTGAAGTCGAAATCCAGGAGGAGCATAGGAATGACATTGATTCTGGCTCTAATGAGCCGGGACAGATAGGCCTTTCCTGAGGTACACGCTAAGATGCATGATGATGCAGAACTCTGGCGTAGATGAAATCCTCGAGACCATCAAACGTTTCGACAAGGCCGATCGCGAGAGCCGCAGGTACCTCAGGAGGCATGCGTCGCACTTCGTCGGATATGTGGGATCCGGATTCGGCTCTGCCAATGCTGGAGACAACACCAACTATGTGCTAGAGGCGATCAGATCAAACGCCGAGTACCCGCATCCTCGGATGAATCGATGACGTCAGCAGATTGCCGAAAGTTCTCCGCGGAATATGAAGAGGAGTATAACTCCAAAACTGTGGAGTAAGGAGAAGCCATGGATGAAGGATCCGGGGAACACTCTCCCAAAGCGCAGGATGACATGGAAATCAGAGATAATCCCGAGGTCCAGATGTCCGAAAATACTGATCAGAGCTTGACTCCGCGAAACGGACCCAAAGCTGTCTTTGCTACCGGCGCTGCCAAGAAGGCAAAGAAGAAGAACAAGAAGAACAAGACCCCGACAAAAGATCCTCCGGCAGAGAAGGTGATTGCCGAGGAATACGAGGAAGACTCGGATGGAGCACTTATCACAGACGAGCCCAAAAAAGAAGAACCGATGGATGGACACGTGATCACTGAAGGTGCGTGTAAATTCATCGATGCTGCATTAACCACACCTATTCCTACAGCTGCAGAATTTACTGCTGAAGAACTGGACGAGAGGGCACAGGCCCTAGAAGCGCGTCGACAACAGCTCCTCGATGAAGCCAAAAACATTGAGGAGGAAAAGAAACGCATAGCATCTGCAGAGAAGTACATCTCTAGGCAATACCAGAAGACTAGGAAGCATCATACTAGTGACAACCAATTCCCCCAGATTCACGCCGTCCTTTTCAGACAAGAAATGGGGAAGCCTCGGAAAGATAGCAAAGGGGATTGGGTGTATCTAACCCTAGTGCAGAACACCATTGCGGCCTGAGAAATTCTATCGGCAAATCCAGTCCCGGATCAGATCTGGTTGCGCATCAAATTACTCAACAAGGGACTGGAGCAGCAAAAGGTTGCCATGTCCGGAAGTCAAAAGTTGGTCTCTGATTCCGACCAATGCCGCACAGATCCGGCATGGGCTGACGTTAGACCCCAGCGCGTTCCGGAGTAGCACCACCGTTCCGATCGCCGGGAGGACAATTACTCAAGAACCGGATCTTTGGGACAGCACCATAAAACTGCCCGCGACTAGCGTAACGTTAACCCAGTCACGGAGCAAGAGGCAATTGCTGCACTGAACCCGAGGAACCCGCCCTGGCGAGAGTCGAAAGACCGCAGGGATGATGATAAAGAGAAATGTCAGGATGAAGACCGACAAAGAATTCCACCTCCTAGACATGCAAGCCATCCGGAGGACGGACGAAGGAACGACGGACACCGTGCTAAGACAAGCCGGCAGGAGGCTCATCACAATGAAGACCCTCCCTGGAACCGGAATAATGACGCTCTGGACGGAGGCCGGCGATCAGCCGGAAATAACCCAGCTGCTCCACCCTCTCTGCCAAGTAGCCATCACAATGGCTCCCAAGGAGGCCAAGGAGTGCGTCGTGGTGGAGGAGGTGGTGGCAGAAGCCGAAGTCCGGCTCCAAGGCACCGCAGCCACAATCGACACTCAGGATGATCCCTATCCCCGAATGACGCAAGACACAGGATCAATTCCAATATAGAGGCACGACGCTACAAAAATAATGATATATACGTGGGCCCAAAGTGCTTTGGACCACGCATAAGAGCTACAAAATTCCCGGAAGGATTTGCTATCTCAAGACATATCCAAGCCTACGACAGCATTGCTCGGCCAGACACCTGGCTGGAGGATTTCTTCCAAGCTTGCTGCATCGCCAAAGCGGGAAACAGTCTGGTCGCAACCCGATATCTCCCACTCATGCTGCGGAAGACGGCACGATCATGGCTTAATGAACTTCCGGAGAACACCATCCATAACTGGTATGACATGCAAAGTGTATTCTTTCGGAATTTCGAAGGCACATACCGAAGGCCCTGTACGGTCGGAGACCTACAACATTGCACCCAGAAAGCCGGAGAAACTTGCCGGGATTACCTCGGACGATGGATCGACACCCAGAACTCCTGTGAAGGAGTAAATGACCAAACTGCGATTGAAGCTTTCATCGCAGGTCTGCCAATTGGTCTACTATGTCATAACTTGAAGTGTGACAAGGTAACTGATTTGGGAGAGATGATAAAAACAACGAGAAAGTATGCAGATGCTGACGACGATGCAGAGGGATT
This sequence comes from Avena insularis, assembly GCA_023614405.1. NCBI lineage: Eukaryota > Viridiplantae > Streptophyta > Magnoliopsida > Poales > Poaceae > Avena > Avena insularis. The sequence continues at coordinate 126,959,291 of CM042686.1, read as the reverse complement.
ACTCAACGCCCTAGCTGTGCCACAGTCAGGAAAACAACCAAAGCAGCAAGCTCAGAAGCGCAAGAATACCTCGGAAGAGAAACCCAACGCGGAAACAGCAGTGGTCACTGCTACTTTCGGGTCTGGAGGACGTGGCGGAGGCTGCGGATGCGGTCGTGGGACTTCAAGAGTTCAAGGTAGAGGAGACCAACAACCAGGAAAAACCTACACTTGGGCCGACATTGCCAATAACCCATCTGTGCATCACTTAGACGCCAATGGGGGCTCGTCCCACACAAACGTCGAGTGTCATTTCAATGACGACATTAAGAGAGATGATACCGCTGGCTACTGGGATAAGCGGAAGAAGGGAAAGAAGAATCCTGAAAAGGATAAAGAGACCAAGGAAGATTCCGACATGGAGGAAGGCGATGCTTCAAATCCCAAGCCGGAAGGGAAGAAAAATTTTCCGACCAAGAAAGACACTTACGTCACCTTCCTTGGATCTCAACCAGCAAAGGTCAAGAAAGCAAATCTACATGAGCTCAATGCAACAGTTCTAGCTGTCCCCCAATTCTTGGACTGGTCGGAGGTGGCAATCACGTTTGACCGTGTTGATCATCCGCCTAAGCTACACAGGCGAGGAAAATACGCCTTAATCGTCAATCCACTTATTGATGGTTATGTTTTCTCCAAGACTCTCATGGACGGTGGCAGCAGTATTAATATTCTGTATGTCGAAATGCTACGCCAGATGAAGATCTCAGAGACCCAGCGGAATCACAGCTCTGTGAATTTTCACGGAGTTGTCCCAGGAAGACAAGCTAATTCCCTAGGAGAAATCACTTTGGACGTTACCTTCGGAACTCCAAAGAACTATCGGACGGAGGCACTTTCCTTCGAAGTGGTCCCGTTCAAGAGCGCGTACCACGCTATATTCGGACGTCCGGCTTACTGGGCTTTTATGGCTCGTCCGTGTTACATTTACAATATGATGAAAATTCCAGGTCCCAACGGCGCGATCACCGTCAGGGGAGACTCAAAGAAAGCGCAAGAGTGCGAGGATGGAAATGTCGCCTTTCCTGAAGCCGTGTTGCATGCCCAGGAGTACCAGGAGATCAAGAAGAGCATAGATCCGTCCGAGATGCCCGCAACGAAGAAGGAGGTGACAAAGCCGAATCCGGAGTTCAAAGCATCAGAAGAGACAAAGAAGACGTCGTTGAAGGATGATGACCCCTCCAAGGTGACCCAGTGTAACACCCCGTCCACTCCTGGGCCCGGGGGGTGTCACTCCTGGCAGCTTAATAGGATATCTAGACTGGCCCCACAGACCAACACTAGTCTTTTCTGTGCACTTTATCCTCACTGCACGCACTTGCACCCACTTCCTTCCGATCACCCATCCTAGAATTCCTCTAGGCCAAGCACGCTTAACCTTAGAGTTCATTTCGAATGAGCTTCTGGAAAAGAAGTTGCAACTTGTTGATATGGGTATCCTATCAATCCTATTAAGCCTTGTTCCTAGATCTCACATACACCCACCCTTTAGAAGATCGATGCCCTCATCAATCAAGCACACCCCAGGAAAGTTCCCTTTTGGCACGCTTCTGTGCGTCACTGCCGGCACATGTGCCATGTCGTGTCCACTGTGGGCCACACGCGCCATGCTCCACATGTCCCGCCACTGACTCACACACACCCGTTTAACCGCGAGGATCGACTCTGATACCACTTTCTAACACCCCGTCCACTCCTAGGCCTGGGGGTGTCACTCCTGGCAGCTTAATAGGACATCTAGACTGGCCCCACAGACCAACACTAGTCTTTTCTGCGCACTTTGTCCTCACTCGTACGCACCCGGTACCTACTTCCCAGTCGGTCACCCATCCTAGAATTTCTCTAGGCCAAGAACGCTTAACCTTAGAGTTCTTTTCGAGTGAGCTTCCGGAAAAGAAGTTGCAACTTGTTGATATGGGTATCCTATCAATCCTATTAAGCCATGTGCATAGATCTCACACCCAGATAGGTGTAGGCCTAGATAGCGCATAGGAAAGCGCGCTCGTCAAGGTCCTCAAAGCAAATCAAGATATCTTCGCATGGTAGCCATCTGACATGACCGGAGTACCTAGGGAACTTGCCGAGCACTCTTTAAATGTAAACCTGAACGCTAAACCCGTCAAACAGTCCTTACGATGTTTCGGCGATGAAAAGCGTAAGGCAATAGCACGGCTCGAGTCAGCTGGATTCATAGAAGAGGTCATCCACACTGAGTGGTCGTCCAATCCTGTAATGGTCCCTAAAAAGGACACCACTGTTTTAAGGATGTGTGTTGATTATACTACCTTGAACAAGGCTTGTCCAAAAGATCCGTTCGCTCTGCCTAGGATTGATCAAGTTATCGATTCTACGGCAGGCTCGGAACTCCTCTGTTTTCTCGACGCATATTCCGGTTATCAATAAATCTGGATGAAGGAATCTGACAAAGTCAAAACTTCATTCATAACCCCCTTCGGAACCTTCTGTTTTGTTATGATGCCCTTTGGGCTGAAGAACGCAGGAGCTACATACCAGCGCACAATGCAGCATTGCCTACACGACCAAATCAGACGCAACGTACATGCATATGTGGATGATATTGCGGTGATGTCAAAAAAGAAGGAAACATTGATTTCTGACTTGGAGGAAACGTTCGCTAATCTATGAAAATACAACATCATGCTTAATCCAAAGAAATGCTTCTTTGGAATCCCAGCCGGAAAATTGTTAGGTTTCATCGTGTCCCAAAGAGGCATAGAGGTGAACCGAGACAAAATCAAGGCTATACTCAATATTTCCAGGCTAACTCGCCTGAAGGACGTACAAAGACTAACTGGTTGCATCGCTGCAGTCAGCCGGTTTGTAAGCCGGCTCGGTGAAAGAGCCGCACCATTATACAAGCTCTTGAAAAAGACCAAGGATTTTGTGTGGACCGACGAAGATGAAGTTGTACTACAAGACCTGAAGAAAGTACTCTCATCCGCTCCTATACTTGCTACACCGGAACCACATGAACCGATGTTGCTTTATCTTGCTGTGTCAAACAAAGTCGTCAGTATCATCATGGTAGTGGAAAGACCGGAGGAAAATCAGGAACACTTGGTGCAGCGTCCAACTTACTTTGTCAGCGAGGTTCTGACAGAATCAAAATAGCGGTATCCGCACTATCAAAAGCTGGCTTATGGTGTTTTCCTAGCATCTCGTAAGCTACAACACTATTTTCAGGAGCATCTAATTACTGTTGTGAGCACAACTCCCATGAGAGATATAATCAACAACAGTGACGCCATAGGACGCATCGCCAAATGGGGCATAGAGCTCTCAGTTTTCGATATTGAGTACAAACCTCGGACAACAATCAAATCCCAAACCCTTGCCGACTTTGTTGCTAATTGGACAGAGGCGAAGGAGAATATGACCCTCCCTGAGTCAGAATATTGGACCCTATATTTTGATGGGTCTAAGGCTCGCGGGGGCTCGGGGGCTAGCGTGGTTCTCAAATCACCCCAAGGAGATAAACTTCTATACGTGTTGCAGATCCACTTCACAACGACAAATAATATTGCCGAGTATGAAGCACTGCTGCATGGAATCCGGATTGCTAAGGATATCGGCATCCGACGTTTGATGTGTTACGGAGATTCAGATCTTGTTGCTCAGCAAGTGTCACATATTTTCAATGCAAATAAACACATGGCAGCATATAAAGCCGTCGTCGATGATTTATCTAAATCGTTCGAACGGTTTGAGGTTCAACACATCCCTCGAGGAGAAAATGAGGAAGCAGATGCCTTATCTCTGAGAGGCTCCGCACGGAAAGAGGTTCCAGATGGCGCATTTTTAGAGCACCTCAAAGTTCCCTCAATAAAGGGAGTGGACGAGGAATATCCGACCAAATCTGACTCACCTTTGATAGCAGTTATGGCTGTAATTCCCAGCTGGACCCAACCCTACCTTGATTATTTGGTAGATGGCAAATTACCCAAAGACGAGTTTCTGAGCCGGCAGATCATCCGACGAGCAAAAACCTACACTATAATTAAGGGTGAGCTCTATAATAGGAGTGTTTCTGGGGTTTTTCAGCGCTGCGTATCTCCGGAAGAAGGAGTGGAAATCTTAAGGGAAATCCACGAAGGCGAGTGTGGTCACCATGCTGTAGCCAAATCTTTAGTGGCAAAAGCTTTCAGACACGGTTTTTTCTGGCTTACAGCCAAGGCAGATGCCGGACGGCTAGTCAAGACGTGCAAGGGCTACCAAAAGTACGCCAAACAAGCTCATGTTCCAGCTGATCAATTGCGAACAATACCTACAACATGGCCTTTTGTGCTCTAGGGGCTTGACATGGTAGGACCATTTAGACGAGCTCCAAGTGGAATTACTCACCTCTTAGTGATGGTGGATAAATTCACTAAATGGATCGAGGCTAAACCTGTCACCAGTTGTGATGGAGCAACAGCCAAAAGATTTGTTGAGGATGTTATAATCTGGTATGGTTATCCGCATAGCATTATCAGGGACAACGAGAGTAATTTCTCTATGGGAGAATTGGCTGAAATCTGCAACGAACAAAATATCCGGCTTGACATTGCGGCAGTCGCACTTCCACAGGCTAACAGACAAGTTGAAAGAGCAAATGGTTTAATCCTACAAGGCCTAAAACCGAGACTCGAAGCACCACTACGGCGTGCTGTGGGGGCTTGGGCAGAGGAATTACCCTCTGTAATATGGAGTTTACGAACAACTCCGAATAGGTCAACCGGATACACACTTTTCTTCTTGGTCTATGGTGTAGAAGCAGTTCTTCCTAGTGATTTGATTCACACTTCTCCTAGAGTGGCCGCGTATATCAAAGAGGATGCCGAGATTTCTCGACAAAATGATCTCGACTTAGTCGAAGAAGTTCGCGTCGTTGCTGAAATGAGATCAACAGCCTATCAGCAGAAGATACGCAAGTATCATAGCCAGAGAGTCAGAAACAGATCTTTTAATAAAGGTGATTTGGTTGTCTGGCTTGTGCAACAAAGAAAGCACAAACTTTCCCTAGTATTGGAAGGGCCCTTTTTAGTTAGTCGAGTATTGCACAATGGTTCGTACTACTTAACTGACATGAGGCCAGTCAAAGAAAGACTTGCTACTAAGAAGAGAAAGAGAGTTGGAGGCAGTACAAATCCGGATGAGTTAGACAGACCATGGAATATTGCTCAGCTATGTACCTTCTATTCTTAGTTTATCCTTCTTTGTAATCATACATATGTATATGTTCTATGAGAAATAAAAGTCTTGGTTGCCTCAAGTTTCTTCTGAGAAGTTTTTTACCATCTTATTTCCGAATGATCATGTCATAGTCGCCCAGAATACTTGAAAGTACTTTATGCTCATGATTTTTCTGGTTTAGATTTCCGATTCTAAAAATGCTACCTTTGGGTATAATTCTAAAGTTTCTAGTCTATACTTTGGTTATTTGTCTGATTGCTGGATGCGGGTATTTTCCGAGTAGTGAATTATTGGTACTAGAAGCCGGCTTTGTTTCCAAGTTTAAACTGGTTTAGCAATTGAGCTCCGTTGCTCGGCAAAGTTTCCGTGCAGAAGGTTTAGACGGCTCATGAAAGGGACGAGGCGGAAAGCCAGATAAATGATAAGTGTAGACAAAAAAGTATAAGTGCTTATGTAAACATTTCAGGCACACAAAAGTTTAAGGCAAAAGTGCTGAATAGATAAAAGCTTAGCACTAGCAAAAGTATAGTACTGCATATTTACAAACCCATAATGTTTCTCAGAATAATACATTTGTTTCTGGTAATCTATGATGCAGGAGAGGAGGTAGGAGCTGCCGGCTCGCTGGATGCATCGGCCTCGGTTTGATAGCGCTCCGAGATGTTCAGATCTGATACGGTCTATTCATCGTCGGAAACTTCAACTGCTTCTTCCAGAGGCGGAGGCGGTGTGTCCACGCGGAGAAGAAGGGAGTGTCGTAGCTGGTTAAGTCAGCTACGTGACACCCATATCCGGTGAAGGAGTCCATGATGGCCTTGATATCTTGCTCCTGGCCGTCTTCATCCACCTTGCAGTACCCTCTGGTCACTTGCCATATCTCCATGTTTCCATGGTGGCTTATGACCATGGTAAGAGCGTTTTGTGTTGCGGTTCGCATGTAGGACATGTTCCAGTCCCGGACAAGCTACAACATCTCCTTTTCCTTGTCTCGCACCTGAAAGTCGGACATGCCATGCATGTCCGGAACCTTGAGAGCTTCGCCAATTTCCTCGATGGATTGGCGGAAGTCATGAAGCAAATCACCGACTTGGGTAAGCCGGTGGGTGCGAGGCTCGGCAGAGGTGGAGTCCATCAAGTTCAGAGGACCTATTCACATAACACAAAAATGGTTAAGAAAATCCGACATCGAAAGAGTCGAAGAAAATAGACAAGTCAGACAGACGGAACATACCGAAGATGACGTCATCAACTTTGGTCTTCTCTTCCTGAAGACTCCGGAGTTCAGCCCGGAGCGCCTCAGAAAGATCTTTCTCTCTGCACAGCTCATTGTTGAGATCCGACATTCTCTGATCTTGAAGCGCAATCTTGCGATCATGTTCATCAGTGGCCATGGAGGTGGATTCGAGAATTTGAGTGATGCTCCTCTCATGATCTGCCTTGAGCTTATCCAGCTCTTGGCAAAGTTCTTTAGTCTCCACCACCAAGGTTTTGAGGTTCTCGGCCTCTTCAATCATAGCACATGACTATTTTACCAGTGTTGTATGATAAAAGAACAATAGTTCAGCAAAAAATATTCGACTATGAAAATACAGGATGAGGCTTGAGTCTCGGAATGTTTACCTTCGGCCTCATCCATGGAAACCTTCAGCTCAGCATTTTCAAGTCGGAGAGCCTTGATCTCTCTCCGCTTGTTGCAGATATTTTTCAACAAATCCTGGTTATATGAATTAACTTTCTGTAAGTCAGAATACCCAGAGTCAGAAGTCTACTAAAGACTCGGGCTAATATTGTTACTAATATCAGCACGAGCCTTGGGGGCTACACTAGTTCATTCTTTGGCATCCTAAGGAAGCATAAACCTGGATTATATATCCTACTTCATGCTTGGGGGCTAGAGGATATGATATAAAGTACAATAAAAAAATGTGAGTTGGAATTCCGACTTACATGATGTTCATGTGTGAGCTTGCTGAGGCACAAGTTCACCTCGGTGGTAACCTTCTCGGCGAGGGTGAGTGGAATAATCGGAGGTGGTGGAAGCACACCAGCTCTAAGTCCCTCGTCGCGAAGGCGGAGTTGTTCAAGAAGATCGGAGTACTTGACGTCCTCCGCTTCTTGTGCTACTTCTTCGGCAGAGAGATTACGGCTCTCCAGGCATTGCCGGGCCAGCCGCTGGATCTCCTCCACAGATTTCCGGGACAAGCCAAATTTGGCAAGCCCCGGATCATTAAGGAGGTTTTCGGCGAAGGTCTCTGCCGAGGGATCATTACCCGAAGAGGGTTCACCCTTATGGTGACGTTAGTTTGTGATTCAAGGATCGCTGCCTCTGATGAGGGAGACGGATCTTCTACGACAACCGGTGAAGGAATAATCACCGGTGTTGCGGAGGGTTGAAGAGTAGGAGTCGGAGGAGCCGCAGCAGGTGAAGCAATAGTCAGCTTGGTTTATCGCAGGGGCTTCGAAGAAGTTCCCTTCCCCTTGCCCTTGATGAGCTGTTTAGCTCTGAGAGTGTAATAGAATGGAAAAAATTACATCTTGGAAGGAAATTCGAGTAAGGAACAAAGGCGGAAGTTGTGTACAAAGTTACCTCTTCACGACTGGCACCTCCTTTGTGCCGACAGCCACTGTCGGAGCTTTGCGCTTCCTGGGCACAACGTCCGGCAGTGGAACCAGTTCAGCCTCCTGAGAAAACTCCGGAGGATATCCCTCGATAGGAGCAAGCTCCGACTCGGGGAGGTCGTCAAGCTGAAAAGAAGAAAATATCTCAGTATTGCAAAATAACTTAAAAGGTGAAACACACGAAAGGGTTTATTATCGGAGCTTACCGGAACTACAGGGTCTTCCGCTGTGTGCATGTCCAGAGACATGTCCAGAATTTTCCTCTCAATCCGCTCCTTGATCAGCCATTTGATCTGGCTTATGTAATCCTGTGGCTTTAAAGCCTTAGGACTGATGCAGAGGGAATCATTCTTCGACGCCGTTATGGAGTGCATCAGACGGTCGCCATGGTATTGGAGAGGCTGGATTCGGTGGGCAACCCAACACTAGACTAGGTCAGATCCTTTCAAGCCCTTGTGTTTTATCAGGTATTCGATCCGCCTCTTAGCAAGGATCAGATCGTCACTGAGAGCCGGAGGAGCCTCGTCCCAAGACGGTTGGGCCGTGGCGGCTCCTTCGACGAGTCGACAAAGCAGTGGCTTTGCCGGGAGCAGGAACATCCTTGTGATAAAAGAAAATGGCCGGCCATTGTTTGACCGACTCACTGGCAGAAATACGAGGATAGCTACGCTCGCGTCTAACAGAAAGGCTAATAGTGCCGGTAATGTAAGGATTACCGGCAGTGATAGGGTTTCTATGGACATGAAAGTAGAAACGAAACAAAGTGAGCCTCAGCCGAATGCCGAGATACCCCTCGCACAAAGCTGGGTAAGAACTCATCTCTAAGATGGAGTTCGGCGGAAGATGGTGGATCTGAACACCGTAATGATCAATCACCTCAGAAAAGAATTCCGAGGGAGGGAAAGACAAACCTCTGTCGAGGTAGGTGCCGAAGTGCACCCGCTCACCAGCGTGCGGGTGGGGGATGGTTTCGCCGAAACCGCTCCACCAGTCTTCGGCGTGGAGGAGATCTTCATTCTCCATGCTGCGGAGTTTCTCATCGTCCAGGAGGCACGGGATCCAAACCCCCTGGTTGCTCTCCTTCTCTGCCGCTACCGTCGCTGCCGCCGCTGCCACTGCTGCTGCCAAACCGGAAGAGGAAGAGGAAGCCATTTCTCCGGTGCGCCGATGACCTTGGATGGGTGGCGCTAGGAATCTGGGATGCGAAAGAGCTCTGTGCGCGAGGGAGAATTGGAGGAGAAGAAACAGCAAGGGGAATAGGTGAACATGGGAGAAGGAGAATCCTCACCCTTATATCCACCTAACCGCGCCAAGATTTGTGCAAACAGCACTGTGTAACCTCCACGCGTCATGGAAGGAACTGGGAAGGACCCACGTGATGATTACGTTGCCTTGATCTCCGCGTACGCATTGAAACGGCGCCTCAGTTCCCTGAACGACGGACCCACCAACGGTCGTGCTGACAGGATGTTTGTCAGATGACGTGACTTGAGCATGACCAGTGTCAGATGACGTCATAGACCAAGTTTCGGCTTAGTTTGAAAATCAAGCTAGAAAATCAGAGTAACATGTTGATAGGTCCGACTTATTTTTAAGACCCGGATCGTATTTTTTGTTGTGAAGTTTGAACCTTCAAGATTCGCAAGGTAAGATCAAGCTAGACGATGATGAATCTGACTTTGGATCTTGGAGACTTCTGGGGGCTGCAGTTGGGGATATACTTTCTAGGTATCCTCACAGTTCCTCACTGACCAGGGTGGCCCACTTCGGGTTAGAGCTTTGCTTCATGGGCGGCCTAGTCAGGGACAGAAGACGGAGTCCAGTCCCGCTACGGGAAGGCCCAGAAGACTTACCGACATAGGCCCATAGCGTTACTTGTAGTTCAAGATGTATTCTGTAACCAACTCTTAGTCATAGTCGGATAGGTCTCTCCTGTAAACCCTAGGCCGGATATCTATATAAGCCGTCCTAGGGAGAGCCTTTAGGGCACCCTCAATAGTCAACAATCTCAACTCGCACAGGCGAACCCTTGTAACCCATATTCCGGCACTGCCGTATTACTAGATTGCTAGCAGGAGTAGGATCCGTCCAAAGCCGCCGGATTCGAACCTGGGTAAACTTGTGTGCTCACCGTCCCGGAACACTGTACGTCTCACATCCCTCTCTTCCGCTCGCCTCGAGGACCCCCTCATGGCGTCCTTGTCATCAATCCGACGACACTAAAAGAATGTAGTAGTAGTGGTTTAAGAGGCTAATGATTTATGTGTATAAAATCTTATTAATACTCAACCTCATAAAGGAATTATATATATAATATATATAAGGTATTAATCCTTGTGGTTCATAATATGATGATTTGATGTGCATGGTTCTCCACATTTGGGGATTTGCCCAAATCCAATTCTACTTGATTTGCAGAGTTTAGAATTACCATAGAACACTTTTGGTTAGGTAACGATGAATCAATATCAATCATTGGTAAAGAAATACTAAGGTTTAATCAAATATAGGTATGTGGGTTTTGAGAGGATTTAATAACTCATATTCAATTAAATACATGGATGATTAGTAAGGCTAAACATATTGCCACCATGTTTTGTGATCCTGAATAACCTCTCAACTTAAAGTGAGTTATTGAGATAGCTTTCATAATGTGATCTTAATGATCCTATGAGACTAAGTTTCTATTAGGGTTTAAGATAATAAAGCAGACAAGGTTTTCATCCATAAACACTCATCTGATATTATGCTTATCTCTTAGACATTTCATTTGACTAAGAGATACTATCCACTGGATGCCTAAAGATAGGAATTGTCTTAACTACCCTCTTTATTCTAGGATTTTAAACAAAGAGGTAGACATGGGTCTTGTCCTAATTTGATGTACTATTGGTTAAAGGTTTCTCAAGCACTCCTACCTTAAGACTTCACTAGGCTTATCCTTAGATAAAAAATTCCTTTCCTACATATACTCTATAAATCTCTCTTATCTTATTCACAAAGATCACATCTTCCTGAATAAGACAATCATCTGACTCCACCATATCCATCATCATATGATGACATGGTCATGCCACTCAAACAATACTATATCGTTACTCCTAGTATATAACTCCTCTTAAATAACTACCATTGATACACCTATCAATGTAGCTACTTCTACTCCATCTATTAACTTCCTTAAATCCATCTTGCAACTACTTCCAAGGCTTGCAAGATTATAGTTCTCTCTATATCCCATGTGATATCAATCCTCTGGTATAGGTATGGTACTACTCTCCATAATACAAGTTTGTTCTTGTATTACCTTGGTTAAACTATTATACTTCAAACTACTCCTATAACTTATGTTATATACTTCATTGTACTCTAGTTTGACTTCTCATGATCAAGCTAGATGACTCATCTTACTAGGGCTTTACCTAACTTGGTATACTCACCTCACTTCTTAATTATCTAGTCATCTATTCTCAAGTGGCTTGAGAAAGATGGCTTCCATACTTTGATCATAATAAGATTAAGCTTATAATTGTCTAATCAAGATCTATATTCAACTAAGTAATAGTCTTGTACTAGTCCCTCTATAGGCTTATCTTGTTAAGCAAGCTTACTCTAAGTTTACACCCACTTGGCTTAACAAGATTATTATTGGATACCCTAATACTACTAGCTTTCTCATAGCTTCATAACTATTATCTAAACTCTTGGGTTTAGGTAGTACTTCTAGTTAACTCAGGAGTGAGTTAACCCCTCCAACATCAAATGATGTGGTCTCCACTAAGGATCACATTCCATTGATGATGGTACACTCAACCATATCTAGTTCTTCCTTCAGATTAACTTACTTAAGGTATTTGGAAGGTCAACACAATAAGTCAAAGGCTATGAGTCAATAAGTTCTAGATCAGGAATTGATCACCCAATATTGATGATCAATTGATACTAGGACTTGGTTAAATAGATATGGAAACTCTTAATATCATATTAAGACTGTGCTGGAGGGTCTTGGCTTGACTTCCTTTCTACTCTATTTGTGACAAGAGTTAATGTTTAAGAACTACCATGATACCCATGGTAGGAATAATTACGGCAATCAAGTGTATCAAGATTTAGTTATAAAGTTTCTTTACTTAAGTTATGTACTTAACTTGCTATTCAAGATTTGTGGTAGATAATACCTTGATATCATCTTTAGAACATTAAGTGTTCATCCTTGAGTTGTGGTATGGAATACCATGTAATGATCTCTAGAGGATCTAGTACTCCTTATTAAGTAGTGTGTTGTGACTTAGTTTTATTACATTTGATCTACCCTTAGATCAAATTATATTACCCAAAGATAAGGTTTTAGCAAAGGTCATATTGAAACTTATCACAGTCAACTTGATGATCTACTTCAGTTCCACCAAGTTAAGAGAAGCTTCAATCACTTTGAAAAGTTTTATTTAAAAGCGCGAAAATTATCCAGATTTTCTATGCATGAATGCAATGCACACACCTGTGTTCAGCTTATTTCTGAGCTCTAATGCTGGGGTGTTACAGACTCTCCCCCTTAAAATAAACATCATCCCCGAAGTTCGTACTCTCTTACATTTTGGAATGAGGTAATGGCTTGTATTGATCATGACATTTCTCAAATCCATAGTGATCATAATTGGGGATAATTGTGATATCCCATATCCAGATCTTTTTCCTAGAATTCTCTTCATTCTGACAATATCCACTGTCATTTCCAATATGTAGTATAACTCCTTCTACTACAATCTCTTGGGTTACATCTTCAAAGTTCTACTTAGGATTGATTTGGGACACATTTAGTCCATTCCAATCAGGCTTTCCTACTACACTACAACGATCTATTTTGGAATACTCTCTTTACCCTAAAGGATAACTTACCAGATGTTTCCCCCTTATAACTAGTCTACTTTGGTCATTCATCTAGACATACTCTAGACAGTACTCTTATACAGATGATTTCTTATAACCTTATGAGAATAAGGCTTAATCTCACCATACATTTGTACTTCTTTTCCAACCTTTAGTCAGAAAGTTAGACAACAACACTTCAGTGTTTATTATTACTCTCCCCCTGTAGCACCCCGGTAAAACCACTCCTAGAAAATCGCTTGGTGTTTTTGTTTTGTGCATCATCATGACCACATGCTCATGTCATCATGCCACATTGCATTTGAACATCGTCATGTCATCATGCATGGTTTGTCTAAAACTATTTTCGAAAAGCCTAGTTTTGTTTTATAAATACCCCCGTCTTAATTTCAAATCAAAACCCCGGTTTTTATAGGACCTTTTATTTGTCTAAAAACTATTTACAGAAGTCTATTTAAAAATAAAATAAAAGTTTATGTTATTTTTGGGAGGCAGCCAGCCAGGCCCAAAAGCCTAGCCGGCCACCTCCAAATTAAACCCTAACCCTAACCTAACCTAGACCACCATCTACCACACCCCATCCCGCCGCCACACCACATCCCTCCACCCCGCCGCACACAACCACCAAACACGCATGCTACCGCCACCACCTGTGACCTGCCCTGATCCCCACGTAGTCGCGGTACACGGTCCACCCCAACCCCACAACGGAAACGCGACCCAACGCCCCAGCCCACCTACTTGTCACGACCCTAGATCCCACCTCGTCCCGTCCCCACCCCGACGTGCCCCTGTCCTCGATCGCCCTCTCCCTTGTTCCCGATTCCACCTCGTCTACCGCCCTCCTCTCGCCTCTCCCTCGATCTCCTTCCCAGCCGCCATGGCGCTGCCTCCTCGCCGGAGATCCTCCCGAGCAAGCACTGCTAGAGCCCTAGCGCCTCGATCGATCCTCGTCGCCGTAGGCGTGGCCCCGTCGGTCTCCTCCGCTCCGGATATCCTTCCGCACACCCCGCCTCCCAGGCGCCGCCCAGTTTCGGCCACCTCTCCGTCGTGCTCTACCCCTGGAGCCTGCGCGCGTAGCCACCTCCATGGCCGCCCTGCACCGCCGTCCTACCCAGAGCTCTGTCGCCTCGAGATCTTCCTGATGCCATGGACACGGCCCCATCTTCCTCGAGCCCAAGGCCTCCCTCTCCTCTGCTTATGGGCCCAGCCCCTCATCTCCGGCCGCCCGCGTGGTGCCCCGCGCCGTCCCTGCAACCTCCATGTCATGCGCCTCCGCGACCACCGTCGGCAACTACTGTCCCGCTGTCCTCTATTGTCACCTGGCCACCTTCCTCACCTACCTGTAGCGCTTCTGCCATGAGCTCGCCCATCTGCAGCTCCTCACGAACCCCCGCTGCTGACCGTGTGGCCTAGCTCATCCCTGCATCAGCCTCTCCCCACAGCAGTGTGTGCCTGCTAGGTGACGCCTCTGAGTGAATGTTTGTTCTCGTCCTGTTCATGTAATCGTTTGAGGGATGATGATGTCTTATGTCACGATTGGTACCGGTGGTGCAGGTTGATGGTATGGTGATATTGGGTGTCGTTGTTACGTTGTGAAGATGGCAAATGCGCTCCCTCAACCAACATGACAGAAACTGACCCGAGGTCTAGCACCATCGCCAAGATCTCCCGAAGTCCAAGTGTCCCTGGGATGGCCTCATGTACTATCGACAGTTCCAAGCCCGCCATTGGTAGCAAGTCCGAACCAAAAGCGGCAAAGCCGATCCGAAGACCCTGTACCCGAAGGCCGTCGATGAGGAACGCTAATATTTCCTTCTCGGGATGCCATGACCTCCTTCTCGGATCCTCGATCCTCGATCCCGGTGTCCGAGACCGACCCCGTCAAACCCTCAGAACCCCCAAGGTCGCCGAACCCTCCGAGCCCCCCAAGATCGTCAATCCGAGATGTGTGACCCCTATCCGAGACCTCTATTTTTATAATATAATATATCTTGTTGCATATTAAATTATTCAGGCTCGCATCTCGTCATGGGGTTTGTGGGTACTTTGTCGATTCACCTCATTAAATATGGAGACTATATATTGGCTAATCTATTTTGACCATTTAAATTTGTGTAGCAAACCTATGCCATGTGTTGCCTTGTTAAGTCAACATTTAAATTGTGGGGTACCTAAACAACATGAACCTATTAATTGATTGTCGGGACCCCGGTTCCGCTTAATATTGCCTAGTCGCATCGCATCTTTGCCATGTCATACATCATGCATGCATCATGCCCGATCTTCTGCCGTAGTATTAAATAGTGCATTCGGTTTTTCTTTTAGTGCTTTGATTCTTCGCAGATTAGGCCGTTGGGTTGATGCGAGTATCGACAAGTTCTTCAGATAATGTATCTTCGGCTATGTTTTCCAGGCGAGCATTCTCCCTCTTTCTACCTATTTTGCATTTATAGTCTTTATTTCCTCCTGTTGATCTATTGCTATCTGTGTCGTGATGCTTTAGTGTTCCATACCAGATATATCCCTTGTAGCCTTTATATTGCCCTGGACACATCCTATTGCCTATTGTTTGATAGATAGTAATTCTTGCGAGTCGTAGTCGCTTGCTCATGTGCTGGTTCGCGTCGTTGTCATTCCACCGTTGACGGAAGGTTGTCTTATGCTTAATGGTGGAGATGCTTTATGGTGGAGTTGATCATGACTTTAAATACAACTATTAAATTGCTGGGATAACAAATGAAAGAGGCACCGGTGGGTAATATCTGTTATTTGGTTTTTCATGTCCACTTGTGTCCTGTAGGCCTCGAGTACTTGATACCTGTTCCTTGACTATTCGCACTATCCACATCCGGGAGACCCTATGGATCCCCCTTATCTAGATCTTGATTCATTTCTTATTTCTTGGGGCCAGAAACTAGTTTAGGGTTTTATTACTATCATGTACTTATGCCATGCTTTACTGCTTTATTTACGGTTGTGCGTCGAGCACCTGTACTGTTTTGGATCGTAGCATGATTTCGCGGTATCGACAAACCCAGTCACACTTTCGGGTTACTAGTCGTTTATAGCCGTTCTTGCAAACCCTAGATCCGTTCCGGATCCGGCCAACTTCGTTGTGGGTAGCTTAGTGGGGTGCCCCCCTAAAATATTTTATGAATCCTGTGATTGCTTTGTCGTGAAAGGCTTGTTGGGTTTTGATTTGGTTTTTCCGAGGTTGATCGTGTGTGTGTTACTATTTGTGGACCCTGCAGG
This sequence comes from Avena insularis, assembly GCA_023614405.1. Taxonomy (NCBI): domain Eukaryota; kingdom Viridiplantae; phylum Streptophyta; class Magnoliopsida; order Poales; family Poaceae; genus Avena; species Avena insularis. Next base: position 126,943,301 of record CM042686.1, on the reverse strand, counting down.
GTAAATCTTCTGAAAGCCGTGTCCGCACTTATGGACGACTTGGAGCACAGTATCTCGATCATAGACAAGCATAACTAAAGTAGTGCTATAAATTTGACTTAATATGTGACTACTAATGTGGGGCCCCCGGATTTATCCTCCGAGAATCCCTGTTATGCATACAACCACGATCCCATGATCAGTTAGTCATGGCACATAACCGACAACTATCATTACAACATCCAAGAATATACCGAATTACAAGACTTACATAAATGCCATTATGGCTACATCAATAATCAGCAGCGGACTTCATCAAGCGCAGAGGCCGAGCCATGCCTTAACCCACAGGCAACTGACTGGGAGAACGTCCTAGCTCGCATAGTCGCCAACGCCATCTTCTTCTTGATATCTGGCCAAGTTAATAGCCAGGGACAATGCCAGTGAGTACATTGAATGTACTCGCAAACCACCCTAAGATAACAGTAATAACAAGAGGATATGCACTATGGCGGTGGTAGTAGGAGGGCTCCAAGAGGGGTTCTTTTCTCAAATAGTTTCTCTTGTAGGTATAGCATCTACATATCTTTGTTGAAAACTTTTGTAAAATGTTTTGGAAACCTTTTTGAAAACTTTTGAAAACATTAGGACTGGGTCACCCATTTGTTCCCTTTCTTCCGGTCATCCCACGACCAAACTCCTTCCATACCTGTCTGACCATCCCATGGTCAAAGCAGGTATCCTGTTCGACCATCCCATGGTCAAAACATTTCCAAAGCCATTTTATTTTCCGAAATCCTTTTTGAAAACAAAACCAGCACCGCTCTACAGAAGTTTGTCCAACCTGTCCTTAACCACGGACACGGATATTCGAATAGATTTACACTCTGCAGAGGTTGTACACTTTACCCACACCATCCGGGTACACTACCCTGATCTTCACCGATCGTGGGTCGAGTAACCGATCAAGACTCTCCGGATGCCCACTCCAATACAAGTGCCTACCCTATGAGTGTTAATCCCCTCAACACCGAGACATCGGGTGAGGACCAACCGGAGCGCTTAGTGCACGTCCCACGTGCGCACTTTCAATGAGGGGCTCATAGTAACGCGTGGAGGCCTGCCGACCCTTTGTTCCTTCTCTAGGTTGATGTTTCACATGGACCTATATCAGAGAAGGCCCACCCTCCAGGGATCCCTGATCCCCTGTAGTAGTTACGAGGCAGCTTATACCGGAATAGGCAAACTTCAAATCCATCCCTGTCCCATACCAGAGTAATGTGGCTGCATAGGGTTAAGTTGTTATAGCTAGACTGCAAAGAACCGGGTGCATTTTCGTAAACAGTTTTTCCTCCAGCATTTTGTAAAACAAAACCTTTTTCTTTCTTAACAACTCTTGGGAGGTCCCACCTCACCAAGGTTTTCTCATAAAACATTTGGTAAAACCTTTTTCCTGGGGTCTTCCCATCCTCTAGCTTTTGCTTCGGCTAAAACAGGGTCTCCAAAGGGGTATGGTGGATATGCATCATCTATTCTACTTAATAGTACAATAGTGTAGTAGTTCGGAGGAGCCGAATCACTACCAGATATATATCATCAACATATAGTAAAAACCATGCAGTTTTAATAAACAGGAGATAAAACATGCATAAGTAAAACAGTAGGACAAGGCTTATGAGCAAGAAGGTGGCTTGCCTGATGATCAGCAATATGGCATAATTGTCCCTGGACTTCTTATTTAGATAACCCAGAATACCCAAATAATAATAATAAGAAAATCCCTTCTTCTTGTCATTAGACACTCACACTATCATCGTCATCGGGTATACATGCAAGCAGACAATACCACACTCAATACAAGACATTAAAGCATCAAACCATACAGAAAACAAACATAAGAAATACTACTGAACTTGGGAGGTTTTGGAGGAGTGGGATTTAAATGGTGGAATTTACAAGATTGCCACTGAGGTGTTTTCGCTTGGAGGATAGTTGTCTAGGATATTTACAAGGAACTTAGACTAGGGATCTGTGGTCAGTAGGATATCAATGTAAAAAAAATGATATCCTTAGATAGGTCTGGTCAAGACAAAACCAACACAAGTGGTTTCACTTGATTATCAATTTCCTAGGATTAGTTATGCTTTTTATAGTGGATTAAACTCTAGTTTGAGGAAATAATTCTCCAGAAAAGTTTTGGAGCTCCAAAAATTATTTCCTTAGATGTTTAGGTAGTACTTGATGTACTTAGCTACCTAGAGTTGGAATCAAGTCAAAAGAATTAACAGAATGCCCTCAGGAAATTCCTAAGGACAGTTCTGTATGATTCTTCTCTTTATCACCAGATTAAATTTACAGGAGATATTGAGTTGGTTCCAAGGGCATGTGCTAAGTATTTAGAATAAATTTCTGTAGGAATTGGATTTACTCATTTTGGAGTTGCCAAACTCCTGAGTAATTTATTTAGTGAAAATATCCCTTACAGAAGTATTTAAATCACTAAAATTCAACCAGAGCTCAATAAATTCTGAGCTGCTGTGGTTTGGTAGATACTGATCCTAGGAGGTACTGAGAATTGGAATTAGTTCAAGACCACATTTGGTTAGACCTGGGGAATTTATCTAAGACAGATAAGGACTACTCTTGTTATTTTTACTAAAGGCAGAATACAGTTCACCTTGGTATGAGACATGTGCTGGATGATAGGTATTTCAAATACCTTCCATTAGGTCTTTGGTTCATCTCAAATGGAGATGTAGACTCACAGAGGAAATTAATTAGGGTTCCAGATACATTCTAGCAGAATAATTACTAGTAATTAGAGAAAAATTATTTTGGCCATGGGGTTGCCTCTACGTGTTTGAGAAAACATCAGAGAACCACCAGAAATTTGGATCTAGGCATTTGGATTAGGTTTACCATTTTATTTGGATTAAATCCTAGCAAGAGCTTATCTAGAAATATAGGTTAGCTAAAAATAAAAATAAAAGTAGTTACGGCGGGCCGGATCTGGGGAGAACTAGGCCGGACGGGAAGGATTTGGCCCACGGCGGGGCAGCGCGATGCGCGGGAGGGTTTGGTTCGAATCTGACTGGCGGGGCCTGCCAGTCAGCGGGGAAGAGTGCCGAAGCGGTACCGGCCAGATCTGGCCGTCCGCTTAAGTGACGATGGACGGCACAGTGTCATCATCCACCCGGGGCTCACCGGCGACGAGTCTAACCCTAGCAGACGGTGGCGCGGAGCGGGGAGCTCACCTGAGGGCCCGAGGAGGGTCGGGGATGGTGCAGGGCGAGCCGCGGTCGATGACGCTGAGCAGATCGGTGGGCGGCACGGGGAGGGTTGACGCCGGGAAGTAGCTGGCGTAACAGCGGCCGAGGATGATCTTGTCGGTGCTCAACAGCGATGGCGGAGGAGAGGGTCCTAGGCAAAAAGAAGAGCACCGTTAGATGCAGGAGAGCAAGGGGAACTCGTGGGCTGACATGCAGAGGGAATGGAGTGGAGGAGAAGATGCCTTGCTCGATTTTCTTGAGGAGGCCGAAGCTTCCTCCTCTTCTTCTCTCGGGCAGCATAGGGCTGGGGAGGGAGAGTGGAGCTGGGGGAGTGTGAGGGGGAGTGAGAGAGAGCAAATCAGGGCAGGGGCGAGCTGGGGAAGGGCTCTGGCCATATATACCAAGGGGGAGGACTAGATGGGGTAAATTACCAATGTGGGCATGGAGGAGAGCAATGCTGGTCAGTGATTGGTCCAAGGGGAGGTGGAGAGGGGTAGGATGGTAATTGGGTCATGCTGGATCAGAGAGGGAGGGGGTGGCATCGGTGGTAATTAAGTTAGGTTGATCTTATAAGATATGGGGTTATTTCTCCTTCTTTCTACTAGTACGAGGGATAAATGGTCAAGGCTGAGGTGGAGCTATAGTGCTAGTCGACCAGTGGGGGTGTCCTAGGGCTGAGGATGAGCTTTGGACAGGTTTTGATGGAATTTGGAAATAGTTGGAGTTGTGGATTTTCTTAAATGGCAAATTTGATCCAATTGATGGTTGTGAAGGAGATCCAAAAAGTTATATTGGTCCAGAGGAGAAAATGGTACTGGTAGATAGATGAGGTAAGGGTAGGCTTCTAGGATTTATTTGGGATTTTTAGGTGGGGTTTTAGTCCACTTAAATCCAATTGCTCAAAATGGACAAAAATGATTTCTAGAAGATCGTTTGAGAAATTTTCATTGGACAAGGGTGGATTTTGATGTGGAAGGGTCCCAAAGGTGAATACACACTTAGGGGAATTTTCCCAAGATTTATTGAGGCATAAAAGTATTTAAAATAATTATTATTCCAATTCAGCCATTTAAGAAAATGGGCAAAAAGAAGTAATAAAGCTTCTCAAAAATATTTATTTTTGAGATGGAAAGATAGGATATAATTTGTGGGACTCACATGAGCCAAAAGTTGGGGAAGTGGTTTGGTAAAAACCAAACTTTCCTAAATTTGGAGGGAGTTTTGGAGATTTTGACTATTTAAGAAATTAAATAGTTTTGGGATCATAATAATTATGGATAAATCTTGGTGATCAAGGTAGATGGGATAGACAAGGTGTATTAAGCAGTTGGAGCCTTGTGGAATGAAATCCCAACTTGAAAAGGATGGAAAAACAAGGATTTGATGATCTAGGATGGTGTTATTTTTATACCACCAAGACATGCTTGCATCTTGGAGCTTAGAGCTCACCTTGGTGCAAGGGATAGATGGGTGAGTATACCAGGTTATGTAGATGACCATGGCAGAAGGAATTTGAATTATCTGCATTTGAGGTGATCTAGAAATGATGGCAAACTTTGTTGAAATTAAGGCTGCCAGGCAGAAAGAGTCATGAATCCTTCTAAACCATGTGGGTTTAATAAGCTCAGTGGTCCAATTGGAACAAGTGAGGTAGGTTTTGATAGACCTCAAAGAGTAGAACACAACTATGCAGAGAGTTGGTCCATAGGAGTTTGGATGGTGGTGTGAGCTTCTAGCCAAGTTGGCATGATGACTAGTTTTACAGGAAATGTTATTTTCTTGTCTGCAAAACCATCATGGACAAGTGGGTTGGAGGAGGATCTAACCAGGGGAAAATGTGGGACTTGGTAGTCCTTAGGATGGTTAACAATATGGTTCAGGTGCATTTCCAAAAATGCACATGGTTTGAGAAAAAAGAGGCATTCAAAAAGGTGATGCTGAAACTATTTCTAGACTTGGCCAAATTTGGTAGTTTTGAGGATTTTGACTAGAGTAAGAGAGGAAATGTTCTTGGAGGAGTTGCAAGGTATCAGAGCTTTAACAAGTGGGTGATATTGAAGTGTAGAGTGAGTAGAAGAGATCCTTGCTTGATATTGGTCTTCATGGACTTGGAAACATCTAGAATGGAAATCCTCAGAGTGGATCTGATTAAGGGTTTTAGATGATCACCTAGTGGCTAGGGATCATAACAAGGTTTGCTTTCTTGCTTAGGGGTTGATGATTGGGAAACATCTTGATCCTAGTGATGAGCTCCTAGAGTACTCATACTACTTCCTAAGCAAGCAAGTCAATCAGCAGAGCAAAGCAACAAGGCAACTCATCTTATACACTAATCAACTACTAGTAGGGTTCACCATCAAGCCTAGCTTGAGGTAGGGTTGGGGCATTTTGAAGAGGTTGAGTTTTGAATAAGATGAGGGTAATTGGTATCTCTACCAAGAGTAGAATTTAAAAGCTTTGAACAAGAATTTTGGGAAAACTAGAGGTAAGATTAGTTGAGTGTTCTGTCTTGAAAACATAAGGAGATTGTATTATATATCTCTCCATAGTTTTCTTAATAGAAGATACCAAAATTGTTTTGGTTACATAGGCATCTTGGCTTCTGTTTTAAAATGCCAGAACGTTTGAGAATATGTAAAGAAAGCCAAGATAGTTTTGGTAAATAGCTTTTGCCAACTGGGGTTGAGGTAAGGAGTATCATAAGATACACTCTTATATGCACAAGTGAAAACAAACAACAAGCACTGCACTAAAGCATAAGAAAAAGTTTTTGTTCCCCCCGATTTTTGCATTTTGGACACTAATCAGGGTTGCTGAAATTGGGATGTTACAACTAATCAGCTTCACTATAATGGAATGGATAATAAAAGTACCAACAACTGGAGGAATTGGGGTGTATCGTGTCATGTTATACCTGCCTAGTAAGTATCGCAACTCCAATGGAATGAAATAAAAGTGCCAACAACTGTTGGGTTTGGGATGTCACGTGCTAATTCTATCTGACTAGTAAGCACTACAACTACAACTGAATGGTTAACTAAAACTGCCCACTACTTATGCTATCAGGATGGCTCATGCTATCTATATCTGATTAGTAAGTGCTTCAACTATAATGGAATGAATAAAACTGCCAACTGTGTGAGTTCCTCGGTTTGACTTCCTCATTTGGTCTCGAGGGGGAACTACCAGGATGGGTATGATTGATGTTAGTATCAGGTTGGCCACGAATAGGTCTCTCTTATCCCTCTCTAATAGCCGACAGCTACATCGAGTCTTTACAGGTTGTTTAGTGCATGCTGTGTTGCCGCTTCAGTCCACCATACCTATGTAGGCGAGAGCCGCCGAATTCTAGCCTCGCCATGTACTTGCCTCAGTACTGACCGCTCCCTTTTTCCTTCACCCTTTGTTGGCACCCCTTTTGTTTAACAGGTATAAGTTCGACATTGTTAGCATGGTTACCCTTCCGGCTTGGCCTGGGCAGGGTTATGGACGCCATTGGTTATTCTTCAGGGCTCTTAGCCCCATTTGCATCTTATCCGTAGTCAGATGTTGTATCTTTTTCAAGGTGATTTGGATCTTTGTATTGTATATCTGTATTCTTGACTCATGGAGTCGTTATTGTATATATATGTTCTGTGGGTTCCATCGTGAACTATTGTGTAATGGTATTACTTTGTTTTCCACCCGCACGCAAGTGCCTTGTGGGCGTCCTTGAATCGTTTCTATGCGGGTTTGGCGGGAATCGCTAAAACTTGCCTAGGGCCGATTCGAGGGTGTTACAAAGTGGTATCAGAGCTCAGTAGTTGCGATACCCCGCTGATCCAGCCTGTAGGATAACCTAGCTAACGGACGAAGTAGAGTCTCAAAACTATTTTGGAAAATCGGTTGGATAGATCTGATTAGATCTGCTTTTACTCCTTACCTCTATGCAATTCTCCTCTTACCTCCACGTGTTTTGAATCTGCCCTCTTATCTTTTCTTCGAGTCCAGGAATTCTCGTGGTTAGGTTTCCGTTGTACCTTCAGGGTTTCTCTTCCTCCCTTTTATAACGGTGTTGTTACAATCATCAATCTGCATCTTGTTTGATGTACCCTTCAACAAATCTTTTTGGTCCTTGTACTCTCTATCTGTATCTGCATCTTGACTGATATCCGTATCATTGAAAAACATATGAGAAGTATGAGCATTGGTGAAGTTGGAGTATACCTTGAGCATGTGTTATTCATGCCAATGTAACCATCGCGAAACCTAATCATTGTGTCTTTTCATATGACTTCTTTTGTATCTTCCGGTGGTTTCCAAAGCGACGACCTCATCTACATCAGAAGAGCCTGCATCACTCCTTTATTTTCCAAACATTGTTTGTGAAGCTCTTCAGTCTAAATTCCGAGAGTTGGTTGCACGATTCTTCTATTCATTTACGGAGTAATGTTTTGAGTGTGGGATGGACTGATCACCCTGCCCGACTCTTACTATTCACTCGTGTACATCGAATTGGTGGATCAATGCGATCTTACTCATTCCACGGAAGTTAGCGGTGGCCTTTGTCCTTTTTTCCCCGGTGTGTTCTCTCGACGAACGTGAGCAACTACCCCTTGTTTGTGGAGTCGCTCATTTCAAGATGGAGAAAGAACCATTGTTAGTGGTGTCGCAAAGATCTACATGAAACAAGAAGATTCAGATCGACAACCTTCTTCCCCGTACCATGAGGCTGATCTCGAGGGCGAGATCCATTGTTAGTGGTGTCGAATTGTAGCACCCCGGTAAAACCACTACTAGAAAATCGCTTGGTGTTTTATTTTGTGCATCATCATGACCGCATGCTCATGTCATCTTTCCACATTGCATTTGAGCATCGTCATGTCATCATGCATGGTTTGTCTAAAACTATTTTCGAAAAGCCTAGTTTTGTTTTCTAAATACCCTCATCTCAATTTCAAATCAAAACCCTGGTTTTTATCGGACCTTTTATTTGTCTAAAAACTATTTACAAAAGTCTATTTAAAAAAAAGTTTATGTTATTTTTGGGAGGCAGCCAGCCAGGCCCAAAAGCCCAGCCGGCCACCTCCAAACTAAAACCCTAACCCTAACCTAACCTAGACCACCATCTACCACATCCCATCCCGCCGCCACACCACATCCCTCCACCCCGCCGCACACAACCACCAAACACGCATGCTACCGCCACCACCTGCCCTGATCCCCATGCAGTCGCGGTACACGGTCCACCCCAACCCCACAATGGACACGTGACCCAGCGCACCGGCCCACCTACTTGTCACAACCCCATATCCCACCTCGTCCCATCCCCACCCCGACGTGCCCCTGTGCTCGATCGCCCTCTCCCTTGTTCCCGATTCCACCTTGTTTTCCACCCTCCTCTCGCCTCTCCCTCGATTTCCTTCCCAGCCGCCGTGGCGCTGCCTCCTCGCTGGAGATCCTCCCGAGCAAGCACCGCTGGAGCCCTAGCGCCTCGATCGATCCCCACCGCCGCAGATGTGGCCCCGTCGGTCTCCTCCGCCTCGAATATCCTTCCTCACACCCTGCCTCCCAGGCGCCGCCCGGTTTTGGCTGCCTCTCTGTCGTGCTCTTCCCCTCGAGCCTGCGTGTGTAGCCGCCGCCGTGGCCGTCCTGCACCGCCGTCCTACCCGGAGCTCCGCCGCCTCGAGATCCTCCTGGCGCCATGGACGCGGCCCCATCTTCTTCGAGCCCAAGGCCACCCTCTCCTCAAATTCTGGGCCCAGCCCCTCGTCTCAGGCCGCCCGCGCGGTACCCCGCGCCATCCCTACAACCTCCATGTCGTGCGCATCTGCGACCACCGTCGGCAGCTGTTGTCCTGCTGTCCTCTCTTGTCGCCTGGCCGCCTTCCTCATCGACCTGCAACGCCTCTACCACGAGCTCGCCAATCCGCAGCGCCTCATGAGCCCTCGCCGCTGACCGTGTGGCCTAGCTCATCCCTGCATCAGCCTCTCTACACAGCAATGTGTGCCTGCTAGGTGATGCCTCTGAGTGGATGTTTGTTCTTGTCCTGTTCATGTAATCGTTGGAGAAATGATGATGTCTTATGTCACGATTGGTACCGGTGGCGCAGGTTGATGGTATGGTGATATTGGGTGTCGTGGTTACGGTGTGAAGATGGCAAATGTACTCTCGCAACCAACATGACAGAAACTGACCCGAGGTCTAGCACCATCGCCAAGATCTCCCGAAGTCCAAGTGTCCCTGGGATGGCCTCGTGTACTATCGACATTTCCAAGCCTGCCATTGGTAGCAAGTCCAAACCAAAAGTGGCGAAGCCGATCCAAAGACCCTGTACCCGAAGGCCGTCGACGAGGAACGCCAAGGTTTCCTTCTCGGTATTCCATGACCTCCTTCTCGGATCCGAAGATCCTCGATCCCGGAGTCCGAGACCGACCCCGTCAAACCCTCAGAAACCCCAAGGTCGCCGAACCCTCCGAGCCCCCCAAGATCTTCGATCTGAGATGTGTGACCTCTATTCGAGACCTCTATTTTTATAATATAATATATCTTGTTGCATATTAAATTATTCATGCTCGCATCTCATCATGGGGTTTGTGGGTACTTTGTCGAGTCACCTCATTAAATATGGAAACTATATGCTGACTAATCTATTTTGACCATTTAAATTTGTGTAGCGAACCTATGCCATGTGTTGCCTTGTTAAGTCAACATTTAAATTGTGGGGTACCTAAACAACATGAACCTATTAATTGATTGTCGGGACCTCGGTTCCGCTTAATATTGCCTAGTCACATCGCATCTTTGCCATGTCATACATCATGCATGCATCATGCCTGATCTTCTGCCGTAGTATTAAATAGTGCATTCGGTGTTTCTTTTAGTGCTTTGTTTCTTCGCGGATTACGCCATTGAGTTGATGCGAGTATCGACAAGTTCTTCAGATAATGTATCTTCGGCTATGTTTTCTAGGCGAGCATTCTCCCCCTTTCTACCTATTTTGCATTTATAGTCTTTATTTCCTCCTATTGATCTATTGCTATCTATGTCGCGATGCTTTAGTGTTCTGTACCAGATATATCCCTTGCAGCCTTTATATTGCCCTGGACACATCCTATTGCCTGTTGTTTGATAGATAGTCAGTCTTGCGAGTCGTAGTCGCTTGCTCATGTGCTGGTTCACGTCGTTGTCGTTCCACCGTTGACGGAAGGTTGGCTTATGCTTAATGGTGGAGATGCTTTATGGTGAAGTTGATCATGACTTTAAATACAACTATTTAATTGCTGGGATAACTAATGAAAGAGGCACCGGTGGGCAATATCTGTTATTTGGTTTTTCATGTCCACTTGTGTCCCGTAGGCCACGAGTACTTGATACCTGTTACTTGACTATTCGCACTATCCACGTCCGGGAGACCCTATGGATCCCCCTTATCTAGAGCTTGATTCATTTCTTAGTTCTTGGGGCCACAAACTAGTTTGGGGTTTTATTACTATCCTGTACTTATGCCATGCTTTACTGCTTTATTTACGATTTTGCGTGGAGCACCTGTACTATTTTGGATCACGGCACGATTTCGTGGTATCGACAAGCCCAATCACACTTTCGGGTTCCCAATCGTTTACAGTCGTTCTCGCAAACCCTGGGTCCATTCCAGAGCCGGCCAACTTCGTTGCGGGTAGCTTAGTGGGGTGGCCCCCTGAAATATTTTATGAATCCTGTGATTGCTTTGTTGTGAAATCCTCGTTGGGTTTTGATTTGGTTTTTCTGAGGTTGATCGTGTGTGTGTTGCTATTTGTGCACCCTGGAGGGTAAATCTTTCTGAAATCCATGTCCGCGGTTATGGACGACTTGGAGCACAGTATCTCGATCATAGACAAGCATAACTAAAGTAGTACTATAAATTTGACTTAATATGTGACTAGTAATCAGCTTCACTATAATGGAACAGATAATAAAAGTGCCAACAACTGGAGGAATTGGGGTGTATCGTGTCATGTTATACCTGCCTAGTAAGTATCGCAACTCCAATGGAATGAAATAAAAGTACCAACAACTGCTGTGTTTGGGATGTCACGTGCTAATTGTATCTGACTAGTAAGTGCCGCAACTACAACTGAATGGTTAACTAAAACTGCCCACTACTTATGCTATCAGGATGGCTCATGCTATCTATATCTGACTAGTAAGTGCTTCAACTATTATGGAATGAATAAAACTGCCAACTATGTGAGTTCCTTGGTTTGACTTCCTCGTTTGATCTCGAGGGGGAAATACCAGGATGGTATGATTGATGTTAGTATCAGGTTGGTCACGAATCGGTCTCTCTTATCCCTCTCTAATAGCCGACAGTTGCATCGAGTCTTTATAGGTTGTTTAGTGCATGCTGCGCTGCCGCTTCAGTCCACCATACCTATGTAGGTGAGAGCCAACGAATTCTAGCCTCGTTGTGTACTGGCCTCGGTACTGACCGCTCCCTTTTTCCTTCGCCCTTTGTCGGCACCCCTTTTGTTTAACAGGTATAAGTTCGACGTCGTTAGCAGGGTTACCCTTCCGACTTGGCCTGGGCAAGGTTATGGACGCCATTGGTTATTCTTCAGGGCTCTTAGCCCCATTTGCATCTTATCTGTACTCGGATGTTGTATCGTTTTCAATGTGATTTGGATCTTTGTATTGTATATCTGTATTCTTGACTCATGGATTCGTTATTGTATATATATGTTCTGTGGGTTCCATCGTGAACTATTGTGTAATAGTACTACTTTCCAACCGCACGCAAGTGCCTGGTGGGCGTCCTTGAATCGTTTCTATGCGGGTTTGGCGGGAATCGCTAAAACTTTCCTAGGGCCGATTCAAGGGTGTTACACCCCCCTTGGGGTTTCCTAATGGTCTCTAATTTGCATGTATAGCATCCATCAATTCGATACTAAGGATATTGGTCTTTGTCTAGCTTATACTTTATCTCTATAAGGCTTCACGAAAGAATTTGCAGTACACCCACACAGTTGTGGATCTCCGAAATGAATCTTCCAACACTATTTGTCTTACTTCTAACCTTTTGGACATTTTCACTTTGGTAAGCCCGATTTCACGAAGCATCTCGAAAGACGATCTTTAATTTCATACTTCCTTAGGTCTAACTTAACTTAGGCCAAGTTTTATACTCTTTAAATTACACTAAGATGCTAATTAGCTAAACCGCTAGGATACCAACTACGGATACCAACTACGGATACCAGCTGCGGATCCTCCTAGGTATATGGATTACCCTACCGTTTTTGACTTCTTACTGGCATTGTCTCTGAATTGTCAGAGCTTGAATACCACCCTTGTTCCAAGATTTCTTCCTTGCACTGATTCATGATACTTCCATGATCTTGGGACAACTACTTCATTAGCTTCTTAGCAACATCACCTATTTTGAGTGAACTTATATTCATTCCTTTATGTTGCTCCACCATTTTTCTGCACTAATAATCCTTCTTATTGCCAGCTCATAGTGAGTTGGGGTTGATCCATCCTTCAAAATAGTGTTGATACTCCTTATATTTGGCTTTACAAAAACATAGGCCAGTGTACTGTGGCGGGTGGAGCACGAGGCGGTGGAGTGGAGCAGCCCGACCATCTGGTGGCGACATGCACGCGTGCACGGAAGCATCTCTGAATGAATCAAATGGGCGATTTAGTGGCTTGCTATGCATTGATCGATTGGGTAGCTAGCTGCATGGAACGATTTGGGAGCTCTTGATCAATTCTTAAGGTGGCTGCTCCACTCCCGATCAGAGCAACGAGAAATCTGGTGGCGGTGGAGGATAAAGAAAGAGGTGGGGAATTTTAGACTGGATCTTAGATTGAGGCTATGGTTTAGGGAGAAAGAAAGAGAATTGGTTGTTTGTCTAGTCCAAAGTAGACTAGATGGGGCTGGTTTTGGGCCAAAACTTTAGACGGGCCTTTAATCTAATTTTATTTTTAGTCAAATAAGAAAAACCATTTATGGTCACATAACGGACCGAAAATATTATTTTGTTTTAGTTTGAAAATAAGAAAAGGGAAACGGATTTAATAAAATCATATGGATATTTAGTAAAAAAAATAGGTTTTTAGCAAAATAGTTTGCGGTCCAAATTGAGAACAAAATATGCATGATGATGTCATGGTGATGCGCAAAATAAAAAACAGGCAATTCTAATTGGGGAATATTTTCCCGGGCATTACAACTTGACACAACTAACAAGGATCGCGTCCCAAGATCCAAGCGAAGACACCGAGGGGAGTTTTGATGATCTGATCTTCTTGCATCGGGTTGATGGTTGCGACACCACTAACAAGAATTTTTGCTCCGTCTTGAAATTGTCGACACCACCACCAAGGATGGCTACTCATGTTCTTCGAGAGAACACTCTAGAGAGAGACAAAGGAGGAAGTTAAGGTCTCGAAAGATGAAGTCACCTCTAACATCCATGGAGAGAGTAAAGGCACACATTCGCCTAGTTCAACATACAGAAGCGAATAGAAAGAGTAGTCGGATGGGGGACAATCCATCATGCACCCAAACTATTACTTCGTACATGAATAGGGAAACGGACAACCAAACTCTCAGGATTTAGATTGAAGATCATAACAAGCGTCATTCACAAAGCTTCAGAGTAACAATCCGGAGACAAGGAGGTCGTAGAAATCGTAAAACATCGGAATCAAATGATGAAAGATCACATAGGGTGAAAACCGATGTTGCACCAGCGTTACAAAAGGAGGGAAGCAAAAGCCTAAAGGTACGACAGAAACTCAACCACGAGAAATCCTGGACTTGAAGAAGGTAAGAGGCCAGATTAAACACGCAAAGATAAGAGGAGAAAGAATGGAGGTAAGGAGAAAAATTAGAGCTAATCAGGTCTATCCAACCGATTTGTAGTAAAATAGTTTTGACACTAGACAACGTCTGTTGGCAAGGTTAACCTACAGGCTGGACCAGTGGGGTATCGTAAACCTTTGCTCTGATACCACTTGTAACGCCCCAGAATCGGGTCTATGCAGATCTTAGCATTTTCCACCAGAATCCGCATAGAAACGATTCAAAGGCGCCCACAAAACACTTTCGTGTGGGTGGGGTTTCTTACAAGTAGTTACATCACAATAGTTTACAACATAATCCACAAAGACTTATATATACAACAATGACTCAACGAGTCAAGAATACAAATTATACATTTCAAAGATACAAATCTTGAAGAAAGCGAAATAGTGTCCGAGTACGGACAAGATCCAAATTGGACTAAGAGTCCTGAAGAATAATCAAGCGGTGTCCATAACCCTGCCCACACCAAGCAGGAAGGGTAACCTTGCTAACATCATCAATCATATACCTGTCAAATAAAAAGGGGTGGCGACAGAGGGCAAAGGAAAACAGAAAGAGAGCGGTCAGTACTGAGGCCAGTACACGGTGAGTCTAGAATTCGGCGGTCCTTGCCTACATAGGTATGGTGGGCTCAGCGGCAGCAAAGCTTGCACTATCTAACTTATAGTTACACGCTACAAGTTCGGATATTAGAGAGAGGTAAGAGAGTGTTATACAGTAACTATAATATAACACCAATCATAACCCATCTGAAGATTTCTCCTCGAAGACCAGTCGAGAAGTCCTCTTGCAGAACACACACGGTGGTAATTTTAGTTAAGCAGGTGTTTAGTTGATAAGGATAATTACTAGTCATATTATTAGAGGCAAAGCATTATTGGCGTTGCCTATGATCATGACACCATACTCCTAAGGCATCCATAACTGTGGACACACGACTTCTCGAAGAGATTTACCCTGCAGGGGTACACTACTGTACCCAAACGCATGTTTAACCCTTCAGGCAACATAATACGCGTGCCTTCGGAATCTCACAATAAGAATTGTCCCATAACTACACGTGTATCCAGAGGTATCACCTACTGTATTGACCCAACCAGGAGGCACAATGATTCTCAAGGGAGGTATAGCGTTTGCGTCTACGGTCGGAAGGATCAGAGCTCCACTATGGAAGATGACCTCCCTTCCATACCGCGTTTATGTATGCAATGCAGCTACTGTCCACCAAATATCATGTCTGAAGACATATACCACTCACCCATGTCCGAGGAAATATTATGCGTATGCACCAAATGGAAAACTAATTTGTGACCCTCTGGATAAACGGATAGCGCCGGTAGTTGAGGGGGGATCCTAGGGGACCCCACGTTTGGTTAGCACGATTAACTCAGAACTAGTATCACAGAACAAACGGGTCCTAGGTCGGCTCAAGCAGTTCCTAAAGGTGTTCCCTGTCGGGGCCTTATCATTAGGTGAAACCATAACCACAACTAGCATCACCAATTTAATTATCTTAGTATTAACCATAGCCGGTTATCACGGTGCACCTGTATGAGAGCAGTACTAAGCATGCCTATGACTCGCAAGGACAAATCTAGCTACTGAAACAAGGCAGTAGGATCACCAAGGCTATATAGTAGAGTAGGTAATTAAAGGGAACAGTACTAGAGCATCGATAATAAGGTTAGCAATAGATCAAAGGAAGGAAGTAAAGACTATAAATGCAAAATAGGTGGAAGAGGGAGAATGTTCACCTGTAAGACAAAGTTGGTGACCGAAGCCTTGTCATACCTCACATCAACTCAACGGCCTATCTGAGAAGAAGCAATCCACTAGAAATAACAAGCGGTGCAACATTTAATAATACGGCGGAAGATCCGGCATGTGTATGATATGATGCATGACATGGCAATATGCGGCCTAGCTTAGAAATATTAAGCGGAATCGGGATCCTGACATTTAAATAGATGGTTCAAGTTGTTTATCTACCCTGCAAATTATATGTTGAATTAACAAGGCAGAGCATGGCATCGGTTCTCTACACAAATTTAAGTAAGGACAATATAAGACTAGAATAGCCCGCATATAGTATCCATATTTAATTTAGGTGAATCGCCTAAATACCCCCAAGCAGCAATGATATATATGCGAGATGAATGATTTAATGCAACAAGTATAATATGCCAATTTATAAAAGTAGGGGCTCAGATTGGAGAGGCGGAGAGATGGTACTTGAAGGAGCGGAAGTAGCCAAAATATATCAAAGAGTCAAACCTTAGGAAGAAGATCTTGTCGACAAGACAGCATCATTGGATAGCTGAGTTCCAGTATGGCGGGACAAAGTGATGACAATCTTGATGCAATATAAGATCCAATGAATATCACCGTGATAGATAATGTTGAAATAGGAAGAAGAACTCTTGTAAACATTTGGTTGAACAGCTCACAGACAGACCAACCAGGCAGGAGTGTCGACTCTATAGGAGACTGAGCTCCGATCAACGGAGTTGACTTGCGATCAAGGCTGTAGACCATGCACTGGTCGGAAGGAATAAAAAGTTGTGCGATAGGCTGGCACACACGCGCAGGGCAAGGGAGCGACGCGGCTTCCAGGTGCCTGGTCGGCCAGCTCCTATGTGCGAGCGGAAGGACCAAGGAGCAGGGGCACTCGCGTTGCTGTAGTGGATACCAAGAAGGAAGGCGAACAGGGTGGAGTCCTCTTGCTACTGCCGCCGTGGGGCTGACCTGGCGATGTATGGCCGTAGATGTGCAGCTCGGTGGAGGCTGGAAGTTGTACAGGAGCAGACCGTGCGTGTGAGACAAACATAGGCCGGTGTACTGTGGCGGGTGGAGCACGAGGCGGTGGAGTGGAGCATCCTAATGACCGACAAGTATAGGGGGTGTATCACAGTATTTCCGATAAGTAAGAGTGTCGAACCCAACGAGGAGCAGAAGGTGTTGACGAGTGGCTTGGAGCAGGAATTCTCTGTAAATACTTAGTAAAAGGATTTTTAGGGGTTTTTCATAATGCAGATAAATAAAGTGCGAGTAAACAAAAGACAATAATAATAAATGCAGCAAGTGGCCCAATCCTTTCTTTAGCAAAGGACAAGCCGGTTGTATTACTTCAGATGACCAAATGTTCTCGAGGACACACGGGAATATCATCAAGTGCTTTCGCTTCATATAGTTGATTAATCTTCTTTAGTTTGATAAGTATTGTGTGGGTAAACCTGTGCTAATGTACTAACCTTCCTAGGACTAATACATACTTGTGATTATACCCCTTGAAAGTATCCGCAAGTACAAGAAAGTAATTAAGATAGAAACCTAACCACAACTTTAAACTCTGAGATCCTAACCTCCCTTGTGTAAAGGTTTTCTAACGAGGGTTCAGGTTTCTATCACTCTGGCAACCCCTACGATTAATAGCCAAATACACAATGCATTCCCCTAGGCCCATAAAGGTGAAGTATCATCTAGTGGACGTTCACCTGACACCACTAGAAGAATAACACCACAACTTAAATATCAAACCATTGAATCTTTCTCAACACAATTCCACTACTAACAACATGACTTCTCCCATGTCCTCAGGAACTGGACAAACTACTCACAAGACATCATATGGATCAAGATCATAGATGAAATAATGATAAGTAACAATCTGAACATAAACGATAATTCAATTGTTTCACTCAATAGCATCAACTACAACAAGTAATCAACACCAGGAAAGTTTCTCCTAAGAACTATGCAAGATTCAACCCAATTGTTACAGCGGTATGGAGTGGTGGTGATGGTGCTGGTGGAGATGATGGTGATGATGATGATGATCTCGATGGAGTCCAGCGTGATGACAGTGTTGATGGCGACGATCTCCCCTCTCCGGGAAGGAATTTCCCCGGCAGATTTCTTCCTGCCGGAGAGCTCTTTCTCTCTCTGTAGTTTTCCGCCTCGCAGAGGTGGCAGAACCTTTCTGTGGTCGCTCCTCGAGTCTTAGGGTTTTGTGGGGATAATATACGCCAAAGGGCAGAGCCAGAGATGGGCCAGGGTGGCCACACCACCTGGTGGCGCGGCCAGGGCTGGCCCGCACCAGGCCGTGGTGTGGGCCCCCTGTGGCCCATCTCCGCTCCCCCTTCTGGCTTCCTTTGTCTTCTGGAAAAATAGGATTTTCTGTATATTTTCTGATCTTTGGGAATTTCGCCTCCAAACAGTGCCTTTTCCATCAGAATCCTGACTTCAGCGGTCCATCCTCCAAAAGTCATCAACCATGCAAAATCAGATGAAATAACATAAGTATCATCTCTTAATATGAAATATATCAATGAATAACAGTAAATTATGATATAGAATAGTGATGCAAAATGGACGTATCATAGCCCGACCATCTGGTGGTGTGTGGTGGCGGGGCTCCTGGAGGATTTGACACACAGCAGGACTAGTCGGCATGTGCGCGCACACGGGAGTATCTCTGAATGAATCAAATGGGCGATTTGGTGGCTTGCTATGCATTGATCGATTGGGTAGCTAGCTGCATGGATCAATTTGGGAGCTCTTGATCAATTCTTAAGGTGGCTGCTCCACTCCCGATCAGAGCAACCAGAAATCTGGTGGCGGTGGAGGATAAAGAAAGAGGTGGGGAATTTTAGACTGGATCTTAGATTGAGGCTATGGTTTAGGGAGAAAGAAGGAGAATTGGTTGTTTATCTAGTCCAAAGTAGACTAGATGGGGCTAGTTTTGGGCCAAAATTTTAGACGGGCCTTTAACCTAATCTTATTTTTAGTCAAATAAGAAAAACCATTTATGGTCACATAACAGACCGAAAATATTATTTTGTTTTAGTTTGAAAATAAGAATAGGGAAACGGATTTAATAAAACCATATGGATATTTAGTAAAAAAAATAGGTTTTTAGCAAAATAGTTTGCGGTCAAAATTGAGAACAAAATATGCATGATGATGTCATGGTGATGCGCAAAATAAAAAACAGGCAATTCTAATTGGGGAATATTTTTTCGGGCATTACAGCTGAATACTAACACGATATTTGGCTAACATTCGCCCATGATGGTATGTCATGGTATTAACTGGAATATTAGTTGTGCAACCAAAAACCCTCAGAAGTTCTCGAAGTTGTTCAGTTAAAGTCCCCTGATAATCATCGAGAGTTTCTTCTTTCCTTGCCAAAGTCTGTTTTGGAAACTTTGGTGCCATTTTAACTGTATACAAAACATTCATAATTAGTGACCAATAATTGTAATGATGCATCATAATAAAAAATTATCGCACTAAAAAATATAATGAAATATTCCCAATTGAATATTCATCATATAATCTAGAGAACTCTTTACTGTGGCCCTAAGACTCCTATAGGTAGTTCCCTTTACTAGGTTTCCAACCTAAGGTCAAAGCAATTGCTCCAATACCAGCTGCGGTGACCCAGCATACCACTTCATGTGTAGTATACTATAGTTGTTGACATGCCATCCACATAACACTATTCTGTAAATATCACATCCCTCAGAGTGGTACAATAGAAACATTGCGGGTCCATATTACAAACATTCACACTTCATTATTATTACAATACCAGAAGTTAGAGACTTCAAATGATTCAAACTTACAAACCAAATAACTTATTTCATAAGTACAACAGAAGAACAAAAAACACAATGGTAATAAAGATGTGAGCTCAACAGCTTATTCTATAGGGTTCGTGCTGCTCGGCTAAACCTAGGTAACTACACTCCGGCCTGACAACTACTCGGACTCGTTGCCTTCAGCCCCATAGTGTATCCCGTAGTCCACCCCTTCGATTCCACCGGACATATCTGGCTCTTCAAAGTAGATGTCGTTCTGGACTTCCGTAGCATACACCTGGTCATTCTTCTAGCCCTCAAAGTCTAGTAAGTGGTTCGAAGGAAAGAGTGAGTAACAGCGTTCCCCAACAAGTTCACTATATGAAAGGTGGGAAGTTTGATGATCTAACTACCACCTCGGACTATAAGTCCTTCGTACTATGCAGTTTTGGTAAATGTTTCTTCAAAGATTGATTTTAATATCAAAAACTAAGCCCATCAGCCTTCACAGGTTGACCAGAACTTCATGGAGTTCCTTTCCTGCCACGTTCGTAGCTCCTTCCCAGAACAGGGAGTAACATGTCACAATTCTTACACTCTGCAGAGGTGCGTTGCTTTACCCATAAGAGACCAAATCCTTGTTGTACAACCGGTCGTACTTTCCCGTCCACAATTCCATGATGTGGGGCCCAGTAGATGATCCAAGCCAATCTCTGCCACCTTCATGACCCCGCATGTCCCCTTGGTGTACGCCATGCCCACATCTTGAATTACGGCAATGGTTGGTATAGACCATCAGATGCCAAAACTATCATGGGACATTGATGGTTCCCACCCATATGCTGCATATCCTCTATGAATTACCAATCAATGCACGCTATGAGGATAACATCCACGACCTGGCCATCTGGATGCATGCGAGAGGAAGAATATACAGCTAACTTCTCCATCCCATTCCAAATCTCATGGTTAACGTGTAATATACGGTGCTAGAATCACTGATGTCATGGGTTATTAAGCCTAGTTGTTCGACCATTGGAATCTCAGATTCCATTGTCATTCTTAGTATTTATCATCACTTAGGATGATAATAGCATTCCTTTCTTTGGGTAAATATTTATTTCCTCTCTCTTTTTAGAATATAGGTGATAACACACAAATTTCATATACTTTCATAAAGACTCTTCAAAGGACATGAGAAAGTGATGAACTTGCCTTGTGACTGCAAGGTAGTGAAGTTGGATACTTCCAATTGACCTTGAGCTCCGGGTTCTACAGAAAACCATTATTGCCCGGTAAGGACAATATTTAAAGAAGCAATATGCAATGCATAGTAATGT
This sequence comes from Avena insularis, assembly GCA_023614405.1. NCBI lineage: Eukaryota > Viridiplantae > Streptophyta > Magnoliopsida > Poales > Poaceae > Avena > Avena insularis. Next base: position 126,922,297 of record CM042686.1, on the reverse strand, counting down.
CATGCCATGATTTGTTTTCTTTCTTCTTTGCGTGTTTTACCCACCTTATAAAGGTTTTTAATTTGTTTTCATTAATAAAAGAAAAGCATTACTTAAGAACCATTAAATTCATATTATTTTGATATTATTTATTTTTTAACTCTTTTAAATATTTAACTCAAATTCGTTAAGAAAATAAAACTTTATTTTTATCACACTTGATTTACATTTCAAAACTACAAATTAGTATTTTTCTATAATAGTACTTCTCTTTAGAATCTTAAAAATTAATTTTATTCAATTTTAAGTGATTTGTATAATTTTATAAAATTCCAAAAGTAATTTATATAATTTTAATAATAGATCCATATTTAATTACTTAAAACTATTATCTAGTATTTTTATTGGATAGAGGATATTTTTGTGATTTCATAGAGATATTATTTGTATTTTTAGGATTTTTATTTATTTTTCTAAAGCCTAATTTATCTTGGGGGTATATTTGTACTTGAGTATTTTATATAAATCCCTCTTTTAAAACTTGGGCCTGGCCCACTGGGCTGGCCCGACCCGACCCGCTAGGGCTAGACATATGCCCCTGGGTAGTATTGGGCTGCCCATACCCGGCCTAGTACCACTCCCTCGCTCGCTCTCCTCTCTCTTCTCTCTCGCATGACCCCCTCTCTGGCCGCTCGATTTCACCGCCGTCGCAGGTGATTCCGGCCGCCCCAGGCCACCGTGTCCATTGCCGCGGTGCAAGACGATGTGGATGTTGCCCCTGCTCGACGCTGTCCCGCTTGATCTGACGATGTTGCTCTCCGCTGGCCACGCTGATCCCCACCTCGTGGCTAGGGTTTGGGGTCTGTCGTGCTCTAGTGCTCCCTCGATGATGTTGTGGTGCTCGTGGCACTGCTCTACCATGGCCGCCACCGCCATGTGCAGGCGTGGGTTACAGCGCCCCCTCGGGGTGCTCCCATGCCACCACCTCTCTGACGCCGGCCTCTTCTATGCTTCCTCTTCGATGATCTTACGAGGGCCTCGAGTAAGTGCCCTATTCTCTTTGATGTTCTTTACTTTGCCTCTATTCCATGCCATATGGTCACTTGTGATGGATTTCCTCATTTAGGGTTCATCCCTAAATTCCTAGGGTTCATACCCCCTACAGTGGTGATTTAGCATATCTCTAGGGTTAATCTTGCCTATGCTAATCCTCTCATGATGATTTATTGTTAGTGTATTATCAACCTCTATTGAGGATGTTTGTTACTCTATTCTCTATCAGAGAACACTCTGTTGATCATACTTTTGTTACTTTGTGCTCTGTCATAGAATTATCTATGAAAGCATGATTATATTAATGTGGTTGCCTAAGTTGTTGTGGCTGTGGATTTACTCCTATGGAGTTAAGTTTAGATTGCTCTCTGTACTGGTACTTGGTTAATTACTTAATTGTGAAGTACTTATATGTCAGTCTCAGGATTTAATCCTGTTACTATGCAAATCTAGTGCTAGTCTCTGGTCTGTGATTAGTAAGAAGATGATTTATGAACATATAATTCCTATATGCTTGTAGGAAAATGATTAAACTTGGTGGTTGCTATTCAGTTTGGCCTAGTGATAGACGGTGTTGATCTTTACTGTGTTTTCAAGAATAAAGTACCTATTTATGATTCCTAAATCATTTAGGAAGATGATTATCTGTGTTGAAAAGGATCTACTTGAGCTTGTACTCAAACAGATAAGAACCTGCTAGGTACAGAGGTTCTACCCTTCTGGGAATGTGCCCTGTACCACCAGCTGTGATGTGTATCTATCTAGTGAAAACTAGATCATAGGGTCAATGATGCTGGTCTGAGACCCTACATGTGCAAGAGTGATATGTTGCTAACGTATCTATAATTTTTGATGTTCCATGCTTGGTTTTTATCTACTTTCTTATGTTTTGTTCCAACTTTGGAGTATTTTTATGCACTTTCTTGGACTAACCTATTAACAAGATGCTAGTGCTAGCTGCCTGTTTTCTGCTGTTTTTGGTTCCAGGAAAGTCAGAAAATGAATATTCTCGGAATTGGACGGGACAAAAGCCAAAGTTAGTTTTTCACTGAGGGGGACACAGAGACGGAATACGAGACGAAGAGGGGCCAGAGGGCCGCCACACCACCTAGCCCTGCAGCTAGGCCTGGCCCGCGCCAAGGGGTGGTGTGGCCACCTAAGGCACCCCCTCGACCTCCCCTTCCGACTATAAGATGCCTCCGATACAGAAACCCTAAGTACCCGATCAAAATTCCACGAAAGAGTTTGCAGCCGCCGTCATCTCCATCCCTAGATCGGGAGGGATCTGAAGGTCTTCTCGGCACCCTGCCGAAGAGGGGAATTCACCCTGGAGGCCTTCTTCATCACCATGCAAGCCTCCAGTGTGATGCGTGAGTAGTTCATCCTTGGACTACGGGTCCATGTAGTAGCTAGATGGTTGGTTCTTCTCCTTTGTGCTATCATGTTTAGATCTTGTGAGCTCCGTTCATGATCAAGATCATCTATTTGTAATCCTACATGTTGTGTTTGCGGGGATCCGATGGATATTGAGATGCTATTTTAGATTGATTATTGATTCTATCATGTCTTTGTTATTTGTGATCTTGCATGCTTTTCGTTGTTAGTAGCTATCTTGGCAAAGTAGATGCTAGCAACTCCAAGAGTTAGTATTTATGCTCGATAGTGGGTTCATGCCTTTAGTAATCTAGGGAAGTGATAGAAATCTCTAAGGTACTAGATGTGTTGGTGCAACTAGGGAGAAAACATCAATCCTTTGTTCATATAAAAATCATATTGTTTACTTTACATGCAATGCTTAATGCAATTATCTGTTGCTTGCAACTTAATACTGGAGGGGGTTCGGATGATAACCTGAAGGTGGATTATTAGTCATAGATGCAGTTGGATTACGGTCTATGTATAATGTTGTAATGCCCAATCAAATCTCAAAGGAGTCAAGATGATTAGTATATGCATGTATGCTTTCTCGGTGTCTGTCAATTGCCCCACTGTAATTTGTTCACCCAACGTGTCATTTATCTTAAGGAGAACCACCACTAGTGAACTATGGACCCCCGGTCCTTTCTTTTACAATCAATCTACAACTGTTTACTGTTTTCTGTTTACTTTCTGCAAGCTTTTACTTTCTTCCGCACAATACGTTTAATCTTTTGTTTTTAGCAAAACCGGTGAGATTGACAACCTCACTCTAAGTTGGGGGCAAAGTTCTGTGGTTGTGTTGTGTAGGATTCGAAGTTGCCAACAACACTTTGGAGGTGTTTCCTTGCTCCTACTGGTTCGATAACCTTGGTTTCATAACTGAGGGAAAAATTATTGCTGTGCTCATCATACCTTCCTCTTGGGGTTCCCCAACGAGCTCGATATATTTTGGGCCATCAAGTACTTTTTCTGGCGCCATTGCCAGGGAGACAAGGACATCTTCACAAGGGGAGTCCCTCATAACTAATCTCTTTACTTTGTTATTTTTGTTTTGCTTAGTTTGTTTTCTGCTTTTTTTGTTTGTTTCTTTATCAAAAACACACACAAAATTAGTGGTACTAGTTTGCTTCTTTATATTAAAAACACAAAAAAATGACTACTCTTGAAAACACTAAGTTGTGTGACTTCACTAGCACCAACAATAATGATTTTATGTGCACACCTATTGATCCACCTGTTCCTGAAGCTACTTTCTTTGAAACTAAACCTGCTTTACTCAATCTTGTTATGAGGGTACAATTTTCTAGTATTGGTACTAAAGATGTTGCTGCTCATCTAAATAACTTTGTTGAACTTTGTGAGATGCAAAAGCATAAGGATATAGATGGGGATGTTATTAAGCTTAAATTGTTTCCTTTCTCTTTGAGAGGAAAAGCTAAAGAATGCTTGAATTCCTTAACTAGAAATAGTATTGATTCTTGGACTAAATGCAAAGATGCTTTCATTGGAAAATACTATCCTCCTGCTAAGATTATATCTATGAGAAGTGAAATAATGAAATTTAAACAATCTGATAATGAACATCTTGCTCAAGCTTGGGGAAGAATGAAATCTTTGGTAAAGAATTGACCCACTCATGGACTTACCGCTTGGATGATTATCCAAACCTTTTATGCAGGATTGAATTATTCTTCAAGAAACCTACTGGATTGTGCTGCTGGAGGTACCTTTATGACCATCACTTTGGGTGCTGCAACAAAGCTTCTGGATAATATGATGGTTAACTATTCTGAATGGCATACTGAGAGAGCTCCACAAGGTAAGAAGGTAATTTCTGTTGAAGAGACCTCTTCCTTGAGTGATAAAATTGATGTTATTATGTCTATGCTTGTTAATGGGAAATATCATATTGATCCAAATCATGTTCCCTTAGCCTCTTCGGTTGCTCAAGAAGAGCAAGTTGATGTGAACTTCATAAGAAATAATAATTTTACCAACAAGTTATTTTGGTCACATAACGAACCGAAAATATTATTTTGTTTTCATAGGAGAAGCATAAGGGGTCTTACCTCTCTTCATAAGAACTGTTGGTGCCATTGTGTTATTAAATATCAACTCCCACTCAAGAAAGGTATAGAACACTTCCCTAAGAAGAGAGATAAGATCCCTTATGCTTCTCCTATGAAAACAATATTTCCTCTTAATGCTTCTTCATTGGAGAACACTTGATTCTTTTTCTTGCTTCTCATGCCTAACTTAAAGGCGTTAAAGAAAAGTACTTATTGGGAGATAACTCGAAAGTTTTAGATGAGTCTTGGAAGTTATTACCTTTGTAATAACCTCTCCTTATCCTTTTTATTTGCTTTTTGTGCCAAGAGTAACCTCTAATGAGAGAGAAGTAACGCTTGGGAAAGTTGCTATCCTGAAACAGATTTTTGTTCTTCATCGTAAAAATTCGTGTAAAATATCTATATGTCGGTTTGAGGCATGAATTTTTTTGATTCTTCCCCGGGTTGTTATCTAAGTTTCTTTCATTCAACACTTTTTGATTTGAGCAACAGAAGGTGTTAGAAAAAAAATGGTTTTTACCTGCTCGTCTCTTTGACAGATTTCTGCCATTATTTGCATTTGCTTCATGTTGATTCCTTTTTGAGTTCTTTTGGGAAAATTGAGATTTTTGAGGGAAGTGCTACAGTAGCTTGTGTTTTAATGGAAGTTTTATTGGTGTTGAAACTGAACCCAAAGACTTATTATTTTGAGTGCACTAATGTTGCTAATAAAGATTGTGTGAAGTTTTGTATGAAGGAAAAATTTCAGGTGTATGGAAGGAATGATGTAATGAGATGAAGAATGGACTAAAGCTCAAGCTTGGGGATGCCACACGTGTCACCCCAAGAAATATCCAAGAAGTACAAGCATCAAAGCTTGGGGTTGCCCAAGGCATCCCCTTCTTCATCAATAAAAATCCCAGGTTTCTTCCAAACACTTCATTTTTATCGTTTCATGCACAGTTGTGTTGTTCTTGGAGCGTCTTCTTTTTCATTTTCGTTTTGGTTTTTCGTTTGCTTGGTTTTCTTAGTTTGCTTGAATAAATTGGTTGGACCCCCTCTTTCATACATTAGTTTTCAAATAGTTTGGTTTGGATAGGAAAAGAGTAGGAAAAGTTCATGCTTAAGTGGTAAAAGGAGTTTGTTTTTGACTGTGACCTATGCTTTGTCATGTCATGCTTGGTATTGTTTTGGCTTTATGCTTAGTGATTCTTGTTGTAGCATGACTTGTTATAAACAATTGAGATTGCTTAATGCGCCTTGGGAGGATCATCCGTTGTTTTAGCATATTAAAGCATAGTATTGTGGTATTCTCCTTTGATGCTTTATTTGGGTTGACTTGGCGCATGCTCACACCATGTTATGACTATCCAAAGTCACCATAGCCTTGATGATCCTTTAGTTTTTGACTTGTAACATCACTTTATGCTTTAATTAATGATGTTTTGTCGCTTTGCAGGATTATGGCCATTATTCCTCTCTTAGTTGGTCGCTCCTAGTCTTTTGCTAGCCTCCATAACCAAGTATGCGTTCCACTCATGCATCCAACTCCATAAAACCAAGTTATTCCAAAGAGTCCACCATACCTACCTATTAGCATTTTCTATTCCAAGTATATTCATGTTTTTATCTACCTTCCGAATTAAACTTGTTATGTGAAAATTAGTGATTAAAACTCTCACGAACTTGATGGCACACTTTACTTTTCTTGCCCTTAATAAATTTGAACAATTGTGTCATCTATGTTGTATATGCTTACACTTATATGTTGGGGATTAGCAGAACCATGTTGTCATGGGGAACGCTTTCAACATTGCACTTGTACTTTGTACCTAGTTGATATCATGCTCTTTTGTCTATGGATGTTGTCGGTGTGAAATGAAAGGGGAGCTTGTAAGTCCATGGAGTTATGTATGTGTGTTAGAGAAATGCCTGGGCCGCCGGTCTAATCCATGCTGTCATGGTGGAAACCTTCAGCGTAACCATAATGAGATGTCTATGAAGCATTCTTCTTATAAAAAAGAGAGTTAGATATTGAGAAAAAAGAGAAAAAAAGAGAGATGAGAAAAGAGGAAAGAGAGAAAAAAACACCATTTTCCCTTGGTAAATAAGAAGATTGCTGAGATGCTCGTTGTCTTCTTGCCTTGTCATTTTGATATGGGGATTCTTCTGTATCATCTAGCAAGGGGTACCCTGTTGGCGGTTCTCTATGATAGACATGTACTTACGATGACAAGAACTTACCGGTGACTAAACTTGAGTAGCATGAGGAGCGGCCCTCATATTCAAGGGACATGAGATTTCCAACTTATACTTTGTCAAGCATGTACACCATAGTTTGTTCACTTTAACCTTAATCACTTCAAGATGCTTATGATAGGGGCAATGAGAGCTGAAAGCTATAAGTACCATAATTTTTGGAAGCTCTTTATGAGACTTGAATCCCTGCTTCCTTCTATGAAGGCCTTTCTTTTACTTTTATGTTGAGTCTCCACCTTCTATCTTTATGCACCTATTTTGAGAGCATAGTGGCCATTCTTGTTATAATGTGCATTGTCCCAAGACTTGTTGATTGATGCATAACTTTGATATTGCTTGTTCTTAAACTATTTGTATCTAGTCACCCTTATAAACTTGGAGGTGTCCTATTGTAACATCCCAAAACTTTAATCCAAGCTTATCAAGATCCAAATAATCAAAACTAGGGTTAACAAAAACTTTTCCAAATTAAAAATGAAAGCATTCATGTGTATGAGCATTTAATTTAGGAATTGATTTTAATTGCCATGGTTCTGTGATTCTTTGGTTGTAAAATGTTTGTATGGTAAATTAAACATCATCTAAACCTTTCCCAAGCAAATCCCTAAGAAAATCAAATAAAAACAATTAAAAAGGAGGAATGGTCATCTTGGTCATTTTAATCCACTACACTACTTTGAGTGATCCTACCACTCATTTCTCAACAGAAATAATTCTAGATCTTTACACCCCTTGCTAGTACACATAATGAGGTACCAAGGACCACTTTGTGATCTGCTAAAAACATTCAAATGCTAATTTTAAATGACAGTTTAAAATTGAATCTATTTCATATGGGAAGATCCCACTATTTCAAAAACCACTCAAACAAGCTCCATTTTCAAAACCCAAGCAACCACAGAGTCTCAAGCTTATGCCTAGCAAACCCACCAAAAATCTTTTCAAAATTCAAAAGTTTATTTCATGCGGCCATTTCATCAAACACATGGCAGGCATGATTTACACCCAAATCCTAGCTCACTATTTTGAACAGGGTTTTGCCCCCAAATGATCTCCATTTAATCCCCTTGTTCCCTCATGATCTAACCAGACCATTAGCACCTCACCCCCTTGTCCCTAGCCACATTTCCGAGCCACCACGAGCACCAGCTCGCCGGCCGACCATGCACTCACCCAAGCAGACCACCTCCCTCTCTCTCGCCATGTCTAGGAGGTAGCCAGGACCTCACCGCCACCCTCTGTCCCTTCCCCGAGCCAAGCCCATCAGTGGACCACCGAGAAATCCACGCGCCCAGTGCCACCGCGCCATGCCGAGCATGCGCCAGAGCGCCGCACCCAGCACGCGTGCACAAGCCGCCGCTCGACCGTAGCCCGCGCACACCGCTCCGCCACGACCCAGGGAACACGCTGGACACGCCCATTCGCCACCCAATGCACCATAGGCACCGCTCGCCGTGGACACCCCCGCCTCTGCCGCTCAGAGCGCCAGCTACCCCCGACCGCATACCACCGCCCCTAAGCCAGCATTAAGTTCCTAGAGCACCGCCAGGAGACCGCCCGCCGATCACCACCCTCAGCCATGCCGCTAGCCGCCCATAGCCATGTCGCCACCTTCGCCTACCCATCCCTCTTGGTCTCGCCATCGAGCCTACAAAAGGAGCCCCGGCCATTTGAAGCACACCACTCCACTCCCCTCACCTCACTGGCTATTCCCCACCTCTATCCAGAGCAGCGCGAGCACTTGCTCGCCGGAATTTGGCCTGAGTAGCTCGCAGCAGAGGAGGAAAGGGTGCCACTGACTGCGACCACCCCCGGAGCTCGCCGTCGACCGTCCCTAAGCTCGCCGTCGACCACCAGTCCGTTTGCTTGCCTCTCCGACCTTGCTGGAGTCCAGGTACGCCCCCTATGCACCCCCACCGAGCCGATGGGGTTCGATCTCGCCGGCGACATGTCCGTCGTCGACGACAAGCCACAGTCGTTGATACCCACTCTAATCCAATGTCCCACCTTGCCCCGTACCGCTTCGCGCGTTATGAGCCACTGACCAGTGGACCCCCCTGTCAGCTGAGCCCGCGCTGTGGAGTGACAATGGGCCGGCCCGTTAGAGTTTCCCGCGCGACCTAGTTAGTTTGAATTAGAATTTTCCTATTTAGTTTAAACTTAGTTCTGTCTCTGAGTTTGAAAATCAATTCAGAGAGATTTACAAATCCAAATTGCATGAAACCAATTTGGCCTAAAAGGTATTGAAATGATCTATCCAAGCCCGTTGGATTTAATTCAATTAGAGTTATAGATCTCTCCTAGTAAAAATAACAAAACAGAAGCATTTGCACCTTGCAACATTTTTATAAAATCAACCAAGTGAGCTTTTGAGTTGATTCCAACTCTCAAAAATCACATTTCACCATACCTATCTGAATATGTAATAATATTAAGGTTTACATGCAGTGACTTTGGACTAGTACCAAAATAATGCTATATAGGCATTTCTAGTCACTTTAAATCATTCAATATTGAACTTAAACCAAAGTAATTATGATCCAATCCTTAAATCACATTCCCACATGTTAGAATACGTGGTGATGACATGTGTCCACATGATCCCATATTTTAAGTGGTGAATATTAAATCTTAGATAAAATTTTTAGTGAGTAGAAATTACTTTTCTAAATTAAAAAGGATGAAACTATTGAATTAAACTTGTGATGCTTGAGATGATAATAGATCATCCAATGTGTGTATTAGAATGCTAAGTAGACTAGTTAAGTATTGTTTGGTGATTGTGTACTCCGTATGTATTTATAGACGATTGTACCGACCAAGTCTATGAGGAGGATAAGTTCTACCAAGAAGAAGAAGAAAACTTCAACCACTGCACCAACCAAGGCAAGCCACCATTAACAGTGCAAGCTATTGTAGCAAGCTAGAATTAAGTTAGTTAAGTTGATCCAAGATGCCTTAGGCATGCTTGGATTATACCACTTTGACTAGTCTTTACCCCAAGTCTTATTTACAATCTTTACTTCCTTTACTTTACCCAAAGTTCTTTACTTGTTTTGAAGGTAGCATAAAGAGTATAAAACTTGACCTATTTAGAACCCCTTTAGATGTCATTCTATGGCATGAGATTGAACCCATCATTGTCCACCTTAGTGAACACTCTTAACTTAGTAGTTTAGAGTAGATAAGAACTTGAGTCACTTTAGATGGGAGCACTTGGTGAAAATGAATTATGAAAACCTTGGAATGATGAGTCATTCTATTGAGATGTTTTGACATGTGTTCAGAAACACAAATGGTTTATGATGATGAAAATGTTGAGGCATGAGCCTTAACCCTTTTATAAAACTGATGGTTGGATTCGGATGCGATACCATTCCAAATTTACCGCACAACCACACTACCTGAATTGGGTAAGGCTTAGCTGGAAATTTATATGCATTAGTATTAGTTCCCTCGCGGAGAGGTTTGAGCTGAGGCTACCTCTCAATGTTGTCCACCTATGCAGTGCCCAAGATGACTGATGGTCATGGTTGGGAGGCCATGCTCATAGGAGAGGTGCTTATACTAGGGTGTGTAAAGGGAAGGTTATGTTTGATTATCTACATACTAAGTATGATGATTCAGGGTTATCCCTGACAGATGTATCGAATCTTGTGGTGAAAGTGTACCAGCTCTGAAGAGTGTCAAACTATTTGAATAGCCACGTCCGTGGTTATGGACAGTTGGAATGGCCATACTATTTCATTGTCAGATGTTCTCAAAATGACTTATGAAAGGAATGATGAATCTTGACTTGACCACAACAGGGTTGTGTTTATGACAATAGCTTCCCAACTTAAGTGATTCTAGAACTTTATTTTATCTTTCTTTGCTTCTGAACTCAGCTTAGGTTTCAAACGTAACTTTATAGTTAAACTTAGATTTAGCACTTTAACCTAGAACTATATTACTTGTTAGTGGTAGTTTGCGAGTACTTAAAGAGTACTCATGGATTTTGTCCCTAGATATTCTCATGGCCAGACTATGAAGGAGACTATCAAGATGATGGCTAGCAGGATGGCTATGATAACTAGGACTATCTGCCTTCGTCAGCATTGCCTGTGCCCGTGAAGATGGACCCCACCTCTATGCTTATCTTTTATTTCCGCTGCTTGTTGTATTAAAGACTGGATCATGAGATCCTTATTTGTGTAAGACCTTATGTATGGTTTGTAATGGATGATGTACTGTGATATCCAATCCATTATGTCTCGCAAAAATGGTAATCCTGGGATTGGGAGGTATGGCATAACGGGCATCTGGGATTAAAAATCCGAGTGTTGACAAGTTGGTATCCGAGCCATCCTGACCATAGGAGACCCTAGTTATAATGGACGTCCAAACAAAAACTTAGTTTCAAAACCTAAGGGAGTATTTATGAAAAACTATCTCCTCTCTTATCCTTGTGAACTCATTCTTTCTCAAAAATTCATGTTCCTCAAAATTCTTACATTACTACTAAAAAATTGACACACTTGATCACTTCACTAACTTCCTCACCCTTAATTCTTGTAGATGGAGACTAAGTTCAGCAAGTTTTACCAGTTGGGAAACAGAGGTCAGCTGATCTTCGAGAGGGATCTGGATTCACTGTTGGAGTTACTAGGATGCCCACATCCGGAGTTTCTTGGAGCTCAACTTCCAGGACCCCTAGGAGGAGACCTACAGTGGCTAGTCACCGCAGATCTTAGAGGAAGCATCGAAGCACCAACTTCTGGGAGAATTCAGTTCTCCGTGAGAGAGAACAACTGGCTAGATGGACTAGCCAATGCAATGCATGAAGCTCTCGCACGTCTATGTGCCCTCAGCGTCAACAAGATCCAAGGAACCCGTTTTGCCCACTATGCAAGACGTGACTTCATGGGAATGCCGATGGAGATGCCAAGTCACCTAGAGTTGAGGCGCCGAGTGGAGAATCTTTACTTCTTGCTGCATGACAGACAGCAAGAACTGGACAATGCCAGAGAGTGAGCCAACCAGAACCGTGCCATTGCCGACCAGAAGGCCTAGACTTTCGCACTGCTCGTCCAAGATCGCCAGTCTCTTTGCCGCCAACGTGCAAAGAAGGATTGCACCATCGCCCGTCTTTGCAAGAAGGTGGCCGACCTCGAGAAGACCGTCAAGGAGCAGGAAGCTCAGCTTGCAGCCAAGGAAGAAGAAGATGAGGGTGAAGACATCCAGGGAGACATGGATTCTTACCTCAGCAACGATGATGACTTTCTGGAGGAGGATGTCATGGACTTCTACACTGATGATGAGGACTCCGACTTCATCGACGGTGAGTAGATGCACTAGAGCACTATCGTAGCATGAGATGTATCGGTCCCACTATATCATAGCTTGCAGAATGGTTCTTCAAACCATCTGTTTTCCTTTGATTGTTGTGGTGTATTGTATCGTGTGCTTGTTTGCATGAATGAAAATGAAGTTAGTTGAAAAACCTGAGTCTAACTCAAAGTTTTAGAGTTGAAACCAAAACCATGAACCTTAGAATTTCCCTCTTACCCCTATATCTATCTCAATCTTCAGATGACTCGTGGAAACCAAGGAGGGAGCAGCTCGTCGCAAGACCCAATGCTGGAGATCTTGCAGAATCTCATTGCAGACCATGAAGCAAGCAGGGCAGAGCGCCAAGCTAACTTAGCAACACTCCAACAGATCGCCCAGATGGCTCTCAACAACCAAGGGCATGGAAATCAGGATCACCAGGGATCCAAACTCAAAAAAATTCAGAACACCAATCCCCCAATCTTTAGCCAATCTGAAAACCCGTTAGATGCTGATGACTGGTTACAGACGATGGAAAACAACTTAGAAGTTGCAAGAGTTGATGGAAATGAGAAAGTTATCTTCGCCACCCACTACCTAGCAGGAGATGCAAGAGCTTGGTGGAATAGTATCTGCAATATGAACCATGGTCAAGTGATGACATGGAAGCATTCAAAGTCAAGTTCAGCCGCACCCACGTGCCGCAAGGTCTAGTCAACAGAATGAGAGATGAATTCCGTGAATTGAAGCAAGGAAGAATGACGGTGGTGGAGTACCGTGATAGATTCCTGTCACTTGCCAGATATGCACCTGATGAGATCAACACGGAGGCCAAGAAAAAGGAGAGATTCTTGAACGGACTGCATGATGAGATGCAGACTGTTCTCGTCAACATCCATTTCGAGGATCTCGAAGAACTAGTCGACTCTGCCATTCAGATGGAAGGGAAGATTAACCAGGCAAACGACAACCACAAGCGTCGCATGATGCAGCAATCTGGATCTAGGAGTCACTAGAAGTACCGTCCTAACCCTTCACCAGGATATGCACCAAGGAACAACCGACCCCCAACGTCTCGCCCAAGCTACCCCAACCGCAGCGGAGGCAATGTGAAGTCCGGAGGAAACAATCACAACTCCGACAATGCCAACAATTTCAACCGTGCACCTCCCAAGAACAAAAACAACAATAACCACAACACTGCACCCAGAACTGGCAGCAATGTTGTACCTGTCGCAATCAAGGACAAGTCCCAGATCACTTGTTTCGAGTGTGGAGTAAAGGGTTACTACTCCAATGAGTGTCCCAAGAAGACTGCAGCCAATGCCAATGTGAATGCCCCAGCTCAACAGCAACATCGTGTTCAACCAGGAAGAAGATTTTCCCTAGGGAACCCTCACAACCGCAACGGTCGTCTCTTCCACATGAATGCAGAAGAAGCCCAGGAAGCGCCAGATGTAGTGCTGGGTATGTTTTCTGTCAACTCAGTTTTAGCAAGAGTATTGTTTGATTCGGGAGCATCGCATTCATTTGTCATCGAAGAATTTGCATGCACTAGTAAGATTCACCCAACCAATTTGAAGCATGTCATGATAGTTCAAATCCCCGGTTCAACAACCAAAGCTAGAAAATTTGCAAAGTTGTGCCTATTAGAATACATGGGATAGATTTTTATGCCCACCTAATTGTACTTGGAACCAAAGGATTGGAAGTAGTACTAGGTATGGACTGGATGTCAAGTCATAAAGGACTAATAGACTGTGCTAAGAAAGCCATCACCATGACCAGTAGTTCTGGAGTAACAGTAGAGCATATATCTGAAACCTTACCCCGTCAATTCAAGTGCAACAAGAGTGTAGCCCTGCCCACCATAGACCAGGTCAGAGTAGTCTGTGAATACCCCAACGTATTCCTAGATGAATTGCCAGGTATGCCCCCAGATAGGGATATTGAGTTCATTATCGAACTAATGCCCGGAACCGGACCCATATCCTTGAGACCCTATAGCATGAACCCCTCAGAGTTAGTGGAGCTGAAGAAGTAGTTGGATGCCATGTTAGAGAAAGGCTTGATTCAACCAAGCGCATCTCCATGGAGATCACCAGTGTTATTCATTGACAAGAAAGATGGAGGCAATCGTTTGTGCACCAATTACAGAAAGTTGAATGACGTCACCATCAAGAACAAGTACCCCTTGCCAAAGATAGAGGATCTATTTGATTAGTTGACTGGAGCCCAGGTATTCTCAAAGATTGATCTTAGGACTGGTTATCACCAACTTAAGATTCGTGCAACGGATATTCCGAAGACCGCCTTTACTACTCGCTATGGTTTATACGAGTATATGGTTATGTCTTTTGGATTAACCAATGCCCCTGCTTATTTCATGAATCTCATGAATAAGATCTTTATGAATTTCCTAGATAAGTTCGTAGTTGTGTTTATCGACGACATCCTTATCTACTCCAAGTCAGAAGAAGAGCATGAGAAACATCTGAGAGTTATCCTAGAAACCCTGAGAGAGCATCAATTATATGCCAAGTTCAGCAAGTATGAGTTTTGGCTGAAAGAAGTGGGATTCCTAGGACATATTGTGTCTGCCGGAGGAGTCTCTGTTGATCCCGCCAAGATCAAAGATGTCGAAAAATGGGAAGCCCCAACCACTCAAACCCAAGTCCGTGCATTTCTCGGATTAGCAGGATACTACCGCAAGTTCGTAGAAGGATTCTCAAGCATCGCCAGACCCATGACCCAATTGTTGAAGAAGGACAAGAAGTTTGAATGAATAGACAAATGTGAAGCCAGTTTCCAGGAGTTGAAAAAGAGATTGATATTAGCCCCAATACTGGTCATGCCAGACATCAAGAAGCCGTTTGATGTGTATTGTGACGCATCTAAGATTGGTCTAGGATGTGTATTGATGCAAGAAGGCAAAGTCACCACAGATCTGCTCTACAACCGAAGCAAAGATCAGCAGAACTATCCGACCCATGATCTTGAGCTAGCAGCTGTGGTTCTAGCATTGAAGACATGGCATCATTATTTGATGGGTAATCGCTGTGAGAATTACTCAGATCACAAGAATTTAAAGTATATTTTCACTCAGAAGGAGTTGAATATGAGGAAAAGGAGATGGATAGAGTTAATCAAGGATTATGACCATGACATTCCCTATCACCCTGGCAAAGCCAATGTGGTAGCGGATGCTCTTAGCAGATGGCCGTGTATGCTAAATACCATGATCAAGGAGAAGCAACCAAGTTTGTATGAAGAGTTGGAGCAGTTCAGGACTGAATTAGTTAGCAAAGGATTCTTAGCTAGCATTGAACTTCAACCCACTTTGATTAGCCAAATCAAGGAAGCCCAGAAGGGAAATGAATGTATCGACGGAATCAAACGTCGTATTGGTACAGGAAAGGTACCTGGATTCACCGAAGATAAAGAAGGAGTGTTTTGGTACAAAGGACGTATCTGCGTGCCAGCAGATTCGGAGCTGAAGGAAGTTATCATGAAGGAAGCTCATGATACTCTTTATTCTATCCACCCCGGAGGAACGAAGATGTATCAGGATTTGAAAGAGCAATTTTGGTGGCACAAGATGAAGAGAGAAATCGGAAGCTACATCACCAAATGTGACATCTGTCAAAGAGTCAAAGCAGAGCATCAGAGACCTGCAGGACTGTTGCAACCATTGCAGATTCCGGAATGGAAATGGGATTCCGTAGGAATGGACTTTATCACCGGTTTGCCTACTTCTAGTAGGGGAAATGACTCAATCTGGGTCATAGTTGATAGACTGTCCAAGGTAGCTCACTTCATACCTGTCAAGACTACCTACCAGAGTGTGAAGCTAGCAGAGCTATATATTGCTAGGATTGTCAGTCTGTGTGGAACCCCCAAGACCATCGTATCAGATCAAGGAACCCAGTTTACCTCAAGATTTTGGCAGAAAGTTCAGGAAGGATTAGGAACCAAGTTGAACTTCAGTACCGCTTATCACCCGGAAACTGATGGACAGACTGAGAGAGTCAACCAGATCCTAGAGGATATGCTTAGAGCTTGTGTGTTGGAATACGGATCAAATGGGAAGACTGCCTGCCTTTCACAGAATTCTCATATAACAACAGTTATCAAGCTAGTTTCTAGATGGCACCCTTTGAATTCCTATACGGAAGAAAGTGTCGTACCCCTTTGAATTGGTCGCAAGTAGGAGAGAGTCAGATCTTTGGATCCGACATTCTCCGGGAAGCAGAAGAGAAAGTTCATAAAGTCCATGAGCACCTCAAGACCGCCCAATCCAGACAGAAGAGCTATGCTGACAAGAGAAGGAGAGACCTGAATTTCAATGTCGGAGAGTTTGTATATCTCAAAGTTTCACCTTTGAAGGGAACTCAACGATTTAGTCTGAAAGGAAAGTTAGCCCCCAGATATATCGGACCCTTCAAGATTCTGAACTGTCGGGGAGAAGTATCGTATCAACTGGAACTGCCTGAAGAGATGTCAGCCATCCACAATGTTTTCCATATCTTGTTACTTCGCAAATGCTTGGAAGTGACCGAGAAGACTGAAGTTTTCAAGAACATCGATCACAGAGCTGTAGAAATCAACAATGACCTGACCTATCGGGAAGTGCCCATCCGTATCTTAGAAGAAGCCTACAGAACCACCAGGACCAGGAGTATCAAATTTCTCAAGATTTAGTGGAGCAACCATACCGAGGAGGAAGCGACTTAGGAGCGCGAAGATTACATTAGGACAGAGTTCCCAGATCTTTTTAGTTCCTAGTTTTCTTGTAAATCTCGAGAGGAGATTTTGTTTAAGGGGGGAAGGTTTGTAACATCCCAAAACTTTAATCCAAGCTTATCAAGATCCAAATCATCAAAATTAGGGTTAACAAAAACTTTTCCAAATTAAAAATGAAAGCATTCATGTGTATGAGCATTTAATTTAGGAATTGATTTGAATTGCCATGGTTCTATGATTCTTTGGTTGTAAAATGTTTGTATGGTAAATTAAACATCATCTATACCTTTCCCAAGCAAATCCCAAAGAAAATCAAATAAAAAACAATTAAAAAGGAGGAATTGTCATCTTGGTCATTTTAATCCACTACACTACTTTGAGTGATCCTAGCACTCATTTCTCAACAGAAATAATTCTAGATCTTTACACCCCTTGCTAGTACACATAATGAGGTACCAAGGCCCACTTTGTGATCTGCTAAAAACATTCAAATGCTAATTTTAAATGACAGTTTAAAATTGAATCTATTTCATATGGGAAGATCCCACTATTTCAAAAACCACTCAAACAAGCTCCATTTTCAAAACCCAAGCAACCACAGAGTATCAAGCTTATGCCTAGCAAACCCACCAAAAATCTTTTCAAAATTCAATAGTTTATTTCATGCGGCCATTTCATCAAACACATGGCAGGCATAATTTACACCCAAATCCTAGCTCACTATTTTGAACAGGGTTTTGCCCCCAAATGATCTCCATTTAATCCCCTTGTTCCCTCATGATCTAACCAGACCATTAGCACCTCACCCCCTTGTCCCTAGCCACATTTCCGAGCCACCATGAGCACCAGCTCGCCGGCCGACCATGCACTCACCCAAGCAGACCACCTCCCTCTCTCTCGCCATGTCTAGGAGGTAGCCAGGACCTCACCGCCACCCTCTGTCCATTCCCCGAGCCAAGCCCATCAGTGGACCACCGAGCAATCCACGCGCCCAGTGCCACCGCGCCATGCCAAGCACACGCCAGAGCGCCGCACCCAGCACGCATGCACAAGCCGCCGCTCGACCGTAGCCCGCGCACACCGCTCCGCCACGACCTAGGGAACACGATGGACACGCCCATTCGCCACCCAATGCACCATAGGCACCGCTCGCCGTGGACACCCCCGCCTCTGCCGCTCAGAGCGCCAGCTACCCCCGACCGCATACCACCGCCCCTAAGCTAGCATTAAGTTACTAGAGCACCACCAGGAGACCGCCCGTCGATCGCCACCCTCAGCCATGCCGCTAGCCGCCGTAGCCATGTCGCCACCTTCGCCTGCCCATTCCTCTTGGTCTCGCCATCGAGCCTATAAAAGGAGGGCACCCCCAGCCATTTGAAGCACACCACTCCACTCCCCTCACCTCACTGGCCGTTCCCCACCTCTAGCCAGAGCAGCGCGAGCAATTGCTTGCCAGAATTTGGCCTGAGTAGATCGCAGCAAAGGAGGAAAGGGCGCCGCTGATTGCGACCACCCCCGGAGCTGCCTCGACCGTCCCTGAGCTCGCCGTTGACCACCAGTTCATTTGCCCGCCTCGCCGACCTTTCTAGAGCCCTGGTACGCCCCCTATGCACCCCCACCGAGCCGCTAGGGTTCGAGCTCGCCGGGGACAGGTCCGTCGTCAACGACAAGCCACAGCCGTTGATCCCCACTCTAATCCAACGTCCCACCTTGCCCCGTACCGCTTCGCGCGTTATGAGCCACTGACCGGTGGACCCCCCTGTCAGCTGAGCCTCGCGCTGCGGAGTGACACTGGGCCGGCCCGTTAGAGTTTCCCGCGCGACCCAGATAGTTTGAATTAGAATTTTCCTATTTAGTTTAAACTCAGTTCTCTCTCTGAGTTTGAAAATCAATTCAGAGAGATTTACATATCCAAATTGCATGAAACCAATTTGGCCTGAAAGGTATTGAAATGATCTATCCAAGCCCGTTGGATTTAATTCAATTAGAGTTATAGATCCCTCCTAGTAAAAATAACAAAACAGAAGCATTTGCACCTTGCAACATTTTTATAAAATCAACCAAGTGAGCTTTTGAGTTGATTCCAACTCTCAAAAATCACATTTCACCATACCTATCTGAATATGTAATAATATTAAGGTTTACATGCAGTGACTTTGGACTAGTACCAAAATGATGCTATATAGGCATTTCTAGTCACTTTAAATCATTAAATATTGAACTTAAACCAAAGTAATTATGATCCAATCCTTAAATCACATTCCCACATGTTAGAATACGTGGTGATGACATGTGTCCACATGATCCCATATTTTAAGTGGTGAATATTAAATCTTAGTTAATTTTTTTAATGAGTAGAAATTACTTTTCTAAATTAAAAAGGATGAAACTATTGAATTAAACTTGTGACGCTTGAGATGATAATAGATCATCCAATGTGTGTCTTAGAATGCTAAGTAGACTAGTTAAGTATTGTTTGGTGATTGTGTACTCCGTATGTATTTATAGACGATTGTACCGACCAAGTCTACGAGGAGGAGGAGTTCTACCAAGAAGAAGAAGAAGAAGAAGAAGAAAACTTCAACCACTGCACCAACCAAGGCAAGCCACCATTAATAGTGTAAGATATTGTCGCAAGCTAGAATTAAGTTAGTTAACTTGATCCAAGATGCTTTAGGCATGCTTGGATTATACCACTTTGACTAGTCTTTACCCCAAGTCTTATTTACAAGCTTTACTTTACCCAAAGTTCTTTACTTGTTTTGAAGGTAGCATAAAGGGTATAAAACTTGACCTATTTAGAACCCCTTTAGATGTCATTCTATGGCATGAGATTGAACCCATCATTGTCCACCTTAGTGAACACTCTTAACTTAGTAGTTTAGAGTAGATAAAAACTTGAGTCACTTTAGATGGGAGCACTTGGTGAAAATGAATTATGAAAACCTTGGAATGATGAGTCATTCTATTGAGATGTTTTGACATGTGTTGAGAAACACAAATGGTTTATGATGATGAAAATGTTGAGGCATGAGCCTTAACCCTTTTATAAAACTGATGGTTGGATTCGGATGCGATACCATTCCAAATTTACCGTACAACCACACTACCTGAATTGGGTAAGGCTTAGCTGGAAATTTATATGCATTAGTATTAGTTCCCTCGCGGGAGAGGTTTGAGCTGAGGCTACCTCTCAATGTTGTCCACCTATGCAGTATAATGTTGTAATTCCCAATCGAATCTCAAAGGAGTCAAGATGATTAGTATATGCATGTATGCTTTCTCGGTGTTTGTCAATTGCCCCGTTGTAATTTGTTCACCCAATGTGTCATTTATCTTAAGGAGAACCACCACTAGTGAACTATGGACCCTGGGCCTTTCTTTTATAATCAATATACAATTGTTTACTGTTTTCTGTTTACTTTCTGCAAGCTTTTACTTTCTTCCACAAAATACGTTTAATCCTTTATTTTCAGCAAAACCGGTGAGATTTACAACCTCACTGTAAGTTGGGGGAAAAGTTTTGTGGTTGTGTTGTGCAGGATTCCAAGTTGGCAACAACACCTTGGAGGTGTTTCCTTGCTCCTACTGGTTCGATAACCTTGGTTTCATCACTAAGGGAAAACTTACTGCTGTGCTCATCATACCTTCCTCTTGGGGTTCCCAAACAAACTCGATATATTTTGGGTCATCAAAGAGCACATGTATAATCTGGCTGTTTATTATCTGCTGTCTGATATATTCACTATCATGTTCTTGCAAGAAAATGAATGTGTAAGATGGAAAATAATTAGATCAAATGCTAGAACATACTCTGGTGGCCTTGTACTGGTGTTCGTGGTAGCTCTGGGTTTGTGTTGGCTTTCTCTTGGCCTGGTTTTGCTCCTCCTGGTGATGATGTTCTTGTGTGGTCTTGCTGTCCACCTAGAACATCCCCCTCCTCAAGTCACCATCTTTGCTGGTGATCTCCTGGGTTTTCTCAGGTGAAAATTGGCTTGATCTAGTGTTATGGTTTCAAGATCTGGTGTTGTTCTTGGTTGTGCTGGAGACAAACTAGGTTTGAGCTCTCTCTCTCTGCGAGGCGGATAGCAAAGCTTGCTTTGCTCTACACTGCTGTGATTTAAACTGCCCCCTTTGCTCTCGGCTATTGACACCTCAATGCATGCATTTAGGTGTGTGAGTTGCTTCACTGTTTGCTTTGGCTGTGGATGAGATCAAGTAACTATGGTTTAAACTTCCCCATCCTTTTACTATTACTTATCCTGGTGAAACTTACCACTTTGCCACTTGGCTTATAATGTGACACTAGAACTATTTGATTAAAATAACAGATACTGCACTTTGGTGAAACTTTCCCTTTCAAATTACTCTATGATGTAATATGAACAATGCACTTCACAGTTCACCACTAAGAGTAAAACTAATCACTAACATTTTACTTATTTGTTGAGTTCTTTACCTTATTTTGCAGGAACAAAGTCTGGATGCTTAAAGATATAGTATAGGAATAGATAGATAGATTCTTATTGTAATCTAATTTTATTCTTTTTGTAAAGAATCTTGTAATAGTATTCCTTTGATTTAATAAAGATTCATTTTATTGGACTCAATCCCTTGTAATATTCCGGCTTGGTGTATATATATACCCATTTGTAATACTATTATGGAATAAAGAAAAGAAATAAGAATTCATTTCTTATTTGAATTTCCTTGTCTTAATTTCATATTGTTGTTGAATATATATCTAACAATGTTAATACATCCTTTTAGAAAACCTCTTTATAATTCTAACTTATAATTTTCAAATATTATTCAAATAGTTTGAATTTCAAATTTGAATTCAAAATATTTCCCCCCAAAACAGAATAATGCATAAAGGTCATGTCAAAATTTGTAGCAATCACTTCAGAGAGCTATGCCTACCTATAGATAGTGAAAGAAACTCTGATCTCTTTAGGTTTTTGTTTGGCAATAAATTTACCCTGATTTTACAGTTGAATGCATGCAAATGCACATATTCCTATTTCTACCCTCCGTTGGTTCCTAAATGCTGGGGTGTTACAGTCGGGCACGGCCACGGCAACCTGGCACCCACCCGAGTTGTCTGCCTCAGTTGCATGCTCACTAGTTGGAGGTTCCCGGCGGAAGGATTGGCCGCTCTCTTGCACAGGCTTAACTTAGCCACGGTTGATGTCCAGCCAGAGCGGCCCCCTTGATGCAGCTTCGTCACAGTCGAAAGGGAGGAACACCAGGACTGGCGCTTCATTGTAGAGGTCGACTTTTGTTCGCCTGCCATGTTGACACCTCCATGACGCGGCTAGCACAGGATCAGTAGCCTCAAGGGGGCCCAAAATCACGTCATCGGCCAGCAAGACCAACGCACGTTTTCCACGGGCAGCTAGGCGCTCTACAGAGGCGGCTCCAACGGCGACATGTTCCCACCAGATGAATTGTTCCCAGGCCTGGCCTTGAGCCGAAGTAGACCTTCGAGGACGACGCAGCCAATCCACCTGTATTCCTTCATGTATTTGTGAGGATAACATGCCTTTCGTGGAAGAAAAAATTCGTCGGACAGTAGAATGAAGGGGAAGTTGAACTACTTTTTGTGAAGGAATAGTATACTAGTAGTACTACTAGTGGTGCTACTTAATTTTACTCCCACCGCTACAATGAATAAATAATAAGGGGACCTTGTTTTTGGTATTTTTCTTTGACCAAGCATTTCTCCAAGGAGTACTTTTTTAATGCTCCAAGGAGTACTTAGTACAAGGGCAACATGTAGAGCGACCGCTTGACGGTGCGTCAGTTTTTTCGCAGTCGGTGGTGGTCTAGGGCATTAACAATCACAAGAGAAATGTCATATCGGTACTTGTAGCGGTCGTACTTTCAACTGAACGCAGTCTATCGGATAGTAGGGGTACTATACACTCTCAAAACAAAGGTGGCGAGCAGCTGGCAGCTCGCGTAACGAGTTTGGTAAATTCTTGGAGTATGTACTCCAGTATACAGTACTAGTATACTTACTAGTAGTAATAAGTTGCACATGCTTTAGTACTTCGGCACGTGAGACTCAGATAATAGAACTATATAAGTATGTCATATTATCACTATATAGAAGTACTCCGGCACGTGAGACTCGATCATATTTATATTTTTTAAGCTTTACCTATTATATAATCTTACCATACTATATTGTGTACGTAGTACTTTGAACTTTGAAAATCGATCAAGACTAGCAAATCCAAACATTGCAAACCGCTAGATCTTCTATCCATGTTAGCATATAGAATATTCCATTGATAGTCTTTAGCACAGTGAACGCTATGCACAAACCTCAAAACATACTTCTTAATAATTCTAGAATCTTCTTCATCGTTTTTCTCAAGATATCGAGTAATAGGTAGCTAATAGTAGTAGGTTGATTTCTACATGACACAAGGTACAAGAACCAATTATACACCCTATACTTTATGGACATGGCTCGAAATTATATTTATTTTCCAGCTTCACCTATTATAGTTTTATATAAATAAAAGATGATATATTATACGGTACTTCTATTACTATCTAATTCTCACGTGTAAGGCACGTGCAACTTACTATAGTGCTAGGACTCCGTGCAAGGTACGCACTACTCCATCCCGAAGTACTCCTCCCTCTGTTTTTGATTATAAGGCCAGAGACCTTTTAAAAATTGCTTGAGATTATAAGCCATATCTCATTAGTTGTTCTCTCTTCACCAATGATGCATTTCTTTTTTTCTCTCTCTCTTCTATGATGCAAGTGAAAATATTTGTGCACGAGGCAATAATGAGGTAGAGTAATTAACTTTCTTGGTTTTATTAACTTGGCTCTATGGCCTATAAGGGCATCCACTATGTTGTACATAAGGTTATCCACAAGACAAAAAGTAGTCCATAAGGCTATCTATATACATAGTGGAGGTTCACTTTAGGGGAATTTCCTTAAGGGTGACCTACAAGCTTGTGGGTTGTCCATAAGCAATAAACAATTATTTTACTCTCTCATCTCTCTTGCTTGTGTGTACTTTTAATAGATAAGTGGGTCCCAACTTATGGTGAACTTGACCTCATACATTGTAGCTATTTCCATAAGCTGTATGGGTCACATCTTATGACAAAAGTTCACCTTATACATAGATGATGCCCTAAGGCTGGTCACGAGCGAGAGTAAATTAGAGTAGTACCATATTACTACTACTACTACTACTCTAAGTTACTACCTTCATACTAGTGGATAGTGTGATAAGTGTAGTAACATAAGTAGCAAACCTTATTTATTATTCGTAGACACATTTTGCATTGGAAAGTGTGATGTGATGGTAACATATTACTTATGTTACTCTATTTGCTGCTATCTTTATTAATTGCTTACCACATCATCTTTTTTGCGTAGGTGGCATCTATGTTACCACTAATGTTACTCCCACTATGACTAGCCTTAGACTAGTCACAATCGAGAGGAGTATGATACAGTATTATCATGTACTACTCCCTCTGTCTAGAAATAACTCTATTACATTTGTCTAGATTCAAATGTATCTAGACATATTTTAGTGTGTAGATACATTCAAATCTATACAAATCCAAGTCAGTTATTTCTAAATGGATGGAGTATATCATGATACTAGTATGTGATACCATCTCCACAATATGTAGTGCTATTATCATGTACTGTATAATACTTAGTACTAGTAGTTTTATAGTCTTAATATATATATATATGTAATCTCAAGGTAAAATTGTGTATAAGATTTATTTGAGATTATTTTTTCTATGATAATCTACCTGTGATACCAACACAATCTCTTTCATCATTAATTGTCGTGACACATAAGCATTTTCCATGCATGTAGTAATGCATGATACGTACCACCTGATAATCCCATTGGGGCTAGTCTCATCCCAAACAAAGGTAGGTTAGTACTAGTCCATCCATCCTGGAGTAGTACTGGAGTACAATATTTAGTCTTCCACACAGCCCTAGGTACACACCACTTCCATAGTTTTCTCCGTGTCAGTCTCTTGCCAAAGATATAAGGTATTGGCTCATGGCCATTGAATTTAGATGGAAGGACGATATTGCCTAGAGTGAGATGAGGAGTCTAGTACTCCTAGTATTTAACTATAGTACCAGTTTCTCTAGCTCGCTCTCATCAACCCTCTCAGATCTGCGCTCCTCCCTTTGCTATCTCGCTTGGTCTCAAAATCCGTCTCAAATCCGCCGCAGTTGAAGAAGGTGGCTCTATGGTGGACAAGTGGTTTGAAGCTATGATTGACATGAGTGCAATGAGGCAGGTCTTCAACTACAGGCTGTGTTCTCAAATTGTTCGTCGTCTGATACATTGCAAATGTATCTATAATTTTTGATGCTACATGCTTGGTTTTATCCACTTTCTTGTGTTTTGTCCACACTTTGGAGTACTTTTCATACGATTTCTTGGACTAACCTATTAACAAGAGCCATAGTGCCAGCTGCCTGTTTTCTGCTGTTTTTGGTTCCAGGAAAGTCAGAAAATGAATATTCTCGGAATTGGACGAGACAAAAGCCAAAGTGCCTATTTTTCCAGAAGACTCTAGGAGCCAGAATACAAGACGGAGGAGGGCCAGGGGCTGGCCACACCACCCCCAGGCGCGGGTTGGGCCTGGCCGTGCCAGGGCATGGTGTGGTGTCCCTAGGCACCCCCTCGGTCTCCTTCTTCGCCTATAAGAAGCCTTCTGACCTAAAAACTTCGGGGGGGGTCGACGTTTTTCCAGAAGGAGTTCCGCTCCGCCGCCACCACCAGATTCCACGAAATAGCACCAAAAACTCTGTTCTGGCACCATGTCGGGACAGGGAATTGGAGGAGATCATCGCCATCATCATCACCATCGCTTCTCCATCGACCATCCATGTTTCCCCCATCTATGAGTGAGTAATCCCCCGCTGTAGGCTATGGGGATGGTAGGGATTTGATGAGATCATTCATGTAATGGCATCAGATTGTTAGGGCATGGTGCCTAGTATCTTTTATTAGTGCTTTATGACTTTGTTGCGACTTGTTGTGCTTAATGCTTGTCACTAGGGCCCGAGTCCCATGATTTCAGATCTGAACATGTTATTGATTCATTATGATAGTATTGTTTTTGGTCTTATCTACAAGTTGTATACACACGTTGTTGTCCGGAACCTATGGCCCCGAAGTGACAGAAATCGGGATAACCAGAAGGGAATGGCTTTCATGTGAGGATCACATGTGTTCACGGAGTGTTAATGCTTTGCTCCGGTGCTCTATTAAAAGGAGCACCTTAATTGCCATAAGTTCCCTAGAGGCCCCGCTGCAAACGGGCTGGCAGGACAAAAGATGTTGTGCAAGTTCTCATTGCGAGCACATATGACTATATATGGAACACATGCCTAGGATTGTCTAGTACTTGGATGCTTTATCTTATTTATCTACAATTTCCCTATGTTCTGATTACTCTGTGAATTGTCTTGTCCATGCAACGCCCATCCATCCATATGCCTACCGCACTCGAATCCCACTGTTACTGCTTTTGTTACTATTGTCTTTACATTACTACTGCTGCTACTTTACTATTCCTACTACAAAACTGTTGCTACAGATAAACTGCTGTGAGCAAGATTGTTTCCAGGTGCAGCTGAATTGACAACTCAGTTGTTAAGGCTTATAAATATTCTTTGGCTCCCCTTGTGTCGAATCAATAAATTGGGTTTCGCTTCCCTCGAAAATACTGCGATACACCCCCTATACTTGTGGGTCATCAAGACTATTTTCTGGCATTGTTGCCGAGGAGCATAGCTTTATTTATCAAGTTCACTTGGATTCACTATTGTTCAAGCTAAGTTTATTTTCTCCTTGTTTGCTTGTTTCTTTATCAAAAATACAAAAAAAATAGTTCCTACTCTCGTTGTTATTTTTGCTGGTCGGTTATTGTCTTGCTTTATCATGCTTGTTGTCAATGGTTGGTTTCTTTGAAACTGAATCTTATTGGCAAGGTGGGTTCACGAAAGAGGAAAAATATTATTATAAGGAACACCGCTTGTCACAAAAAGGGAAACACTTATGGGGACAAATTGATAGATTGTATACTATTGCTAGAAATATGTGCTCTACTTATAATGTTACTTATTGCCTTGATAAATCTTGTTGCTGTAGGAGGTACAAACACCTCCCTTTTCAATGTGAGTATAATGATAATGTTACCATATCTTCCTATGTTAAGGGAAATTATGACCTTTATGATGTGGAACAAATTGAGGAATTTATTGCTTGGAAAGGTGCATTTGAACTAGCTAATTTGCTTGAAAATATTGATGATTCACCTTATAAGTATGAGGTTTATGGTATACTTAAATTTTTCTTTGATAATTACAAGGATGAAAATGGCTATATCCTTGAATATTTTAATAGATGCTCTCCACAAATGGAAGAGACTAATGCCTTGCAGGATCCTATGGAAGAAGAAATTGATGAATCTGAAATCTCATTAGATGAAAAAGAGGAGGAGAGTGATGAACAAAAGAAGGAAGAATGGATTAGCTACCCATGCCTACCTTCTAATGAGAGTAACTCTTTATCCCTTACATTATTTGATTGTCCTCCATGCTTACTAAAGGAGGATGATTGTTATGTTCCTGAGGATTCTCTTGAAAATGTTTATGATAAAGCTCTAGTGCTTGTAGATCATGAAAAGCATGCTTTATGTGATAGTTATATTGTTGAGTTTATTCATGAGGCTACTGAAAATTATTATGAGAGAGGAAAATATGGTTGTAGAATTTTCATGGTATTGAATCACCTCTCTATGTGCTAAAAGTTTTGAAGTTACTCTTGTTTTATCTTCCTATGCCTGTCACTTTGTTCTTTGCGAATTTATTTGCTTACACGATTCCTATGCATAGGAAGCAGGTTAGACTTAAATGTGTTTTGGATTTGCTTCTTGATGCTCTCTTTTACTTCACTTCATATTTCTTTTGAGAGCATCCTCTCAAACTTTTATGCCTGAAAATGATAATATGTCTATTATTCTTGGGAGACCTTTTCTTAAATACTGCAGGAGCTATTATTAATTGTAATAAATGGAAGGTGACATTCAATGTTAATGACAAGGAACACATTGTCTATTTCCTCAAGAAGATTTAAAGGACTTATGGTTTGAATTCAATTGAACATGTTGAGGGCATTCAAGTTGGAGAAATATATTGTCCCATACGAAGAGAAAAATTTGAAACTATTATGATTGGGACCATTGCTATCAAGGTTGAGGTAACATAATCATTAGTGGGATACAAAGTTTTGTCTCATATGGAATTGTTTTGGTAACAAGACCTGATCAACCTTGTTAACAAAAGGAATTCATTGAACAAAACAATGTTGCACGAGTACCCGGGATGTGAAAAGTTTTGTCTTCTGCTTTCACGAGTAGTGCTTTGGCAAGGCCGCGACGCACATTGCATGCGCACAATGTGTTGGAAAACTGTCCGATGGCCAGTACCCGGGATGTGAATACAAAGGCGTCTTCGAACCAACCACTACCGTGGATCATATGTCCTCGGGAATGAGGCTCAAGTGCAGCAAAAAGGTTGTGACATGGCTGGTAGCTTCCTCGAGTTCATCGAACACCAGACGGCATGCCTGCACGAGCAGAGGGCGACATAGGTTCTTGACAAAAAGAACCGTATGATATTCGGGTGTCTATGTGTCTGCTGATTCTGTCTATAGTATGGTTTAGTTTCTTCCATGGTTGTGTTGTACCTATACTAGTTATGTTATATAAATAAACTGAATCATCATTGCATCCACATAGTTTCCCTCTTTTACCGATAGAAAGGGGAAGTACCACCAGCCTCAGCATCTACATAGTTGCTCTCTTTTAGCTAAAAAGCTTGAAAATCTATAGAACTTGGGTGGCCCTACACAGCCTATGCAAATATCGGTTCCCAAACCACTTCTCATCCATCCGGCACCGGTGCCTACGCTGCACAGTTGATGCCACAAAAAAATTCAAGGAACCAGAGCAGCTACTCTCTCTCCGATGCCCAAACTAAGCATATGTTAAAATATTGGTCTTTCATGTCCAGCTCAACAACCCTTCCTCTATTTAACACAGAGACAACAGCCATCCCTCTGGTCAGGTTAAGCTAAATCATTTTTTATCAATGTGGGGTAGATTTGTTTTCTGCAAAGCGGTGCCCTCCATTGTGGAGACGGTGCCACATAGACATTATTTGGCATCAGTTCAGAATAGACCAGGATTGGTAAGTTTGGAGAGCCAATTTCAAGGATTTGGTGTTGGAGTTCGATTTACCTTTTCCCTACAAATTCAAGGTTTATTTTAGACTTCCCCTAAGGCTAGTCATAGTGGGAGTAACTTATTAGCTAGTGACTTGCATGTACATGCAATGCCAACTAAGCAAATTGGTGACATGGCATGATAATTAATGATGAAAGAGAGGGGGTACTAACTTAGCTAGTTACCATAACATCACACATACCAATACTATATGAGTCTAGAACCTAATTAATTAGGTCTTGGATGACACCACACACATGTTATCACCCACTATGAAGGTAGTAACATCTGCAAGTTAGTAGTCTAAGATATTCAGCACTATGCCCAGCCTAAATAAAACCATGAAGATAGGACAAGCCAGGGCTAACGTTGGGGAGTGACGAGGTAGCGTGGCCCCGCCTTCGAGCAGTCCATTCTCACCCATTTCCCCTGGCCTCTTCCCCCTCATCTAGGCCAGCACCATCGACTAGCCCCGCCCCCATCCCCTCCCTTCCCCCCACCCCCCCCCCACAAAAAATCCCCAAATGGCGGCACCGCGGGAACTAGAGCGCTCCTCACAGGAGCGCATCATCGAGTCTAACCCCATGTCGTACACAATGACACTGAAGATCTTCTTCTCGAGGATGAGCTTAGGAGGATGCCTGTCTCCATCCCACCCCCTCTGGAGGAGGACGATGCCGCGACCACACCCTATGAAGAGGAGGTATTGAATCTCAGCCTACCTCCCAGCAAGCTGCAAAGAGCGAGCAAGGTCGTGGGAACTATGCACAAAGTTCTTGGCCATGTATGGCTGTTAAAGAACATGCAACTCACGGCGGAGGAGTGGGACATCATCATGTCGTACGACATTCTGCACTGGCTCTAGCATGAGGTGTGTATGTGGTTCGACGGGTTCCACTTTGACCTAACCCTCAGCGTGGATCTCCGGCTCATCGTCAACCTGCCAGCACTTCAAGACAGTTGGTACCTGGTTGAGCAGGAGGATGGCCACTGCAACATATGCATGCAGGCGCTGTCGAAGTGCACAACGGTGTGTCTCCGAGGATGCAACCATTCGTACCACCACAAGTGCATATTCACTTGGTTTGAGACCAACGCTAGCTGCCCTATCTGCCGAGACAATGTTCTTGCCCATCTCTACTGACACGAGGTGCAGATGCCCCCTTCTGTATGAAACCTGGTCCTGTGGTTGATAATTAATTAATGTACTGAACCAATGTATCTGCTGCACACCAAGTGAACCTGTTCTACATATGTTTGCACTTGTCGAATTAATCTTAATTCAATTTATATAGGGAAAATAATTAGTCTAGGATTACAATCCAACAGGAAACTGCCATCATGTATTTTACAAAGAGAAAACCAATATGATTACATTGTTCATCATCTCACTGCATAATATGAAACAATAGTCTAATCATCGTCACCATCATCGCTTTTAGCACCGCCGCATTCTAGATCCACATATTCCGACTGGTTGGGATCTTCTTCCCCTTGCAATCCATCATACATGTCCTGAGATTCATCAGGTAGAACCAGTTTATTCCTATCTTTGTCGACTACACTAACCTCAAAAGTGAAATCTACTTGTCCATCATGCGTAGAGCCGCCTCTGGCAATCAAATTTTCATCGATGTTAGCCAGCTTAGTTACCATACAACCACTGGGATTATCTTGGTGGGCAACATCTATGGTGACTGGCTCGTCATACTCATTCACATGATAGGTGCTCCTTTCCTCAAACTTTTGCACATATTTTCAGTCGTTATTATCTCTTTCATCGAAGAATATTACCTTGGAAGCTTGAGTTACCAAAATATAAGGTTCATCCTTGTACCACTCAGTAGTAGTATTGATTGATATGAAATTCTCATCATTTCTGGGGCCTATTTTCTTGTTCAGATTTTGGTCATACCAATAACACTTGAATAGAACAACAGATCAACCACTAGTCTTGTAGTTATAATTCAACTCAATAACCTCTTTTATGTGACCATAGTGATCATAGTCATCTGACTTCTTCATTTTGGTTGTCAAGTGCTCTCCACTGGTCGTGATGCCACTGTTTTGTGTCTTCAGATGTTTCTCACACTCATAAGTGTTGTAGTGGATACCATCATCATTGCAAGCTGAAGTTGTGTGCACCCTCTTTGCCAGATCACGTGATAGGGCATAGAGACCATCACTAACATCGCTCGGAACCTCTTCACGCAGCTTCATGATCTACGGTTATACAAAATAATCAAGAGATCATCTCATGTGCACAATTCATATGCAATTCAAAGTTCAATTGAACATCTTACATAATTCCTAAACCATTCCTGAAACCCACCCCCACATATTGGTGCAGCACAAAAATGATACTCAAGTAAGACATCTGAACATATCTTCCTACAAGTTTCATTTCATATATGTGAGGATATGTATAAATAGTACTCACGCAACACAGTTTTCAGCCTCATCAGCGTTATTCAACACATACCAAGTAAGTTGGTCATATTTGTGTTGCATTAATGTTCTATGTTCCTTCTTTCCTACTAGGCGAACACCATGGTTAAAAATAGATTTTTCAACTTCTTCAATTCTGCCACCTAGATTGGATCTCGTTTTACGATCAGGAATGTATCTTGAGCAAAATTCAAATGCTTCAGCAACAATGTATGCCTCTGCAATGCAAGCCTCTGCTCTAGCCTTGTTCCTAATAGTACCCTTGAAAGTGCAAAGTCAATGTTCTATAGGTTACATCCATCAGTACTGTACAATACCTCTATAAAGTGCATCTTCAATCAGATGAATAGCCAAATGCACCATCACATCAAAGAAGGTTGGTGGATATATCAGCTCAACCTTACACAAGATTTCTGCTATGTCCATCTGAAGACGCGCTACAACTCTTCTATCCAGAGTTTTTCTACAGATTTCCCTAAAGAACTTTCACAACTCTGCAAGCACGTTGTACAAATCCTTGTTCACTAAACCTTTAATGCCAAGAGCTAAAAGCCTTTGTAGTAGGATGTGGCAATCGTGAGTTTTCAACCCTTGGAGCTTGTTCCCCTCTGCATTGATATAATTTGCAATGTTGGAAGAAAATCCATATGGGAACTTCACACCTTGGAGGAAGTCACAAAATAACCCTTTTATTCATCGGCAAGGTAAATTTTGCACCCCAAAATTTGTAATGTTTTTCATTGTCCTTATCAACCGTATCTTTAGGATGCAGCTTCAAGTTATTGTTAACGTTGAGTTTTCGTAGTCAAACCTAGCATTATAGCTATCTTTTGTCTTGGATGGAATGTTGAGTAATATGCCTATAATGCTGTCACATATACTTTTCTCCATGTGCATGACATCAATATTATGTCGATGCGTCTTACCAGCCCAATACAGCAAGTCCCATAGAGTGGATCTGTGATTATAAAATATTCTCAGTTCCTTTTCCTTCCCTTGGGCATTGATACGTCATAAAAGTATCTATAATTTTTGATGCTCCATGCTTGTTTTATATCAACTATCTTATGTTTTTTCTACACTTTGAGGCATTTTTATACATTTTCTGGAACTAACCTATTGACAAGATGTCTTAGTGCTAGTTGCTTGTTTTCTGCTGTTTTTGGTTTCAAAAAAGCTAGTAAGAAAATATTCTCAGAATTGGATGAAACAAAAGCCGAAGTTCCTATTATTACCGACACAAGACGGAGTCCAAAGCAGAGATGGAGGAGGGCACTGAGGCGGCCACACCCTATGGTGGCACGGGCCTCCCAGGCGCGCCACCAGGTGGTGTGGGCCCCCCAGGCACGCCACCTGGTGTTGGGGCCCCTCGGGCCTCCACCTACCTTGCCCCTTTGCCTATATATTCCTCCCGAGATGAAAACCCTAGGGACAAGATCAGAATTCCACGAAAAGTTCCGCAGCTCTGCCACCACCGAAGAGGAGATTCGGGGGACAAAAGTCTCTGTTCCGGCATCATGCCGGGACAGGGAAGTGCCCCTGGAGCCATCTCCATCGACTCTACCGCCATCTCCATCGCTGTTGCTGACTCCCATGATGCGGAGGGAGTAGTTCTCTCTCAAGGCTAAGGGCTCTACCGGTAGCTATGTGTTCATCTCTCTCTCTATGTGTGACCTTATTGAGATCATGAGCTTTGTAATCTATAGATCCATTCTGCTACTCAAGTGCTTTAATTATTCTCTGCTTATCCCCATGTGTGTGAAGTTGACAGTGTGCACACCGTCTGGCACTTTGGCTAAGGTTACATAAATACTTATCATAAGTATAATTTGAGTTGGATGTCTCTATGAGATTGTGTTGTTTGTTGGAACCATCTAGCGCTCAAGGTGACAGTGAGGGGTTATCTAGATGGGGAATGCGAACTTTAAGGTGTGATGTTATAGCCCTACATGTCCAATCGGAGAGTAGTTCAGGGTAGCATAATGAAGAGAAGATATTTATATGAGAGTGTCCACTAGTGAAAGTATGATCCCTAGGCCTTGTTTCTAAGCATTGAAACACTGTTTACAATTAGTCCTGTTACATGTTTGCTTGCTACCACTCTTATTTCAGATTGCAATTAGCACTTATAATCATCCATATTACTTGTATTTCACTATCTCTTCGCTGAACTAGTGCACCTATACACCTGACAAGTGTATTGGGTGTGTCGAGGACACAAGAGACTTCTTGTATCTTGATTGCAGGTTTGCTTGAGAGGGATACCTTTGACCACTTCCTCCCTGAGTTCAATAAACCTTGGGTGCTCCACTTAAGGGAAACGTGCTGCTATTCTACAAACCTCTGCAATTGGAGGCCCAACACTGTCTACAAGAATAGAAGCGTGCGTAGACATCAAGATATTTTCTGGCGTCGTTGCCGAGGAGGTAAGGTAAAAGGTACTCACATCCTCTGGCTACTAAGCTATCTTCTAGTATTGTTGCTGGTGTGTGAGTTCTCGAAGTTATTTCCTTTAGATTATGCAATTATAGCTTTTTGTTTCTTTTTTTTATTTTCACTAGTTAGGCTTAATGGAAAACAACAACAAAATTAGAGAGCTTTATAGTATTTATATTGAGTTAGGACATGAAGTGTTTGAAGAGAAAATTAAAAAACCTATGGAACTTTATTTTCATGCTAATAGAAATGTTATTAGTATGAATTCTTTGAATACCATTATTTCTAATGCTATGGAAAATTCTAAGCTTGGGGAAGCTGGTTTTGATGAGCATGATATTTTTAGTCCCCCAAGCATGGAGGAGAAAATCTATTTTGATGATACTATACCTCCAATATATGATGATTACAATGATGAAAATGATATTTTCAGCACACATACTATTGAGGAGAAAATTAATTCTGATTACAATATGCCTCCTATATTTGATGATTATGGTGATGAGAATAATAATGATAGCTATTTTGTTGAATTTGCTCCCACTACGAATAATAAGAATGATTATGCTTATATGGAGAGTAATGATTATTTTATGCATGTGGCTCATGATAAGAATGTTTTATGTGATAGTTATATTGTTAATTTTATTCATGATGATACTGAAAGTTATTATGATAGAGGGAAACATGGTTTTATGCATCTCAACAATATTAAGTTTCCCCTCTTTATGTTGAAAATTTTGAAGTTGCACTTGTTTTGCTTTCCTATGCTTGTTGCTTTGTGCTTTCATGACTTGTTTCTTTACAAGATTATTTTTCATAGGAAGTGGGTTAGACTTAATTTTTTCCCATATTTGCTTCTTGATGCTCTCTTTTACATCAGTTCATATTTCTTATGTGAGCATCATCGAAATTATCATGCCTATCTTAATGGCTATAAAGAAAGAGCTTTTGGGAGACAACCCATTATATTTTTACTTCAGTTTATTTTTGGTTTGTTGAGTCTTGGCAGTTATTGCCTCTATAATAACCTCTCCTTATCCTTTTTTTTTGGTTTTTGTGCCAAGAATAACCTCTAATGAGAGGGAAGTAAGATATGAGGAAGTTGCTGTCCTGAAACAGATTTCTATGCGTCACTGTAAAAAACCGTGAAAAATCTAAGTACGTCGGATTGAGCTGTAATTCTTTGTGTCTATGCCCCAGGTTATTACCCAACTTTCGTTAGTTTTTCACTTTTCGATTTGAGCAACAGAAGATTTTCCAAAAAATCGGTCTTTACCTGCTGGTCTGTTTTGACAGAATTCTGCCATTATTTGCATTTGCCTCTTAATCAGTTTCTTTTTGAGTTCTCTTGGATCACTTGAGCTTTTAAAAGAAATTGCTACAGTACCTTGTGTTTTAATGGAACTTTTACTTGTGTTGAAACTAAACCCAAAGACTTATTATCTTGAATACACTAATGTTGCTAATGAAGATTGTGTGAAGTTTTGTATGAAGGAAGTTTTCAAGTGTAGGGAGAGAATGATGTGACGAGATGAAGTATGGACAAAAGCTCAAGCTTGGGGATGCCACCCGTGTCACCCCAAGAAATATTCAAGAAGTACAAGCATAAAAGCTTGGGGATGCCCATGGCATCCCCTTCTTCATCAATAATCTCAAGTCTTCTTTCAAGACACTTTTTTTTATTATCTTATGCACTATGTGTTGTTCTTGGAGCGTCTTTGTTTTTAGTTTTCTTTTGCTTTATTTTCCGCAATAAGTTGGTTGGATTCCAACACACTTCTTTTGGAGAGAGACACACCCTATTATTCATTGCCTAGAACACTCTAGTTTTCACTCTTATTGTTCTGTGAGTGTTCTCCTTTGCTAGCACTACGTTTAGCTTGAGTTTTCTTATTATTTTGGCTTAGAACTTTTTAGTTCTTCTTTGTAGATGGGTGAGACATGCTCTCTGGTCTTTATTTATTATTATCTTTGAAAGTTATTTCAAATAAGTCGATTGGTGTTGGAAAAGAGTAGGAAGTTTCATGCTTATAGTGGTACAAAAGGAAGCTTGTTTTAACTATGACTTAGACTTTATCATGTCATGCTAGATGTTCCTTTGACCATATTCTTACTGATTATTGTCGTAGCATGACTTGTTTCAAACAATTGAGATTGCTTAATGTGCCTTCAAAGAATCATGCGTTGTTTTAGCATACAAAAGCATAATATTGTGGTATTCTCCTTTGATGCTTTATTTGGGTTGACTTGGCACATGCTTACACCATGTTAAGACTATGAACCAGTCACTATAGCCTCTATGATCATTTAGTTTTTAACTTGCAATATCACTTTATGCTTTAATTAATAATGTTTTGTCGCTTTGCATGATTATGGCCATTATTGCTCTCTTAGTTGGTCGCTCCCAGTCTTTTGCTAGCCTCCACTTGTACCAAGTATGAGTTCCACTCATGCATCCAACCCCCAAGAAAACCATGTTATTCCAAATAGTCCACTATAAATTCCTATGCATGGTGTGTTACACCATTCCAAGTATATTCATGTTTTATCTACCTTCCAAATTAAACTTGTTATGTGAAAATTAGTGGTTAAATCTCTCACAAACTTGATGGCACACTTTATTTTCTAGCACTTAATAAACTTGAACCATCGTGTCCATCTATGTTGCTTATATGCTTGCACTTTATAAGTTGTGAATTAGCAGAACCATGCTACCATGGGGAACGCTTTCAACATTGCACTTATTATTCAGTTGATATCATGTTCTTTTGTTTATGGATCCCGGTGGTGTGAAATAAAAGGGGAGCTTGTAAGCTCATGGAGTTTGTATGTGTGTTAGAGAAACGCCTGGGTGGCTAGCCTAAGCCATGCCTAATCATGGTGGAAACTTGCAGCATAACCATAGTGAGCATTCTATGAAGCATCCTCTAGTAAAACCTATGCAAATAGCAAATAAAAAGATTGTTGAGATGCTCATTGTCTGTTGCCTTGTCATTTTGATATGGGAAAGCTCCTGTGTCATGGGGTAAGGGGTACCCCGTTGGCGGTTCTCCATGATACACATGTACTTACAATGACAAGAACTTACTTGTGACTAAAGTTGAGTAGCATGAGGTTCGCTACTGGTAAGCAAGGGGCATGAGTTTTTCAACTTATAACTTGTCAAGCATATCCTCATATTTGTGTCACTTTAACCTTAATAACATCAAGATTCTTATGATAGGGGAAATGAGAGATGAAAGCCAATAAGTACCATAATTTTTGGAAGCTCTTTATGAAACTTAAAATCCCTGCTTCCCTATGTGAACAGCCTTTCTTTTTACTTTTATGTTGAGTCTCCATCTTCTAGATTTATGCACCAATTGAGAGAGCATAGTGGTCATTCTTAGTTTAATGTGGATTGTCCCAAAACTTTTTGATTGATTCATAACTTTGATATTGCTCGTTCTTAGATTATTTGTATCTAGTCACCCTTATGAACTTTGAAGGTGTCCTATGCATTTATGTTTTGCTATACCATGAGGGACAAGCTGAATACCACCCTTATCATGTTTTCTATATGTGAAACAAACAAACGTCTTTCAATGCATTGTTATTCATGATCTTTTGTTTGTACCTTTTCATGTTACAACATAGTTGCTATGTCTTATTATTAGAACTCTATCTTTCATGCTCATGTTTAGAGTACTTTGATCCCAGCTATCAATGCTTGTCAAATACCTTGAGATTGTGATGGTTCATGTCACCTCAAAAATTATTCTTTTTATCACTTACCAACTCGAGGATGAGCAAGAGTTAAGCTTGGGGATGCTTGATACGTCATAAACGTATCTATAATTTTTGATGATCCATGCTTGTTTTGTATCAACTTTCTTATGTTTTGTTTACACTTTGAGGTATTTTTATACATTTTCGGGAACTAACCTATTAAAAGATTCCACAGTGCCAGTTGCCTGTTTTCTGCTGTTTTTGGTTTCAGAAAAGCTAGTAAGGAAATATTCTCGGAATTGGACGGGACAAAAGCTGAAGTTCCTATTTTTTCCGACACAAGACGGAGTCCAAAGCAGAGACGAAGGAGGGCACCGAGGCGGCCACACCCTATGGTGGCGCAGGCCCCCCAGGCGCACCACCAGGTGGTGTGGGCCCCTCGGGCCTCCACCGACCTTGCCCCTTTACCTATATATTCCCCCTGAGATGAAAACCCTAGGGACAAGATCAGAATTCCACGAAAAGTTCCGCAGCGCCACCACCACCGAAGAGGAGATTTGGGGGACAGAAGTCTCTGTTCCGGCACCCTGCCAGGATGGGGAAGTGCCCCCGGAGCCATCTCCATCGACTCCACCACCATCTCCATTGCCGTTGCTGACTCCCATGATGAGGAGGGAGTAGTTCTCTCTCGAGGATAAGGGCTCTACCGGTAGCTATGTGTTCATCTCTCTCTCTATATATATATATGTGATCTTATTGAGATCATGAGCTTTGTAATCTATAAATCTATTCTGCTACTCAAGTTCTTTAATTAATCTCTACTTATCCCCACGTGTGTGAAGTTGACAGTGTGCACACCGTGTGGCACTTTGGGTAAGGTTACATAAATACTTATCATAAGTATAATTTGAGTTGGATGTCTCTATGAGATTGTGGTGTTTTTTGGAACCATCTAGCGCTCAAGGTGACAGTGAGGGGTTATCTAGATTGGGAATGCGAACTTTAAGGTGTGCTGTTATAGCCCTACATCGTCCAACCGGAGAGTAGTTCAGGATAGCATAATGAAGAGAAGATATTTATATGAGAGTGTCCACTAGTGAAAGTATGATCCCTAGGCTTTGTTTCTAAGCATTGAAACACCGTT
This sequence comes from Avena insularis, assembly GCA_023614405.1. Taxonomy (NCBI): domain Eukaryota; kingdom Viridiplantae; phylum Streptophyta; class Magnoliopsida; order Poales; family Poaceae; genus Avena; species Avena insularis. The sequence goes on along the minus strand of CM042686.1, from coordinate 126,883,430 downwards.
TACAATCAGTCATGTTACATGTTTGCTTGCTACCACTCTTATTTCAGATTGCAATTACCACTTATAATCATCCATATTACTTGTATTTCACTATCTCTTCGCTGAACTAGTGCACCTATACACCTGACAAGTGTATTGGGTGTGTTGGGGACACAAGAGACTTCTTGTATCTTGATTGCAGGGTTGCTTGAGAGGGATACCTTTGACCACTTCCTCCCTGAGTTCAATAAACCTTGGGTGATCCAGTTAAGGGAAACTTGCTACTGTTCTACAAACCTCTGCACTTGGATGCCCAACATTGTCTACAAGAATAGAAGCGTGCGTAGACATCAGGCATCTGCTGCTACTTCTTCCGCTCTCTTCCTTTTGGATGCTGCTCCTACTATCGGTGCATCTTTTGTATTCTTTTTTTACCTCGTTTGGCAGCTGGTTGTTTTCCTGGTTTGACATTTTTGACCTTTTGTAAATGCACATGCAACTCAGCTGCAGTGAACTTTTGTAGTGTGGTGCCATATTCAGTCCGCTTTCCATAGAACTGCAAAAAAAATTAAGTTTTTTCAGAATTTGTGGCCTTGAGGAAGAAAAACCCGGTGGCCAAGGAAACCAGTCTTATTTTGTAGCCTCACTATGACCTGTTTTGTCACATAGCAAACACATGTGTTATAACCTGATGTTACTCTACCTGACATAGTGCCAAGAGCTGGAAAATCATGCGTGCAGAATAGCACAACAGCAAGCATAGGGAACTTGGCATCTTCAGGTTTGCTGGCAAGGATATCACGAGTGATGACACCCTTACATAGTTCCCGCAAGTCTTGTATAAGAGGCTGCATGAACAGATCAAAATCCTTCCCAGGTGATTTGGGACCTGGGATGAGTAAAGCCAGCAAGCAGTTCAACTGATCATTGCATGCCCAAGGAGACAGGTTGTAAATTGTAACAAGTACTGACCACATGCTGTATGAGTTACTCATGTTGCAAAATGGGTTAAATCCATCTGTAGCTAGGCCAAGTCTCAGGTTCCTTGGATCCGCTGCAAATCCTGGATCAGCCTTGTCAAATTTCTTCCATTTATCAACATCAGCTGGATGTCTTAGTAAGTAATCGTCTGTCTTGAGAATCTCTTTGTGCCATCTTGTTTCCTTAGATGTTTGTTTTGACTGAAACAACCTCTTCAATCTATCTATACTTGAAAAATATCTCAGAACCTTACAAGGATCTTTCTTCTTTTTATCACCATTTTTCCATCTTTATTCGTTACATACTAGGCATTCATCGAGGTTTTCATAATCCTCCCAGAACAGTACACAGTTATTTGGAAAAAATGGATCTTCTCATATGATAGTCCAAGTACCTTGATGTATTGTTTCATCTCGTAAAAGGATTTTGGTAGTCCTTCCCTAGGGATTGACTCGTTCTACACCTTAATCACTGAATCCAAAGTTTTTTTGGTAATCTTGTTGAACGACTTCTCCTTTAGTAATTTCATTACTAGTTCGAATCTTGAGATACCAGAATCAGGTCAGAGAAAGTGATCTTTTAAGAGAATGAGCGCCTTTTTTGCTTGTAGTGGGGTACAGCTCCCTTAATAAACCAGAAATGTCCTCATCCTTGATCTAATGAGCTTCAGGCAGATCAGCATTAGCTAGAGGATCAAGAACAGGCTGATCATATGGTTCACCATATTTAGTCCACCTAATATATGTGCCTCCACCGACCTTGCCCTTTCGCCTATTGTCAACGCCCAGATTTTTAATCCCAGATACCTGTTATGTCATACATCGCAATCCCAGGATTACCATTTTTGCGAGACATAACAGATTGGATATCACAGTACATCATCCATTATAAACCAATATAAGGTCTTACACGAATAAAGGATCTCATGATCCAGTCTTAATACAACAAGCAGTGGAATAAATAATAAGCGTAGCGGTGGGGTCCATCTTCAGTGGCACAGGCAATGCTGACGATGGAAGATAGTCCTAGTTATCTTAGTCGTCCTGCTGTCCTTCATCTTGGTAGTCTCCTTCATAGTCTGGCCACAGGAATAGCCAGGGACAAAAGCCATGAGTACTCTTTAAGTACTCGCAAACTATTACTAACAAGTAAGGTAGTTCTAGTGGGATTGCTAATTCTAAGTTTATTTGTAAAGTTAAGTTTGAAACCTAAGTTGAGTTCAGAAACAAATAAAGATAAAATAAAGTTCTAGAATCACTTAAGTTGGGAAGCTAGTGTCATAGTCACAACCCTGTTGTGGTCAAGTCGAGATTCATCATTCATTTCATAAGTCATTTTGGAAACATCTGACAACGGAACAGTATGGCCACTCCAACTATCCATAACCGCGGATGCGGCTATTCAAATAGTTTGACACTCTACAAAGGTGGTACACTTTCACCACAAGATTCGATACATCTGTCAGGGATAACCCTGAATCATCATACTTAGTATGCAGATAATCAAACATAACCTTTCCTTTACACACCCTAGTATAAGCACCTCTCCTATGAGTATGGCCTCCCAACCATGACCATCTGTCATCTTGGGCACTGCATAGGTGGACAACATAGAGAGGTAGCCTCAGCTCAAACCTCTCCCGTGAGGGAACTAATACTAATGCATATAAACTTCCGGCTAAGCCTTACCCAATTTAGGGATTGTGGTTGTACAGTAAAATTGGAATGGTATCGCATCCGAATCCAACCATCAGTTTTGTAAACGGGCTAAGGCTCATGCCTCAACATTTTCATCATCATAAAACATTTGTGTTTCTCAACACATGTCAAAACATCTCAATAGAATGACTCATTATTCCAAGGTTTTCACAATTCATTTTCACCAAGTAATCCCATCTAAAGTGAATCAAGTTTTGGTTTAGCTCTAAACTACTAAGTTAAGAGTGTTCACTAAGGTGGGATGCTAATCTCAATCTCATGCCATAGAATGACATCTAAGGTTATCTAGCTAGGTCAAGTTTTATACTTTTTATGCTACCTTCAAACAAGTAAGGGACTTTGGTAAAGTAAAGAAAGTAAAAGCTTGAAAATAAAACTTGGGGTAGGTACTAGTCAAAGTGGTATAACCAAAGCATGCCTATTGCACCTTGCTTAGGTTATCTAGCTTAATTCTAGATTGCTAACAATAGCTTGCCTTGGTTGGTGTAGTGGTTGAAGTTTTCTTCCTCCTCCTCTTGGTAGAACTCCTCCTCCTCGAAAGCTTGGTCGGTACTATCGTCTATAGATACATACGGGATACACAATCACCAAACAATACTTAACTAGTATACTTATCACACTAAGGCACACATTTGATGATCTATTATCATCACAAGCATCACAAGGTTTTATTAACTAGCTTCATTCTTTTTATTTGAGAAAAGTAATTTCTACTCATTGAAATTAACTAAGATTTAATATTCTACAATTTAAAATATGGGATCATGTGGACACATGTCATCACCACATATTCTAACATATGGGAATGTGATTTAAAGGTTGGATCACATTTTAATAAGTTTAAGATTAATATTTAATGATTTAAAGTGACTAGAAATGCCTATATAGCACTAATTTGGTACTAGTCCAAAGTCACTGCATGTAAACCTTAATATTATTACATATTCAGATAGGGATGGTTAAATGTGATTTTTGAGAGTTGGAATCAACTCAAAAGCTATTATGGTTGATTTTATAAAAATGTTTGAACGTGCAAATGCTTCTGTCTTGTTATTTTTACTAGGAGAGATCTCTAACTCTAAATGAATTAAATCCAACGGTCTTGGATAGATCTTTTCAGAGGCTTTCCAACAAAATTGGAATCACTCAATTTGGTTCAGTAAATCTTCCTGAATTGATTTTTGAACTAAGGGACAGAATTGGATTTAAACTTAAATAGAAAAACAATAATTTGAATTCATGGGCTAGCGCGGGAAAGGAAATGGGCCGGCCCAGTGACACTCAGCGGCATAGAGGGCGGCTGACAGGTTGGTCCCGCTTGTCAGCGAGACATAAAACCTGAAATGGTATCTAGCGATCTGGGCCACACGATTAGAACGCGGATCAAACTCACAGTCGTCATCAACGACGGACTCGTCGCCGGCGAGACCGAACCCTAAACGGCCGGTGGGGGTCTACTGGGGACGTACCAGGGCTCCAGCTAGTGTGGCGAGGTAGGCGATCGAACTGGACGGCGACGGCGGACTCAGGCGAGGTCACGGCAGGGGCTGTGGTGGACGGAATCGACGGCAGCGTCTCCTCCTCTGCAGCGGGCTCCTCCGGTGCAATTTCCAGCAAACTACGGCTTGAGCGGCTCCGACAAGAGGAGGAAATGTTCAGGGAGAGAGGGGAGTGGAATGATGTAAGGAATTCGTGTTGGGGAGGCCTGCTTATATAGGCGCGATGGTGAGACCAAGAGGTATGGGCGGAGCTCGTCGGTGACGACAGCACAGGGGTCTATCGGCGTGGGTGAGGTAGGCGGATGGTGGGCGGTCAGCTACGGTGCAATGGCGTGGATAGGGGCAGTGGCATATGGTCGGGAGCGTCGCGTGCTCTGGGAGACAGAAGCGGTGCTCGACGCGGCGCTCGGCGACTGTGGGTCGCACGGCACTGGCGGTGTGCTGGGGTCGAGGCGGAGCGGCGTGCGTGGTATGGCGTCAAGGCGCGGTCTGCTGCGTGCTGGCGGCTATCGCGCTCTGGCGAGCTCGCAGAGAGAAAAGGGCGGCGACGCTGGGGATTGGTCCAGGGGCTGGGGTTGATCGAGGGGTGGACCGTGGGCGGCGGTAGGGTTGGGCGGAGCTAGTGGATGTAACACCCTCAAATCGGCCCTATGCAAGTTTTAGCCCTTTCCGCCAAACCCGCATAGAAACGATTCAAGGACGCCCACCAGGCACTTTCGTGCGGGTGGAAAACGAAGTAATACCATTACACAACAGTACTCAATGGGACCCACAGAACAGATATATATACAACAACGACTCAACGAGTCAAGAATACATATATACAATACAAAGATCCAAATCAACTTGAAAACGATAGAGCATCCGACTACGGACAAGATGCAAATGGGGCTAAGAGCCCTGAAGAATAACCAATGGCGTACATAACCCTTCCCAGGCCAAGCCGGAAGGGTAACCCTGCTAACGACGTCGATCTCAAACCTGCTAAAACAAAAGTGGTGCCGACAAAGGGCAAAGGAAAAAGAGGAGCGTCAGTACTGAGGCCAGTACATGGCGAGGCTAGAATTCGGCGGCTCTCGCCTACATAGGTATGGTGGGCTGAAGCGGCAGCGCAACGGCACTAAATAACCTATAGAGATTCGATACAACTGGCGGTTATCAGAGAGGGACAAGAAAGACCTATTCGGATCCAACCTAAAGCTAACACCAAACAAACCCATCCTGGTATTTCCCCCTCGAGACCAAACGAGGAAGTCGGACCAAGGAACTCACACAGTTGGCAGTTTTACTCATTCTATTATAGTTGCAGCATTTACTAGTCAGATGTATAGCATGAGTTATCCTGATAGCATAAGTAGTGGGAAGTTTTAAATAACCATTCCGTTGTAGTTGGAACATTTACTAGTCAGATATAATTGTCCTGAGGAATCCCAAACCCAACAGTTGTTGACACTTCTATCACATTCCATTGGAGTTGTATTACTTACTAGGCAGGTATATCAGAACACAATTCGACCAAGATCCACCAGCTATTGGCATTTTTAATATCCATTCCGCTATACTTGAGCTGATTACTAGTCACATATTAAGTCAAATTTATAGCACTACTTTAGTTATGCTTGTCTATGATCGAGATACTGTGCTCCAAGTCGTCCATAACCGCAGACACGGCTTTCAGAAAGTTTTACCCTGCAGGGGTGCACAAATAGAAACACACACTCGATCAACCTCGGAAAAACCAACTCAAAACCCAACGAGGCATTCACGCCAAAGCGATCACGGGATTCAGAAATATTTCAGGGGGCCACCCCACTAAGCTACCTGCAACGAAGTTGGCCGGCTCCGGAACGGACCCAGGGTTTGCGACGACGGCTATAAACGACTGGGAAACCGAAAGTGTGACTAGGCGTGTCGATACCGCGAAAACGTGGCGCGATCCAATACAGTACAGGTGCTCCACGCACAATCGTAAATAAAGCAGTAAAGCATGGCATAAGTACAGGATAGTAATAAAACCCCAAACTAGTTTGTGGCCCCAAGAAATAGAAATGAATCAAGCTCTAGCTCAGGGGAGTCCATAAGGCCTCCCGGATGTGTATAGTGCAAAAAATCAAGGAACAGGTATCAAGTACTCGGGGCCTACGGGACACAAGTGGACATGAAAAAACCAAATAGCATATATTGCCCACCGGTGCCTCTTTCATTAGTTATCCCAGCAATTTAATAGTTGTATTTAAAGTCATGATCCTCTCCACCAGTAGCATCTCCACCAACCAGCATGTGCCAACCTCCCAAAAACGATGGAACAATAACGACGCAAAGCAGCACCTGAGCAAGCAACTACGACTCGCAAAGCCGACTATCTATCAAACAACAGGCAATAGGATGTGTCCAAGGCAATATAGAGGCTGCAGGGAATATAAATGGTACATAGAAACTAAAGCATCACAAAAAGGATAGCAATAGATCAACAGGAGGGAGTAAAGACTAGAAATGCAAAATAGGTAGAAAGGGGAGAGATGCTCGCCTGGGAAACACTGCCGGAGGTTCATATCCAGAGAACTTGTCGATACTCGCATCAACTCATTGGCCTAATCCGCGAAGAAGCAAACACTAGAAGAAACACCGGATGCAATATTTAATACTACGGCAGAAGATCCGGCATGCTTATGATATGATGCATGGCATGGCACAGATGCGATGCAATTAGGCAATATTAAGCGGAACCGGGGTCCCGACATTTAATTAATAGGTTCAAGTTATTTAGAAGCCCAGCAAATTAAATGTTGTCTTAACAAGAAAAAACATGGCATCGGTACGCTACACAAATTTAAATGGAGCCAATATAAGACTAGAAAAGCCCTCATATAGACTCCATATTTAATTATGATGTGATTCGACTATACAACCCATACCCACGAAATATGTATGCAAGCATGTATAATTGATATGCAACAATTATATGTCAATATTATAAAAATAAGGGTCTCGGATAGGGGTCACACATCAAGGTCCGAAGATCTTGGGGTCCGGGTGTCGTCGGATTGATGATAAGTACGCCATGAGGGGGTCCTCGAGGCGTGCGGAAGAGAGGGGGTGAGACGTACGGTATTCCGGGACGGTGAGCACACAAGTTTACCCAGGTTCGAATCCGCCAGCTTTGGACGGATCCTACTCCTGCTAGCAATCTAGTAATACGGCAGAGCCGGAATATGGGTTACAAGGGTTTCGCCTGTACGAGTTGAGGGTCTAAAGTATTGGGTGTTATCTCGTGCCCTAAAGGCTCTCCCTAGGACGGATTATATAGATATCCGGCCTAGGGTTTACAGGAGAGATCTATCCGGCTACGACTAAGAGTCTGTTACAAAGTACATCTTGAAGTACAAGTAACATTATGGGCCCAAGTCGGTAAGTCTTCTGGGCCTTCCCGTAGCCGGATTGGACTCTGTCTTCTCTCCTTGACTGGGCCTCCCGTGAAGCAATGCTCTAACCCGAAGTGGACCACCCTGGTCAGTGAGGAACTGTGAGGATACCCAGAAAGTATATCCCCAACAGCAGCCCCCGGAGGCCTCCAAGATCCAAAGTCGGATTTTATCATCGTCTAGCTTGATCTTCGGCTTGCAGAATCTTGAAGGGTTCCTGAAACTTCACAACAAAAGATACGATCCGGGTCTTAAAAGTAAGTCGGACCTTTCAACTAGTTACTCGGATTTTCCAGCTCGCTTTTAAACTAAGCCGGAATTTGGTCTCTAACGCCACCTAATACAAGCATGGTCAAGTCACGTCATCTGACAGAATGTTCCGTCAGCACGACCGTTGGTGGGTCCACGATTCGCAGAACTGAGGCGCCGTTTCAATGCATGTGTGGAGATCGAGGCAACGCAATCATCACGCGGGCCCTTCCCAGTTCTTTCCACGACGCGTGGCGGTTAAACTGTAGCGTTTGCACGAATCCTGGCACAGGTAGGTGGATATAAGGGGTTTAGATTTCTTCTTCTCATCCCCACCAGTCCTTTGCCGTTCCTTCCTTCCCAATCTTCCCACGCGCACAGAGCCTACTCGTCCTCCTCCCACAGAGCTCCTAGCGCCGCCATCTTAAGGTCACTTTCTCACCAGATAAAAATGGCTTCTTCATCTTCTTTCTCAGGTTTGGCGGCAGCGGCGAAGGTTGAAGCTGTAGCGGAAAAGGAAAGCTACAGGGGGCTCTGGATCCCCTGCGCCCTCGACGAGGCAGGCCTCAAGAATGTGGAGAAGGAGGGGCTGATCGTCGCCGGCGACTGGCGGAGCGGCTCCGGCGAGACCGTCCCCAACCCGAACGAGGGCGAGCGCGTCCATTTCGGCACCCATCTGGACCGAGGTTTGTCCTTTCCTCCCTCGAAGTTCTTCTCTGAGGTGATTGACCATTATGGAGTTCAACTCCACAATCTTCCTCCCAACTCCATTCTAGAGATGAGCGCATATGTTGCGCTTTGCGAGGGCTTTCTCAGCATTAGGCCGAGTTTGCTTCTTTTCCGGTATTATTTTCATGTCCGGAGAAATTCTATCACCGCCGGTGTTCCTTATATCACCGGCACCATTAGTTTTTCGGTTAGACGAGAACGGGCTTATCCCAAAATTTCCGCCAGTGACTCGGTCAAACAATGGCCAGCCACTTTTTTCTACCATAGGAATATTCCAGCTCCCGGCAAAGCTACTACTTTGTCGGCTTTTGTCGACGGAGCCGCCACGGCCCAGCCTTCCTGGGACGAGGCTGCTCCGGCTCTCACCGACAATCTGATCCTTACTAAGAGGCGGATCGAATATCTTATCAAGCACAAGGGTCTGAAAGGATCTGACTTAGTCCAATGCTGGGTCTCATGTCGGATCCAGCCACTTCAGTACCGCAGGGATAGACTGATGCATTCCATCACGTCTTCCAAAAATGACTCTCTCCGCATCAGCCCCAAAGCCTACACCTCTCAAGGCTACATCAGCCAGATCAAATGGCTGATCATGGAGCGGATCGAGAGGATGATTCCGGAGATTTCTCTGGACATGCACACTACGGATAATCCCGTGGTGTTGGTAAGCTCCTATCAGAACATCTTCTGCGTGTTTCACTTTTCAATATATTGCAATGCTGATTTGTGTATTTATTTTTAGCTTGCTGACCTCCCCGAGTCGGAGCTTGCTCCACTCGAAGGATATCCTCCTGAGTTTTCTCAGGAGACTGAAGTGGTTCCATTGCCGGATCTTGCGCTCAAGAAGCACAAAGCTTTGACAGTGGCTGTTGGCACAAAGGAAGTGCCGGTTGTGAAGAGGTAACCTTCTGTCACAACTTTTCCGCCTTTGTTGTTTACTCAAGTTTCTTTCCAGGATGTAATGTTTCCGACTTTACTACTATCTCAGAGCAAAATCAATCATCAAGGGCAAGGGGAAGGGGACTTCTTCGAAGCCCTTGCGCCAGATGAAGCTTACAATAGCTTCCCCGCCAGGCTCCTCCGACCGTCCTCAACCTTCGCAACTCCGTGATCATCCTTCTCCGGTGATTGCAGAAGATCCGCCTCAAGCGAGCCGATGATCCTTGTCGATATCGACGCCACCACCAAGCAAGGCCACCAAGATAAGGGTGAACCCGTTTCGGGTAATGATCCCTCGGCTGAAGTCTTCGCCGACAACCTCCTCAACAATCTGGGTCTTGCCAAATTTGGCCTGACCTGGAAATCTGCAGAGGAGATCCTCCGGCTGGCCAGGCAAGTCCTGGACAAAAGCCATCTATCCCCCGAAGAGGAGGCGCAAGAAGCAGAGGACGTCAAGTTCTCCGACCTTCTTACTCAAGTCCGCCTTCGCGATGAGAGGATCAGGACTGGCGAAGCCCAACAGCTCCAGGATCCCTCTTACTCTCGCCGAGAAGGTGGCAAAGTGAACGCAGGTTTAGACAAACTCACCATGAGCAATATGTAAGTCGGAATTCCAACTCTTGTTTTTACATTATGTTATATCATATCCTCTAGCCCCCAAGCATGAAGTAGGATATAGAATCCGAGTTTATGCTTTCATTAGGATGCCAAAGAACGAACTAGTGTAGCCCCCAAGGCTCGTGCTGATATTTAGTAAAAATATTAGCCCGAGTCTTAAGTAGCTTTCTGACTTTGGGTATTCTGACTTACTGAAAATATGTTCCTATAACCAGGAATTATTGTCCAATGTCTGTAATAAGCGGAGAGAGATCAAAGCTCTCCGGCTTAAAAATGTTGAGCTCAAGGTAGCCAAAGATGAAGCTGAAGGTAAATATTTCGAGATTCAAACCTTGTTTTTTGCTCTTTCTATGTCAAATTTTTCTGAACTGTTGTTCTTTTTATGACTTACAGCGTTGGTGAAACAATCCATCGCTATGATTGAAGAGGCCGAGAACCTCAAGACCTTGGTGGTGGAGAACAAAGGACTTCGCCAAGAGCAGGAAAAGCTCAAGGTGGATCATGAAACGAGCATAGCTCAAGTCCTGGAATCCTCCTCCATGGCCACTGAAGAGCGCGATCGCAAGATTGCCGCTCAAGATAAAGTTATCTCGGACCTCAAGAATGAGGTTGACAGAGAGAAGGATATCTCCCAAGCACTCCGGGCTGAACTCCAGAGTCTCCGGGAAGAGAAAGCCAAGATTGACGACGTCATTCTTGGTAACTTCCATCTATCTGACTTATCATTTCCTCGACTTTTATCAATGTCGTTTTTTACTTATCTTCATTTTGTGTATAGGTCCTCTGAACTTGACGGACTCCTCCTCGTTCGAGCCCCGCACTCACCGGCTTAACCAAGTCGGTGATCTTCTTCATGACTACCGCCAATCCCTTGAGGATATTGGTGAGTCTCTCAGGATTCCGGACATGCCAAGCATGTCGGACTTCCAGGTGCGGGAGAAGGCCAAGGAGATGCCACAGCTCGTTCGGGACTGGAACATGTCCTATGCACGGACTGCTGCGCAGAACGCTCTTACCATGGTCATGAGCCACCATGGAAACATGGAGATATGGCAAGTGACCAGAGGGTACTGCAAAGTAGATGAAGACGGCCAGGAGCAGGACATTCAAGCTATCATGCACTCCTGCGCCGGCTATGGGTGCCACGTAGCTGACCTGACCAGCTACGAGGTGCCCTTCTTCACCCGCGTGGATACTCCGCCACCTCCTCCAAAAGATGCCGAAGAAGTTTCCGACGATGAACGGACCACCTCGGATCCGGACATCTCGGAACGATACCAAGGCGGAGTGACCAGCGAGCCAGTAGATCCTTCATCTCCTCCTGCATCATAAACCACAAACTTATGTATTATTCTGTGAAAGAACATGATGTGTTTTATAATTATGAAGTACTATGACTTTTTGTTAGTGCTATGTTTTTTATCTATTCAGCACTTTTTTCCTTAGACTGAAATGTTTTCACAAGCACTTATATTTTTCGTCTCGACTTATCGTTTATCCGCTTTCACTTCGCCCCTTTCGTGAGTTTGGCTAAACCTTCACCGAAAATTTGCCGAGCAACCGAGCTCAATTGCTAAACCAGTTTAAACTCGAAACAAAGCCGCTTCCAAGACCAACAATTCACTACTCGGAAAATAGCTGCATCCAAAGAATCGACAAATAACCAAAGTAAAGACTAGAATTTTTAGAGTTATACCCGAGGGTAGCAGTTTTAGAGTCGTAAATCTAAACCGAATCTAACATGAGCATAAAGTACTTTCAAGCATTCTGGGATTTTCGACTATGACATGATCATTAGGAAATAAGATGGTAAAAACTTCTCAGGAAAACTTTGAGGTAACCAAAACTTTTATTTCTCACAGAACATGTACATATGTATGATTACAAAGAAGGATAAACTAAGAATAAAAGGGACGTAGCTGAGCAATATTCCATGATCTGTCTAACTCATCCGGATTTGTACTGCCTCCAGCTCTCTTTCTCTTCTTAGTAGCAGGTCTTTCTTTGACTGGCCTCATGTCAGTTAAGTAGTACGATCCATTGTGCAATACTCGAGGGTAGTTCCTCTGCCCAAGCCCCCGCAACACGTCTTAGTGGTGCTTCGAGTCTCGGTTTCAAGCCTTGTAGAATTAAACCATTTGCTCTTTCGACTTGTCCGTTAGCCTGTGGATGTGCGACTGACGCAATGTCAAGCCAGATATTTTTCTCATCGCAGAATTCAGCCAGTTCTCCCATAGAAAAGTTACTCCCGTTGTCCGTGATAATTCTATGCGGATAACCATACCGGATTATAACATCCTCGACAAATTTTTTGGCTGTTGCTCCAGCACAACTAGTGACAGGTTTAGCCTCGATCCACTTTATGAATTTGTCCACCATCACTAAGAGGTGTGTGAATCCACTTGGTGCTCGTTTAAAAGGTCCTACCATATCAAGCCCCCAGACCGCAAAAGGCCATGTTATAGGTATTGTTCGTAGCTGATCAGCCGGAACATGAGCTTGCTTGGCGTACTTTTGGCAGCCTTTGCATGTCTTGACTAATCGTTCGGCATCTTCCTGAGCTGTAAGCCAGAAAAATACATGTCAAAAAGCTTTTGCCACTAAAGATTTGGCTGCAGCGTGGTGACCACACTCGCCTTCATGGATTTCTCTTAAGATCTCCACTCCTTCTTCCGGAGATACACAGCGCTGAAAAACCCCGGAAATACTCCGTTTATGGAGCTCACCTTTAACAATAGTATAGGCTTTTTCTCATCGGATAATCTGCCGGCTCAGCACCTCGTCTTTGGGTAATTTGCCATCTACCAAGTAATCAAGGTAGGGTTGAGTCTAGCTGGGAATTACAGCCAGAACTGCTATTAAAGGCGAGTCGGATTTGGTCGGATATTCCTCATCTACTCCCTTTATCGAGGGAACTTTGAGGTGCTCTAAAAATGCGCCATCCGGGACCTCTTTCCACGCAGAACCTATTCGAGATAGTGCATCTACTTCCTCATTTTCTGCTCGAGGGATGTGTTGAAATTCAAACCCTTCGAACGATTTAGATAGATCATCCACGACAGCTTTATATGCTGCCATGTGCTTATTTGCATTACAAATATCCGAGACTTGCTGAGCAACAAGATCCGAATCTCCGTAACACATCAAACGTCAGATGCCAATATCCTTGGCAATCCGGATTTCGTGCAGCCGTGCTTCATACTTGGCAATATTGTTTGTCGTTGTGAAGTGGATCTGCAACATGTATAATAGTTTATCTCCTTGGGGTGATTTGAGCACCACGCTAGCCCCCGAGCCCCCTCGAGCCTTAGACCCATCAAAAAAGAGGGTCCAATATTCCGACTCAGGGAGGGTCATGTTCTCCTTGGTCACTGTCCAATCCGCGACAAAGTCGGCAAGGATCTGGGATTTGATTACTGTCCGAGGTTTATACTCAATATCGAAAGTTGAGAGCTCTATGCCCCGTTTGGCGACACGTCCTATGGCGTCGCTGTTGTTGATTATGTATCTCATGGGAGCTTTGCTCACCACGGTAATTGGATGCTCCTGAAAATAGTGTCGTAACTTACGAGATGCTAGGAAAACACCGTAATCCAACTTTTGATAGTGCGGATATCGCTGTTTTTATTCTGTCAAGACCTCGCTGACAAAATAAGTCGGATGTCGCACGTGTGTTCCTGATTTTCCTCCGTCTCTCCACCACCGCGGACGATACTAACGACCTTATTTGTCGCAGCAATATAAAGCAACATCGGTTCCGAGGTTTCGCGCTGCAAGGATGGGAGCAGATGAGAGTACTTTCTTCGTGTCTTGTAGTGCGCCTTCAGCTACCCGTAGAAAATCTTTGGTCTTCTTCAGAGTTTGTATAATGGTGTTTTTTCACCAAGCCGCTTACAAATCGACCGACCGCAGCAATGCAACCAGTTAATCTTTGTACGCCCTTCAAAGTAGTTGGCCTGAAATATTAAGAATAGCCTTGATCTTGTCACGTTCACCTCTATGCCTCTTTGAGACACGATGAAACCTAACAATTTTCCGACTCGGGTATTCCAAAGAAGCATTTCTTCGGGTTAAGCATGATGTTGTATTTTCGTAGATTGGCTTAACGCTTCTCCAAGTCGGAAATTAGTGTTTCCTTCTTTTGCACATCACCGCTGATATCATCCACGTATGCATGTACATTGCGCCCGTTGGTCATGGAGGCAACGCTGCATCGTGTGCTGCACGTAGCTCAAGGTTCTTCAGCCCAAAGGGCATTGTAACAAAATGTAGGTTCAAGGGGTTATAAATGAAGTCTTAACTTTGTCGATTCCTTCATCCGTATTTGGTGATAACCGAATATGCGCCGAGAAAATGTAGGAGTTCGAGCCCGCCAGAATCGATAACTTGATCAATTCTAGGCGTAGCAAACGGATCTTTTGGACAAGCCTTGTTCAAGGCAAGATAATCAACACACATCCTTAAATCGCTGGTGTCCTTTTTAGGACCATTACTGTGGTCCACCAATCAGTATGGATGACCTCTTCTATGAATCCGGCTAACTCGAGCTGTGCTAGTTCCTTAGCTATTGCCTTACGCTTTTCATCACCAAACCGTCATAAGGATTGTTTGACGGGTTTAGCATTCGGGTTTACATTTAGAGAGTGCTCGGCAAGTTCCTAGGTATCGGTCATGTCGATGGCTGCCATGCGAAGATATCTTGATTTGCTTGGAGGAACTTGACGAGCGCTTTCCTATGCGCTTACTTAGGCCTAGCCTATCCGGGTCACCTTGAGGGTCGCCATCCTTCAACAAGTCGTTTCGCTCTTCTCGATGCCCTGAACTCCGGATTTGGCTTTGTCACCTCCTTCTTCATCGCAGGCATCTCGGACGGATCTATGCTCTTCTTGTTCTCCTGGTACTCCTAGGCGGCAAAGACGGCTTCTAAGAAAGGCGGCATTTCCATCCTCGCACTCGCGCCTTCTTCGGTCTCCCGATGGTGATTACGCCATTGGGACCTGGAATTTTCATCATATTGTAAATGTAACATGGACGAGCCATAAAGCCCAAGAAGTTTGACGTCCGAATATAGCGTGGTATGCGCTCTTGAACGGGACCACTTCGAAGGAAAGTGCCTCCATCCGATAATTCTTTGGTGTTCCAAAAGTAACATCTAAAGTGATCTCTCCCAGGGAATTAGCCTGTCATCTTGGGACAACTCCGTGAAAGATCACAGAGCTGTGGTTCTGTTGTGTTTCCGAGATCTTCATCCGTAGAGCGTTCGATTAGTAGAATATTGATGCTGCTACCACCGTCCATGAGGGTCTTGGAGAAACCATAACCATCAATAAGTGGATTAACGATTAAGGCATATTTTACTCGCCTATGTAGTTTAGGCGGATGATCAGCACGGTCAAACGTTATTGCTGCTTCCGACCAGTCCAGATCGAGGGACAAAGGAACTATGCTTGCGCCGTGGAGAACTGCTTTCTTGACCTTTGCTGGTTGAGATCCGAGGAAGGTGACGTAAGTGTCCTTCTTGGTGGGAAAAGTTTTCTTCCCTTCCGACTTGGGATTTGAAGCGTCAGCTTCCTCCATGTCGGAATCTTCCTTGGTCTCTTTGTCTTTTTCGGGATTTTTCTTTCCCTTCTTCCGCTTAGCTTTGTAGCCTGCGATATCATCTCTCTTGATATCGTCGTTAAAACGACATTCAACGTTGGTGTGGGATGAGCCCCCATTGGCGTCCAAATGATGCACACATGGGTTATTGGCAATGTTGTCCCAAGTGTAGGTTTTGCCTGGTTGTTTCTCTCCTCTACCTTGGACCCTTGATGTCCCACAGCCATGCCCGCGGCCTCCGCCACGTCCTCCTCGTACTCCAGACCCGGAAACAGTAGTGACTACCGCTGTCTCCGCGTTGGGTTTTTCTTCCGAGGTATTTTTGCGCTTCTGAGCTTGTTGCTTTGGTTGTTTCGCCGACTGAGGCACAGCCAGGGCATTGAGTAATCCTCAGATCGTCATCAAGATTCGCATACTTGCTCGCTGTTTCTATCATTTCTCCTAGATCAGTAACCTTGTCACACTTCAAGCGATGGTGCAGTAAACCAATTGGGAGACCTGCGATGAAAGCTTCAATCGCAGTTTGATCATTTACTCCTTCGCAGGAGCTTTTGGTGTCAATCCATCATCCGAGGTAATCCCGGCAAGTTTCTCCGGCTTTCTGGGTGCAACGATGTGGGTCTCCAACCGTACAGGGCCTCCGATATGTGCCTTCGAAATTCCGAAAGAACGCACTTTGTAAATCATACCAGTTATGGATGGTGTTTGCCGGAAGTTCATTAAGCCATGATCGTGTCGTCTTCCGCAACATAAGTGGGAGATATCGGGTTGCGACTAGGCTGTTTCCGTCTTTGGCGATGCAGCAAGCTTGGAAGAAATCTCAGAATCAGTGTCTAGCCGAGCCATGCCGTCATAGGCTTGAATATGTCTTGAGATAACAAATCCTTCCGGGAACTTTGTAGCTCTGATGCATGGTCCGAAGCACTTTGCGCCCACGTACACGTCATCATTTTCGTAGCGCCGAGCCTCTATGTTGGAATTGATCCTATGCCTTGCGTCGTTCGGGGATAGGGATCGTCCCGAATGCCGGCTGTGACTGCGGTGCCTTGGAGCCGAACTTCGGCTTCTGCCACCACCTCCTCCGCCATGTCCTCCTTGACCTCCGTGGGGGCTGTTGTGATAACTATGTGGTGGAGAGGGTGGTGCAGCTGGATAATTTCTGGTTGATCGCCGGCCTCCATCCAGAACGTCATTATTCTGATTCCGGGGAGGGTCTTGACTACGACGAGCCCCCTGCCAGCTTGTACCTGCATGGTTTCGTTGCCTTCGTCTGGCTGCTCCCACCATAGTGAGGCTCAATGGACGGTTCTCATGTCTAGGAGGCGATTCTCGACAATCCTCCTCCCGACGCTTTCTTTATCTTCTCCTTCGATCCTTAGATTCTGGTCGGGAGGATTCGCTTGATTCGTGGCAGCGATGGCGTCTTTCTCTCACGGTGCGACATTGCCCCAACCGCATGTGGTTTTGTGATGCTGTCCTAAAATCCGGTTCTCGGTCAATTGTCTTCGCTGCTTGGGGCGATAATATCGCTTCGAACATAATGGGGTCTTACGTCACCCATGCCGGATCCGCGCGACATTGGTCAAGATTCGAGACCAGTTTTTGACTTCCTGACAGGGCGACCTTTTGCTGCTCTAGTCCCTTGTTGAGTAGCTTGATACCCAAACGGATCTCCTCCGTCCCGGATTAGCCGATAGAATTTCGGCTGCCACGGTATTTTGTACCGGTGTTGGGTATACCCAATCTCCGCTGCTATCCTTCCGTGGCTTCCCCATCTCATCTCCAAAAGGACTGCACGAACACGTGGTAATTGGTTGTCATCTATGTGACGCCCGTGTCTTCGATGCGCACGAGACATGTACCCTTTGTTCGACATGCGCTTCTTATCCACCTCGATGTTTTTGGCTTCATCAAGGAGTTGTTGACGACGCTTCTAAGGCCCGGGCCCTTTTCGCCCAGCTCATCCGCCGTAAGTTCTGCATCCGTAGGGATAGGTGTGGTTAGTGCGGCATCGATGAGTTTACGCACCTTCAGTGATCACGGTCCATCCACCGATGCTTCTTTTTCGCTCGCCTAGGATTAGTGCTCCATCCGAAGTCTTCCTCGTATTCCTCGGCAATCACCTCCTCTAGCAGAGGGTCTTTGTCGGGTCTTGTTTTTCTTGTTCTTCTTCTTTGCCTTCTTGGCAGACCGTAGCAAAGACGGCTTTGGGTCCATTTCCGAGTCAAGCTCGATCGTTACTCGACATCCGACTTCGAGATTGCCTCCGACGCCCATGTCATCCTCGCGCTTTGGGAGAGTGTTCCCGGATCCTTCATCCATGGCTTCTCCTTCCTCTCAGCTTTGAGTTGTACTTCTTCATATTCCATGGAGAACTTTCGAAATCTGCCGACGCCATGGATTCATCCGAGGATGCGCCAGACGCCGCTTTGTTCCAATTGCCTCCAGACCGAAGTCGATGTTTTCTCCAAAGATCGGCAGAGCCGGATCCGATCCCACGATCCGACGGCGCGACGCGGCCTCCCGAGGTACCTGCGGCTTTCGCGATCAGCCATATCGAAACTTTTGATGGTCTCGAGGATTGCATCCGCGCTTTCGCTGCAAGATTACACGCTTTAGTGTGTACCTTAGGAAAGCCCCGTCTGCTCCGCATCATCGTGAGCCTGAATCGTTGTCGCTATGCTCCTCCCGGATTTTGACTTCCACGGCCGGGTCGATCTGGGATTCGCCTCCGGGAGATCCACTCAGATTCGACGCTGACCGCTAGGTCTTCTTCAGTGTTCGGTTTCTCCACTATCTCCACAATGGTGCGGGCTGGGTGGGATTAGGGTTTTCGAGATCCGAATGCCGCCTCCGCGGACAAAGGGGACCCGTAAAATTCTTCCGCCTATCATCACCGCTGGGGTGGGTTAAGTGTTCAATAAACCGATGTAAACATCGATCTCGCCAAAAGACATGATTGTGTAGGCAGTCATGACCTCCTTTGCCGGAATCCAAGTCGCGTCGAGAACGATGAGAGGGACGTCGCTGGCATTGAGGATGTGACCGACGGTGATGGTCTCGCCGATTCCGATTCTTGCAGATTTCGCTCGAAACGCAGATCCATAGCTCACTTGCCCCGCGGTGGGCGCCAACTATCGTCGGATTGATGACAAGTACGCCATGAGGGGGTCCTCGAGGCGTGCGGAAGAGAGGGGGGTGAGAGGTACGGTATTCCGGGATGGTGAGCACACAAGTTTACCTGTGTTCAATCACGGCTTTGGACGGATCCTACTCGCTAGCAATCCAAAGAATACCAGAGTCAAATATGGGTTACAAGGGTTTTGCCTGTGCGAGTTGAGGGTCTAAAGTATTGGGTGTTATCTCGTGCCCTAAAGGCTCTCCCTAGGACGGCTTATATAGATATCCGGCCTAGGGTTTACAGGAGAGATCTATCCGGCTACGACTAAGAGTCTATTACAAAGTACATCTTGAACTACAAGTAACATTATGGGCCCAAGTCGGTAAGTCTTCTGGGCCTTCCTGTAGCCGGATTGGATTCCGTCTTCTCTCCCTGACTGGGCCGCCCGTGAAGCAATGCTCTAACCCGAAGTGGGCCACCCTGGTCAGTGAGGAACTATGAGGATACCCGGAAAGTATATCCCCAACACCGGGAGGTTCGGGGTGCGGTCTCAGGGTTCGACGGGGTCAGCGGGATCGGTCTCGGACAACGGAAGTAGATCTTGTCGCATCCGTGGTCTTTGGGTCCAGGTAGAAGAGCTCGTCGTCCAGGGTCTCGGTCATCGAATTCGGGAAGAAGAACTTGTTGGTCCCGGGTTCCATGTCGGCGTACTTGGCGTTTCGGGGATCTTCGGAACCCGAGAAGTAGATCTTGTCGCACGGTGTCCGGGTAGGCGAACTTGTCGGATTCACGGCTTCGATTGTCGGACTTGATCCGGCGGTCGTCGTACTTGTCCGATGTAGATCTTGTCGAGACCAAACTTGGATGAAGAGGAGCAGGCGTGGAACACCGACTGAAAACGGGTTGCCTGCGGACGAAGTGCACAGCGCGGGACATCACCTTGCAGTGGCTACTGCAGGACCCCTTGGGGTGTGCACGCGCGGGAGGAAGGAGATGGTGTCCACAACGGGGACCGAGGCGGTAACGCGCTATAGGGACGGATCGGCACAGCGAGGAGCTCGAGAGTCGAACGAGGCCTTGCAGTAGCCGAGGTTGCTGGAGCGACAGCATCCTGGTGCACGGAGATGGGCTAGCGTGCGCGGTCGGGAGCAGCAGGAGGCCACCCGGGCGTTGACTACAGGGCGACGCACGCTTGCAGCGGCGGCAGGTAACTGGACGGCGCGAGGTGGAGAAGCACCAGGTTGAGGCGGGGTTTGGTCGACCTCGGGCCGCACGGAGGTGAAGCCGGCGACGAGGGGCTCGGGGAGGACGAAGAGGGACGCACGGCGGTGCCTCTACGGGACCGAGTCGGCGCAGGCGAGCGACAAGGGGAGGCTCCATGGCCGGGATCCAGCGGCTCGCAGGCAGCGGGGCTACAGAGGAAACTCCGGTGAGGAGACAAGGCCCGCAGCAGGACCCAGAGGAGAGGGAGGGCGCAGAGACGCTGTCAGCAGGAAGGAGAGGGAGGAGGCCGGCAGGGGCGGACTCGAGCGTGAGCTCGGGGGCGCGAGGGCGTACGGGCCTGCAGGCGGGCGCCGGGTCTCGGGACTCGAAAGGGCGACGAGAGGATGGCGAGGACGAGCGGGGAGAGACGGGGTTGGTGGTGGGGATGGGTCGCGCGGGAGGAGTGGTGGGGCCAGGGGTCACGGGGACCGAGGGGAGAAAGCAGACGCGGGGCGCGTCGGTCGTGGGGTGGGTCCAGGCTGGCGGCAGGCGCGGGTGGGAGCGCGGGACCGTGCGTGCAGGTGGCGTTGGGGTGTGGGCAGGCCAGGCGATGCGGGATGGTTGGTGCGGGGCAACAGGGTGGGGCCAGGTGAGGAGTGGGTGGACAGAGCAGGGGCCAGGGTGGCGTGCGGGAGTTGGGAATTGGTCCCAGGGTGGCGACGTGCTCGATCGGGTGGGGGTTGGCCAGGGTGTCGGTGTGGAGGCTGGTGGGCGGGAGAGAGCTAGGGAGCTGCGCCTGTGTGGGCGGGTGTGAGGGGAGCGGGCCAAAGGGTGAGGTGGCGAGCAATGATTGGGTGGAGGAGGTGGAGGGTGGGAGATGGAGAGAGGGGGCGGCAGGCGTGGGATGGAGGGAGTCAAGGTGATGCGGTAGGGTGGAGAAATAGGTGGGCTAGGGTTGGAAGACAAGAGGGGGCCAATAGAAATTTATCTATTCCAAAGTAGCCTAGATGGGGCTAGAATTAGGCTACAACTTTAGACATGCTTTTGTCTAACTTTTATTTTTAGTAAAATAAGAAAACCTTTATTGTCACCTAATGACCAAAAAACTATTGTTTTATTTTAAAACAATAAAGAGAGGTGACGGCTTAATATATATTAGGCCGTACGGATATTTTAGAAAAACAAAATACGGTGTTTAATAAAAATACTTTTGCATTTAGAAAAATGCAAGAAAAATATGCATGATGACATGACGATGCACAAATGCAATGTGGCATGATGAGATGAGCATGCGGTCATGATGATGCAATGCACGAAACACAGCGATTTTCTAGTAGTGGTTTTACTGGCGCCACAATTCGACACCACTAACAATGGATCTCGCCGAGATCCGCCTCATGGTACCGGAAGAAGGCCAATCATCGAATCTTCGCTTCAGAGATCCTCGCGACACCATTCACAAGAGGTCGATGTCCGTGATCGTTGAGAGAACACTCCGGTAACAAAGGACGAAGGTAAAGGCATCGACAAATAAAGCCACCTCTAACTTCCGTGGACGGAGTAAAATTGTTGGATCCACCGATTCAATGTACGAGAGCGAATGATCAGAGTAGTCAGATGGTGATCAGTCCATCGCACTCCAAACCATTACTCAAGACATGAATAGGAGAATTGTGCAACCAACTCTCGGAATTCGGACTGAAGATCTCGACAAGCGAGATTCGGGAACAAAAAAGTGATGCAGGCTCTGCATCGGATCTGGCGTAGATGATGTCATCGCGTCGGAAAACATCGGAAGGCACAAGAAGGAACAGAAAGAAGTTCAACAGAAGACGTATTCCTAAGATAGCATGAAGTCCGGAGGTAGAAACACCGTTACTAAAAAGAGGAAGCGAAACCCTGAAGGTACGACGGAAACCCAACCACGAGAATTCCTGGACTTGAAGAGAAGATAAGAGAGTAGAATCAAAACACGCAGAGGTAAGAGGAGAACAGTAGAGGGGTAAGGAGTAAAATCAGACCTAATCAGATCTATCCAACCGATTTTCCAAATAGTTTTGACACTCTACTTCGGTCGTTAGCTAGGTTATCCTACAGGCTGGACTTGTGGGGTATCGTAATTGCTGAGCTATGATACCACTCTGTAACACCCTCAAATCGGCCCTATGCAAGTTTTAGCCCTTTCCACCAAACCCGCATAGAAACGATTCAAGGACGCCCACCAGGCACTTTCGCGCGGGTGGAAAACAAAGTAATACCAATACACAATAGTACTCGATGGGACCCACAGAACAGATATATATACAACAGCGACTCAACGAGTCAAGAATACAGATATACAATACAAAGATCCAAATCACCTTGAAAATGATAGAGTGTCCGACTACAGACAAGATGCAAATGGGGCTAAGAGCACCAAGAATAACCAATGGCGCCCATAACCCCGCCTGTGCCAAGCGGAAGGGTAACCCTGCTAACAACGTTGATCTCAAACCTGCTAAAACAAAAGTGGTGCCGACAAAGGGCAAAGGAAAAAGAGGAGCGTCAGTACTGAGGCCAGTACATGGCGAGGCTAGAATTCGGTGGCTCTCGCCTACATAGGTATGGTGGGCTGAAGCGGCAGCGCAGCGGCACTAAATAACCTATAGAGACTCAATACAATCTGCTATTAGAGAGGGATAAGAAAGACCTATTCGGATCCAACCTGAAGCTAACACCAAACAAACCCATCCTGGTATTTCCCCCTCGAGACCAAACGAGGAAGTCAGACCAAGGAACTCACACAGTTGGCAGTTTTACTCATTCTATTATAGTTGTAGCATTTACTAGTCAGACGTATAGCATGAGTTATCCTGATAGCATAAGTAGTGGGAAGTTTTAAATAACCATTCCATTGTAGTTGGAACATTTACTAGTCAGATATAATTGTCCTGAGGAATCCCAAACCCAACAGTTGTTGACACTTTTATCACATTCCATTGGAGTTGTATTACTTACTAGGCAGGTATATCAGAACACGATTCGACCAAGATCCACCAGCTGTTGGCATTTTTAATATCCATTCCGTTATACTTGAGCTGATTACTAGTCACATATTAAGTCAAATTTATAGCACTACTTTAGTTATGCTTGTCTATGATCGAGATATTGTGCTCCAAGTCGTCCATAACCGCGGACACGACTTTCAGAAAGTTTTACCATAGGGTGCACAAATAGCAACACACACTGATCAACCTCGAAAACCAACTCAAAACCCAACGAGGCATTCACGACAAAGCGATCACAGATTCAGAAATATTTTAGGGGCCAACCCACTAAGTTACCCGAACGGTTGGCCGCTCCGTACGGACCTGTGGTTTGCATTTACGCTATAAACGACTGGGAACCCGAAAGTGTGACTGGGCTTGTCGATATATGTGAAAATGTGGCGCGATCCAAAACAGTACAAGTGCTCCACGCACAATCGTAAATAAAGCAGTAAAGCATGGCATAAGTACAAGATAGTAATAAAACCCCAAACTAGTTTGTGGCCCCAAGAAATAGAAATGAATCAAGCTCTAGCTCAGGGGGGTCCATAAGGCCTCCCGGATGTGGATAGTGCGAAAAATCAAGGAACAGGTATCAAGTACTCGGGGCCTACGGGACACAAGTGGACATGAAAAAAACCAAATAGTATATATTGCCCACCGGTGCCTCTTTCATTAGTTATCCCAGCAATTTAATAGTTGTATTTAAAGTCATGATCCTCTCCACCAGTAAGCATCTCCACCAACCAGCATGTGCCAACCTCCCAAAAACGGTGGAACAACAACGACGCAAAGCAGCACCTGAGCAAGCAACTACGACTCGCAAGGCCGACTGTCTATCAAACAACAGGCAATAGGATGTGTCCAAGGCAATATAGAGGCTGCAGGGAATATAAATGGTACACGGAAACTAAAGCATCGGAAAAAGGATAGCAATAGATCAATAGGAGGGAGTAAAGACTAGAAATGCAAAATAGGTAGAAATGGGAGAGATGCTCGCCTGGGAAACACTGTCGAAGGTTCATATCCGGAGAACTTGTCGATACTCGCATCAACTCATCGGCCTAATCCGCGAAGAAGCAAACACTAGAAGAAACACCGGATACAATATTTAATACTATGGCAGAAGATCCGGCATGCTTATGATATGATGCATGGCATGGCACAGATGCGATGCAATTAGGCAATATTAAGCAGAACCGGGGTCCCGACATTTAATTAATAGGTTCAAGATATTTAGAAGCCCAGCAAATTAAATGTTGTCTTAACAAGACAAAACATGGCATCGGTTTGCTACACAAATTTAAATGGAGCCAATATAAGACTAGAAAAGCCCTCATATAGACTATATGATTCGACTATACAACCCAGACCTGCGAAATATGTATGCAAGCATGTATAATTGATATGCAACAATTATATGTCAATATTATAAAAATAAGGGTCTCGGATAGGGGTCACACATCAAGGTCCGAAGATCTTGGGGTCCGGGGGGTTCGGGGTGCGGTCTCAGGGTTCGAAGGGGTCAGCGAGATCGGTCTCAGACAACGGAAGTAGATCTTGTCACATCCGTGGTCTTTGGGTCTAGGTAGAAGAGCTCGTCGTCCGGGGTCTCGGTCATCGAATTCGGGAAGAAGAACTTGTTGGTCCCGGGATCCATGTCGGCGTACTTGGTGTTCCGGGGTTCTTCGAAACCCGAGAAGTAGATCTCACTTGGTGTTGCACGGTGTCCAGGTAGGCGAACTTGTCGGATCCGCGGCTTCGATTGTCGGACTAGATCCGGTGGTCGTCGTACTTGTCCGATGTAGATCTTGCCGAGACCAAACTTGGACGAAGAGGAGCAGGCGCAGAACACCGACTGAAAACGGGTTGCCTGCGGACGAAGTGCAAAGCGCGGGACATCACCTTGCAGTGGCTACTGTAGGACCCCTTGGACGTGCACGCGCGGGAGGAAGGAGATGGTGTCCACAACGGGGACCGAGGCGGTAACGCGCTGCAGGGATGGATCGACACAGCGAGGATCTTGGGAGTCGAACGAGGCCTTGCAGCAGCCGAGGTTGCTGGCGCGGCAGCGTCCTGGTGCACAGAGATGGGCTAGCGTGCATGGTCGGGAGCAGCAGGAGGCCACCCGGGCGTTGACTGCAGGGCGACGCGCGCTTGCAGCGGCGACAGGTAACTAGACGGCATGAGGTGGAGAAGCACCAGGTTGAGGCGGGGTTTGGTCGACCTCGGGCCGCACGGAGGTGAAGCCTGCGACGAGGGGCTCAGGGAGTACGAAGAGGGACGCACGGAGGTGCCTCTTCGGGACCAGGTCGGCGCAGGGAAGCGACAAGGGGAAGCTCCGCGGCCGGGATCCGGCGGCTCGCAGGCAGCGGGGCTGCAGAGGAAACTCCGGCAACGAGACGAGGCCTACAGCGAGACCCAGAGGAGAGGGAGGGCGCAGAGACGCTGTCAGCGGGAAGGAGAGGGAGGAGGCTGGCAGGGGCGGACTCGAGCGTGAGCTCGGGGGCGCGAGGGCGGACGGGGCCTAGGCGAGGCGGCGGCTGGGGTCTGGGACTCGAGCAGGGCGACGAGGGGATGGCGAGGACGAGCGGGGAGAGACGAGGTTGGTGGTGGGGATGGGTCGCGCGGGAGGAGTGGTGGGGCCAGGGGTTGCGGGGACCGAGGGGAGAAAGCGGACGCGGGGCGCGTCGGTCGTGGGGTGGGTCCAGGCTGGCGGCTGGCGCGGGTGGGAGCGCGGGAGCGTGCGTGCAAGTGGCGTTGGGGTGTGGGCAGGCCAGGCGATGTGGGATGGTTGGTGCGGGGCTACAGGGTGGGTCCAGGTGAGGAGTGGGTGGACAGGGCAGGGGTGGCGGGAGTTGGGAATTGGTTCAAGGTTGGCGACGCGCTCGATCGGGTGGGGGTTGGCCAGGGTGTCGGTGTGGAGGCTGGTGGGCGGGAGAGAGCTGGGGAGCTGCGCCCAGGTGGCGGCGGGGTGTGAGGGGAGCGGGCCAGGTGGGTGAGGTGGCGAGCAATGATTGGGTGGAGTGAGGTGGAGGGGTGGGAGATGGAGAGAGGAGGGGCGGCGGCTGTGCGTGCGTGGGATGGAGGGAGTCAAGGCAAAGGCGTGTATGGAGAAATAGGTGGGCTAGGGTTGGAAGAAAAGAGGGGAAAAAATAGATATTTATCTAGTCCAAAGTAGACTAGATGGGGCTAGATTTAGGCTAAAACTTTAGACATGCTTTTTGTCTAACTTTTATTTTTAGTAAAATAAGAAAACCTTTATTGTCACCTAATGACCGGAAAAGTATTGTTTTATTTTAAAACAAGAAAGAGAGGTGACGACTTAATATATATTAGACCGTACGGATATTTTAGAAAAACAAAATATGGTGTTTAATAAAAATACTTTAGCATTTAGAAAAATGCAAGAAAAATATGCATGATGACATGATGATGCACAAATGCAATGTGGCATGATGACATGAGCATGCGGTCATGATGATGCAATGCACGAAAACACAGCGATTTTCTAGTAGTGGTTTTAGCGGGGCGCCACAGGGGACATGCTGGTTTGGTACGGCGCGGTCCCTGGCACGTTGCCCGCTTCTGGCCGGCGGTGACCACAAAGTGGCGGCGCTCCACTGGTGTTGTCGCTAAGGGGGTAGGCCAGTGGGGGTTTGGTTGGACTCAGGGGGACAGAGGAGAGCAGAGAGGGTGCAAATGGGGACAAGGGTTTAACTAGGAGCAGTGTTAGTTAGGCAGGTTTATTTCTGTCTTCCACCTATTCGACACACTGGCCGCATGAGAAAAGTTTTTGAATTTTTAGCTTATTTTTGGTGGAGTGATGTATCTTATGCTTAAGCATCTAGTTTTGCTTGGGATTTAAAAATGGACTTCATTTGAGGGGTTTTTGAATGTGTGATCTATACATATGAACTACATTCAATTTTCAATTGTCATTTAAATTCAGTGTTTGGAAGTTTTTGGGATGAAACAAAGTGGGCCTTGGTACATCACTACTTGTACGAGCAAGGGGTGCACAGATTCACAATTGTTTCTGTTAAGATTTGAGTTCTAGGAATAGCCAAGGTAGGCTAGGTGATTAAAATGCCACAAATGACCATTTGCTTATTTTATTCTTTTTGATTTGTTTTTATTTGGGATTTGCTTGGGAATGATCTAGATGATGTTTAATTCACCTTAGAATCATTTTACAACCAATGGATTACTTAAACATGGCAATTCAAAACAACTCCTAAATTATATGCACACACATATGAATGCTGAATAATTTTTAAATGGAAAAGTTTTTGTTAACCCTAAATTGGGTAGATTTGATCTTGATCAACCTTGGATTAAGTTTTGGGATGTTACAAACCTTCCCCCCTTAAACAAAATCTTGTCCCGAGATTTACGAAAGAAAACTAGGAACTTAATAGATTTGGGAACTCTGTCCTAATGTAATCTTCTCGCTCCCAAGTGGATTCTTCTTCAGTATGGTTGCTCCATTGAATCTTGAGAAATTTGATACTCCGGGTCCTGGTGGTTCTGTAAGCTTCCACCAAGATACAGATGGGCACTTCACGATACGTCAGGTCCTTGTTGATATCCACAGCTCCATGATCTATGTTCTTGAAAACTTCAGTCTTCTCCGGCACTTCAAGGCATTTGCGAAGTAATGAGATATGGAACACATTGTGGACGGTTGACATCTCCTCTGGTAGTTCCAGTTGATACGATACTTCTCCTCGACGGTTCAGAATCTTGAAAGGTCCGATATATCTAGGGGCTAACTTTCCTTTCAGACTAAAGCGTTGTGTTCCCAACAATGGTGAAACCTTGAGATATACAAAATCTCCGACATTGAAAGTTAGGTCTCTCCTTCTCTTGTCAGCATAACTCTTCTGTCTGGTTTGGGTGGTCTTGAGGTGCTCCCGGACTTTGTGAACCTTCTCTTCGGCTTCTCGGAGAATGTTGGGTCCAAAGATCTGACTCTCTCCTACTTGCGACCAATTCAAAGGGGTGCAACACTTTCTTCCGTATAGGAACTAAAATGGTTTCATTTGCAAACTAGCTTGATAACTGTTGTTATATGAGAATTCTGCGAAAGGCAGGCAGTCTTCCCATTTTGATCCATACTCTAACACACAAGCTCTCAACATATATTCTAGGATTTGGTTGACTCTCTCAGTCTGTCCATCAGTTTGCGGGTGATAAGCGGTGCTGAAGTTCAACTGGTTCCTAATCCTTCCTAGACTTTCTGCCAAAATATCGAGGTAAATTGGGTTTCTCGATCTGATACTATGGTCTTGGGGGTTCCATGCAGACTAACAATTCTAGCAATATACAGCCCTGCTAGCTTCGAACTCTGGTAGGTTGGCTTGACTGGTATAAAGTGAGCTACCTTGGACAGTCTATCAACGATGACCCAGATTGAGTCATTTCCCCTACTACAGGTAGGCAATCCGGTGATAAAGTCCATTCCGACGGAATCCCACTTCCATTCCAGAATCTGCAATGGTTGCAACAGTCCTGTGGGTCTCTGATGCTCTGCTTTGACTCTTTGACAGGTGTCACACTTGGCGATGTAGCTTCCGATTTCTCTCTTCATCTTGTGCCACCAAAATTGCTCTTTCAAATCTTGATACATCTTCGTTCCTCCGGGGTGGATAGAATAAAGAGTATCATGAGCTTCCTGCATGATAACTTGCTTCAGCTTCGAATCTGCTGGCACACAGATACGGCCTTTGTACCATAGAAATCCTTCTTCGTCTTCGGTAAATCCAGGTACCTTTCCTGTACCAATACGACGTTTGATTCCGTCGATACTTTCATTTCCCTTCTGGGCTTCCTTGATTTGGCTGATTAATGTGGGTTGAAGTTCAATGCTAGCAAAAAATCCTTTGCTAACTAGCTCAGTTCTAAACTGCTCCAACTCCTCATGCAAACTTGGTTGCTTCTCATTGATCATGGTGTTTAGCCTACACGGTAATCTGCTAAGAGCATCCGCTACCACATTGGCTTTGCCGGGGTGATAGTGGATGTCAAGGTCATCATCCTTGATTAACTCTATCCATCTCATTTGCCTCATATTCAGCTCCTTCTGAGTGAAAATATACTTCAAGCTCTTGTGATCTGAGTAAATCTCACAGCGATTTCCCATAAGATAATGACGCCATGTCTTCAATGCCAAAACTACGGATGCTAACTCAAGATCATGGGTCGGATGGTTCTGCTCATGATGCTTCAGTTGCCGAGACAGATACGCGATGACTTTGCCTTCTTGCATCAATACACATCCGAGACCAATCTTGGATGCATCACAATATACATCAAACGACTTCTTGATATCTGGCATGATCAATATTGGGGCTGAAATTAATCTCTTCTTCAGTTCTTGGAAACTGGCTTCACATTTGTCGGTCCATTCAAACTTCTTGTCCTTCTTCAACAATTGGGTCATGGGTTTGGCGATGCTTGAGAATCCTTCTATGAACTTGCGGTAATATCCCGCTAATCCAAGAAATGCACGGACATGGGTTTGAGTGGTGGGGGCTTCCCATTCTTCGACATCTTTGATCTTGGCGGGATCAACAGAGACTCCTCCGGCAGACACAATATGTCCTAGGAATCCTACTTCTTTCAGCCAAAACTCACATTTGCTGAAATTGGCATATAACCGATGCTCTCTCAGGGTTTCCAGGATGATTCTCAGATGTTGCTCATGCTCTTCTTCTGACTTGGAGTAGATAAGGATATCGTCGATAAACACAATGACAAACTTATCTAGGAAATTCATAAAGATCTTATTCATGAGATTCATGAAATAAGCAGGGGCATTGGTTAATCCAAAAGACATGGCCGTATATTCGTATAAACCATAACAAGTAGTAAAGGCGGTCTTCGGAATATCCGTTGCACGAATCTTAAGTTGGTGATAATGAGTCCTAAGATCAATCTTTGAGAATAACTAGTCACTAGTCAACTGATCAAATAGATCCTCTATCTTTGGCAAAGAGTACTTGTTTTTGATGGTGATGTCATTCAGCTTCCTGTAATCTGTGCACAAACGGTTGCCTCCATCTTTTTTGTCGACGAATAACACTGGTGATCTCCATGGCGATGCGCTTGGTTGAATCAAGCATGTTGCTAACATAGCATCCAACTGCTTCTTCAACTCTACTAACTCTGAGGGGTTCATGCTATAGGGTCTCTGGGCTATGGGTCCGGTTCCGGGGATTAATTCAATAATGAACTCAATATCCCTATCCGGGGGCATACCTGGCAATTCATCTGGGAATACGTCGGGGTATTCACAGACTACTCTGACTTGGTCTATGGTGGGTAGGGCTAGACTCTTGTTGCACTTGAATTGACGAGGTAAGGTTTCAGATATATGCTCTACTATTACTCTCGAGCTACTGGTCATGGTGATGGCTTTCTTAGCACAGTTTATCAGTCCTTTATGCTTTGACATCCAATCCATACCTAGTACTACTTCCAATCCTTTGGTTCCAAGTACTATTAGGTTGGCATAAAAATCTATCCCATGTATTCTGATAGGCATAACTTTGCAAAATTTTCTAGCTTTTGTAGTTGAACCGGGGATTTGAACTATCATGACATGCTTCAAGTTGGTTGGGTGGATCTTACTAGTGCATGCAAATTCTTTGGTGACAAATGAATGTGGTGCTCCAGAATCAAACAACACTCTTGCTAAAACTGAGTTGACAGAAAAACATACCCAGCACTACATATGGCGCTTCTTGGGCTTCTTCGGCGTTCATGTGGAAGAGACGGCCGTTGCGGTTGTGAGGGTTCCCTGGGGAAAATCTTCTCCCTGGTTGAACACGACGCTCCTGTTGAGCTGGGGCATTCACATTGGCAGTGGCGGCAGTCTTCTTGGGGCACTCATTGGAATAGTGACCCTTCACTCCACACTCGAAACAAGTTATCTGGGACTTGTCTTTAGCTGCGACAGGCACAACATTGCTTCTAGTTCTGGGTGCAGTGTTGTTGTTGTTGCTCTTGGGAGGTGCACGGTAAAAATTGCTGGTGTTGCTGGGGTTGTTGTTGTTTCCTCTAGACTTCACATTGCCTCCGCTACGGTTGGGGTAGCTTGGGCGAGACATTGGGGGTCGGTTGTTTCTTGGTGCATACCCTGCAGACTGACTGGGACGGTACTTCTGGTGACTATTGGATCCAGCTTGGTGCATCATACGACGTTTGTGGTTGTCGTTTGCCTGGTTCATCTTCCCTTCCATCTGAATGGCAGAGTCGACTAGCTCTTAGAGATCCTCGAAGCGGATGTTGACGAGTACAGTCTGCATCTCATCATGCAGTCCGTTCAGGAATCTCTCCTTCTTCTTGGCCTCTGTGTTGATCCCATCAGGTGCATACCTGGCAAGCGATAGGAATCTGTCATGGTACTCCACCATAGTCATTCTGCCTTGCTTCAACTCTCTGAATTCATCCCTCATTCTGGTGACTAGGCCCTGCGGCACGTGGGTGCGGCTGAACTTGATTTTGAAGGCTTCCCATGTCATCACTTGACCATGGTTCATCAGGCGGATGCTGTTCCACCAGGCTCTTGCATCTCCTGCCACGTAGTGGGTGGCAAAGAGAACTTCCTCGTTGTCATCAACTCTGCCTACCTCCAAATTGTTCTCCATTGTCTGCAACCAGTCATTAGCATCTAATGGGTTCTCCGAAGTGCTAAAGATTGGGGGAGTGGTATTCTGGAAGTTTTTCAGCTTGGATCCTTGATGATCCTGATTTCCATGCCCTTGGTTGTTTTGGGCCATCTGGGCTATCTGTTGCAGTGTTGCTAAGTTGGCCTAGCGCTCTGCCCTGCTTGCTTCACGTTCTGCAACTAACATCTGCATAATCTGTAGCATTGGGTCCTACGATGAGCTGCTCCCTCCGGGGTTTCCACGAGTCATCTAAAGATTGAGATAGATAAAGGGGTAAGAGGGAAAGTTCTAAGGTTCACGGTCTTGGTTTCAAAGCTAAAACATTGAGTTTGACTCAGGTTTTGCAACTAACTCCATTTCATTCATTCAAGCAAAGCACATGATACAAACACACACACCACAACAACAAGGAAAACATATGGTTTTAAGAACCAATCTGCAAGCTACGATACATTGGGACCGATACATCTCATGATATGACAGTGCTCTAGTGCATCTACTCATCATCGATGAAGTCGGAGTCGTCAACGTCGGTGTAGAAGTCCACAACATCCTCCTCCAGAAAGTCATCATCATTGCTGAGGTAAGAATCCATATCTCCCTGGATGTCTTCACCTTCCTCTTCTTCTTCCTTTGCTGCAAGCTGAGCTTCTTGCTCCTTGATGGTCTTCTCGAGGTCGTCCACCTTCTTGCAAAGAAGGGCGATGGTGTGATCCTTCTTTTCGCGCTGGCGGCGAAGAGACTGATGGTCCTTGACAAGCAGTGAGAAAGTCTGGGCCTTCTGGGCGGCAATGGCAAGGTTGTGGTTGGTGAACTCCCTAGCATTGTCCAATTCCTTATGGCGGTCGTACAACAAGAAATCAAGGTTCTCCACTTGACGCTTCAACTCCGAGTGACCTGGCATCTCCATTGGCATTCCCATGAAGTCACGCCTTGCATAGTGCACAAAGCGGGTTCCTTGGATTTGGTGGACACTGAGGGCACATAGACGTGCGAGAGCTTCATGCATTGCCTTGGCTAATTCATCTAGCCAGTTGTACTCTCTTACGGAGAACTGGATTCTCCCAGACGTTGGTGCTTCTATGCTTCCTTGAAGATCAGTGGTGACTAGCCATTGTAAATCTCCTCCTGGGGGTCCAGGAAGTTGAGCTCCAAGAAACTCCGAATGTGGGCGTCCCAATAACTCAGACAGTGAATCTAGATCCCTCTCGAAGATCGGTTGGCCTCCGTTGCCCAACTGGTAGAACTTGCTGAACTGAGTCTCCATCTACAATAATTAAGGATGAGAAAGTTAGTGAAGTGATCAAGTGTGTCAAGTTCTATGTAGTAATGTAAGAATTGGAGGAACATGAATTTTTTGAGAAAGAATGAATTCCAAAGGGTAAGAGAGGAAATAGTTTTTCATTAATACTCACTTTGGTTTTGAAACTAAGTTTTTTTGTTCGGACGTCCATTCTAACTAGGGTCTCCTATGGTCAGGATGGCTCTGATACCAACTTGTCAACACCCGGATTTTTAATCCCAAATGCCTGTTATGTCATACATCACAATCTCGGGATTACCATTTTTGCGAGACATAACAGATTGGATATCACAGTACATCATCCATTACAAACCAATATAAGGTCTTACATGAATAAAGGATCTCATGATCCAGTCTTAATACAACAAGCAGTGGAATAAATAATAAGCGTAGCGGTGGGGTCCATCTTCAGTGGCACAGGCAATGCTGACGATGGAAGATAGTCCTAGTTATCATAGCCGTCCTGCTGTTTGATACATTGCAAATGTATCTATAATTTTTGATCTTCCATGCTTGGTTTTATCCACTTTCTTGTGTTTTGTCCACACTTTGGAGTACTTTTCATATGATTTCTTGGACTAACCTATTAATAAGAGCCACAGTGTCAGCTGCCTATTTTCTGCTGTTTTTGGTTCTAGGAAAGTCAGAAAATGAATATTCTCGGAATTGGACAGGACAAAATCCAAAGTGCCTATTTTTTCGGAAGTCATCAGATGCCGAATCTGAGAGGAGGGCAGGGGACCACACCACCTGGCCAAGACGGGAGCCTGGCCGCGCCATGGGTGGGTGTGGCCATGTGCACCCTCTCGGCCTCTCCTTCCGCATATAAGATGCCCTCAGGATGAAAACCCTAAGGACCTGATCAAAAAATCCACGAAAGAGTCTGTAGCCACCGTCATCTCCATCCCTAGATCGGGAGGGATCTAAAGCTCTTCCCGGCACCATGCTGGAGAGGGGAATTCACCCTGGAGGCCTTCTTCATCAGCATGCAAGCCTCCGGTGTGATGCGTGAGTAGTTCATCCTTGGACTACGGATCCATGTAGTAGCTGGATGGCTGGTTCTCCTCCTTTGTGCTTTCATGTTTAGATCTTGTGAGCTCCGTTCATGATCAAGATCATCTATTTGTAATTCTGCATGTGGTGTTTGCGGGGATCCGATGGATATTGAGATGCTATTTCAGATTGATTATTGATTCTATCATGTCTTTGTTATTTGTGATCTTGCATGCTTTCCGTTGTTAGTAGCTATCTTGGCCAAGTAGATGCTAGCAACTCCAAGAGTTAGTATTTATGCTCGATAGTGGGTTCAAGCCTCTGGTAATCTGGGGAAGTGACAAAAATCTCTAATGTACTAGATGTGTTGTTGCTACTAGGGAGAAAACAACAATCCTTTGTTCATAGAACAATCGTATTGTTTACTTTACACGCAATTCGTAAAGCAATAATCTGTTGCTTGCAACTTAATACAGGAGGGGGTTCGGATGATAACCTGAAGGTGGATTATTAGTCATAGATGCAGTGGGATGGCGGTCTATGTATAATGTTGTAATGCCCAATCAAGTTCCAAAGGAGTCAAGATGATTAGTATATGCATGTGTTGCTTTCTCGATGTTTGTCAATTGCCCCGCTATAATTTGTTCACCCAGCATGTTATGTATCTTAAGGAGAGCCACCTCTAGTGAACTATGGATCCCGGTCCTTTCTTTACATACAATCTATAAATTGTTTACTGCTTTGTGTTTACTTTCTGCAAAATGTTACTTCCTTCCATTCGATACGTTTAATCCTTTGTTTTTAGCAAAACACGGTGAGATTGACAACCTCATCCAAGTTGGGGACAAAGTTCTGTGGTTGTGTTGTGCAGGTCTCCATGTTGCTACTAGCATCGGTAGTGCGCCCTGCCAAGGCTCAGCTAGCAACACCTTTGGGGTGTTTCCTTGCTCCTACTTGTTCGATTAAACCTTGGTTTCATAACTGAGGGAAACTTGCTGCTTTGCTCATCATACCTTCCTCTTGGGGTTTCCAACGAGCTCTACATCAACACTGAGCCATCAAGCATTTTTCTGGCGCCATTGCCGGGGAGTCAAGGACATCTTCACAAGGGGATTCCCTCATAACCAATCTCTTTACTTTGTTAATTTTGTTTTGCTTAGTTTCTTTTTGCTTTGTTTGCTTGTTTCTTTATCAAAAACACAAAAAATTAGTTTTACTAGTTTTCTTTCTTATTTGAAAACCCAAAAAATGACTACCCTTGAAAACACTAAGTTGTGTGACTTCACTAGCACCAACAACAATGATTTTATGAGCACACCTATTGCTCCACCTATGACTGAAGATAATTTCTTTGAGATAAAACCTGCTTTGCTCAATCTTGTTATGAGAACACAATTTTCTAGTATTGGTAATGAAGATGCGCTACCCATCTAAATAACTTTGTTGAACTTTGTGAGATGCAAAAGCATAGGGATGTAGATGGTGATATTATTAAGCTGAAATTTTTTCCTTTATCTTTGAGAGGAAAAGATAAAGAATGGTTGAATTCCTTAACTAGGAATAGTATTGATTCTTGGACTAAGTGCAAAGATGCTTTTATTGGAAAATACTATCCTCCTGCTAAGATTATATCTACGAGAAGTGAAATAATGAAGTTTAAACAATCTGATAATGAACATGTTGCTCAAGCTTGGGAAAGAATGAAATCTTTGGTTAAGAATTGTCCCACTCATGGACTGACTGATTGGATGATCATCCAAAAAATTATGCAGGATTGAACTATTCTTCAAGGAACCTATTGGATTCTGCTGCTGGAGGTACCTTTATGACCATCACTTTGGGTGCTGCAACAAAACTTCTGGACAATATGATGGTTAATTATTCTGAATGGCATACTGAGAGAGCTCTACAAGGTAGGAAGGTAAATTTTGTTGAGGAAACTTCCTCCTTGAGTGATAAGATTGATATTATTATATCTATGCTTGTTAATGGGAAAGCCCATATTGATCCAAATAATGTTCCTTTAGCCTCTTTGGTTGCTCAAGAAGAGCAAGTTGATGTGAACTTCATAAGAAATAATAATTTTGGCAATAATGCTTATAGGAACAATTTTGGTAAGAACAATTATAAGCCATATCCTCCCAACAATGGTAATGCTTATGGAAATTCCTACAACAATAATAGGAGTGCACCCTCTGAACTTGAAGTTATGCTTAAGGACTTTATTAGTAAACAAACTGCTTTCAATAAAACTATTGAGGAAAAACTCTCTAATGCTGAAAGAAATATAGCATCATTGGATGAAGCTCAATCTTCTTTGAATGAAATGGCTGCTAAACCTGAAACTATTGATAATCCTTTTGCTGCTACTAATGACATACAAGTTAGAATTGATGAAAATGTTCGACTATTAGCTGAATTGCATGCTAAGTGGGAAAGATAAGATGAACTTGCTAGAAATGTTTGTGCTTCTACTATCACTACCACTAATGTTGAAGCTAGTAATAGTTCTACTACTTTTGATGATAAATTTGATTTTGATCTTGATGGTTGCAATATCTCTGAAGTTATTAAGTTACTACAAAAGCTTGCTAAAAGTCCTAATGCTAGTGCTATGAATATGGCCTTTATAAAACACATTACTGATGCCCTCATAAAAATTAAAGAAGAAAAGATGAAACATAAAGCTTCTATTCCTATAAAACAAGAAGATTGTTGGGAACCCATCATTAATATGAAAGTGAATGATTTTGATTTCAAAGCTTTATGTGATCTTGACAGTAGTGTTTCTATTATGCCTAGAAGGGTTTATGATATGCTTGAATTGCCACCACTTGGAGATTGTTATTTGAATGTCCCACTTGATGATAATGCTAAAAAGAAACTCATGGGGAGTATTAATGATGTTCTTATTATGGTTAACAATGCCTATGTCCCTGTTGATTTCTATGTTTTGGATGTTGAATGCAATGCTTCTTGCCCTATTACTTTGGGAAGACCTTTTGTTAGAACTGTTGGTGCCATTATTGATATGAAAGAAGGCACCATTAAATATCAACTCCCACTCAATAAAGGTATAGAACACTTCCCTAAGAAGAGAGAGAATATTTCTTTTGCTTCTCCTATGAAAACAAAATTTGGTCTTAATGCTTCTTCATTTGAGAACACTTGATTCTTTCTTTGCTTCTTATGCCTAACTTAAAGGCGTTAAAGAAAAGTACTTATTGGGAGATAACACAAAAGTTTTAGATGAGTCTTGGAAGTTATTACTTCAGCAATAACCGCTCCTTATCCTTTCTATTTGCTTTTTGTGCCAAGAGTAACCTCTAATGAGAGAGAAGTAATGATTGGGAAAGTTGCTGTCCCGAATCAGATTTTTGTGCTTCACCGTAAAAATTCGTGTAAAATATCTGAACGTCTTTTTGAGGCGTGAATTTTTGTGCTTCTGCCCCAGGTTGTTATCTAACCTTTGTTAGTTCAACACTTTTTGATTTGAGCAACAGAAGGTCTTCGAAGAAATTCCTCTTTACCTGCTGGTCTGTTTTGACAGATTTCTGCCATTTTCTGCATTTGCTTCTTGTTGGTTCCTTTTTGAGTTCTTTTGGGGAATTGAGATTTTTGAGGGAAGTGCTACAGTAGATATTGTTCTAATGGAAGTTTATTTGGTGTTGGAACTGAACCTTAAGACCTTTTATCTTGAGTGCACTAATGTTGCTAATAAAGATTGTGTGAAGTTTTGTATGAAGGAAAAAATTTCAGGTGTATGGAAGGAATGAGTAATGAGATGAAGAATGGACTAAAGTTCAAGCTTGGGGATGCCACGCGTGTCACCCCAAGAAATATCCAAGAAGTACAAGCGTCAAAGCTTGGGGATGCCCAAGGCCTCCCCTTCTTCATCAATAAAAATTCCAGGTTTCTTCCAAACGCTTCATTTTTATTGTTTCATGCACAGTTGTGTTGTTCTTGGAGCGTCTTCTTTTTCGTTTTCGTTTTGGTTTTTTGTTTGCTTGGTTTTCTTAGTTTTCTGAATAAATTGGTTGGACCCCCTCTTTCATACTTTGGTTTGCAAATAGTTTGGTTTGGATTGTAAAAGAGTAGGAAAGTTCATGCTTAAGTGGTAAAGAGAGATCATTTTTGACTGTGGCCTATGCTTTCTCATGCCATGCTTGATATTGTTTTGGATTTATGCTTAGTATTCTTTTCTGTAGCATGAATCATTATAAACAATTGAGATTTCTTAATGTGCCTTGGATGAATCATGCGTTGTTTTAGCATATTAAAGCATAGTATAGTGGTATTCTCCTTTGATGCTTGGGTTAACTTGGCACATGCTCACACCCTGTTATGACTATCTCAAGTCACCGTAGCCTCTATGATCCTTTAGTTTTCAACGTGTAGTATCACTTTATGCTTTGATCAATGATGTTTTGTCGCTCTGCATGATTATGGCCATTATTGCTCTCTTAGTTTGTCGCTCCCAGTCTTTTGCTAGCCTCCACAACCAAGTATGAGTTCCACTCATGCATCCAACTCCTTAAACCAAGTTATTCCAAAGAGTCCACCATACCTACCTACTAGCTTATGCTATTCCAAGTATATTCATGCTTTTGTTTACCTTCCGAATTAAACTTGTTATGAGAAAACTAGTGATTAAAGCTCTCACGAACTTGATGGCACACTTTACTTTTCTTGCCCTTAATAAACTTGAACCATTGTGTCGTCTATGTTGTATATGCTTGCACTTATTTATTGGGAATTAGCAGAACCATGTTGTCATGGGGAACGCTTTCAACATTGCACTTGGTACTTGTACCTAGTTGATATCATGCTCTTTTGTTTATGGATGTCGTCGGTGTGAGATGAAAGGGGAGCTTGTAAGTCCATGGAGTTATGTATAGGTGTTAGATAAATGCCTGGGCCACTGGTCTAATCCATGCTGACATGGTGGAAACCTGCAGCGTAACCATAATGAGCTGTCTATGAAGCATTCTTCATATAAAAAGAGAGTCCTATATTGAGAAAAAGAGAAAAAGAAAAAAAAAGAGATTATGAAAAGAGGAAAGACAGAAAAAGCACCATATTCCCATAGTAAATAAGAAGATTGCTGAGATGCTCGTTGTCTGCTTGCCTTGTCATTTTGATATGGGGATTCTTCTGTATCATCGGGCAAGGGGTACCCCGTTGGCGGTTCTCTATGATACACATGTACTTACGATGACAAGAACTTACCAGTGACTAAACTTGAGTATCATGAGGAGCGGCCCTCGTATACAAGGGACATGAGATTTTTGACTTATACTTCATCAAGCATGTACACCATAGTTTGTTCACTTTAACCTTAATCACTTCAAGATGCTTATGATAGGGGCAATGAGAGCTGAAAGCTATAAGTACCATAATTTTTGGAAGCTCTTTATGAGACTTGAATCCCTACTTCTTTTTACAAAAGCTCTTTATATTGCTTGTTTTAAACTATTTATATCTAGTCACTCTTATGAACTTTGAAGGTGTCCTATGCATTTATATTTGCTACTCTTTGAGGGACAAGCTGAATACTATTATGCTATGTTTTCTTTATGTGAAACAAATAAACGCCTTGCAAAGCATTGTTATTCATGAATCTTTTGTTTGTGCCTTTTCATGTTGCATCATAGTTTCTTTGTCTTATTGCTAGAACTTTGTCTTTCATGTTATGATTGAAGTACTATGATCCCAGCTTTGAATGTTTTACAAATACTTTGATCAAGTCTTTATGGTGCATGTCACCTCAAAAATTATTCTTTCTTTTTATCACTTACCTACTCGGGGACGAGAAGGAGTTAAGCTTGGGGATGTTGATACATTGCAAATGTATCTATAATTTTTGATGTTCCATACTTGGTTTTATCCACTTTCTTGTGTTTTGTCCACACTTTGGAGTACTTTTCATATGATTTCTTGGACTAACCTATTAACAAGAGCCATAGTGCCAAATACTGTTTTCTGCTGTTTTTGGTTCTAGGAAAGTCGAAAATGAATATTCTCGAATTGGACGGGATAAAAGCCAAAGTGCCTATTTTCTAGAAGTCACGGATGCAGAATCTGAGGCGGAGAGGAGCCAGGGGCCACCACCACTGGCTGCAGGCCGAGCATAGCGCGCCGCCAGGTGGTGTGGCCATCCCAGGCACCCTCTCGGCCTTTCCTTCCGCCTCTAAGATGCCCTCGGGACGAAAACCCTAAGGACCTGATCAAAAAATCCACGAAAGAGTGTGTAGCCGCCGTCATCTCCATCCCTAGATCGGGAGGGATCTGAAGCTCTTCCCAGCACCTCACGGAGAGGGAATTCACCACAGAGGCCTTCTTCATCACCATGCAAGCCTCTGGTGTGATGTGTGAGTAGTTCATCCTTGGACTACGGATCCATGTAGTAGCTAGATGGCTGGTTCTCCTCCTTTGTGCTTTCATGTTTAGATCTTGTGAGCTCCGTTCATGATCAAGATCATCTATTTGTAATTCTGCATGTTGTGTTTGCGGGGATCCGATGGATATTGAGATGCTATTTCAGATTGATTATTGATTCTATCATGTCTTTGTTATTTGTGATCTTGCATGCTTTCCGTTGTTAGTAGCTATCTTGGCCAAGTAGATGCTAGCAACTCCAAGAGTTAGTATTTATGCTCGATAGTGGGTTCATGCCTCTAGTAATCTGGGGAAGTGACAGAAATCTCTAAGGTACTAGATGTGATGTTGCTACTAGGGAGAAAACAACAATCCTTTGTTCATAGAACAATCATATTGTTTACTTTACACGCAATTCGTAAAGCAATAATCTGTTGCTTGCAACTTAATACTGGAGGGGGTTCGGATGATAACCTGAAGGTGGATTATTAGTCATAGATGTAGTTGGATGGCGGTCTATGTATAATGTTGTAATGCCCAATCAAGTTCCAAAGGAGTAAAGATGATTAGTATATGCATGTGTTGCTTTCTCGATGTTTGTCAATTTCCCAGCTGTAATTTGTTCACCCAGCATGTTATCTATCTTAAGGAGAGCCACCTCTTGTGAACTATGGATCCCGGTCCTTTCTTTACATACAATCTATAAATTGTTTACTTCTTTGTGTTTACTTTCTGCAAACTATTACTTCCTTCCATTCGATACGTTTAATCCTTTGTTTTCAGCAAATCACAGTGAGCTTGACAACCTCATCGCAAGTTGGGGACAAAGTTCTGTCGTTGTGTTGTGCAGGTCTCCACGTTGCTACTAGCACCGGTAGTGCGCCCTACCAAAGCTCAACTAGCAACACCTTTGGGGTGTTTCCTTGCTCCTACTGGTTCGATTAAACCTTGGTTTCATAACTGAGGGAAACTTGATGCTGTGCTCATCATACCTTCCTCTTGGGGTTCCCAACGAGATCTAAATTAACAATGAGCCATCACTATCCTTCATCTTGGTAGTCACCTTCATAGTCTGGCCATCAGAATAGCTAGGGACAAAAGCCATGAGTACTCTTTAAGTACTCGCAAACTATTACTAACAAGTAAGGTAGTTCTAGTGGGATTGCTAATTCTAAGTGTATTTGTAAAGTTAAGTTTGAAACCTAAGCTGAGTTCAGAAACAAAGAAAGATAAAATAAAGTTCTAGAATCACTTAAGTTGGGAAGCTAGTGTCATATTCACAACCCTGTTGTGGTCAAGTCAAGATTCATCATTCATTTCATAAGTCATTTTGAAAACATCTAACAACGGAACAGTATGGCCACTCCAACTGTCCATAACCATGGACGCGGCTATTCGAATAGTTTGACACTCTACAGAGGTGGTACACTTTCACCACAAGATTCGATACATCTGTCAGGGATAAACCTGAATCATCATACTTAGTATGCAGATAATCAAACATAACCTTTCCTTTACACACCCTAGTATAAGCACCTCTCCTATGAGTATGGCCTCCCAACCATGACCATCTGTCACCTTGGGCACTGCATAGGTGGACAACATTAAGAGGTAGCCTCAACTCAAACCTATCCCGCGAGGGAACTAATACTAATGCATATAAACTTCCGGCTAAGCCTTACCCAATTTAGGTGTTGTGGTTGTACGGTAAAATTGGAATGGTATCGCATCCGAATCCAACCATCAGTTTTGTAAACGGGCTAAGGCTCATGCCTCAACATTTTCATCATCATAAACCATTTGTGTTTCTCAACACATGTCAAAACATCTCAATAGAATGACTCATCATTCCAAGGTTTTCACAATTCATTTTCACCAAGTAATCCCATCTAAAGTGAATCAAGTTTTGGTTTAGCTCTAAACTACTAAGTTAAGAGTGTTCACTAAGGTGGGATGCTAATCTCAATCTCATGCCATAGAATGACATCTAAGGTTATCTAGATAGATCAAGTTTTATACTTTTTATGCTACCTTCAAACAAGTAAGGGACTTTGGTAAAGTAAAGAAAGTAAAAGCTTGAAAATAAAACTTGGGGTAGGTACTAGTCAAAGTGGTATAACCAAAGAATGCCTATTGCATCTTGCTTAGGTTATCTAGCTTAATTCTAGCTTGCTAACAATATCTTGCCTTGGTTGGTGTAGTGGTTGAAGTTTTCTTCCTCCTCCTCTTGGTATAACTCCTCCTCCTCGAAAGCTTGGTCGGTACTATCGTCTATAAATACATACGGGATACAGAATCACCAAACAATACTTAACTAGTCTACTTAGCACACTAAGGCACACATTTGATGACCTATTATCATCACAAGGTTTTATTAACTAGCTTCATTCTTTTTATTTGAGAAAAGTAATTTCTACTCATTGAAATTAACTAAGATTTAATATTCTCCAGTTTAAAATATGGGATCATGTGGACACATGTAATCACCACATATTCTAACATATGGGAATGTGATTTAAAGGTTGGATCACATTTTAATAAGTTTAAGTTTAATATTTAATGATTTAAAGTGACTAGAAATGCCTATATAGCACTAATTTAGTACTAGTCCAAAGTCACTGCATGTAAACCTTAATATTATTACATATTCAGATAGGTATGGTTAAATGTGATTTTTGAGAGTTGGAATCAACTCAAAAGATATTATGGTTGATTTTATAAAAATGTTTGAATGTGCAAATGCTTTTGTCTTGTTATTTTTACTAGGAGATATCTCTAACTCTAAATGAATTAAATCCAACGGACTTGGATAGATCTTTTCAGAGGCTTTCCAACAAAATTGGAATCACTCAATTTGGTTTAGTAAATCTTCCTGAATTGATTTTTGAACTAAGGGACATAATTGGATTTAAACTTAAATAGAAAAACACTTATTTGAATTCGTGGGCTAGCACGGGAAAGGAAATGGGCCGGCCCAGTGACACTCAGCGACGCAGAGGGCGGCTGACAGGTTGGTCCCGCTTCTCAGCGAGACTTAAAACCCGAAACGGTATCTAGCGATCTGGGCCACACGATTAGAACGCGGATCAACGACTGACAGTCGTCGTTGACGATGGACTCGTCGCCGGCGAGACCGACCCCTAAACGGCCGGTGGGGGTCTACTCGAGACGTACCAGGGCTCCAGATAGTGCGGTGAGGCGGGCGATCGAACTGGACGGCGACGGCGGACTCAGGCGAGGTCACGGCAGGGGCTGCGGTGGACGGAATCGACGGTAGCGTCTCCTTCTCTGTAGCGGGCTCCTCAGGTGCAATTTCGGCGAACTACGGCTCGAGCGGCTCCGGCGAGAAGGGGGAAATGTTCAGGGGAGAGAGGGGAGTGGAATGGTGTGAGGAATTCGTGCTGGGAAGGCCTGCTTATATAGGCGCGACGGTGAGACCAAGAGGTGTGGGCGGAGCTCGTCGGTGACGACGGCATAGGGGGCTATTCGCATGGGTGAGGTAGGAGGACGATGGGCGGTTCCCTGGTGGTCAGCTACAGCACAATGGCGCGGCTAGGGGCGGTGGCATATGGTCGGGAGCATCGCGTGCTTTGGGAGACAGAGGCGGTGCTCGACGCGGCGCTTGGTGACTCTGGGTCGCGCGGCGGTGCACGAGCGTGTCTGGCGGGGTGCTGGGGTTGCGGCGGTGCGGCGTGCGCCGTATGGCATCAAGGCGTGGTCTGCTGCATGCTGGCGGCTATCGCGCTCTGGCG
Source organism: Avena insularis (assembly GCA_023614405.1). Classification (NCBI taxonomy): domain Eukaryota; kingdom Viridiplantae; phylum Streptophyta; class Magnoliopsida; order Poales; family Poaceae; genus Avena; species Avena insularis. The sequence goes on along the minus strand of CM042686.1, from coordinate 126,839,247 downwards.
ATCTCACAGAGAGAAAAGGGCAGCAACGCTGGGGAGTGGTCCGAGGGCTGGGGTTGATCGAGGGGTGGACCATGGGTGGTGGTAGGGTTGGGCGGAGCTAGGGGACGTGCTGGTTTGGCGCAGCGCGGTCCCTGGCACGTTGCCTGCTTCTAGCCGGCGGTGACCACAAAGTGGCGGCTGTTGGGGATATACTTTTCGGGTATCCTCACAGTTCCTCACTGACCAGGGTGGCCCACTTCGGGTTAGAGCTTTGCTTCACGGGCGGCCCAGTCAGGGAGAAGAGATGAAGTCCAATCCGGCTACGGGAAGGCCCATAAGACTTACCGACTTAGGCCCATAGGGTTACTCGTAGTTCAAGATGTACTCTATAACTGACTCTTAGTCATAGCCGGATAGATCTCTCTTGTAAACCCTAGGCCGGATATCTATATAAGTCGTCCTAGGGAGAGCCTTTAGGGCACCCTCAATAGTCTACAATCTCAACTCACACAGGCGAACCCTTGTAACCCATATTCCGGCTCTGCCGTATTACTGGATTGCTAGCAGGAGAAGGATTCGTCCAAAGCCGGCGGATTTGAACCTAGGTAAACTTGTGTGCTCACCATCCCGGAACACCATACGTCTCACACCCCTCTCTTCCGCATGCCTCGAGGACCCCCTCATGGCGTACTTGTCATCAATCTGACGACAGTTGGCGCCCACCGTGGGGCAAGTGAGCTTCGGATCTGCGTTCCGAGCGGAATCTGCAAGAATCGGAATCGGCGAGACTATCACCATCGGTCGCATCCTCTACGCCAGAGACGTCCCTCTCATCGTTCTCGACGAGACCTGGATTCTGGCTAGGGAGGCTGTGACTGCCTACACCATCATGTCTTTTGGCGAGATCGATGTTTACATCGGTTTTGCTGAACCTGTCCCACCCACCCCAACGGTGATGATAGAGGCAGAAGAAACTTCTGGATCCCCTTTGTCCGCAGAGGCGGTAGAGTTCCAGATCTCAGAAAACCCTAATCCCACCCAGCTCACACCAGTTGCGGAGATAGTGGATAAATCCAAGCCTGAAGCAGGCCTAGCTGTCCAAGTCGAATCTGGAGTGGATCTCCTTGGAAAGACCGAATCCTAGATCGACCCACATGCTGAAGTCGAAATCCAAGAGGAGCATAGCAATGACATTGATTCCGGCTCCGATGACGCCGGGACAAACAGGCCTTTCCTGAGGTACACGCTGCGACGTATGATAATGCAAAACTCAGGCATAGATGCAATTCTCGAGACCATCAAAAGTTTATATGAAGCCGATCATGAGAGCCGCATGTACCTCAGGAAGCACGCGTCGCACTTCGTCGGATATGTGGGATCCGGATCCGGCTCTGCCGATGCTGGAGACAACACCAACTCGGTGCTGGAGGCAAATGGAACAAACGCCGATGTACCCGCATCCTCGGATGAATCAATGACGTCAGCAGATTTCCGAAAGTTCTCCACGGAATATGAAGAGGAGTATAACTCCAAAGCTGCAGAGGAAGGAGAAGCCATGGATGAAGGATCCGGGGAACATTCCCCCAAAGCGCAGGATGACATGGAAGTCCGAGATAATACCGAAGTCCAGATGTCCGAAAGTACCGATCAGAGCTTGACTCCGGGAAACAGACCCGAAGATGTCTTTGGTACTGGCGCTGCCAAGAAGGCAAAGAAGAAGAATAAAAAGAATAAGAACCCGACAAAAGACCCTCTGGAAGAGGAGGTGATTGCCGAGGAATATGAGGAAGACTCGGATGGAGCACTTATCCTAGACGAGCCCAAAAAATAAGAGTCGATGGATGGACACGTGATCACTGAAGGTGCACGTAAACTCATCGATGCTGCATTAACCACACATATTCCTACAGCTGCAGAACTTACTGCCAAAGAACTAGACGAGAGGGCACATGCCCTAGAAGCGCATCGTCAAGTACTCCTCGATGAAGCCAAAAACATTGAGGAGGAAAAGAAACGCATAGCATCTGCGGAGAAGTACAACTCCAGGTAATACTAGAAGACCAGGAAGCGTCATACTAATGACAACCAATTCCTGCAGATTCACGACGTCCTTTTCGGAGAAGAAATGGGGAAGCCTCGGAAAGATAGCAAAGGGGATTGGGTATATCCAACCCTAGTACAGAACACCGTGGCAGCCCGAGAAATTCTATCGGCTAATCCAGGCCCGGAGGAGATCCAGTTGGGAATCAAATTACTCAACAAGAGACTGGAGTAGCAAAAGGTCACCATGTCTGGAAGTCAAAAGCTGGTCTCTGATTCCGACCAGTGTCGCATAGACCCGGCATGGGCTAATGTAAGACTCCAGTGCATTCCGTAGCAGCATCATCGTTCCGATCGCCGGGAGGACAATTACTCAAGAACCGGATCTTCGGGATAGCACCACAAAGCTGCCCGTGACTGGCGTAACGTTAACCCAGTTGCGGAGCAAGAAGCAATTGTTGTACTGAATCCGAGGAACCCGCCCCGGTGAGAGTCGAAAGACCACAGGGACGATGATAAAGAGAAACGTCAGGAGGAAGACCGACAAAGAATGCCACCTCCTAGACATGCAAGCCATCTGGATGACGGACGAAGGAACGACGGACACCATGCCGAGACAAGCCGGCAGGGGGCTCGTCACAATGAAGACCCTCCCTGGAACCGAAATAATGACATTCCGGATGGAGGCCGGCGATCAGCCGGAAATAACCCAGCTGCTCCACCCTCTCCGCCAAGTAGCCATCACAACAGCCCCCAGGGAGGCAATGGAGGGCGTCGTGGTGGAGGAGGTGGTGGCGGAAGCCGAATTATGGCTCCAAGGCATCGCAGCCACAACCGACACTCGGGACGATCTCTATCCCTGAATGACGCAAGGCATAGGATCAACTCCAATATAGAGGTGCGGCGCTACGAAAATGATGATATATACGTGGGCCCAAAGTGCTTCGGACCATGCATCAGAGCTACAAGATTCCCGGAAGGATTTGCTATCTCAAAATTCCTCAAAGCAAAACAAGATATCTTCGCATGGCAGCCATCTGACATGACCGGAGTACCTAGGGAACTTGCCAAGCACTCTTTAAATGTAAACCCGAACGCTAAACCCGTCAAACAGTCCTTACGATGTTTCGGCGATGAAAAGCGTAAGGCAATAGCTAAGGAACTAGCACGGCTCGAGTTAGCCGGATTCATAGAAGAGGTCATCCACATTGAGTGGTCGGCCAATCCTGTAATGGTTCCTAAAAAGGACACCACTGATTTAAGGATGTGTGTTGATTATACTGCCTTGAACAAGGCTTGTCCAAAAGATCTGTTCGCTCTGCCTAGGATTGATCAAGTTATCGATTCTATGGCAGGCTCGGAACTCCTCTGTTTTCTCGACGCATATTCCGGTTATCACCAAATCCGGATGAAGGAATCGGACAAAGTCAAGACTTCATTCATAACCCCCTTCGGAACCTTCTGCTTTGTTATGATGCCTTTTGGGCTAAAGAACGCGGGAGCTACCTACCAGCGCACGATGCAGCGTTGTCTCCATGACCAACTCAGACGCAATGTACATGCATACGTGGATGATATTGCGGTGATGTCCAAAAAGAAGGAAACGTTGATTTCTGACTTGGAGGAAACGTTTGCCAATCTACAAAAATACAACATCATGCTTAACCCGAAGAAATGCTTCTTTGGAATCCCAGTCGGAAAATTGTTAGGTTTCATCGTGTCTCAAAGAGGCATAGAGGTGAACCGAGACAAAATCAAGGTTATACTCAATATTTCCAGGCCAACTCGTCTGAAGGACATACAAAGACTAACTGGTTGCATCGTTGCAGTCAGTCGGTTTGTAAGCCGGCTCGGTGAAAGAGCCACACCATTATACAAACTCCTGAAAAAGACCAAGGATTTTGTGTGGACCAACGAAGCTAAAGCTGTGTTACAAGTCCTAAAGAATGTACTCTCATCTACTCCTATCCTTGCTGCACCGGAACCACAGAAACCGATGTTGCTTTATCTTGCTGCGACAAACAAAGTCGTTAGTATCATCATGGTGGTGGAGAGACCGGAGGAAAATCAGGAACACCTGGTGCAGCGTCTGACTTACTTTGTCAGCGAGGTCCTAACAGAATCAAAACAGCGGTATCCGCACTATCAAAAGTTGGCTTACGGTGTTTTCCTAGCATCTCGTAAGCTACGACACTCTTTTTAGGAGCATCCAATTACCGTGGTGATCACAGCTCCCACGAGAGATATAATTAACAATAGTGACGCCAAAGGACGCGTCGCCAAATGGGGCATAGAGCTTTCAGCTTTCGATATTGAGTACAAACCTCGGACAGCAATCAAATCCCAAATCCTTGCCGACTTTGTTGTTGATTGGACAGAGACGAAGGAAAATATGACCCTCCCTAAGTCAGAATATTGGAACCTATATTTTGATGGATCTAAGGCTCGTGGGGGCTCGGGGGCTGGCGTGGTGCTCAAATCACCCCAAGGTGATAAACTTCTATATGTGTTGCAGATCCACTTCACAGCGACAAATAATATTGCCAAGTATGAAGCACTGCTACATGGAATCCGGATTGCTAAAGATATTGGCATCCGACGTTTGATGTGTTACGGAGATTCGGATCTTGTTGCTCAGCAAGTTTTGGATATTTGTAATGCAAATAAACACATGGCAACATATAAAGTTGTCGTGGATGATTTATCTAAATCGTTCGAAGGGTTTGAGGTTCAACACATCCCTCGAGCAGAAAACGAGGAAGCAGATGCACTATCTCGGATAGGCTCTGCACGAAAAGAGGTCCTGGATGGCGCTTTTTTAGAGCACCTCAAAGTTCCCTCAATAAAGGGAGTGGATGAGGAATATCCGACCAAATCTGACTCACCTCTAATAGTAGGTCTGCTGTAATTCCTAGCTGGACCCAACCCTACCTTGATTATCTGGTAGATGGCAAATTACCCGAAGACGAGGTTCTGAGCCGGCAGATCATCCGACGAGCGAAATCCTATACTATAGTTAAAGGTGAGCTCTATAAGCGGAGTGTTTCTGGGGTTTTTCAGCGCTGCATATCTCCGGGAGAAGGAGTGGAAATCTTAAGAGAAATTCACGAAGGCGAGTGTGGTCACCACACTGTAGCCAAATATTTAGTGGCAAAAGCTTTCAGACACGGTTTTTAAACTTCTGCCAAGGCAGATGCCGAACGGCTGGTCAAGACGTGCAAGGGCTGCCAAAAGTACGCCAAACAAGCTCATGTTCCGGATGATCAGCTGCAAAAAATACCTATAACATGGCCTTTTGCGGTCTGGGGGCTTGACATGGTAGGACCGTTTAAACGGGCTCCAAGTAGATTTACTCACCTCTTAGTGATGGTGGATAAGTTCACAAAATGGATTGAGGCCAAACCCGTCACTAGTTGTGATGGAGCAACAGCCAAAAGATTTGTCGAGGATGTTATAATCCGGTATGGTTATCCGCATAGAATTATCACGGACAACGGGAGTAATTTCTCTATGGGAGAATTGGCCGAATTCTGCAATGAACAAAATATCCGGCTTGACATTGCGTCAGTCGCACATCCACAGGCTAATAGTCAAGTTGAAAGAGCAAATGGTTTAATCCTACAAGGCCTAAAACCGAGACTCGAAGCACCATTACGACGTGTTGCGGGGGCTTGGGCAGAGGAATTACCCTCTGTAATATGGAGTTTACGAACAACTCCGAACAGGACAACCGGGTACACACCTTTCTTCTTGGTCTATGGCACAGAAGCAGTTCTTCCTAGTGATTAGATTCACACTTCTCCTAGAGTGGCCGCATATATCGAAGAAGATGCCGAGATTTCTCGACAAAATGATCTCGACTTAGTCGAAGAAGTTCGCGTCGTTGCTAAAATGAGATCAACAGCCTATCAGCAGAAGTTACGCAAGTATCATAGCCAGAGAGTCTGAAACAGATCTTTCAAAAAAGGCGATTTGGTTCTCGGCTTGCAACAAAAGCACAAACTTTCCCCAGTATGGGAAGGGCCCTTTTTAGTTAGTCGAGTATTGCACAATGGTTCGAACTACTTAACTGACATGAGGCCAGTCAAAGAAATACCTGTGATGTCTACGCACTTCTATTCTTGTAGACAGTTGTTCGGCCTCCAAGTGCAGAGGTTTGTAGAACAGCAGCAAGTTTTCCCTTAAGTGGATCACCCAAGGTTTATCAAACTCAGGGAGGAAGTAGTCAAAGGTATCCCCTCTCAAGCAACCTTGCAATCAAGATACAAGAAGTCTCTTGTGTCCCCAACACACCCAATACACTTGTCAGGTGTATAGGTGCACTAGTTCAGCGAAGAGATAGTGAAATACAAGTGGTATGGATAATTATAAGCGGTAACGGTGCTAGAAAATAGCTTGATGGTGTGTGGTTGATGTGGGAAAAGACTAAAGGAAAACTGAAATAAAGATGGAAGCAAGCAAACATGTAACAGATATAATTGCAAACGGTGTTTCAATGCTAAGAAACAAGGCCTAGGGATCATACTTTCACTAGTGAACACTCTCATATAAATATATTCTTCTTTATGATACTATGCTGAACTACTCTCCGGTTGGACACTCTAATCGATGGTAGGGCTATAACAACACACCTCAAAGTTCATCTTTCCCATCTAGAAAACCCCACACTGTCACCTTGAGTACTAGATGAGTCCAACAAACACCACAATTTCATAAAGACATCCAACTCCAAATATAACTCATAACAAGTATCTATAATCTCTAGCCTAAGTGCCACCATGGTGAGCACGCTGTCACTTTCACACACATGGGGAGAGCAGAGATCTATTAAAGCACTTGAGTAGTAAGGTAGATCTATAGATTACAAGCTCATGATCTCAATAAGATCATGCATAGAGAGAGAGATGAACACATAGCTACCGGTAGAACCCTTAGCCTCGAGAGAGAACTACTCCTTCCTCATCATGGGAATCAGCAATGGTGATGGAGATGGTGGTGGAGATCGATGGAGATGGCTCAGGGCACTTCCCGTCTGGCGGTGAAAAGCAGAGACTTTCTGTCCCCCGAATCTCCCCTTCGGTGGCGGCGGCGCTGTGGAACTTTCTGTGGATTTCTGATTGACTCTTTAGGGTTTTGGTATCGGGAGGCTCTTATAGGCGAAGGAGGCAAGGTCGATGGCCAGCCAGGGGTCCACACCATGCCCTGGCGCGGTCTAGGTGGACCCGCGCCATGGGGTGGTGTGGCCACCCTGTGGCCCCTCTCCGACTCTCCTTCTGGCTTTGTGAGTCTTCCGGGAAAATAGTAACTTTGGCTTTTGTCCTGTCCAATTCTGAGAATATTCATTTTCTGACTTCCTGGAACCAAAAACAGCAAAAAACAGGCAATTGGCACTGTGGCATCTTGTTAATAGGTTAGTCCAAGAAATCATATGAAAAGTACTCCAAAGTGTGGACAAAACACAAGAAAGTAGATAAAACCAAGCATGGAACATCAAAAATTATAGATACATTTGCAATGTATCAACATCCCCAAGCTTAAATCCTGCTCGTCCTCGAGTAGGTAAGTGATAAAAAGAAAGAATAATTTTGAGGTGAAATGCACCATCATAAACTTGATCAAAGTATTTGTAAAACATTGATAGCTGGGATCATAGTACTTCAATCATAACATCAAAGACAAAGTTCTAACAATAAGACATAGCAACTATGTTGCAACATGAAGAGGCACAAACAAAAGATTCATGAATAATAATGCTTTGCAAGACGTTTGTTTGTTTCCATAAAGAAAACATAGCATAATAGTATTCAGCTTGTCCCTCATAGAGTAGCAAACATAAATGCATAGGACACCTTCAAAGTTCATAAGAGTGACTAGATACAAATAGTTTAAAACAAGCAATATCAAGTTATGCATCAATCAAGTAGTCTTGGGACAATGCACATAGAACTAAGAATGGCCACTATGCTCTCAAAGTAGGTGCATAAAGATAGAAGATGGAGACTCAATATAATGGTGGAAGAAAGGCCTTTTGTAAAAGGAATTGGGATTCAAGTCTCATAAAGAGGTTCCAAAAATTATGGTACTTATAGCTTTCAGCTCTCATTGCCCCTATCATAAGCATCTTGAAGTGATTAAGGTTAAAGTGAACAAACTATGGTGTACATGCTTGACGAAGTATAAGTCAAAAATCTCATGTCCCTTGTATCGAGTAGCTCCTCATGCTACTCAAGTTTAGTCACGGTAAGTTCTTGTCATTATAAGTATATGTGTATCATAGAGAACCATGCAGGTACCCTTGCCCGATGATACGGAAGAATCCCCATATCAAAATGACAAGGCAAGCAGACAACAAGCATCTCAGCAATCTTCTTATTTACCATGGGAATATGGTGCTTTTTTTCTCTCTTTCCTCTTTTCATAATCTCTTTTTTTTAATTTCTCTTTTTTCTCAATATAGGACTCTTTTTTTAAAGAAGAATGCTTCATAGACAGCTCATTATGGTTACGTTGTAGGTTTCCACCATGCCAGCATGGATTAGACCAGCGGCCCAGGCGTTTCTCTAACACATATACATAACTCCATGGACTTACAACCTCCCCTTTCATTTCACACCGACGACATCCATATACAAAAGAGCATGATATCAACTAGGTACAAGTACCAAGTGCAATGTTGAAAGCGTTCCCCATGAAAGCATGGTTCTGCTAATTCCCAACAAATAAGTGCAAGCATATACAACATAGACGACACAATGGTTCATGTTTATTAAGGGCAAGAAAAGTAAAGTGTGTCATCAAGTTTGTGAGAGCTTTAATCACTAATTTTCTCATAACAAGTTTAATTCGGAAGGTAAACAAAAGCATGAATACACTTGGAATAGCATAAGCTAGTAGGTAGGTATGGTGGACTCTTTGAAATAACTTGGTTTAGGGAGTTGGATGCATGAGTGGAGCTCATACTTTGTTGTGAGGCTAGCAAAAGACTGGGAGCAACAAACTAAGAGAGCAATAATGACCATAATCATGCAGAGCGACAAAACATCATTGATCAAAGCATAAAGTGATACTACAAGTTGAAAACTAAAGGATCATAAAGGATATGGTGACTTGAGATAGTCATGACATGGTGTGAGCATGCGCCAAGTCAACCCAAATAAAGCATCAAAGGAGAATACCACTATGCTATGCCTTAATATGCTAAAACAACGCATGATTCATCCAAGGCACATTAAGAAATCTCAATTGTTTATAACAAGTCATGCTACAACAAAGAATACTAAGCATAAAGCCAAAACAATATCAATCATGGCATGACAAAGCATATGCCAGAGTCAAAAACAAGCTCTCTTTACCACTTAAGCATGAACTTTCCTACTCTTTTCCAAACCAAACCAAACTATTTGAAAACCAATGTATGAAAGAGGGGGTCCAACCAATTTATTGAGAAAACTAAAAAAACAAAATCAAACGAAAAACTAAAACGAAAACGAAAAAGAAGACGCTCCAAGAACAACACAACTATGCATGAAACAATAAAAATTAAGCGTTTGGAAGAAACCTGGGATATTTATTGATGAAGAAGGGGATGCCCATTTGGAAGAAACCTGGGATATTTATTGATGAAGAAGGGGATGCCTTGGGCATCCCCAAGCTTTGACGCTTGTACTTCTTGGATATGTCTTGGGGTGACACGTGGCATCCCAAGCTTGAACTTTAGTCCATTCTTCATCTCATTACTCATTCCTTCCTTACACCTGAAATTTTTCCTTCATACAAAACTTCACACAATCTTTATTAGCAACATTAGTGTACTCAAGATAATAGGTCTTTAGGTTCAGTTCTAACACCAATAAACTTCCATTAGAACACTAGCTACTGAAGCACTTCCCTCAAAAATCTCAATTCCCCAAAAAAACTCAAAAAGGAACCAACAAGAAGCAAATGCAGAAAATGGCAGAAATCTGTCAAAACAGACCAGCAGGTAAAAACCAATTTTTTTGAAGACCTTCTGTTGCTCAAATCGAAAAGTGTTGAACTAACGAAAGTTAGATAATAACCTGGGGCAGAAGCACAAAAATTCACGCCTCAAAAATACGTACAGAGATTTTACACGAATTTTTATGGTGAAGCACAGAAATCTGTTTCGGGACAGCAACTTTCGCAATCATTACTTCTGTCTCATTAGAGGTTACTCTTGGCACAAAAAGAAAATAAAAAGGATAAGGAGCGGTTATTACTGAATTAATAACTTCCAAGACTCAACTAAAACTTTTGGGTTATCTCCTAATAAGTACTTTTCTTTAACGCCTTTAAGTTAGGCATGATAGTTTGAGAAGATGCTCACATAAGAAATATGAATTTAAGTAAAAGAGAGCATCAAGAAGCAAATTCAAAGTACATTTAAGTCTAACCCACTTCCTATAGATAGGAATCTTGTAAAGAAACAAGTCATGAAAGCACAAAGCAAAAAGCATAGAAAAGCAAAACAAGTGCAACTTCAAGACTTTCAACATAAAGAGGGGAAACTTAATATTATTGAGATGCATAAAAGCATGTTTCCCTCTCTCATAATAACTTTCAGTAGCATCATGAATAAAATTAACAATATAAATATCACATAAAACATTCTTATCATGAGCCATATGTTCAAAAGAATTAATACTCTCCACATAAACATAGTCATTCTTATTAATTGTCGTGGGAGCAAATTCAACAAAATAGCTATCATTATTATTCTCATCACCATAATCATCAAATATAGGAGGCATATTGTATTCATAATTAATTTTTTCCTCAATACTAGGTGGACTGAAAATATCATACTCATCATTGTAATCATCATATATTGGAGGCATAGTATCATCAAAGTAAATTTTCTCCTCCGTGCTTGGGAGACTAAAAATATCATGCTCATCAAAACCAGCTTCCCCAAGCTTAGACTTTTCCATAGCATTAGCAACAATGGTGTCCAAAGAATTCAAACTAACAACATTGCTATTAGCATGCAAATAAAGTTCCATAGGTTTTTTAATTTTCTCTTCGAACACTTCATGTCCTAACTCAAGATAAATACTATAAAGCTCTCTAATTTTTTTGTTGTTTTCCATTAAGCCTAACTAGTGAAAACAAGAAACAAAAAGACAAAATTGCAGAATCTAAAGGAAATAACTTTGAGCACTCACACCGGAGGATGTGAGTACCTTTTACCTTACCTCCCCGGCAACGGCGCCAGAAAATAGGCGTTTGCCGTGGGAGGTTCTTCTTCTTTAATCCTCCAGTGTGAATACCGTTTACCTTATCTCCCCGGCAACGGTGCCAGAAAATAGCTTGATGTCTACGCACTTCTATTCTTGTATACAGTTGTTGGGCCTCCAAGTGTAGAGGTTTGTAGAACAGCAGCAAGTTTTCCCTTAAGTGGATCACCCAAGGTTTATCGAACTCAGGGAGGAAGTGGTCAAAGGTATCCCCTCTCAAGCAACCCTGCAATCAAGATACAAGAAGTCTCTTGTGTCCCCAACACAGCCAATACACTTGTCAGGTGTATAGGTGCACTAGTTCGGCGAAGAGATAGTGAAATACAAGTGGTATGGATAATTATAAGCGGTAACGGTGCTAGAAAATAGCTTGATGGTGTGTGGTTGATGTGGGAAAAGACTAAAGGAAAACTGAAATAAAGATGGAAGCAAGCAAACATGTAACAGATATAATTGCAAACGGTGTTTCAATGCTAAGAAACAAGGCCTAGGGATCATACTTTCACTAGTGAACACTCTCATATAAATATATTCTTCTTTATGATACTACGCTGAACTACTCTCCGGTTGGACACTCTAATCTATGGTAGGGCTATAACAGCACACCTCAAAGTTCATTTTTCCCATCTAGAAAACCCCACACTGTCACCTTGAGTACTAGATGAGTCCAACAAACACCACAATTTCATAAAGACATCCAACTCCAAATATAACTCATAACAAGTATTTGTAATCTCTAGCCTAAGTGCCACCATGGTGAGCACACTGTCACTTTCACACACATGGGGAGAGCAGAGATCTATTAAAGCACTTGAGTAGCAAGGTAGATCTATAGATTACAAGCTCATGATCTCAATAAGATCATGCATAGAGAGAGAGATGAACACATATTTACCGATAGAACCCTTAGCCTCGAGAGAGAACTACTCCCTGATCATCATGGGAATCAGCAATGGTGATGGAGATGGTGGTGGAGATGGTGGTGGAGATCGATGGAGATGGCTCCGGGGGCACTTCCCCGTCCCGGCAGGGTGCCGGAACAAAGACTTTCTGTCCCTTGAATCTCCCCTTCGGTGGCGGCGGCGCTGCGGAACATTTTGTGGATTTCTGATTGACTCTTTAGGGTTTTGGTATCGGGAGGCTCTTACAGGCGAAGGAGGCAAGGTTGATGGCCAGCCAGGGGGCCCACACCATGCCCTGGCACGGCCTAGGTGGACCTGCACCATGGGGTGGTGTGGCCACCCTGTGACCCCTCTCCGACTCTCCTTCTGGCTCTGTGAGTCTTCCGGGAAAATAGTAACTTTGGCTTTTGTCCCGTCCAATTCCGAGAATATTCATTTTCTGACTTCCTGGAACCAAAAACAGCAGAAAACAGGCAACTGGCATTGTGGCATCTTGTTAATAGGTTAGTCCAAGAAATCATATGAAAAGTACTCCAAAGTGTGGACAAAACACAAGAAAGTAGATAAAACCAAGCATGGAACATCAAAAATTATAGATACATTTGCAATGTATCAACCTGCTACTAAGAAGAGAAAGAGAGCTGGAGGCAGTACAAATCTGGATGAGTTAGACATACCATGGAATGTTGCTCAGCTACGTCCCTTTTATTCTTAGTTTATCCTTCTTTGTAATCATACATATGTACATGTTCTGCGAGAAATAAAAGTCTTGGTTGCCTCAAGTTTTTTCTGAGAAGTTTTTACCATCTTATTTCCGAATGATCATGTCATAGTCGAATATCCCAGAATACTTGAAAGTACTTTATGCTCATGTTTGTTCTGGTTTAGATTTCCGATTCTAAAAATGCTACGGTATAACTCTAAAGTTTCTAGTCTACACTTTGGTTATTTGTCTGATTGCCGGATGCGGGCATTTTCCGAGTAGTGAATTGTTGGTACTGAAAGTCGACTTTGTTTCCGAGTTTAAACTGGTTTAGCAATTGAGCTCCATTGCTCGGCAAAGTTTCCGTGTAGAAGGTTTAGCCGGCTCACGAAAGGGACGAGGCGGAAAGCCAGATAAACGATAAGTATAGACAAAAAAATATAAGTGCTTATGAAAACATTTTAGGCACACAAAAATTTAAAGCCAAAAGTGTTGAATAGATTAAAAGCTTAGCACTAGCAAAAATTATAGTACTGCATATTTACAGACCCATAAATGTTTCTTGGAATAATACATTTGTTTCTGGTAATTTATGATGTAGGAGAGGATGCAGGAGCTGCCGGCTCGCTGGATGCATCGGCCTCGGTTTGATAACGCTCTGAGACGTTCAGATCCGATACGGTCTGTTCGTCATCGGAAACTTCAGCTGCTTCTTCCGGTGGCGGAGGCGGTGTGTGCATGCGTGTGAAGAAGGGAGTGTCGTAGCTGGTTAAGTCAGCTACGTGATACCCATATCCGGCGCAGGAGTCCATGATGGCCATGATATCCTGCTTTTGGCCGTCTTCATCCACCTTGCAGTACCCCCTGGTCACTTGCCATATCTCCATGTTTCCATGGTGGCTCATGACCATGGTGAGAGCGTTCTACGCCGCGGATCGCGCGTAGGACATGTTCTAGTCCTGAACGAGTTGCGGCATATCCTTCGCCTTGTCTCGCACCTAAAAGTCCGACATGCTATGCATGTCCGGAACCTTGAGAGCTTCGCCAATATCCTGAAGGGATTGGCGGAAGTCGTGAAGCAGATCACCGACTTGGGTAAGCCGATGGGTGCGAGGCTCGGTGGAGGTGGAGTCCGTCTAGTTCAGAGGACCTATACACATAACGCAAAACAGTTAAGAAAAATCCAACATCGAAAGAGTCGAAGCATATAGACAAGTCAAAAAGATGGAAACTTACCGAAGATGACATCGTCAACTTTGGTCTTCTCTTCTCGAAGACTCCGGAGTTCAGCCCGGAGCGCCTCGGAAAGATCCTTCTCTCTGCAAAGCTCGTTGTTGAGATCCGAGATTCTCTAATCTTGAGACGCAATCTTACGATCACGCTCGTCAGTAGCCATGGAGGAGGATTCGAGAACTTGAGAGATGCTCTTCTCATGATCCGCCTTGAGCTTATCCAGCTCTTGGCGAAGTTCTTTATTCTCCACCATCAAGGTTTTGAGGTTCTCGGCCTCTTCAATCATAGCGCAGAACTGTTTTACCAGTGCCGTAAGTCAAAAAGAACAACAGTTCAGTAAAAAATATTCGACTATGAAAAACACAAAGACAAGGTTTGAGTCTCGGAATGTTTACCTTCGGCCTCATCCTTGGAGACCTTCAGCTCGGCATTTTCAAGTCGGAGAGATTTGATCACTCTCCGCTTGTTGCAGATGTTCTTCAACAAATCATGGTTATATGAATTAACTTTCTGTAAGTCAGAATACCCAGAGTCAGAAGTCTATTGAAGACTCGGGCTAATATTGTTACTAATATCAGCACGAGCCTTGGGGGCTACACTACTTCATTCTTTGGGGTCCTAAGGAAGCATAAACTCGGATTGTATATCCTACTTCATGCTAGGGGGCTAGAGGATATGATATAAAGTACAATAAAGAAAATCGTGAGTTCGAATTCCGACTTACATGATGTTCATGTGTGAGTTTGCTCAGACACATGTTCACCTCGGTGGTAACCTTCTCGGCGAGGGTGAGCGGAATAACCGGAGGTGGTGGAAGCACACCAGCTCTAAGTCCCTCGTCGTGAAGGCAGACTTGTTCAAGAAGGTCAGAGTATTTGATGTGCTCCACCTCTTGTGCTTCTTCTTCGGCAGAGAGATTTCTCTTCTCCAGGCATTGCTGGGCCAGAAGCTGGATTTCTTCTACATATTTCCGAGACAAGCCAAATTTGGCAAGTCCCGGATTGTTCAAGAGGTTTTCAGCAAAGGTCTCTGCCGAGGGATCATTACTCGAAGAGGGTTCACCCTTATTTAAACTTGACCCACTAGTGGTGGCGTCAGTCTGCGATTCAAGGATCGTTGGCCCTGCTGAAGGAGTCGGATCTTCTGCGATAACCGGCGAAGGAATAATCACCGGCATTGCAGAGGGTTGTGGGGCAGGAGTCGGAGGAGCCACGGCAGGAGAAGCTATTGTCAGCTTCGCCTGCCGCAAGGGCTTCGAAGAAGTTCCCTTCCCCTTACCCTTGATGAGCTGCTTAGCTCTGAGAATGTAATAGAATAAAAAACATTACATCTCAGAAGCAAAATTCGAGTAAGGTACAAAGGCGGAAGTTGTGTTGAAAGCTACCTCTTCATGACTGGCACCTCCTTTGTGCCGACGGCCACTGTCGGAGCCTTGCACTTTCTGGGCACAATGTCCGACAGTGGGACCAGTTCCGCCTCCTAAGAAAACTCTAGAGGATATCCCTCGAGTGGAGCAAATTCCGACTCAGGGAGGTCGGCAAGCTGAAAATAAAGAAGATATCTCAGTATTGCGAAATAACTTAAAGGGTGAAACACATAAAAGGGTTTATTATTGAAGCTTACCGGAACTACAGGGTCTTCCGCTGTATGTATATCCAGAGACAAGTCCGGAATCTTTCTTTCAATCCGCTCCTTGATCAGCCATTTGATTTGGCTTATGTAATCATGTGGCTTTAAAACCTTAGGACTGATGCGTAGGGAATCATTCTTCGACGGTGTGATGGAGTGCATCAGACAGTCGCCGTGGTATTGGAGAGGCTGAATCCGGCGTGCGACCCAGCATTGGACCAGGTCGGATCCTTTCAAGCCCTTGTGTTTTATAAGATATTCGATCCGCCTCTTAGTGAGGATCATATCGTCACTGAGAGCCGGAGGGGCCTCGTCCCAAGACGGTTGGGCCGTGGTGGCTCCGTCAATGAAAGCCGGCAAAGCAGTAGCTTTGTCAGGAGCAGGAATATCCTTATGATAGAAGAAAGTGGCCGGCCATTGTTTGACTGACTCACTGGCAGAAATGCGAGGATAGCTACGCTCGCGTCTAACAGAAAGGCTAATAGTGCCGGTAATGTAAGGATTACCGACAGTGATGGAGTTTCTATGAACATGGAAGTAGAAACGAAACAAAGTGAGACTCGGCCTAATGCCGAGATACCCCTCGCACAAAGCTGCGTAAGAACTCATCTCTAAGATGGAGTTCGGGGGAAGATGGTGGAGCTGTACACTGTAATGATCAATCACCTCGGAAAAGAATTCCGAGGGAGGGAAAGACAAACCTCTGTCGAGGTGGGTGCCGAACTGGGCCTGCTCGCCGGCGCGCGGGTGGGGGATGGTTTCGCCGAAACCGCTCCGCCAGTCGTCGGCGCGGAGGAGACCTTCATTCTCCACGCCTTGGAGTTTCTCGTTGTCGAGGAGGCACGGGATCCAGACTCCCCGGTTGCTCTCCTTCTCTGCCGCAGCCGTCGTCGCCGCTGTTGCCAGGCCGGAAGAGGATGAGGAAGCCA
Source organism: Avena insularis (assembly GCA_023614405.1). Lineage (NCBI taxonomy): Eukaryota > Viridiplantae > Streptophyta > Magnoliopsida > Poales > Poaceae > Avena > Avena insularis. Next base: position 126,822,578 of record CM042686.1, on the reverse strand, counting down.
TTTCTCTGGTGCGCCGGTGACCTTGGATGGGCGGCGCTAGGAAATCTGGGAGGCGGGAGATCTCGGTGCGCTAGGGAGATGTGGAGGAGAAGGAACGGCAACGGGAACAGGTAAAGAGGGGAGAAGGAAAATCCTCACCCCTTATAACCACCTACCTGTGCCAAGATTCATGCAAACTACACTGTGTAAACGCCACGTGTCGTGGAAGGAACTGGGAAGGACCCACGTGATGATTACGTCGCCTCGATCTCCGTGTATGCATTGAAACGGTGCCTCGGTTCTGCAAACGGTGGACCCACCAATGGTCGTGCTGACAGGATGTTTGTTAGATGACATGACTTGACCATGACCAGTGTCAGATGACGTCAGAGACCAAAGTTCCGGCTTAGTTTGAAAATCAAGCTGGCAAATCCGAGTAACATGTTGATAGGTCCGACTTATTTTTAAGACCTAGATCGTATTTTTTGTTGTGAAGTTTCAGGAACCCTTCAAGATTCTACAAGCCGAAGATCAAACTAGACGATGATGAATCTGACTTTGGATCTTGGAGACTTAGGGGCCATTGAGGATATACTTTCTGGGTATCCTCACATTTCCTCACTGACCAGGGTGGCCCACTTCGGGTTAGAGCTTTGCTTCACGGGCGGCCCAGTCAGGGAGAAGAGACGAAGTCCAATCCGGATATGGGAAGGCCTAGAAGACCTACCGACTTAGGCCCATAGTGTTACTTATAGTTCAAGATGTACTCTGTAACCGACTCTTAGTCGTAGCCAGATAGATCTCTCTTGTAAAACCTAGGACGGATATCTATATAAGCCGTCCTAGGGAGAGCCTTTAGGGAACCCTCAATAGTCTACAATCTCAACTCACATAGGCGAACCCTTGTAACCCATATTTCGGCTCTACCGTATTACTGGATTGCTAGCAGGAGTAGGATCCGTCCAAAGCTGGCAGATTCGAACCTGGGTAAACTTGTGTTCTCACCATCCTGGAACACCGTACGTCTCACACCCCTCTCTTCAGCACGCCTCGAGGACCCCCTCATGGCGTACTTGTCATCAATCCGACGACAGCGACGCTCTAGTGGTGTTGTGGCTAAGGGGGTAGGCCGGTGGGGGTTTGGTTGGACTCAGGGGGACAGAGGAGAGCAGAGAGGGTGCAAATGGGGACAATGGTTTAACTAGGAGCAGTGTTAGTTAGGCAGGTTTATTTCTGTCTGCCACCTGTTCGACACACTGGCCGCATGAGAAAAGTTTTTGAATTTTTAGCTGATTTTTGGTGGATTGATGTATCTTATGCTTAAGCATCTAGGTTTGCTTGGGATTTAAAAATGGAGTTCATTTGAGGGGTTTTTGAATAAGTGTGATCTATACATATGAACTACATTCAATTTTCAATTGTCATTTAAATTTAGTGTTTGAAAGTTTTTGGGATGAAACAAAGTGGGCCTTGGTACATCACTACTTGTACTAGCAAGGGGTGCAAAGATCCATAATTGTTTTTGTTAATATTTGAGATCTAGGAATAGCCAAAGTAGGCTAGGTGATTAAAATGGCACAAATGACCATTTACTTTTTGATTTGTTTTTCTTTCGGATTTGTTTGGGAATGATCTAGATGATGTTTAATTCACCTTAGAATCATTTTACAACCAATGGATCACTTAAACATGGCAATTCAAAACAACTCCTAAATTATATGCACACACATATGAATGCTTAATGATTTTTAAATGGAAAAGTTTTAGTTAACCCTAAATTGGGTAGATTTGATCTTGATCAACCTTGGATTAAGTTTTGGGATGTTACACCTATAAGAAGCCTCCGATGCAGAAACCCTAAAGAGTCCAGCCTCCCTCCACGAAAAGTTCGACAGCGCCGCTAGGATTTTGGTGCGTTCTTGAGAAAGCTCACCTCTAGTGAAGTTTCTCAATTATGGAGCAAATGGAAAATAGTGTAAAACACGATGAGGATTCTAAACCCTGCATCAGAGTGTTGAGAAGCGCAACGGACAGCGTTCCTGAACAATTCTCTTCACGAAAGGAAAGAATCAATGATTTTGATTATTGTGTTTTTCCCTCCACTATTGTTTTTCACTACATAAAGTAGGTTTCAAAATGTAAGTCCATATCTTGTATGGAGACATTTGTGAATCAATTGTCATGATTTTTTGCAATATGACATACCTACGAACTACAAAGGAAATAATGGTAAACTAGAATTATGAGAAATCCTAAAAGGTAAAATTCCCTTGAGATTAGAAAGCAATTCATTGCTGAATCTCACAAGTAAATGGAGTTACTTGAATTTTCCCAAATGACTAAAAGCCATAGTGTAAAAGGGGGTGAATGACAAAAGCACAATTTGTTAGGTATTGGACAAATTCAAATGAATTTGATTCAAATGTGCTAAATGTCTAGTGGATTTAAAACTAGTAAAGTACTACTATCTCATAGTAAATCTCCAAGTTTGATAGTTGATCAAAAGGATTTTGAAGTTATTCAAAATGGTAAGGAGATATGCAATTTGCATAAAAGTGAGTGGGAGCTCTGTAAGTCTTCCTGAAACAATATGTGATTGACATATTTTTAAGTGGGAGCAATATAAGACTCAAATTCAAATATGTAGGAACATATTTTGAGTGGGAGCTTATAGGAGTAATTCTTAAGTATGTTAAGGATGAAAGCACAAATACTTATAAATAATGATTTATAAGATGTAGAAGTTGATAATAACCGTATTATGATATTATGTGGTAGTCCTTAAGGGATTCTGAAAAAGGGTTTCAGAATAGAAGTTAATTAAGGAACTAGTCCTTAATGACTCGAATTAAGAATAGTATTAAGTTTAACATCAATGGTTAAAAGAAAGAAAAGGATGATCGTCATCCACTATGTTAAGACATAGGTTCTATCTTAGTAAACCATGATGATAACTTAGCATAATATGTGATCCAAATAAGGAGCGTTTGAAAGTGATTAAGTTCGATTCACAGAACGTTGAGCTAAGTTTTGTCCGAAGTGTCTAATAGAGAACTGTAGACATATTTTCCAAATCCATAAAGGATAACATATCTTAAAACATAAAGAGTTATGTCATAAGGAAATATGTTGGAAACTCCTGAAGATACCAATTAAAGTCAAGTAGGAAGCAAGGTGAACAAAACATCGAAAGTTGCACAGAGTGCACTAGTGTTTCGATGAATACATTTATAATAATAGATAAGGGTACCATCTAAAGTGTTGTATAATGTTATGGCGGGGCTAATTCGCTTCTAACGTAGAATGATGTGTCCCAGGGCACAGTGCCCATGAGAAATCCCTCGAGGTTGATCTAACGTCACTATAGGCTCTTGGAATCAGGCCTCGTTCTGCTGCCATAGCAACGATGCATTCACACAGATGCTATCATGTGATGATAGAATATTAATATCAATCAAAGTGACATTAGTAAGTTGCAAAGGATTTGGGACTGTAAAGTACAGACCGAAGACTCAACCTCTTCCATGAGCAAGCATGTTCTAGGTGCCGGATATATGGTGCCAATGAATGAGAACAAATGCAGCTAGTGTATTTGTACTCTAGTGTAAGTGGGAGACTATTGGAAATATGCCCTAGAGACAAATAGTAGTAAGGACTATTATCATATTTCATATAGTTTATGATTAAGTTGTATATCATGCTATAAGTGTATTGAGTGGAAACATCAATACACGTGTGATATACAAACAAACCAGGGGTTCCCAGTGAAACTCTAGTCATTGGTTCATTGGTCAATAGATGATCATGTTTCCTGATCATGTGGCATTTATGCCAGTTGGAAATGAGGTAATGAGATGATGAACCAATACCCAACCTAAACATCGTGATTCGATCATGTCACGAAGCTCAAGTTACGATGATTAGAAATGGACCCTCGTAGACTATTCCTTAGACCGTGAGGCTATATCAATCACTGTCTCCCGAGAGTGCTTAGATAGCATCAAACGCCATCTGGTAAAATGGTGGTTATAAAGGTTTGTTCAGGTATTCGAGGAAACAGTAGAGGCAATATATGTCAAGAGAGGGATTTGTCCGTCCACGTGACGGGAAGATACTCAAGGGCCCACTCGGAAAAGTTATATCCAATAGCTGCGCAGCATGTGATTGGATCACGGGGATATCACTTGTCGGAACGAGTCAAGTAGCATTGTTCAGTAACGAGATTGAACACGACATGGTGATGTCATTGATCAGATCTTGGGCAATGCAAGTATCGAGAGACAAAGGGAATAAGACACGACTGTCCCGGTTCAAACGACGAAAGATCTTCGTGGAACGCACAGGGGTCACATGGCCATCCAAGTCCCTCTGTCGATCATTGGTGTGGGAGTGTCCCGACCATGTCTAGAGTGTTCCCGAACCGTGGGGTATCACGCTTAAGGGCTTGATGATTCTTAGAGGTAGAATCATCGAAGAAAAGAAGGGAGAAAACCGAAAGGGTTTCGGTAAGTCCGGAGGATGTCCGGAGTGGAGGTGGAAGGTGTTCCATGGCCACGGAGATTGAATAATATGTGAATGAATGTTAAATGTTGATTTAATCATTTATTCATAATTATTTAATAAAGAGAAAATCAATTAAAGGTCAAAAAGGCTTAATGGGACAATTCCGGAGGGAGAGAGCCCATTACGGGAAAGGAGAAAGGGGAGAGGGGCCAAGGGGGCTGGCCGGCTGGTCCTAGCCCCCCCCCCCCCCGCGGGGCCCACTAGGGGCTGGCCGGCGGCCACCCCACCCCCTCCTCTCCTTTAGTCCCACCCCGGGACTTTGGGGGAGGTAGTACCTCCCCTCCCCTATATAAAGTGGGGTATTTGGCCTAGAAAACACACAAATAATCAATAAAGGTCTTCCCACTTTTGGGAGTACCTCCAATTGATATTTTATCTCTCCCCCTCTCTCTCCTAACTATGGTCCCAAGTCTGGACTGCGTGAGCGAGAGACATCTTCACAGCGGAGCGCCGTCATGTTGCGGGATTCAGATCCGGGAGCTCTACTTCCACAACTGCTGCTGGATCGAGGAAGTGGGAGTCATCGTCAGGCACCGGACGTGTGTAACTCCCCGCGAGGTGTCGCACTTGAGGCACTCAAGTCGTTGGATCCAGAAGGAGCGCAAGGACTTCATCACGGCCTTGAGGTCGGCTTCGGCTCGTCTACATCAACCACACTCTCCTGAGCGTTGACAATGCTTTTCAGTCTTCAAGGGTAAGTTTGCGAAAAGCCCCTCCCGTTACTGTATTACTAATAGATAGGTCCTGGCAGCTTCAGGGGTTCAGGGGCATAGAGTAAAACTTATTGTTTTTATGCGCGGAACCCCTACAACATCAACACCGCACCAGCACTTTTCTGGCGCCGTACACTGAGCCATCACTAGTCACCCTTATGAACTTTGAAGGTGTCCCATGCATTTATGTTTTGCTACTCCATGAGGGACAAGCTTAATACCATTATTATTATGTTTTCTTTATGTGAAACAAACAAACGTCTTTCAAAGCATTGTTATTCATGAATCTTTTGTTTGTACCTTTTCATGTTACAACATAGTTGTTATGTCTTACTGTTAGAACTTTATCTCGCATGCCATGCTAAAGTACTATGATCCCAGCTATCAATATGCCTTGATCAAGATTGTGATGGTGCATGTCACCTCAAAAATTATTCTTTATTTTTATCACTTACCTACTCGAGAACGAGCAGGAGTTAAGCTTGGGGATGTTGATACGTTGCTAACATATCTATAATTTTTGATGTTCCATGCTTGTTTAATATCTACTTTCTTATGTTTTGTCCACACTTTGGAGTACTTTTACACATTTTCTAGAACTAACCTATTAACAAGATGCCACAGTGTCAGTTGCCTGTTTTCTTCTAATTTTGGTTCTAGAAATGCCAGAAAATGAATATTCTCGGAATTAGACTGGACAAAAGACAAAGTCGGTATTTTACCGGAAGACTCACGGAGCCAGAAGACGAGACGGAGAGGGGCCAGGGGCTGGCCACACCACATGGTGGCGCGGATCAGGCCAGGTCGCGCCAGGGGGTGGTGTGGGCCCCTCCAGCCTCCACCGACCTTGCCCTTTCGCCTATAAGAAGCCTCTGATGCAGAAACCCTAAAGAGTCCAGCCTCTAGCCACGAAAAGTTCCACAGCGCCGCCGCCACCGAAGGGGAGATTCGGGGGACAGAAAATCTTTGTTCCGGCACCCTACCGGGACGGGGAAGTGCCCCCTGAGCCATATCCATCGACTCCACCGCCATCTCCATCACCATTGCTGATTCCCATGATGATGAGGGAGTAGTTCTTCCTCGAGGCTAAGGGTTCTACCGGTAGCTATGTGTTCATCTCTCTCTTTATGCGTGATCATATTATGATCATGAGCTTTGTAACCAAGTAGATCTACCTTGCTACTCAAGTGCCTTAATAGATCTCTGCTCTCCCCATGTGTGTGAAAGTGACAGTGTGCACACCATGGTGGAACTTAGGCTAGAGATTACAAATACTTGTTATGAGTTATATTTGGAGTCGGATGTCTCTATGAAATTGTGGTGTTTGTTGGAACCATCTAGTGCTTAAGGTGACAGTGTGGGGTTATCTAGATGCGGAAAGCGAACTTTGAGGTGTGTTGTTATATCCCTACCATGGATTAGAGTGTCCAACCAGAGATTAGTTAAGAGTAGTATCATAAAGAGATGATATTTATATGAGAGTGTTCACTAGTGAAAGTATGATCCCTATGCCTTGTTTCTAAGCATTGAAACACCGTTTGCAACTTGATCTGTTACATGTTTGCTTGCTTCCATCTTTATTTCAGTTTGCCTTAAGTCTCTTCCACGCCATCAAGCTATTTTATGGCACCGTTACCACTTATAATTATCCATACCACTTGTATTTCACTATCTCTTTGTCGAACTAGTGCACCTATACACCTGACAAGTGTATTGGGTGTGTTGGGGACACAAGAGACTTCTTGCATCTTGATTGCAGGGTTGCTTGAGAGGGATACCTTTGACCACTTCCTCCCTGAGTTCGATAAACCTTGGGTAATCCACTTAAGGGAAACTTGCTGCTGTTCTACAAACCTTTACACTTGGAGGCCCAACAACTGTCTACAAGAATAGAAGTGCGTAGACATCAAGGCGGGAGCGATAAAAAAGTCCATCATGCACACGTTTCTTCTAATGAGAGGCTGACATGGGGGACCCAGCAAGATGAAAAAATGGCTGATGCAGCGAGTAACGTTATCAAGTTCGAAACACTGAGGCACGAGTAGAGAAAAAAGTCAATCATAAAACTATCCTTCTAATGAGAGGCTGTCATGTGGGACCTAGCTGTGTGACCAAATGGCAGATTCATCGAGCAACACAATCTAGTTAGGATCAGGGTAGCGCTAGAGTAGGAAAAAAAGTTCGTCTGCCTACGATTCTTCAAATGTGAGGCTAACATAAGGAACCCACCAGCATAGCTGATGCAGCGAGTAACGCTATCAAGTTCGGAACACGGAGGCGCGACCGAGGGCAAAATTTCCATCATACACACGTTTCTTCTAATGAGAGGATGACATGTGGGCCCCAGTAGCCTGATTAAACGGAGATGCATCGAGTAACACTATCAAGTTTGGAACAGGGTAGCACGAGCGAAAGAAAAAATTCCATCATAGAAACGATTCTGCTAATGAGAGGCTGACATGTGGGACCCAGCAGCCTGACTAAACGGCAGATGCATCGAGTAATGTTATCGAGTTCAAATTAGGGAGGTGCGACCGAAAAGTATGGTCTCCTAGAGACACTGACGTCTAGGACCCCCATGCCTAAAAAGACTTAGGCGAGTCAATATCAAGTGAGGAACCGAAAATCTTGCTTCTGCCACGCGTCGACTGAGCTTCCTCCATGTTTTTAGCGGTTCCGTCATAGTAGAGGGCCGTGAAACCTGGAAAAAAATTCCATCACCCACGGTCGAGTCGAGAATTTCGTCGCGGAAGACGCGTCTTCTACAACGACTGTCAGGCCAAATCGCTGCGGAAGGAAACATTTATTGTAGTGTTAATAGCCCAACAAGCCTTATGCTCTAACTCTAATGGGAGATGACAAGGGTCACCATAAACCTGAAGGAAATATGCCCTGAGAGGCAATAATAAAGTTGTTATTATGTATTCCTTGTATATGATAGATGTTTATTTTGCATGCTATAATTGTATTGATAGGAAACGTCGATACATGTGTGTTTAATAAACAAAAAGGGTTTCTAGTTATGCCTCTCTCATAGACTATCTTGTTGATTAACAAGATGATCAAGGTTTCCTGATCATGGACATTGGATGTTGTTAATAACAAGGTCACAGCATTTGTGAAATGATGTGATGAACATTCATCCGAAGTATAGCATTACGATCAAGTCATTATGTTTATATTGCTATAACATCATACAAAGTAATCTTAGTCCGTAGACCATGAGATCATGTTAATTGCTAACACCGGAAGAGTATCTTGATAACATCAAACGTCACACCATAACAGGGTGACTATAAAGGTGGGTTCAGTGCTACGAAGGTGTTATGTTGAGGCTCATGGATAAAGAGTGGAATTTGTCAATCCCTATGACGGATAGATATACTCTGGGCCCTCTCGGTGATATCACATCAAGATAGCTTGCAAGCAAGTGATGTGATCACTAGAATGTTATATCACGGGAACGAGAAAAGAGTGCATGTCGGTAACAAGATCAAACTAGGTATTTGGATACCGATGATCGAATCTCGGACATGTATTATATCATGAGACAAAGGGATTAAATTACTAGCGTTAAAGGTTCTCACAATCATAGAAGTCATCATTGAATGTGTAGGAGTCAGTATGGATCTCCATGTCCTGCTTCTGATTATTGATCTGAGACGAGTCTCAATCATGTCTGCATTATGCGTGAACCGTAGGGTGACACACTTAAGGGTTGCTGGACACCATTTAGGAGCACATATGTTTCAGACAAAAGGTTTGCAAAGCGCAGGAAATGTTTCGATAGAAACCGGAATTGTTTCGGGTGAAATTGCAGAAAGTGGTTCTGCATGTGATATTGAAATGTTGCAAGGGGTTTTATGTGAATGTTTGTTAATTAAAGTAATTAACAAAATTCTGACTAAAATAAATAAAAGAGTTTTATTAATTGAGAGTTGCATTAAATTTGGTGGAAATTTAATGCATGTGAGTGGAACTTTGGGTGGAGCTTGAATTGATGTGAATGGAGCTTCCACCACATGAATGAGGAAGAGGAGGGGGCTCCCTCCTTGGCCACCGGCCATGGTAGGGGAGGAGTCGCCCCTCTCTTATAAAAGCCCCCCCTCTCCTCCCTCATAAAGCACACCTCCTCGTGAAGGATCTCTCTCCCCCTCTAGATATTCCCCCATGGTCTCGGATTAGCGAAATACATGTTCCCGGTGGCCTTGCGTTTGGAAGGAGTTGCTGCTTTCACTGATTCACTGGAGTGAGGAGGTGGAGGTTGTCTGGTGGCTTGAACGTGTGTGCGAGGATGGATGCGCTGCTGATTTGCGGCGCTCGGACTTCCACACGATCTTGAGATCGGGAAGTGTACGACTACATCAACCAAGAGTTCCTACTCGTTAACAAAACTCGTTGTCTTCGAGGGTAAGTTCTCCATGGATGTATGTCCACCCGTTGCTCTGTATCTAGTAGATAGATCTTGGCGTATAGTTCTCATCGTAGGATTTTTTTTTCTATGCTGCGAACCCAACAAAACCATATTATATGGTGTCATTCCCATTGGGTTTTTGAATGTTGTGCGATACGCCCATAATGCATCATTAAGCTTCATAGCCCAATCCTTTCTTGATTTATTCACCGTCTTCAGGAGTATAACTTTAATCTCTCTGTTGGACAGTTCCCCTTGCCCACTAGTTTGTGGGTGATAAGGCGAGGCTACTCGATGGTTGACTCCATACTTCTAAAATATTTTTCCGAAAGTACCCTTCATAAAATGAGTTCCACCATCAGTAATTAAAAATCGAGGTACTCTGAACCTAGGAAAAAATACGTCTTTAATCATCTTGATGGAGGTGGTTGCATCTGCATGGGAAGTGGGTATAGCTTCTACCCACTTGGTAACATAGTCAACAACAAAAAAATATGAGTGTAACTGTTAGAGGGGACGAAAGGTCCCATAAAACCCATTCCCCAAACATCAAATGTCTCTATTATGAGATTATATTTCATATACATTTCTTGTCTTTTGTTAATGTTACTCATACGTTGACACGCATCATAGCTCCTAATGTAATCATGAGCATCCCTAACCAATGTTGGCCAGTAAAACCCTGACTGTAAGACCTTGGTTGTTGTACGGTCACCGACGTGGTGTCCTCCATAAGGACTATCATGACAAGTCCTAAGAATAGCTATAACCTCATGGTCAGGTACACATTTTCTAATTATCCCTTCAATACCGTGCTTATATAAATAAGGATCGTCCCAAAAGTAATGTTTTAAATCATTAAAAAATTCTTTATTTTATTATCATCCATTCTTTTTGGTAGAAACTTACCTATAAGAAAGTTAGCATAGTTTGCAAACCAAGGATCGTGTGGCTCTATAGCAGCGAGATATTCTCCTAGCAAGGATTCGTTAATGGGAATGTGATCTTCTATAATACCCTCCATACGTGAGAGATGATTGGCAATAGGATTATCCTTACCTCTTCCATCCACTATTTGGTGGTCATATTCTTCGAGTAACAAGACCCATTTAATTAGACGGGGTTTAACATCTTTCTTAGCTAGAAGATGTCTTAAAGCCTGATGATCCGTATGAACTATTACCTTTGAATTGATAATGTAATATCTAAACCTATCACAAGTGAAAACCACAACTAAAAACTCTTTTTTAGTTGTTTCATAATTTTTTTGATCTTCATTGAAAACTCGACTAACATATTGAATGATGTTTAGGTTTGATCCATCTCTTTGTTCTAGAACGGCCCCAATAGCATAATCACTAACATCACACATAATTTCAAATGGTCCGTCCTAATTTGGTGGTTGAATAATGGGTGCAGAAACTTTTCAATTGCTCAAAAGAATCAATGTAATTTCTATCAAAAGTGAAAAGGATATTTTTATCTAGGAGACGAGTTAAAGGAGCAGCTATTTTAGCAAATTCCTTAATAAATGCTTATAGAAACCGGCGTGCCCAAGAAAGTTCCTTACCCCTTTCACATCTTGTGGGATTGGCAATTTTTCTAAAGTAACAAGGTTTGAATCATCAACCTCAGCCAGTTTTTTAGAAACTTTATGACCGAAAACTATACCTTCTCTTACCATAAATTAGCAGTGCTCACAATTGAGAACCATCTTGGTTTGTCTACACTGTTGTAAGACTCTATTAAGATTATAGAGGCACTGCTCAAAAGCGGTTCCGTACACAACAAAATTGTCCATGAGAACTTCCATAAAGCTTTCTACAAAACTGTTAAACATTTTCAAAACACACTCTTGAAAAGTAGTAGCTGCGTAACATAAACCAAAAGGCATTAGTCAATAAGCATAATTTCCATAAGGACAAGCGAAAGTAGTTTTTTCTTGGTCTTTGGGTTGAATAACAATTTGAGAATAACCCGAATAGCCATCAAGAAAATAGAAGTGAGAGTTACCAGACATACTTTCCAAGATGCTATTCATGAAAGGTATTTGATTATGATTTTTTATGGTTTCCTTGTTTAATTTTCTAAAGTCTATACACATTTTATATCCTGCTATAGTTCTAGTAGGGATTAATTCATCCTTATCATTATTAATTATTGTTATACAACCTCCCTAGGTATACAATGAGTTGGGCTTACCCATTTTGTATCGGAGATTGGATAGATAATACAATTGTCTAACATATGTATGACTTCTTTTCTTACTACCTCTTTCATTCTGGGGTCAATATTTTTTGATTATCGACACATGGTTTAGCATCCTCAATCATAGGTATTTTTTAAGTCACTATGGAAGGATCTACCCCTTTTATGTCACTAAGAGTGTATCCAAAAGCTTCACGATGTTTGACAAGTACTTCTAACAATTTCTTATTTTCCTCGGGAGAGAGCTTATCATCTATAATTATAGGGCACTTACCTTCCTTATCTAAGAATTCATACCTGAGCCCTAGAGAGAGAGGTTTCAAAACAAGAGGTGGTGAATCCTCATCTCCTTTTCTTTCAAGTTCTTCGAATTCGTCTCTAGGGAGATCCTCAATTTCTGGTACGGAGTTGAGGATTTTGTCCAAATATTATTTTGCGAAGTCGTTTGGTAGTGAATCATTATCTATCAAACTCCTCTCCAACTCAGATTAATTGTGGAGTACAAAAATAAATTACCACCAATTCTTCAATAGTTCTTTACTCTTTAACTTCAATTTTCTTCTCATAAGTCAACTCTTTGAATTGACTGCAATTAACTTCTAAAACTTCTTCTCCAAACTGTAGAGACAAAACTTGTTTCTTCTTATCAATATCAATATTTATAGAGCTGTAAAATCGGTTACTAAAAATGATAGGACAAAAGGAGTTTAAAGGCATTTCAATGACATGAAAATCAACCGGGCACACAAAGGCTCCTACAGAAACACAGGCATTGCAAAGAATCCCGTGAGTCATATACAAGGTGTGGTTAGAGAGCATAAATGTAACTTTGGATGGTTCAAGGTCTAGTTCATCAAGATGGCATCGCAACTCTTCATAAATTGTATAAGGCATAATGTTAATGGAAGAATTTAAGTCACAAAACCCTACATAAGTAGTTCCCCTAAACAAAAAGGGATTTTCTAATGACTTCAATTTTTACCATCAAACTTGCCTCTCACATATCAGAAGATTTTTTACTTACCATTATTACTTCATCCTCAAACACCTCAGGTTCAAGAAGTTCTTTCACTATGCCAATGTTCTTTTTGATGGTTCCTAGATTTTTAGCTAATCCTCCTATCGTTTTATTTCTTTCACCCTTACCCTCTATTATTTTTGTGAGGATAGTTTCTTCCTCATCTAGCATCTTTTTCTGCATTTGTGAGTATTTGTCTTTATGGCTAGCTTCAGGGGGCTTCTCCTTACTAGGTGGCATGTAACGTTACCATTCTTTTGGGATCTGTAGATATTCAACATAGGTTTTAACGATTTGAACAATCATACGGGGGTCAAGGTTGAAATTCCCAAGTAGTTTCTCTACTTTGCCCGAAGCTAGAAATCTTCTCAAACAATTATATTATATAGGATTTTCTTCATTAAGTTCGGCTTCACCATAATTAAGCTTTCTCTATCCTATGCACTTTTTCTAGCAAATTCTAGACTCTTTCAACACTAAATTCAGTAAATGACCCATTGGTAAGGGGATCTAGCTCATTTCTATTATTAGTGTTCAAACTCGTGTAGAAGGTATGTATTACCAACCAAGGCAGGAAGTTGTGGTGGGGGCAGTTGAAAGGGAATCGGACGTCGCCTAGAGGGGGTGAATAGGCATTTTAAAATTATTATAGTTTAGGCTCTAATAAATGCGGAATAAAACTTAACGTTTAATTTATCAAGACAAAACCTATATTCACTAGGTTCACTAAGTGCACCAATAACCTATGGGAAGCAAGACAAACAACAAGGTGATAGCAAGATATAGTATTCAAGCACGATGGCTGTCACAATGTAAATTGCATAAGTAAAGGGCTCGATTGAGAGATAACCGATGGACGCGGAGATGATGATTTGTTTCTCGAAGTTCACTTCCAAAGAAGCTACGTCTGTGTTGGAGAGGTGTGGGGGTGCAATGTACTTTTAACGCCACAAATGGCTCATCTCGAGGTGTGGTGGCTGGATGCTCACCCAACGCCACACAAGGCCTCACCCCAAGATGCGAAGGCACGCAACTCACCGATGCCACAAAGGCTCACCTTATTCTCCCGTGATCTCGCCACAAAGGCATACTCACGTTCCACTATGGGACACTTTAGGACGGTCACCGAACCCGTACAAGGCTTGGGGAAATCTCCAGAACTCAATTGGAGGGCTCCCAAGAAACGCCACAAAGGCTCCACAGTGCCACAAAAGGCCAACAAGCTTGGGGAATATCCACAACTCAATTGGAGCCCCCAAGAACACACCACAACTCACAACCGTCTAGGGTTCCAAGAACCCAAGAGAAACAAGCTCAAGGGCTTGAACTCGCCGAATCTCCGAGGAGAACTCAAACCTATGCACCAAATGCAAGAGGCAAGTCCTTCTCTCTCAAATTCCACCAAAGATACAAAAGCTATTGGGGGAATAAGAGAGGAAGAACACAAGAGGAGAACACAAAACTCTCCAAGATCTAGATCCCAAGGATTCCTTCACAAAGAAGGGATTTGGTTTGGTGGGGTTGTAGGTCTAGATATCCTCTCTCAAATCCCTCAAAAATATGCAAGAATCATGGGAGGGGGAAGGGTAGAGGGCAATCTCTTCAAGGTCAACAATGGAGGAGAGAGACAAGGGCAAAAACCAAGAAGAACAAGTGGCCCCATGAAAGGGAAGGGGATCTCCTTTTAAAGGGCTCCCAGATCTGGCCATTATGCACATTTTCGTGCATGGACGGTAGTACCGATGGGTGGAAGGTACTACTAGTGGCACCCAGCCAACGGTCCAAAAACGAGGTACGAAGAGGGAGAAAACTTGGCTGAAACTTCTGCCAGAAATTCCGGTCGAAGTTCTGACAAATAGACGTGACCAAAACAGAGAAGGTGTTGAATCAAAATCGGGGTTATTGGAAGTTGGGCCGGTATTTACATTGGTACTACCAGCGGCAAAATGCCCTAGCGGTACTACTGGTGGCCCGCCGGAACTACTGGTCAGGAAAAAACTCCAGAACCAAAACTGCCACAACTTTTGCATCCGAACTCCAAACGAGATGAAACCAATTTTGTTGGAAAGATAACGGTATGGAGCCGGAAAAATGGCAAGATAAAAAATGCAATAAGATATGCAAGGGACATCCGTTTTTGATGAACTAGAGATTGTTTTGAAGATAACCACAAGCTCTAGATCCTCACATGGACAAGAACCAAACAACAACCAAGAAAGATGATGCTATGTATGCAAAGGTTTGAGCTCTCTCCAAAAGATGCGATCGAGCTACTCACTCGACAGCCCCTCTTGATAGTATGGCTATCTATCCTAAACCCGGTCTCCCAACACTATAAGAGACCGGTAAAATAGAAACCCTATCAAGATCATACCTTTGCCTTGAGAATCCCACTTGAGCTTGATGTAGACGATCTTGTGACCTTAAAGATGGAACACCTTTCTTGATCACTCTTGCTCGCTCTTTCTTGATGAAGACTTGCGAATAGCTCCCTATACTCCATGGGGAAACCTCTTCTTTGAACTTGCCTTCATCACTCCATGAACGCCGAGGATGGCAAGCTTCAAGCATGAGATCTTCTAGAGATGGTGCACCTTGAGCTTGCACTTCATTTCTTGATGATGTCTTGAAGATGGCCATAAGGAACTCCATCTTCTTCATCATCTTCTTCTTCAAGACATACTTGATCTTCTTCTTCTACTACTTGATTCCAATAGGCACAAAGCCCTTGGATATTGCTTCTTCTTTTTCAACCTTGAGACCAACACATGGTCCAAGCGATGCCAATGGACAAACCTACAAGTGAAACTCAATTTACACATTAGTCCATAGAGATGTCATTAATTACCAAAACCACACATGGGGGCATACATGCCCTTTCAGCAGTGATCAAGCAGTCCCCTAAACCTTGTGTATCCATCATGCAAGCTTTCTTTAGGTTTTCCTTTAAAATTGGTGATAATGTGTCTCACTCCAAGAGTCTTCGTCCTGCGAAAGAAATCAACTAGGAATGAAGACGCTAAAAAATCTCCCAGGAATTAGTAATTTTTTAGGACTTTGAATATACCAAGAACGGGCTTCATCAATAGGAGTTTGAACAAAAAGAGTAGATTTAACATCATCCTCGGTGAGTATATTAAAATGAAAAGTCCCACAAGTATCTTCAAAAAACCCTACATGCTCATACGGATCTTCCCTACCGTCTCCTGCAAACTTTTTAGCATGCAGAAGATCCAAAAGCATGGGGTTAATATCATACCTTCTAGTGCTATTGGATTTTAAATAAGCGTCCATGGGTGGACCAGAATTCTTTACAGCCTCTAGCTAAATTATATGTCGGTACTCGCCCATGGTGTTTACCTAAAACTAGTAAACAACTTTAGTAAAACAATTAGTATAATAAGCAATTAAGAACAAAGACCAAAAGCGCTTAGCTCACCGACAACGGCGCCGGAAATATCTTGATGACTACAAGTACACAGATCGATTGTAGCTAGTTTCAAAATAAGAGTATCGAACCCACAAAGATATATTTGGTTAAGGTCTTTATGACCCTCGTCACTGTCTACCAAAGGATACTTGTAAGCCGCCTTTGATTTCAAGTAAAGGGTGTTTGAAAGGTTTTTGGTTGAATGCAGAAAAGTAACTAAAACAATTATAAGGAAGCAAGTAACAAGAGTGCGTGAAACATGGTTGAACTCAATAGGGATATTTTCTCAGGGATGTAGGATACACCTCTAGCATGATATTATTATTTATAATTAGGATAATCTACTTCTTATGTCATGATGTGTGTGAAGAGAACTCCATAATAAGATGTTCACTACAAGGCTCGTCGGCAGTCACTTTGTTGAGCCAAGAATAAGGTCACCTATAAATAGTCACTGCGATGTCTGAGAGCAATCACCCATACAGACCACCACAATTAAGGGTCTCCATGTGGATATTGTAATTAGATTAGGGAATCTCACTTTATCCTCCTTTAACCGTGCAGGTTGCTAGCCGGTGCCAATTAGTCATGATAGCTTTCCGGGGCACGCTTCCAAACACGTCCAAAGAATTTCACCCTCTTCTTTAGTCCTGAAGGAAAATAATATGTGGCCGACTGCACATACCATCTAAAGAGAGAGATCAACCACACATCATAAATCTATCATAGACCAGTAAGTCATACTGACACAAGAATAGATCATATTTAACTCAATTTCATAATAGTGCTAGGGTTTCTCCATCTCCCCAAGAACGAGGGTAAACAACTCACACATGGAAGCAATCAACGACATCATCATAATCAAATGGATGGATAAAAGTATGAGGATAAATCTAGTGCAAAACACAATTGAATCTGGAATTACAACAAGATCTAATGAATAAAAGATGGGGTAATCATGGTGATGGAGATGCAGCGGTTGATGATAAAGGGGATGGTACGATGTCCTCCAATGATTCGTGAAGCAGCAGAGATTTGCCCTTCTGCAAGTTCCTCCTTCAGATCCCTTTCTAGTGTGGTTTTTTGTGATTCAATGTTGCTGTGAATATCGGATCTGTGAATCCTTCTTTGCCAGGAGAAAGTATTTGACGAGGCGAACACTCTACCACGTGGTACAGGCGGATATTACGGGCGGGCTCCGCCCGTACCACTGGTCGTTATTGCTGCAGAATCCTTCCTCGCATTAGCTATTCTCCTAGGTGCAAAGGTAAATCCATAAAATGACGTTTATCACTTAAAATATTATATTACAACATAATATGACAGTTCTAATTAATATGTTTATAAGAGACTCAGTAATTCGGGATCCCATTGAAACAAGGACAAAAGGTGCATACAAATGTAGTAAAATACAAAAATCACTAATCTACTTATGCAAAAACAAAAGGTAAATATGCTTTAATTTTAGACACATCATGGAGCCAAACACTTGCACAATTGCTACGGCAAAGTGCTTGACACACATGATAATGGTACTCTCACCCATCACCAAGTGGTCATCAAATAGATCCGCCGATACTGTATCCCAACATACGCAAGGCGGCTATCACCTTCTGATAGGTGCTATGCCCAAGTTCTCCTGTGGCATTTCTCCGTTGCTCAAACTAACGATCATATTTCTTCACCACCTCTATGATGTGTTTGAACAGCCGATACTCATCCGAAAACACCGATGAAAGTAGCTCTCGGGATATGTCGGATTTTTATTGAAATATATCTGCATCAACTTGTTGTGGCCTTCGATTCGTTCCCTCCAAAACCTCTATCTACTAAAAACCGAGCCACCACACTTTGGCTTTTTAGTGGTGTGCCAAGCCAATATCATGGAGATATTCTCTTCTTTCTCAATATCAAGTTCATTGTCGGATGAATCATAAGACAAGATCATCTACAAACATGTAAAATAATTGAAATACTTCTACCCACTAAAATCTAAAGAAATTTGGTGCGGGCGGGACGACACATACGTTGCAGTGATTTCGGCGAGCAACTTGTGTGTGCCAAGTTGCCTCTCGCCTGGAAGAGGACATCATCGCCGTCGAGCTCAGCGCGGCTCTGTGGCAGCACGGCACTACCACATTGAGCGATGTGCGACGCCAAATCGACGAAAAAAAATTAGTGTGAGGCGCGATGGCAACGCAGCAGGAGGGAGCTCAATTTACCGCGAAGGCGCGCTCGGGACGGCCATGTGGAGGTGCGGAGGTAGTGGATTTGCAGCAGGATAGCACCGGCGGGGACTATACCGAGTGGCGGTGGTGCTGAAGCGGCTGGGGTGGATTGTGGAAGGCGAGGGCGCGAGCACGGGTGAAGTTTCCATCGACAGTTGGCTGTTCGCAAGCGAGTCCAGCGATAGCGCGCCGTAGTCAACGCCCCAAATATGCCGCATAGGATAGCGCAAAAAGCCGCGCGCACTAATTTTTCTACAGCGCGCGCATGTATGCAGCGGCTGCTAGAGCGCACGCACTACACGCCGGCGCGAAAAATTGACGTTTTTTGGCGCAAGCACCATATACAACGGCTGCTGGAGATGCTCTAAGAGAGACTGCATAGGATTTCCTCATTTCACCTTTATTCAGAAGTGCACGACTGCCTTTCAATGCCTTGCATACGAAGCTCCTACAGATACTCAAGATGACTACCTGCGGATGGCCGATTCCATGATATTTGAGTGCATATGCATGTTTTGTCGTGCTATTATCGGATACTTTGGGGCAACATATCTGAGGGTACCAAATAAAGAAGATACAACTCGTATACTGGCACATAACTCAGCTAGAGGATTTCCTAGGATGCTTGGGAGCATCCGCATTGGGATAGAAGAATTGCCCTTTTGCTTGTCAAGGAATATTCAAAGGCTATAAAAGAGAGTGGAGTGTCATACTAGAGACCGTGGCAGATTATGACTTATGAATTTGGCACGCTTTTTTGGCATGGCTAGAAACAATGACCTCAATATGTTGTCGAGATCTTCAGTGTTTGGTAGACTTATAGAAGGCCATTCCTTGGTGGTGAACTTTGTGGTCAATGGCAGGGAGTACACCAAAGGCTACTACCTAGACGATGGTATTTACCCTAGATGGATCACCTCCGTGAAAACAATCACCGAGCCTCATACTGATGCAAGAGCTTGGTTTGCCAAGTGCTAGAAGGCTTACAGGAAGGATGTTGAGTGAGCATTTGGTATGCTCCAAGTTCGCTTTGCTATCATCAGGTACCCTGATCTAAGCTGGTCAACATCACATATGTGGAAGGTGATGAATGATTGCGTGATCATGCATAATATGATCATCGAGAGTAAGCGCGATCATCCAGTGGATGATCCGTTGACATTTGAGGGCATGTGTCCTCTTGCTGATGTTGATCACGATCGTGCACCTCTCTTCTCCTTTCTCTCACGCTCAGGTGGCTAGAGTTCCTCCGGCTCCCGCCGTCGCCGCCGATCGTCCTTGCTTATGTGGAAATCGGTCCATGGAGGTGGGGTGGATCTCGGCCCTTGTCAGCGGGAGGACTTCGTTTTCCTAGTTGGTGGGGTGACGCCACCTTGTCCAATAAAGTCTTCCTGGATTCATCCCCATCTCGGAGGTAACCTTGAGAATCTCGTAGGAGTGGTGTGGTTCTTAAGGACTTCTTCTGACTGCGGGGGATTCCGGATCGTCAAGGAGCTTTATCGGCGGTTATTGCTTCTTCTTTGTTTTCGAGACAGATGTGGTCTTCATGACCCGTTCGACGACCTTTCTTCCACAACCAACAACGTTAGACCAGTTCAGAGAGAAGCGGTAACGGCGGCGTGTCGTCAACATGGTATGGAGGTTGAAGATGAAGAGCATCTTGATGATTTCATTGTAATTTTTGTTTTGTTGAGGTACTTTGTACTATTCATTGTTTATTTTAATGTCAGGATCCTTAAAAAAAACTGAACCAACATTACCCACGTGCAAAGGTAGCCATCGAGGTGGCTTCCATACAAAAATTAAGAAGAAGCAAACATTATTTTCCAAAGGTCAGCAGAGAGGGGCTTAGCTGTCTGAATACAAAATGACCTTAGTTTTAGGCTTCTATACATTACAAAAATTAAGAAGAAGCAAACATTATTAAGAAACAGTAAAACTGAGCTACCTACGCCCTCTCTCAGTGCTTTGGCGCTTTGAGCCGTCCAATAGGCTTACTTAACGGTTCAAATCGCTCTTTGGTCAATCACACGCACGTTTCCGGCTGTGCCAACCGTTAAAGGGTCGCTACTCCGAATATCGAGCTAGGTGCCATATGATTAATCGGACCGTAACGAAACACTCGGTGCTTCGAAAGCCAGTTGATACTATTTCTGTAGCATAACGGCCCTTGTACCTGTTTCACAACCCCTACCGGCTGGCCGGTCCCGAGGCTGCTCGACTAAGAGGAAGAAGACTAGAGTCGAAGACACACAAGAATCACACAAGAAATTGACACAGGAAGGAGGAGCTTTTTATTGATATCTCTGTTCAACTGTACGTATAATGATTGCTCCTCTATTTATAGACTACAGGGGGATAACCATACCCACATGGGCTAACCTAGCCTGGTAGAGGCCACACCGAATGGGCCCCTACCGGCCCAGTTTCCCAATACTCTCTCTGGGTATCTTATCTGTATATTCATGTCTTAAAACTCTGAAAAACCCAGTGGGAAAAAATATGGAGAAAAGTACATGGTATACCTCTTGTTATGTTGTATGAATTGCCTCATTAAAAACCTCACGTGAGAAACATAAAAACTCACTAAGGAAAAAAAGAGTACAATTCACCTAACTATAAAGTTAAGTACTCAATCATCGGGATCGAGATTTCAGCGATGAGTTTGTGAAGATTCTCCCCCTGAACCTTGCATCTCCCTTAGTCTCATCATGCCAATTCCACGAACACATCTCTCGAAAGAAGATGTTGGCAATGATTTAGTGAATAAATCAGCAAGATTTTCACATGACTTAGTGTGCAATACTTTTACTTCGTTCATCTTTTGCAATTCATGTGCATAGAAGAACTTGGGGTTTATATGCTTTGTAAGATTGCTCTTCATGTAACCCGTCTGGACTTGTGCAACACAAGCATCATTATCTTCATAGATAATTGTTGGGGTTTGTACGGTGTTCAACCCACATGATATCTGGATGTGGCTGACTACTAGTCGAAGTCATACACACTCTCGTGATGCTTCATATAATGCAATGATTTCCGAGTGGTTCGTCGAAGTTGACACAAGAGTTTGCTTAGACGATTTCCAGAAAATCGTCGTTCCACCACAAAGGAAAACATATCCAGTCTGTGACTTGGATGTGTGCGGGTCCGAAAGATACCCAGCATCTGCATAGCCTACAACAGATAGGTCTTGGTTCTTTTGGTAAAACAATCCAAGGTCTTTGGTCCCTTGCAGGTACCGAAAAATATCCTTAACGCCTTTCCAATGCCTTTTGGTAGGCTCAGAACTATACCTAGCAAGTAGATTGACGGCGAATGCAATATCCAGCCATGTGTAATTTGCGAGGTACATAAGTGCTCCAACCGCACTTAAGTAGGGGAATTCCGGTCCCAAAATTTCCTCCCCCTCTTCTTTAGGCCTGAACGGGTCCTTGTCTTGCTGCAGAGATCTTCCGACCATCGGGGTCTTAGAAGGGTATGCTTTGTCAAACCCAAATCATTCCAACACCTTCTGGGTGTAGGCCGACTGGTGCAATAGAATCCCAGCAGGGGAATGCTCAAGTTGTAGACCTAGGCAAAACTTGGTTTTGCCTAAGTCTTTCATCTCGAATTCCGACATCAGGTAGGAACTCGCTTCCTCAATATCCTCAGGTGTACCGATTATATTCAAATCGTCCACATACACCGAGATAATATAGAAACCATCCTGGGATCTCCGTATAAAAACACATGGGCAATCTTCATTGCTCGTGTAGCCCTTCTGATGAAGGAAATCGCTTAAACGATTATACCACATCCTACCTGACTGTTTAAGTCCATACAGTGACTTCTTAAAATGAACCTTTGTATAAACCCATGTTTGCTCTATCCTGGTTCAAAGCAGGATACCTTGAGTACTTTCATGTATATGTCTGAATCCAAGTTACCATATAGGTAAGTGGTGACAACATCCATAAGTTTCATTTTTAAGTCCATGTTTACTGCCATTGAGATCAAGTATCTAAAGATAATTCCATCCATGACTGGGGAGTAAGTTTCCTCAAAGTTGACACCTGGTCGCTGAGTGAAACCTTGAGCAACGAGCCTTGCTTTGTACCTTACTACTTCATTATTTTCGTTTCTCTTTCGAACAAAGACCCACTTATGGCCAACAGGGCGAATGTGGGGAGGAGTTAGACAAACAGGCTCAAATACCTCTCTTTTGTTTAACGATAATAATTCAGTAGTGATTGCCTTCAGCCAATCTTTCCAATCCGACCTTTTCTTACAATCAGCGAGCGTGTTAGGCTCAGGGTCAAGATCTATGATTGAGGCAATTTTCTTGGCAAAATTAACATCAACATTTGCCATGGCTCGGTTGTATGACTCACCCGAATTAACATAGTTAATGGCCATTTCGTCATGGAGTGCATCAGACACATCCTCTTGCTCCACCGAATTTCCCAATCCGGGGGCTAGGTCCTTTAGTTTTTCCGCTCCGATGTGTGCGCACACAACTTCGCTAGGTATTTCTGATATAGGAAAATTCAAGTCCGGAATTTCGTGCACTGAAACATCCGTACTTGTGCCAGGTCTCAACTGGCTCCCATCTTCAGGGGTAGACTGTAATAAATCTCTCTTATCCTTTTTCTTCGGGCGTCCCTGGGTACTTGGGATTTGAGAAACCGGATTCCTCGTCCTCTTAGGCCTTAGGACGGGAGCGGGTATACCATCATTTTTCTTTGGTATTTCAACCCTTTCCGGTGCATTGCGTGCAGGCACATGCGACTTTGTCACAATCTTTAAATCACTAAAATGATCAGGCAGTTGATTCGCTAAGGAGTGCAAATCTAGTATCTTTTGGACTTCTCGATTAGACTCAACAGTGCGCGGGTCATGAGCGTGGATCCCCATGGATTTCCACGTAATTTCACGACTTTTGTCATCTAGGGGTTGATTACCTCCCCCCAAAGTCGGAAAAAGATCCTCGTCAAAAATACAGTCAGCAAAACGGGCCATGTTACAGTCGCCTGTCATGGGGTCCAAGAACCTGATTATAGACATAGTCTCATAACCAACGTATATCCCCGACTTTCGGAGCGGTCCCATTGCTGATCGTTGGGGTGGTGGTATAGGTACATATACCTGGCAACCGAACCTACGAAGGTGGGAAATTTTCGGTGCCGACCCTTGCGCAAGTTGGATAGGAGAGTGGATGTTGTAGGCTGATGGTCGAAAGTTGATGAGATTAGCAGCGTGTAGCACCGCGTGACCCCAACATGTAGTTGGTAAATTACAACCCTGAAGAAGTGGTCGGGCAATGAATTTGATTCTTTTAATCAATGCCTCCGCAAGTCCATTTTGAGTGTGGACGTACGGTACAGAGTGCACAAGTTTGATTCCTGTTGCCATGCAATAATCATCGAATGCCTTTGAAGTAAATTCTTCGATATTGTCCATTCGAATAGACTTTAAACAATAATCAGGGAATTTATTCTGTATTTGTATGATCTGGGAGATCAACTTTGCAAAAGCATGGTTCCTTATTGACAACAGGCAAACATTGGACCATTTAGAGAAAGCATCAATGAGCACCATGAAGTACCTAAACGGCCCCGAGAGGGGCTGAATTGGACCACATATATCCCCTTGTATACGTTCCAAGAACGCAGGGATTTCATCCTTCACCTTTAGGGGAGACGGTCTAATGATCAATTTCCCCGTAGCGCATGCGGAGCACACGAAATCATCGGGATTCAGGAAATTCTTCACATTAACATTATGACCATTCGAGTTGTTAATTATATTTCTCATCATCCTAAGATCGGGATGGCCTAACATATCATGCCAAAGGAAAAATAGTTCAGAGCTTCTAAAGACAGTCTTAAGGGTAGTGTAAATAGGTGGTGCTACTATCTTGGTGTAGTATAGCCCAGTAGCTAATGAAGGAAGTCTTTCGACAACATGTTTACCATTTTCGTCATGCTTGGTAATGAGTAGGAACTCCTTTCCATTCTCATCATCATCGGTCTCAACATGGAAACCATTTGCGCGGATGTCTCTAAAACTCAAGAGAGTACGAGTCGACTCCGGGTACAACAATGCTTCTTCAATGATTAAAGTTGTTCCATTCGGGAGTATGATAGTTGCTCTTCCGGAGCCAACTACATTCGGACCGCAGCCGGCAATCGTCATTATGTTACCGGGGTTTTTGGTAATAGACTCAAAGTACTTTGGTTCTCTCAAGATGGTATTTGTGGTGCCGCTATCAGCAAGGCACGTTTCCTTCATTTGGGCGCCACACGCGTTCTAAAATATAGTGTCTAATTAATATAATGGAGCGAGGAAGATGCTACAACAAGTAAAAACACATAAACATTTCAGAACACAACCATCTCATATTAAATAATAGAATAAATGAATGAAATAAATGTCATCCAATCGTCGAAAACAAATAAATGTTTTGCTCTCATAGAGCTTACAACCATATCGAAAGATTGTATCAGATTATTGCTAAATGAAATCATGAAGTAAATAACAACAAAGAGGAGCTCAGATGGATTCTGCAAGGAAACCATCAATCTCAGCTGCTATCTCCAGCTCGCCGAGCTTCTCTTCGTCGGCTATCATCGCCGAGGCAGCGGTAATGTCCAGCTGGGGCACGGGAGGGGGCACTAAGTGCTCAACCTCCATGGGCACCGTGGCGTTCGTGGGAACCGCCGAAGGTGCTGCCACATGTGCTACGCCATGTGCCTCTACGAGCGCGGCATTGTGCACGGGCGCTGCTCCGGGCGCCGGTGGTGCCCCTACCTGGACGAGGTGCGCCTCACGCGCCTTCTTGTTGGCCTTGAACGCGTCCACGATGTGCTTGGGGGCCAAACACTGCCTGGAGAAGTGAGTCTTGGAGCCACAGCGGAAGCAGTCTTGGGGCCTAGCCTCCCCTTTGCCCGCCTTTTGTTGCTTGGTCGGGTTGGAGGAGTTGGGGCCCTTCTTGCCTCGCCTCTTGTGGATGGGCTTGCGCACCTTGTAGGCGCTGGCATTAGCTTCATGACTTGGGCCCCCTGCGAAGGGTTGCGGGAGAAGTTCTTTTTGAGAACATTGTCCTGCGCCTTGGCCACTTGGAGAGCATCAATGAGCGCTGCATATTCCGTAAATCCTTCCTGGCGGTAGTTCCGCGAGGAATGAATAGTGGAAGGGTGGAATGTGGAGAGGGTCTTGTCTATCTTCTGCTGATCAGTGGTAGTAGTGCCACAGCTGAAGAGTGGTACAAATCCGGTGTAATGCGGAGTTGTACTCCCCCACAGTCTTGAAGTCCGCAAACCTCAGACGAATCCAATCCGCCTCCGCCTGTGGCTGAACGGTGTATTTAAGCCTAGAGATCCGCTTGTTGAGGGTGGTCCAAAGGGCAGAAGCACTCCGTTCTGCCATGTACTCATTTTTAAGAGTCTCACACATGTGATGGCGGAGGAAATGCAGTGCTTTGGCGTTATCCTCCGAGGTGGTGGTGCTTGGGGTCGTCTAGGTCCCCGCACTCAGCGCACCCTTGATGCATCGGCCCTTGAGGACGATCTTCACGTCCGAGGCCCAAGTCAGGTAGTTCAGCCCATCCTGGGTCAGTGTCGGGAACTCACGGCTCACGATTCCGGTCATCTACAATTTATGCAAAGTGTGTAAGATTACAGCAGGTAATCAGTTGCATAAATACGATAATCGATACAATTATTCAAATATGATGGCGTTCCAAAATTTAAATCGGAAATGGTACATGCTAACTATGGAATACAAAGAATTAAAGGCTTAAAGTCATTTAATTACTACAGTAAAACATAGTAAAAAAACATGTACAAAGAGATGTTTATATTAGACGCGTTCTAGACGTGAAAAACGGCCTAAAAAATCCGTGGCTATTCTCAGTAGTTCCTGCACGTTGTCCCCTTTTTTGAATCAGCGGTAGCAGGCCGAATTAGTCCACTCGCTAGAGCTCCCCGTGGGCTGGCCCACCCCACACCGTTCCTGCCCGATGAACGGGGGAACAGAGCAACTGCTCTCGAGTGGGGCGGCGGCGGCGGCATCCGGCTGCGTGTGCGAGACGGCGGCGGTGGCCGGTGGGCTCGGAGCAGCGGCGGCCAGCGGGCTCGCGGCGGCCGGCGAGGCGCAGCGGCATGCGCGCACTCGGCCAACAGCAGGCAGTAGTGGCCATCAGGGTCAGCTCGTGAACAACGATCAGAGAAAAAAGAAAGGGGGAAAATGCTCAGGTAGTATCCGATCTAAGTAAATCGGCGCGATCTGCACAGCTGGTGCTTGCGGCGGTACGGATCGGCTAGATCTGTGTGTACCGTCTCTCTAAAGTGTAGTCAACGAATCCCCAGATCCGAGAGTATCGACATTGGTCGGCGACAGCATGTCTGTTCGACTCTCGGGGAGAAATCTAAACAATAGATGGGATCTAAATAACGGACTAAGCGCAAAAATTGAAAGGAAATCGAACAACGAATCCATTTTTGCGATCAATTTCAGATTACCTTCAACGATAGCCTGCGTGATGCAGGCTCGACGGAGAGACACGTGCTGATAACGTGTTTCACAACCTCTGCCGGCTGGCCGGTCCCGAGGCTGCTCGACTAAGAGGAAGAAGACTAGAGTCGAAGACCCACAAGAATCACACAAGAAATTGACACATGAAGGAGGAGCTCTTTATTGATATCTCTGTTCAACTGTACTTACAATAATTGCTCCTCTATTTATAGACTACAGGGGGATAACGAAACCCACATAGGCTAACCTAGCCTGGTAGAGGCCACACCGAATGGGCCCCTACCGGCCCAGTTTCCCAACAGTACCGAAGCAACACGGGCTAAGACCCAGGGCAGCGGAATCAAGGAGCACGATGCCTCGACAGTTCCTCTTCCTCCTTTCCGTTACTGTCTTATTAATGTTAATGGTGTGTAGCCAGCGGCGACGGAATCATGGCGAGGTAGCTCTACCGTCTCTCATCCGTTGCTAATGCCTTAAGTGCAGATGCGTTACTCCTCATTTGCCTTATCAGTTGCTGAGCTCTTCCATATATGGTGTGTGCTCTTGAGTTTATTTCTCTTCCATCCAGTCTTCAGTACTCCATGCATTCAGAGGTTTCTTGCTTATGGTTCGTTTTCCAGTTGACCTTTCCCCACCTTGTCCGTGTGAGGTATCGGCGGCTTTCTTTTTGTTCTTGTTTCAAGAACCATCTTCCATAGGTGATTTTACCATTCGACATATTTTACAAGGATTTTAGTTAATTGTCCATTGTTATGTTTCCTTGGGACTATTACATCGCTTTTTTTGTTATGCCATCTGCCATGCTATATGTTCAGATTGTTCTACATTCACTGTTGATGTGTGCAGCTGGTCATGCAATTTGGTTTGGCATGGTATGATGATTAAGGACATGAGAGGAATAGAAGTGTGAATACAGTGGTTAGGGAAAAAAAGGTCAGTGTTGGCCGTGGTTCGCAAGAGGGAGGCAGGCTACTCCGAGAAGTCCCACTGTACTGCAACCAAGCTGAGATTTCGCTCTGACAATTCCCTCTACCCTCTATCATCATGTCACTGAACTAGGACCCCTCCAATAATGGTCAATGTAGGCGATGGAATAAATTTTCTAGCGGTTTGATTCAGGAATTGATAGACCTATATGGAGTCTTTTCGATCGTATATTCTTTTTATATTCACGTTAAATTGGAAATGTTGATTTGAGCTTGCACCCTCTGAACTAGATGGATTTATGTTAGTATAAGATTTCCAGGCTAGAGAGCCTTGCGTGCATGTTGCGGAATCTGCATCAATAATCTCTCCCCCTTTTGCCTTAGAACCCTTGTCGTGCTTAGGTAGGCAGCCAGGATAGATCAGTGCTTAGGTAGGCAGCCAGGATAGATCAGTCCTCTCCCAATGACAGGAGAGACGAGAGGTGCTACTACTCTTCCTGATGCGCTACTGCTCCTGTGTTGCCAGATTTCATGGGACACTCTTTGTGTTTTGCACCAACCTGCCAGAGATCAGAGGCACATGAGTAGAGCTGTGAAGTCGTATAGACTGACGAGTGCCCTTGCTTAGGATAATTCTGTAAATACCATCCTACACCTTATTCTTGGCCGACCGTTGCTCGTCCCGTACGACAAGATGACGGCGTCGAACGAACTGAGCGCCGGTGGATGGCATGTGTGAGACTTGGCGGGAAGAACAGACTTATGTTTCGGCGGCCATGTCATTGCAAAAAGAACTAACGAGAAAGCCACACGTGCGAACATGTTCGAATAGCTAACATGCCACAGATACACAAAAGCAATTGGATGCAAAGGATGTTGCCTCAAGTTTCTCAAAGGTTGGGTCAGTATTAGACGTAGATTGCTTCAGCTGGTCTCCACCGACAGATGTCAATAACACTATGGATTGTTCTCCATGCATGCTTGAGTAAAACAATTTTGATAAATTTATGTTTGCAATTGTTTTGAAAATTGCGGGTACCTGTTTATATTAAAATTGTAGATAGGAGACTGTGTGCATCGTTTTCTCACTTCTTTACCAGATTTACAAAAAACAAATCTGTCACCAAACCTCTCTCTAGCAAGTTCTTCTTTATGCATCGCTTAAATTATTAATCCATCATTCTGCCACTCGTAAAAATCAAAATAACTACATTATTATTATCTCAATAGGGACGGGCGCGGCAAAACGCGCGTGTATGGTCTAGTTTCTAATAAAGGTCAGCGGGGAGGGGTTAGCTGACTTAATACAAAATGACCTTGGTTTTAGCGATAAAATCTTAGGCTGGCATCCACGGTGTTGATGTGTCCACACATAAAACTCCGCAAATCAAATTGAAAATCTATGGGTATAGGCGACGTGCAAAGGACTAGGAGGTACATTTGAAATTATATTGGTGGACAAAAACGTCCGAGTGGATTCGAAGTACTAGTAGTAGGAGGGGTGCTTCCCATAAAAATAAACAAGAACATATATTCTTTTTGCAACGGCATGAACATGGCCATGTTATGCCGTTTAGGAGAACGTTCAAAAGTCAGCTGTCTGATGAATACAAAACGACCTCAGTTTTAGCTATAAAATGCCTAGAATTATTCGTATGTAGATAGATATGTAGAATACCGGATGAATGGTTCCAAGTGGATGCTTGTCGATCTTTCATCGCATGGGGCATTTGCCTTCCTTTTTGGGGGGAAAACCTCTTTGACTATCTCCGAGCTACTGTATGTAATTGTACGTGTGGAGCAACTTTTCACAGACATTGAAAGCCGTGGCAAAAGATCTATCGCAGACCACAAACCCAGGCGACCCACCCAAGTTCAAGCACAGTCACGTTAGAAACGCACGCATGACGCATGACGGCATGAGAGGAGCATGCTCTCCTCTCCTGGTCATGGTCGTTGCCTCCGGATCAGGACCATCCATCCTCCACCGCTGGCCTTTGAGGTTGTCGCAGGTTGAGTGAGTTGGTTGGTCTACCTAGGCGGTCGGGGAGTTGCTTGTTTTGGGTTTAGTAATTACCAGTAGACTTGTGATTTACTATAACGGTTGCCTAGTTTTCTGTTAATTAACTCTTCAATTCTCTTCTATTTAATTAATAGATAGATTGCTAAAAAAATCTTTTGCCTCTGTTTGAAAAAAGTCAGTGAGGAGGGGCCCCGCTATCTGAATACAAAATGAACCTCAGTTTTAGCTAGTATAAAATAAAATCCTAGGGTGGCATCCACGGTGTCTATGGGTACTGGCAACGTGTAAAGGATAAATTATTGGTGGACCAAAAATGTCCAAGTTGATCCCAAGTGTATATATACTATAGTACAAGAAGAGGGAGAGAGGGGGGGGGGGGGGGGGTTCTAGGCTAATTCTAGTAAGGGTGCTTCCTATACAAAAAGGCAAATATTCTTTGAACATGGCCATGT
Organism: Avena insularis; assembly: GCA_023614405.1. Classification (NCBI taxonomy): domain Eukaryota; kingdom Viridiplantae; phylum Streptophyta; class Magnoliopsida; order Poales; family Poaceae; genus Avena; species Avena insularis. The sequence goes on along the minus strand of CM042686.1, from coordinate 126,792,107 downwards.
TCATGCCGTTAAGGAGAATGTTCAAAAGTCAGCGTAGAGGGGCTTATAGCTCTCTAAATAGTACAATATATGACCTGTTGTGTTTTAGCTACTCCCTCCGATCCAAATTAATTGACTTCGATTTGTCTAGATTCAGATGTATCTAGCACTAAAACATGTGTAGATACATCCGAATCTAGCCAAATTGAAGTCATGTCTAGATACATCCGAATCTAGACAAATCGAAGTCAATTAATTTGGATCGAAGGGAGTACTGTATATACGATCGTAGGCTGGCACCCACCGGGTCAATGTGTTCTTCTTTTGCCAATGTGTTTTTGCCACTACATAGAATTGTTCATTTAGAGGTTCGTAGAAATGAATGATGATTCCACTGAAATATCGATCCCTATTTTGGCGTAGGACCTTTGCTTTCCCTTTTTTGGGGGAGTCTTTTTTGACTATCTGGGTGCTAAAGAATTGAGTTTGCACGGACAAGGACAATACTTTCCCTGTCACTCATCGGTAAACAAGCAACCCCTAGCTAGCGCTAGCGAGCAGCGAAGATTTTCACACCACCAATCCACACGACATACCCACTACCAGGCAAAAGTCCACATTTCCCCTCTCTCCAAAAAAAGAAAAATGTCCACAGTTTTGCTCCGGATCAACACATGAATCTAGTACAGCACCATGCCGCCACGGCACCCCAGGAAAGCAGGAACGCACGCTACGCTCCAGATCCAGGGTGGAGTATATTTTTTTTGACAAATCTGACCTCTAGGCAAAACTAATTCTTCATCTGATCCTTTCGTAAAACTATTTCAAAGTCCGTTCCCTAGGATCGACGCTATTTGAAATAAAGCCGAACTTGTATATGTCGGCACCAACACGAGACAACAGATGAGCAGCCTAGGGAAGGTCGACGACGTTTTACGTGGAGCCGACGTCAGCGCCATTTCACATGGAGCCGACCTCTTTCAGTTTAATTTTTACTATGTTGGCGCCGACATGTACAAGTTCGGTCTCATTTCAAATAACGCCGATCCAGAGGTCAGATTCTGAAATAGTTTTGCGAAAGGGTCAGATCAAAATTTAGCTTTGCCCATCGGTTGTAAAAGAAAAATTACCAGGATGAACACGGTCTGGGCAGCCATCCTCCACCGCAGCCGGCACGGCACGGCGCTTGCACTGCACGCCAAAGGAAAGGTGCCCCAGGACACGGACGAGCTGACGTGCGGCGCCACCGATTCCGAATCTCGTACCGTCCGCGCCGCGCGGGTCCCGCCCGCCCGGACTTCGCGGTCCCGTTCCCACGGCCCCACGGCGGGCGCCCTCAGCCCTCAGCCCTCAGCCCTCAGCCCTCCACCCTCAAGGCCTCAACTCAACATCTCCCATTTCTTTCTCGTCCAACGTTTGTTTAATAAAAAAACCCAGGAAAATTCCCATTCTCGTCATCTCCTTTGCGTTCCTTATTTAATATCTCTCCGCCCGCCGTCCGCTCGACGTTCTCCCTTCCCCGTCGCCGTCGCAAGCTCCTTCTTCCCCGGAAGTATCTTGCCCGCGGCGGGTTCCTCGACGGGCGGGTTTCTGCTCCCGGACCGCGCTCAAGGGCGGCGATCCGCGCCGCGACGGCTGGTGAGGTCTCCAATTTCCCTCTCCCCTCTCTCTCTCTCCAGACGAAGAACTCGTGCCGACTCTGTTTGTTCGGTTACGAAACTCTTCCTGGCGCCGCGGCTGCTGTTGCCTGGTGAGGCCTCTCTTGCAATTTCTTTTTTCATTCTCGAAACGAACAACTCGCGCGGGCTCGGTTTGATCGGTTACCACTGTCTTCCTGGAGCAGTCTCGCGCGAAATTATTTGTTCATGGGCTACATAGAAATGTCTCTGTGTGTGCGATGTTTTAGTTAGTGTTTCTTTCTTCAGTCTTTGTGCAGTTTGCTCTGTAATCTGTACGCGCTGTTCCCTCCGGTGGACCCGGTCGAGGCTTCTTCGCAAAATCTGATGTTTGGGTAAAACAGATTTAGTGCAATTTGTCTGGTGTTTCAATGCTACTGCGTGGGCACGACCAGGTTCCATGGAAAGTTAAAGAGGAAAGGGGGAGATAAGGCGATTGATTGCTCATAAAGTTGTTGACGGGTTGGTACGGTCGGTGAAATGTGAATATCCTCCTGTGTTTATAACCAAATAAGTTTGTTCTCCATTTAGTGGGTCATTCCGCTTCAGTTTTCATGTTAAGAACTGGAGCCGCTTGCTCTAGATGATGATTGCTGGTAGCGCTAGATTTCTTTGATTTGGAGGATTCTTTTGGGAAGCTAGTTTATATTTTCGCTGCCTGAAATCTCCGTACACAACTTCCGAAATGATGCATTGGAGCTCACTGTCGGTTCATCATACTACTTCAAAATATAATTTAACACTGTTTGTCTTTGGGAGTCGAATGATTTACACCACAAATTCTTCCCGTCCTTTCAAACATGCTGGCTAAGTACTCATACAATCCTTTAATCCGAAGATTTAGTTGATATATGGTTACTCCACAACAAACAAAACTGGAAGGAACCTTCAGTTTGCCTTGTGAGACCTTCTCTTGTATCATTGCATTAGTTATACTACCATACCCCGGCCCATTCTTTTTGAGATGCTACTTGATATGTTTACTCCACAAAGAAGAAATCCGTAATGAACCTTTATTTTTTCTCTAGTATCATTGCACTAATAGGAAGTATGATGCATCTCATTTGAGTCCAGAAAATATGGAAGACTTCCCAATTTCTACTTCTAACATTGTTCAAAGAATCCAATACTCATCTGATATAGCTTGAAGCCTTCCATTGAGTACAACACACATCATCTGTTTTGTTGCCTGTGAGTGACCCAGTGTTGCCATCATGTCAAAATTCGAAACTATTTGGTCATATAATTGCATTTTTTTCACTTTATTGATCTAACTGTATACTGAAATTTCGGTCGGTTATTTACCTGAGCTGTTTATTCTCGATCCTCGAGAACAGCATGCAAACATTTTAACTCACGCGAGACTCACAAAAATCAACCTTGGAGTACAATTCGATTTCAAGTGATACTGGGTTACTCACATACTGAATGTAACACGTTTTTCTTTGTGATGTAGGTGGTACTCCTATAGTATTGGTAAATACGAGTAATGGTTAAAATGATGGATAATGAGCCATCAAGTGAATTACAGTGGGATGAGCCATTAGGAAGAGTGCCAATACTTTCCTATGGTTCTGGGCATATGCTAAATGATATCACATCATCTTGCTGGTTTACATATTTGCTGGTATTCTTGACAGATGTAGGGCTTAGTCCAAGGTATGTACTAGGACTTGTATTGTAAATTATTAGGATATGTTCTTTCACATATTGCTAAAGCATATTGAACGAAGAAATTTCCGCAATCATTTTTCACAGTAGTCTAAATCCATATCCACTGTATTCAGTGAGGAACTTTTTTCTCAAACACTCCGATTAGGAAAATGTTGATCATTCGTGTTCAAGGGTAGGCAGCAGAGTCTGTGTAAATGTGGATATAGGATCAGAATATTACATTCACCTTTTGAGAAATCGGTTGCCTTTGATTTTTAAAAAGATTGAATCTATTACTTGTTGCTTCAAAATTCTTTTAGACATTTCACATTTTATTTACCTTCACAGTGATGCTGCTATTGTCATGCTTTCTGGTCAATTAGCGGATGGCTTTGCAACAATCTTTGTTGGTGAACTGGTATGAGCCAAAATCGAGTAGGATTATAGAACTGCTATAAGATTCTGATATAATATTATTTTGATTGCTTCTCTTCTTTTTAAGGATGCACTGCCACGCTTCTCTGCATTTTACCCTGTATTTCTCCAACATAGATACATAAATTTGTACATTTTTTTATTTCAGATTGATCGTTTTGGGCATTTCAAACTGTGGCATGCAGGGGGATCTATTCTAGTCGCAATTTCCTTCTCATCTGTTTTCGGTAGTTGTTTGCCTTGTAAACTCACGGGGACTAATTCATCTGCTCTGGAGACTGTTGGATACAGCACATTTGCTGCCATCTTTAATGTTGGTTGGGCAGTTACTCAAGTTGCTCACATGTAATGCTCCTTTCTTGCACTACTCACGTGCATGCATTTTCTTATGATTTCAGCATTTCACCTGCGTATATCTTTTATTATTTTACAAGGTCAATGGTGAACTGCATGACGTCAAACCCAACAAGTAGGGTTGCACTAGTGAGCTGTCGCAATGCCTTCACGATGGTTAGAACAACTTTGCCTTAATTCTACCTTGTCCAGGTCTCAAAATAACTGCCTCTGACTTGCTCATTTTTCATGCTTATGCCAGATTGCAAATCTTAGCTTGTATGGCATTGCTTTGTTGATGTTTAGTCTACTGCAGTCAGTGAGTGTAATAGTTCAGGTACTTTCTTTTGTTAAATAATTTGTACTAGTATTTATTCAAGTTTGTGGATTTGTCTTACATTTTTCCAAACCTGTTGGTCAGTACCGGTGGATAGCTTATGCATCCATTTCCCTCGGATCTTGTTTTGTTGCCGCGTTCTTGATTGGAACAAAAGAGCCAAGGTAAGGTGAAAAACTTGTTAGTTATGAACTTTTGACGCTATCTTCTTTTGAAAATGTTCTTAACGTTCACTATGTTTTTCCTCTGATCTAATCATTGGCTTTTGAATAAATTTTACATCTGTAGGTTAAACCAATCTTCTCAGAATAAGAGCCTCTCCAGAATTTCATGGGCTCACTGGTTCAAGAAAGTATTGTACTTCCAAGTTGCTCTTGTCTACATGTCCACTAGATTGGTGACCAACGTTTCACAGGTATCTAGAAATCTAGCTGCCTTGTATTTTGACGTATTCAGTTTCAAGCCTTAGATATTGTGTGCTGAATGCTAAGTATGGTTAAACGGCATTGTGTTTTATTGTAGTATCGAATCTTAACAGTTCATTCATACATCTGGTGTTCCACATTACATGCATCCCATGATTTTTTTGACTATCTTTTTATGTCATGTAACTCCCACTATTACACTTATTTCGGTTAATATAAAATGTACTGACATGCTAAAGATAGAAAATCTCACTATATACTAGAATATTAGTATTACCTACCTTCATACATTACAGTAACTGGGCCTAGCTCAGCTGGGTGAGGGAGTGGGTGATCTCACTACCCAGGTCTGAGTTCTCTTCTGCTAGAATTTTGGTTCCTGCCTTTTGTAAAGAAAATATACGTAGTTCCTCCTAGGTATTCTCATTTTTTTAAATATATATTACAGCCATGAATAGATTGCATATCAAATACACAGAAAAGGCCTAAAATAATAATGATGGTCTGTGCTGTTTTTTATATATTTTATTGCAGTAACTTTTATTTGCACTATGTTTTGAGTTTTGACTAAAGACTTTCCCCTCATGCTTTGAATTTAGAACTTTAACTGGATAGCAGATAATCTACAGTGTTTATGTATTTGATCAGGCATTTCTTGCGTTCTATGTGATAAACGATCTGGGAATGCACCAATCTTCCAAAGCATTGGTAGGATTTTCTCTCCACCCCCCCTGTTCTGACGCATATTCTATTGCACAATATCTAAATGCCTGAATTAAAAGAACAATTAGGTGTGCTTGGTCAAGAGGAGTACTAGGATGGGTGACCTCCTGGGAAGTCCGGGTGTTACATCCCTTATTTTGTTTGTTGCGTCTTGTTCATTTGTGTGGATTGCATCTAGGCTGAGGGTTCTTTAGCGGTGTCAGTTGTAATGTCTGTCTGGTGGCTGTTGTTCGTGGTCTTATTTTGAAGGTTCTGTCAAGGCCTTGAGGGTTCTGCTGTTTCAGCCTAAGCTTAGGACTGTAACTATACTATTTGTATCAATGCATCACGATGCAAGCTTTATGTTTTCTCAGTAGAAAATCAATAGAAGTGAAGATGTAGATGGTGCAACAATTTGCATGGCCTAAAGTAGCTGAAGTTCATCGCAATTTGGAAGTGTGCTTTGCATGATTCCCTTAATACTTGGAGTCCAGTCAGGCACTTCCAGAGTTCAGTCTCGTTATAATCTGAATGTTGAAAGTGATACCCCCTCCGTTTCAAAATATAAGATGTTTTAAACTTTTTTTGAAACCCATGCATCTAGATGCATTTTAGAGTGTAGGTTCAGAGCAAAATAAGTGAACCTACACACTGAAAGGTGTCTAGATACATGTGTTTTAGAAAAAAAACTAAAACATCTTATATTTTGAAACGGAGGGAGTACTTGTTAATGATATTTCCTTTCAGTCATTGATATCTGTGTCCCTTTCGTGCTGTTGATCAGTTAAGATATTTATTTGCTAGAGAATTGAATTTCCATGAAATAATGTTTGTTGTTTGCACATTCTGTGTTTTCAGGTACCTGCTCTTATATATGTCTGCAGCTTGATAGTATCTGTCATGTTACAGGTCTGACTATCTTCTTGGAGTTTAATTCATCTATTTTCTTTCTCAAGTAAACAGTGAGTTCATTTCTTTAGGGAAGAAAAGAAATAACCCAATGGATTTTTTTATTGTTCATAGGAGACTAGATGGTCGAGTTGGCGTCTAAAAACTTATTTCTCGACTGGAGCAATGCTTTGGATATTGTCCGGTGTTGGAATTGTTCTTTTACCTAGCAGAATGCACAACTTCATGTATGTTCTCTCAATCACAATAGGAGCTGCCAATGCACTTATGACGGTATGTTCTTAATTTTGATTCAGTTTCAAAGGTTCGATATAATGTAACATATCTATGTGCAACTCATGGTAATAATCCCTATGTATTTGGCTTAGAAGTGTATGTTTTATGTAGTTATTATCTGTGCGGGAGCGGGCTTATATAACTCTTTGACATGTATATACATTTGGTATATGCTTTGCTGCGAGCATTTCATAGCCCTGTTGAAGATTTTTGATGCATAATCATGTTTACTTTCATAATTATTATATTTTTGGTTTATGCCTTCATCACAGGTCACAAGTATCAGCATGGAAGGTGTTTTAGTAGGAGAAGATCTAAATGGTTGTGCTTTTGTGTACGGCTCATTAAGTTTTGTTGACAAAGTGTCCTGTGGCGTAGCTTTGTATATTCTGGAGTCATATCAAGGTAATGTATGTTACTTACTAGTAGTAGTGAATTTGATAACTCTTGGTACTACAACCAGAGTTGTATTTTTTTGCATGGCAGGAAGTACCAAGGTCAGCGTGAATCAAGAATTGGCGTATGGCTATTCAGTTACGAGACTCGGTTTGGGGCTAGTTCCAGCGGTCTGTTCGCTGCTTTCAGCGATAGTAGCTTATACCATGGACCTCCCGGACACTCGGCCAAGACCTCTACTGGAGCCTCTTCTTGAATAACTCTTGCTCGTAGCAGTTGCACTGCAGGCCTTTGATCATCCATCCTGTACATGTTCTTGGAGCTTCTAACAACCTTATAGGGCACTTGTGTGAGCAAATTCAGAGACATGATCAATTCACTATACTGTACAGTCTGGATAAAATTTAGACGACGGACAGAGGAGGGTACTCAGCAAGTCGTTGGGTAGAAATCAAAAGTAGCACAAAGTAGAAACCTGCTAATGGTCATGTGTGTAAATTAATCTCTCATGCCTTGTAACTGCAAATGTAGCCTGGTTACATTGTTGAGAAAAATGCAAAGCTTGTATCTATATTCATTTAAAATTTAATCATATGTGGCTTATTCACTTCATGGTATGGGATGTTGACCTAAATCCTTTTTTTTTTGGTTGACTCTGATTTCAACCTAAATTTCATGTCTGTACTAGTGACCGAGACAACCTTGCATGCGTATAATGTGATGTTGCTGGTACTCTTTGAAAGATATAGACGGTTAGTTTCAGTCCTCGTACAAACTTAGTAGAATAAGCAGCTAAGATCCCTCCGTGGTGTACAACAACAAAGTCAATGCAATCTGAGATTTTAAGAGAAGAGAGGCAGGCATTGGAGGCCGTTCCCTTGTTTTGTTTGAAAGGCTGAATGGTGGAGCTGTGAATGGGGAAGCAGCTTATCATCAGTTCATCACTGTCCGAGGCTGAAAATGGATATTTGCTAAAATCCAAACTCGGTTTTCCATGGTCTTGTAGTCGCGTGTACGAATTAAGTCAAAACTGCAATAAGCTTTGAGCTTACTACAATGGGGCTTGATCCACCGTGCTGCTGGCGACCTGGCCTTCATGTTGGAGGCGAATGCCATTTAGTAGAAGAATAAAAATGAGTCTGAACTCTGAATTAAGGTTGTGAGTTGATCTGTAATCTTTGTAGAGTTTTTGTGAACTTGTGGTGAAGAAAATAATTAGTACCATATGTTTTTGTCATGTCCAATTCCTTAAGCTTTGAGGAATTTGATATATGGCAATCTTTGCAGATTGTTCATCGTCCAACTTAATGGAATGACTGTTCGGACTTCTTTTCTTTCTGTATGTTTTGCCAAAAACAGAAGGAAATGCAATTTGCCTGAATGTTGCTAGTACATTATTTTGGGCATTGTCGAGAACTAAAATTGACCTATATATTCAGGAGATGAAAGGGGTTTCAGTTATCAGCATTCTCTGGTCCTGTATCCTTTTCTCAGAAGTGTTGGCCAGTGATGTTGAAGAAGCTTCAGCAGCAAGCAGCAATGGCCTACGTTTTTAGAAGAAAGACAGTTTTGTCACCAATATTTTTCTGTTTTATGTGGTTTTTATCAAGTACGTACTGTACTATGCTTTCAGTGAGAAGGAGCTCCAGGAGTCAGAGGTGCTGCGCTTCTTCAGCATTTACCAGACCCGGGGCACTGATGATCCGCCTGGGAGGTAGGAGGTTGTCTGGCAAGTGGCAACCATCTAGCCTGTAGGCGTTCATTCGCATTGTTCTCGGTTGTTGGCGTCCAGAAATTATTTCCTTCGTGGCCTGACTGGACCTAAGCATTGTACTTTAGTGACAAGAACACGCCAGGAGGTTTATAATTACTTACCAGTCACCACCAAAACCTTTAATTTGGAGTCTTCACATTGCTGGGCCAAGACTACATGTCGACCTTCCAAGATCACCAATTTTATGTAGCATGGCAACTTATTGACCTGATGAACTCAACAATGCTACATGATGAACTCAACAAGATCAAGAAAGCATGACAAGGGCAACAAACCGAAATACAATGAAAAGAAAGTAACAGATAACTCTCTAGAGAATAGGTTAAAGGGCCCCTGCTTTTTTGTAGAAAGCAGCAAGTCAAGCTGGAGTGCAAAACCCAGTATCGTTACAGTTCAGATCAAACAGTAAAGGCAAAAGAACGCAGTTGACAACCATCCAGCAACAGCACACGCAGGTGCAAACCAAACCACCTAAAACCACTACAGATATACTACTAATAACTAGAGATCTAGAGTATCCACATATTACTGCTACAAACTGCTAACTGGGCAAGGTCATTTGAATACAGCAGATAACACAACATTTGATTTAGCTTTCACCTTTCACACGCCCTCAGCATATTACGCAGTTTGCATCAGCATCTAAGTCTGAGCCTGAGGTGTCATGCCCAGCAAATGAGTCGGGCTTGTCCTCCGTTACATACTGGCATAGAGAGTCATCGATGCTACGAGGTCCGTATCGGGAGATGCTGTTGTGCAAACCACAGGCCTCGGTGATGCCACTGCCTTCGTCGAAGATCATGGTGGTTCCATCCACAATCTTGTATGGCCCGATGCTTTCAAGATAATTGCCCACCACATTGTCCATTGCAAGATAGACAGAGTTCTTCTCAATGGCAGGGAATGCCAAAGGGGGCACGGAAATTGCACGGCTACGTCCAATAAATACAGCACACCCACCAAGGTCACGGATGGATTCTGTCTTCCTAGCGTCCAAATTCACCCGGGATACCTTATACTCCCCGGTATGGGTAGGGCTTAGTAACATCAGCTCCCCGTCAATGTCCAGAAGATGCACCAAGCCCGCAATCGGGTAGAATTGGTGATTGTTCTTGGCAGCCACCACCAGCCGCGGTGGCTGGTTGCCACCAGTATCCACCACGTTGATATCTGAGCCGGTGGTGCAATAGAAACGGCCTGCAAATGATATGGCTGGCGAGAGCGAAGTGCCTTGCTTGACCAGGGTCCATTCCTCGTCACCTGGCTTGGCGACGGCCAGCATTTGGACCTCCTCGAAAAGGACCGCGACCATGCCGTCATCGGCAAGGCCAGCGCCTGAAACCTCGAAATCCAACCTGGGATAGGCGTCGTACGTGCCCGCGCGCCAATACAGGGAGTAAAGTGTGGTCGCCGGCGGGAGATCGGCCACCTGGCGCGTGAGCGGGTTCAGCAGGCGGATGGCATAAGTGCTCCTGTTGAGCAGGACGAGGAGGCCCTCGACGGTGGGGGAGCACACGTCGTGGCCGCGGATCTCCGGAAGCTGCGCCCGGACGCACTGGCCGGTGGAGACGTTAAGGAGGCGGCGGCAGTCGGGGTCTGCGGCCTTTTCCCGGAGCATAATCCATCTGCGCGGGAGGAAGCGGCGGTCCAGCGTGCCGTGTGCGCGTGCGTCGGCGGTGCACTGCCGCCACGGGCGGCACACAGCGCGGAAGCGGACGTAGTCCGTCACGTCGTTGGCGAGAAGCCGCTCGGCGATCATCCCCGACGGCCCGTCCCCGAGATTGGACCAATCCATTCTGCAGAGCGCAGCCGCAGAGGTCGGATTTAGTAGGGTTTAAAGCACCGGAGAGAGAGACCTGAGTGTGGGGAACGAGAAAACGCACCTGCGAGGTGGAGGAGACGAGATGCTGTGGGCGACGGAGCTCTCTTCCCCCGCGCGAAGGAGATGGAGATCGCCGGACCTTGGTCGTTTCGCATTCACGGAGGGGATTTTTTTGGAACGCGGTTTTTCCACAACGGGGTGGGGGTTCCTGTCTTATCTAATATCTAATGGTCATAACTGCTCTAAGGTTCGTGTTCACAATTTTACATCCATAACCTTATATTGTAAGCTTCGTGCCCCTATAGGAACGAAGATGGACATGCGCATCTCAATTCTCATCTCTGCCTATTCTCTCCCCTCCTTATCTTCTCTTCTGGAACAATCTCTGTAGTTTTGGCCACCATCTCCAGAGAAGAAATCGGGCTCCATCCACACCGCGGCTCTCCACCCTTCCAGAAACGGAGCCAGGGCACCATCACGCCGACCACCTTGCCGGCTTCCTTGACGGTTTCCTCTCGCCGTTTGGGCTAGAGCCCGGTGGCCTTGCTCTGTTCGCGACGTTGGGGCCTGCCCAACCTGACAGCATGTCAGCCATCGGCAGGGTGGCGCATCGGCGGACGCGTGGACACGCCTCCTGTTCTGATCTGATTCTCCCTTTTTCTCTATTAGTGGATTTGCTTACACATATGCCCACTGTTAATGGTAAGAAAGCGCATGTACCAATTCTATCTAAATTTAACGCTCCCATGATTCTCCAGAATTAGTGCACATATATCGGGAGGAGACCTTCCTTTCTAATGATTTCTCCCGAACTTGGTGTCCAGATTGTTGAATCAATTTTGTCCATTTTTTAGATCCGTGAGACCGAACTTGCTTGTGTTTATATTCTGTATTTCTTCATGGCTATGATTTCTTGTCTTGGCTATGATTCCATTTTTTAGATCCGTGCAATCATTTTTTTCCTGGTCCATGATTTTTTCTATGCAAAATTGCATACCCGAAATTTATCTACAAAATTTTTTGTCACCGGTTTCCGTACAAACAGAAGTAAGAGGGAAGTTCTCCAAAATTTAATGGACTTGCTGATGCGAACGAGATTTTGTTTCTGGACTTTTTTACAAAATATTATCACCAATCTTGATGCAGTTGAGTGCAATGGAGGGTGTGTGATAAGACCGGGACGTCAACAGCTGTGTGGTGTTGCTTTTCCGGATTTTTTTGAGAGAGGGGAGCGGGAGTGTGCTGTGGAGGATCCATCGAGAGGACACTTCCCCCGCAGAAAGAGAGAGAAGGCGCTTCGACAGGTGGCGGAAAGCCTAGAAATCGGCCCGACACTTGTCAGCAGCGTGTCGCGCTCGCCCTCCATCCTGGCCGTCTCGACGGACGCGTGGGACAGTACACTATTGGAGTTGCGATTCCACAAAATAAAAGTATTGGAAGTCTGATTTTTTGAAAAGTTTATATCTGAACCAATCGCATGCTACATATTTGGCATTCTAATGCAAATCTCTCTCGACATGCATCAATTTGGATAGAATTCAATTCAAAACATCTTGAAGTGAAAACGATTGACAATTATTCCGTTACATTTTTGAAATCTTAATGGGTTCTCCATCGAAAGTCATTTGAAACTCCTGAGCTCCGGTGACCTTGTTTTTTCGATTTCAGAAATTTTTATTTTAGTACCCAAAAAGTCTAAAAAAAACACGCAGGTTCATATACATGACTAAGTCTAGTATGTACCGGCTCTGATAGAGGGTCTTGGCGCGTGTCACCGGCTCGCATTCCAGCTATGAGTCCAATCTCCAAAAACTGCGCCTCCAAGAAAGTAGCGGTATCACCATGTTGTTGCTATCTGATCCGGCTCCCAAAGCCCGATCTTGGTTTTTACCCGGAGGATTTCACCACAGCTGCGGTCTCGTGCACCGCCGCGCAGCCGCTTCACCGACGCTCACCCACCGGATCTAAGAGCTGCGGTGTCGTTCATCACGCCGATGGCGTCATCGGCCGCCCAAGCTCTGCTTCCTCGCCGCTGAAAGCTACCCAACCATACCGGATCCGCTTCACCGGTGTCCACCGGGCACGATCTAGTTCAAAGAGTTCCATGTCCACCGCTCCAGACTAGCTGCACAGCCATCGCCGTTCACTGCACCGGATCTGCCTCGACGACGCTCTCATCCACCGCATTCAAGACGACATCGACCGCCCAAGATCTACTTTCCCGACGCTAACAGCCACCGCAACCGCAGCACCCTCGGTGACCTGGACGTCACTCGCACGGTACCGACGATGCTTAGATGCCTCTCCGACCAAGGTTAACCAAATATCCAACCCGTATTTGTTTTGTCAGCAGTATAGTAGGTTTAAGCCTGTCACGGTGAACTAAATTTTTGTAACCGTGCTAGTACATACAAGTCACAGGGCATGCCTGTTCTTCATGCTAGTACATGCAAGGTCATTAGACATGTTGGTTTGTATTCGCTGCTCTACAAATTTCAAGTCATGCACATGTCTGTTATTTTGTCATGCATATGTTCTTAGCTACTCCATACAACAGAAATTACCTGCTACCATATAATTCTTGCAAAATCTGAAGTCAGTGGAAAATATTAGTGTGGATTCCCTGCTCTACAATTGCTGAATATATCTGGTTCGTTCTGAGATAAGTTCCTGCTATTATTTCTTCCTTGGCATCGTTCTGCTATCCTGTAGTAGCCGTTTAAACTCTTCGTACTAATTCGATTATAATTTTGTTTTTGCTATCTAGTTCTTCAAAAGCTGCATCACTAACTGTTTTTTTCTTGCATAGAGCTCAAAATGGAACAATGAACATGTTGGTTTGCATAGCCTATTCTACAGGTTCACGAGGGATGCCATTACTTCCTTATCTGGTGCTAGTTCATCCTGAGCAACATCATAACTGTCCTCTACTATGTAGTTCACTCATGATTTGCATTCCTGCTCTAGAATTTCTCTTATGCTGCCATTATAATTTTTATCTGGTTGATTCTTAGCTCTGACAGTAACTACATGCCATTGTGTAGCTCACCGCAAATTCCGAGACACCCGATGACTATGCATTCCAGGAGATGCCACTGCTTCTATATTTTTTTTTTGAAATGACCTTGCTAGTTTATATTTGCTGAAATTCTAAGAAACGCTTTGTTTGATTGCTCATTTCATTCTAGGCACACGTGTCTAATGTTTGTTTGTCCTATTCTACAGGTTCACGAGCGACGCCATTATATCTCGCATCTGGTCCTGGTTCTGGTTCGTCCTAAATCACAACATAAATATCCTCAACAATATATAGTTCATTCGTGGTTTGTATTCCTGCTCTACAAGTTCTCATATGATATGGTTATAATTTCTATATGGTTCATTCTTCGCTATGACAGTAACTGCATGTCATTTTGTGGCTCAGCGCAAATTTCGAGTCACCCAACGTCTCTTGCATTTTAGGATATAGAACTGCTTCCATATATATTTGTTGAATTGACCTTGCTAGTTTATATTTGCTGAAATTCTAAGCCTCACACAGATTTTTTTGATTGCTCGTTTCACAGTAGGCACACTTGTTTAATGCGTGCTTGCTTGTCCTGTTTGTTTCACGTGTTGGTCAATAATTAAACCATTGACCGGTTGTAAACTCTAGTTCCAAGCTCCTATCATATTAGTTAAATGAGTAGTTTGTCTTATTTAATGTATTAACTTGTTATTACTTAGTTTCAGACTGCAATTATTGCCATCGCCACCAAAGAGGGGGCTTCAAGATCATGTCTCCTCCAATATAGTTATCACACTCAAAGGAAGATGCAGGTGATCGATTGAGAAAGCAAATTGAGGACTCTCCTATCAACTTGATTGTCAACTGAAATACCAATTTTTCTTTCCCTTGAGTTGATAATATGTAATAATTTTAAGAAGTTTGCAGCTGATATAATATCTAGATAACTCGTGTAGGCCATGTAGGCATTTAGTTGACGCCGTCCACACATGGCGGTAGTTGTTACGGTAACTACGCTAAGCAGGTCGATTAGGGAACAATACCGTGCTTTGTTTTTGGCCCGTCATGTATTTGGACGATGATGAATAGTAAAAAACGCTGGATTTTTATACACTTTTTATGATATTAGCATTGGCTTCAGAAATGCCAAAACTATAAAAGGTCGTAAACGTAATGGGCTGACCCGCATGTGGTAACAGTAAATGATGATAACAGTATAAAGAAAGCAGGCCGTAATGTAAACAACCCATTATAGTAATGTAACTACCTCGGTGAATTACGCTCCTAGTTACAAGCCTGGATGAGCGGAAATGGTTAAAATAGTACGGTGGGGCCCAAATGCCACTCACAGGTAGACCTTTCGGCCGTCCTAACCATTTCCAAACATCGGGACAAGAACGGGCGGCGTAAAGCGTGAAGGGATCAACTACATACACAAATGAGTATGTATGCAAGCCACCATACAATAGTTCTGAGCCATTCCATCTAAAAGAAATAGGAATATTGCAACGCCATACAAGAAGATCCAAATATCCTAGATAGATATAATAGTTTAGGATATCTCCTCATACATCAAACATCGAGTATCAAGCGGAAGCGAAAACAAGATCCGAGTGCGGATAAGAAGCAAATCGGCATAAGATGCCCCATAAATAAGCACATCCCGCCTACAGATCTCACGGATCCCGTTCCGGAATCTCTACACCGAATGATCGTTGCCAACATCGTCCGACTCCTCCACCCAAAGATCCATCTTGAGCTTACTGCTCATCCGAATCAAACAATTTATCGTGTGAGACCCTAGGGGTACTCGCAAGTCTTTATGCCTCTAAAGGACTCAACCTGGGTGACGAATTGCAGCAAAAGATAATACCTAACAATTCTATAGATACGCTAACCATCCGCCTAACCAAAGATAGAGCGGATGTCCGTGAATTAATAACAACGGTAATATTAACAGATCCATCCTCCTCCTCGCTACCAACGAGGAAGCGAAACAACCCCCATCCGTTGGCAGTTTTATTATCCATTCCATGAGTGTTGCACTATTTACTAGTCGGTACTTAGTCAAATTAAAGGCGGTACTTTAGTTATACTTGTCTATGATCGAGAAATCGTGCTCCAAGTCGTCCATAACCATGACACGGCTTTGAAAGTTTTACCTGCAGGGGTGCACAAATAGCAACACACACTCGATCAACCTCGAAAACCAAATCAAAACCCAACGAGGCATTCACGACAAAGCGATCAGGATTCAGAATATTTGGGGCCACCCCATTAAGCTACCCGCAACGAAGTTAGCCGACTCCGAGACGGACTCAAGGTTTGCGTCAGTGGCTGTAAACGACTGGGAACCCGAAAATGTGACTGGGCTTGTCGATACCGCGAAAACACTCCGCTTACCTAAATAGTACAGGTGCAGTACCTCGCACAATTTTAAATAAAGCAGTAAAACATGGCATAAGTACAGGATAGTAAATAAAACCTCAAACTAGTTTGTGGCCCCAAGAAATAAGAATGAATCAAGCTCTGGCTCAGGGGGGTTCATAAGCCTCTCGGATGTGGATAGCGCGAATATTCAAGGAACAGGAATCAAGTACTCGGGGTCCTACGGGACACAAGTGAGCATGAAAAACCAAATAGCAGATATTGCTCACCGATGCCACTTTCATTAGTTATCCCATACTACTCAGGTTAAGTTGTTTAGGTACCTCATTATCTATCAGACACTCACATACCCTACACATGCTGATCTACGACTCGCATGGCTCATACGACTCCTGTAGTAATGGCTCATGGGATGGAGGAACAAGCTTCGGTGGGGTTTAAAAGTAAAGGCTATGCAATACTTGGGATTCAGTTTAATGCAATCGCGACTCAATGATGCAAGAATAAGATAGAGTCAATAGGTACTATATGTATGCAAGCATGTGGTAGTGCTTTCCTGGCAGCTCAGTTGAAGCGAGGGATGGATCTGGGTAGTGCTCCTGGTTCTCTTGATATATCCCCTGCTCAGCGTCTATTCGAAGAAGAACCAAACAAACAAGGGCCACCATAAATAAAGTGCACAAGCATATGAATTAAATGCGACAAGCAAACAATCATGCCATGATGAATGATGCACAATTTGCATGGCAATAAAGTAGCATCGCATGGGTGAGGTGTGGAATACAAGAAATAACCATTTTATGAAGTTTTAATCATGTTTTAACCTCAATTAAGTTGCTGTATGCTTTATATTTATATGATGCATGCTGCAAAACAGATAATGGAATGCAAAAACAGAAAGGTCTCGTCGAGCTAATCATTTTAGACATATTATTTGTTAAATTTGGAGTTATAAAACAAAAGTTATTAATTAATTAAGGAAAAAGGGCATTTTAATGTAATTTTAATCAACTTGGAAATTAAAGTGTTCAAAATATATTTTGAAGGCCATATTTGAATTCCTCATATTTTTCTGATTTCAAAACATATATTATTTATATGATTTGAATTTGAGAATTAAAAGTTATTATAAAACATATTTGAATTAGAATTTGAAATGATTTTAAAAGATTTGTATTAAACAGAAAAGATCAGAAACTTTTGTTACTTAGCCCAGACATAGACACAACAAGGAGTGGGACCAGTCGATTGGAGGAGCACATCTGAGAAAAGCGGCTTGGGCTAGCCACTAGATGACAAAGTGGGCCACGGCAGCCTGGGCGCCGCCAATGGGACGCGACACGTGGGAGATCCAGGGTACTGCGGGTTGAGGCGGTGTAAAACCTAGGTGCCTAACTGCAAAGTGGTACTACGGCTGACAGGTGGGCTCAGGCGGACCGCGGGTTAGGAGTAAAAAGGTTTGGGGGGGAAGTGCAAAGTGGCGGCCATCTTGTTGTTCTTCTCAATCTCGACGACAAACGGTGCTCGGCAATGGACGCACGGTGGGATCGAATCGGGACTGGCGTGGCGTGGCGGCGGCGGCTGCCGCTGGGCTAGGGAGGGGTAGTTGCTAGGATCTGCGTGACCAAATGAGGTTCCGCGACGCGATGAGCGAGCAGACACACGCGCTCGCCGGTGCACAGAGGGTGCTCGACGGAACATACGACGCGACCGAAAGCAGCGATGAAGACGAGGGTGTCTAGGAGGTTGCGTGGCTCACCGTGAGGCTGTTGACGGTGGTGGTTCGGACAGAGGCGCTGGCGATCGTCGACGAAGCAGGGGCCGAGCGGAGCTAGGGTTTGGCTTCGGGCGGCGCTGGTACCGGCGCTCCTGGGCTTCTCCTCCTCGCTGGCGGTTTCAGGGCGAAGCAGAGGGACCTCCTCGTCCTCCTCGATCACCTCCGCGTCGCTGTCGGCTGGTCTGGCGTCGGTGGAAGCGACGGTGGCGTTGGTGGTAAACGGTGGTGGAGAGGAAGGAGAGGAGAGGCGAGGCCACAGGCGGATCTGGGAGAGGCAGAGGAGAGCCGGGAGATGGTGGTAGATAGCGAGAGAGGAGAGGGAGGTGCCAAGGAGTGGACGGTGGAAAAGGTGGCTCGGCCACCTTTTCTCCTCCTCCTTCACGTGCTCGGGTGGGGCTCGGCCAGGGCAGGGCAGGTGGCTTTCAGGTGGGGACGGGCGAGGCCAAGGAGGGTGGTTCGGTGTGGGCATGCAGGGCAGGGAGAGAGAGCTAGAGAGAGAGAGGGGGTAGGCTCGGGTGTAGCTAGGGTTTGGAGAGAGGGGGTATGGCTCGGGTTAGGGTTTGGTTTGGGTGGTAGCTAGGTGGGCCAGGGTGGCCAGGTGGGGCCAGGAAGGTAGAGAGAAGAGAGAGGACGAGAGAGAGGATGAGAGCTAGAGAGGCTCGGGTTAGGTTAGATGGGTGTGTGGTTTAGAGAGAAAGGTAAAGAGAGAGGAGAGAGAGAGAGAGATGAGGTAGGGTGGTGATAGAGGATTGGGTGATGGGTTTCCTTTTGGCAAGCTCAAGCAAGAACAAAACAAGATCAAACAAGAGCTAGCCCGCAAAGAGGAAGAGGTAAAAGGTGGTGATGGGGTTTAAGCAAGATTAACTAAGTCCAAGCCAAAAGGAGGGAGAGAGAGGTGAGAGATGAGATGGTTCACCCAAAAATCCAAATAAAAACAAGGAGGACCAAAGGTGGAGATGGTTGCATGGCCCATGCAAAATAATTAATGCCATGTGTTAACCTTATGAAACAAAATAATAAACATGGCATTATTCTTATGCATTTACAAAAGTGGAATAAAGCCAAGCAAAAGAATTTTAAAAGAAAGTTCCAAGTGGAGTAGATGGAGATAATCACATTTGATTATAATTGGGACTTGCTAGTGTGTATATTCCACTAGATGTTTAATAGTCCCAAAAATATCCCAACATGAGCATAATTCCATAATAATCCATATGAAAGCTAGGAAAAGGAGCACTACTCATAATGCATGCAAAGGTGGCTCCACATATCAATAATGTGAAAACAACATGATGCTAATATGAGAGCATGTGGAAATAGAATTGGATCCATCCCAACCCACATGAGCTAGAGGTAAAACCAAATAAGTTGCAATGCTCATATAAGGTGGAATGGTGGAATGATGGGGTGCTGACAAGAAAGGTGGTGGAGTTAATAAAAGATATGCCCCCAAATCAACTTGGGCATTATACAATATATCAATAACCAAATACAATATATCAAGAGGCAAATACAATTAATAATGCATATGAGATAAGAACCAAAACAAAAAGGGTTTTATATGATGCTCAAATGCAAGGTGGCATGATGACATGAGCATGATATAATTATGATGCAACAATTATATGTAGGAAGGTAGCATTATATAGACTAGGCTAGTAGCATTGCAATTGTTAGACAATTGGGATGCTACAACTCTCCCCCACTAAACAAGAATCTCGCCCCGAGATTCCTAGGAAAAAGAAAACAACACAAGGAGAGGCGGGTGTTCGGAACGAAGGTGACCCTCACGTTCCCAAGTTGATGAACAACGGAATGGTGCGACCACCACACCTTGCAAAACCTGCTAGACTTGTTGCGAGTCTTGCGGTTTGCTTTGAGAACGACGGATAGAAGAGTTGAAGGATTGTCGTGAGACAAGAAGGATAGGATGAACATAGCTCCGGTTTTCTCAAGAAACATGATAAAAGAATAGAACCACTTGGGAAAGAAAGGACAAGATGATGTATCATGGATAAAGAAAGACACATCATTAATATTAAAGATTTACCGATACTAGAGAGGATGAATCTTTGTCTCGCCGGAAGAAAAGAGCTAGATTGGAGAGGTTTTGAACCACTATGACAATAGCATCGTATCTTCTCTCGGATTTGAGAAATGAAGTTCGGAAACAATATTGCCTTCAAACAATAGAGTCCCTTGATATCAACAGAAAGATTTAGTTAGACATCGTCTGATTAGATTATTGTTGCGCCGGTAAGAACCAAGGATCACGCAATTGAGGTGCGCGGATATAACTTCTAGAGACGGATGTGAAGCCAGATCATGGTGGAATCCCGCGAAGCAAAGAATATGGAGGATCTGGAGTTTATTGTAGATATACATATTGCTTTCTTTAGCCTTGAGGCTAATGCAATAGATTTGTGGCTGATGGCATCAACCATAATTGGCTTTACCACAGAAAAAGAATTGATGAAACAAAGAGAGATAGTTTCCTTTCATCTTGCTTGGGGATGTCGAGCATCAGTAGAAAGACGAGGGCCGAAAGGAGTTTGCGTTTGTTTCCACCAGATAATTGTTGATTTTGCTCCATCTAGAATAGACAGACCACCAACAAGAGATTATTGATTACTTTCTTCGAGAGAGCACTCCGGAAAAACAAAGACGGAAGTAAAAGTATCGAGGGATAAAGGCCACTTCTAACTTCCGTGGAATGAGTGAAATTGCATTAATTCACCAATTCAATGTACAAGAGCGAATGATAAGAGTAGTGGTATGGTAGCTACTCCATCCCGCACTCAAAGCATTACTCCGCACATGAATAAGAAAACCATGCAACCCAACTACCGAAACAGACTAAAGGTATTGATAAGAAGAGCTCATGGAACTCCGTTAGAAAACAAGGATAGATGCAAACGATTCGCCGGATTCAAGATAGATAAGGGTGATTATGTTGTCGTCATGTCGGAAGTACCAAGCCAACGGAAAGATATGAAGGAAGATTACGGAGAACAACTGCAAGATTCCATAGATAAAGAAAAAGATAACACCAACTTGAACAGAAGGATTACGAAAGATCTGAAAAGTCTTCATGGCCTCCGGTGGATTGAGCATAGACGATAGAGCGAGAGGGTTTCAAGAGATTACTCAACGAGATAGAGGTGAAAAGAACTCCATGTTGTTCTTGAAAAGATTGAGAGAGATTTAGCAGTCTTGAGGAAATCTTCGGCGGAACGACGATGATAACTTGCCAACAAGGAACAAATCCGGATTGGTTGAAGATGGAGGATGGAATTAACAACGGACTTGCTAATTCCAGAATTGAAGCAATGTATTTAGCAGAAGGACGTGGTCGAGATAGGTGACTTTAAGAAGCCAGAATTCACGTTTTGAGAACTTTGCACACAGGCAGTGTTCTCGAAGCTTGAGAGAAAGAGACATAGATGATCTTCCATGTTCTTCCATTGATATCGAATAGGCAAGCATATTATCAACATATACCACCATGGATTAACAGGATATTCCCAGAATATCAAGTCCAAAAGGCGAGAGAAACGAACAAATGCTCGAACACTTCCTGAGCTCAACGCTCTTAGAAAGATCAATATTAAGAGCACGGGTTCGTGTTGAAGAAGATGCACTGGAAGAATAGATTATCTGGTCCTTCGGAAGAAAAAGAGATGTCACCTGGTTCACATTGTCGATTGGATTGCCGGTTACAAAGATAAAGAGATCTTGGATAACGAAAAGATGATAGATCATACCATAAGCAAAGCTATCAGAAGCAAAAAGATGCAATTCCCTTGTCTCAAAGAGAATTTTGCAGATATGGAGTTCCAAAAAGATGTGCAAAGATGATGGATGATGATAGACCGTAGTGCCTTGAGAAACTCCAGATTGCCAAAGATGCTTGACTATGCATAGATATGATCACGGTGTACTCAAAATCACAGGAGATAACCGTCACCATTTGGAGGATAGTGTGATTGCATTTTCCATATTCCACTCATGATAAGTGTCATATAGCTATGCCGAGAGCCAAATTACAATCACCAGCATCGGATCGACACATGTTATGTAATTAGCCCAAGAGAATTAGAGATGAAATAAAACTCGAGGATTAGGCGCCGGTGACAAAAGAATTAGTTAGCATGGACATGCTGATAAAAGGAAGATAGATAATGTTTCACACACGACTTGAAGGAGTGTGGAAGCATAGATGTATCAAAGAAAAATTTTCCGCATTTTTCGGCATTAAAATACCAATAGATGCGCAAAATCACTTATCAGGTAGAGATTAGCAACTGATGATTTCACAGAATGTGGAGTTGCTAGAAGGAAGGACACCCTTAAGAAGATGGCACCGGTTAACAAGGAGTCAGATAGATCGCACCGGTTTTCAAAAGCCTGTCAGTATGGAATGTACCAACAGTTGATAACCAAAGGCAGATAGCGATAACAAGTTGGATGCAACAGATAGACAAGGAATTACACACACACACACACACACACTTTCTATGGTGCTACGAAAACCCAGAACACGTGAATCCTAGTTTGAATTTTTAGAAGAGGATTGAAAACGTTACACTTCCTTACCAGAAAAGGGTGGTGGGTGGGTAAGAAGAAAAGTGGAAGCAGTCCTACTCTCACGTTTTGTTTATCCCTAGTATACATAGCTACCAAAAATATTTGCTAGACTGACAACGACCATTTGGCTGAGACCCTCAAGGGAGGGATGGCTCTGATACCAATTGTAACTACCTCGGTGAATTACGCTCCTAGTTACAAGCCTGGATGAGCGGAAATGGTTAAAATAGTACGGTGGGGCCCAAATGCCACTCACAGGTAGACCTTTCGGCCGTCCTAACCATTTCCAAACATCGGGACAAGAACGGGCGGCGTAATCGGCGAAGGATCAACTACATACACAAATGAGTATGTATGCAAGCCACCATACAATAGTTCTCGAGCCATTCCATCTAAAAGAAATAGGAATATTGCAACATACGCAAGATCCAAATATCCTAGATAGATATAATAGTTTAGGATATCTCCTCATACATCAAACATCAGAGTATCAAGCGGAAGCGGAAAACAAGATCCGAGTACGGATAAGAAGCAAATCGGCATAAGATGCCCCATAAATAAGCACATCCCGCCCACAGATCTCACGGATCCCCGTTCCCGAAATCTCTACACCAAATGATCGTTGCCAACATCGTCCGACTCCTCCACCCAGTATCCATCTTGCGAGCTTACCTGTTCATCTGAATCAAACAATTTATCGTGTGAGACCCTAGGGGTACTCAACAAGTCTTTATGCCTCTAAAGGGGACTCAACCTGGGGTGACGCAATTGCAGCAAAAGATAATACCTAACAATTCTATAGATACACGCTAACCATCCGCCTAACCAAAGATAGACGGATGTCCGTGAATTAATAACAACAGTTGGAACGGTAATATTAACAGATCCATCCTCCTCCTCGCTTACCAACGAGGAAGCGGACGAACAACCCCCCATCCGTTGGCAGTTTTATTATCCATTCCATGAGTGTTGCACTATTTACTAGTCAGGTACTTAGTCAAATTAAAGGCGGTACTTTAGTTATACTTGTCTATGATCGAGAAACTGTGCTCCAAGTCGTCCATAACCGCGGACACGGCTTTCAGAAAGTTTTACCCTGCAGGGGTGCACAAATAGCAACACACACTCGATCAACCTCGGAAAAACCAAATCAAAACCCAACGAGGCATTCACGACAAAGCGATCACAGGATTCAGAAATATTTGAGGGCCACCCCATTAAGCTACCCGAACGGTTAGCCGACTCGAGACGGACTCAAGGTTTGCGTCGGTGGTCTGTAAACGACCGGGAACCCGAAAATGTGACTGGGCTTGTCGACATGCGAAAACACTCCGCTTACCTAAATAGTACAAAAGTACCTCGCACAATTTTAAATAAAGCGAGAAACATGGCATAAGTACAGGGATAGTAAATAAAACCTCAAACTAGTTTGTGGCCCCAAGAAATAAGAATGAATCAAGCTCGCTCAGGGGGTTCATAAGCCTCCGGATGTGGATAGCGAATATTCAAGGAACAGGAATCAAGTACTCGGGTCCCACGGACACAAGTGAGCATGAAAACCAAATAGCGATATTGCTCACCGATGCCACTTTCATTAGTTATCCCATACTACTCAGGTTAAGTTGTTTAGGTACCTCATTATCTATCAGACACTCACATACCCTACACATGCTGATCTACGACTCGCATGGCTCATACGACTCCTGTAGTAATGGCTCATGGGATGGAGGAACAAGCTTCGGTGGGGTTTAAAAGTAAAGGCTATGCAATACTTGGGATTCAGTTTAATGCAATCGCGACTCAATGATGCAAGAATAAGATAGAGTCAATAGGTACTATATGTATGCAAGCATGTGGTAGTGCTTGCCTGGCAGCTCAGTTGAAGCGAGGGATGGATCTGGGTAGTGCTCCTGGTTCTCTTGATATATCCCCGCCGCCTATTCGAAGAAGAACCAAACAAACAAGGGCCACCATAAATAAAGTGCACAAGCATATGAATTAAATGCGACAAGCAAACAATCATGCCATGATGAATGATGCACAATTTGCATGGCAATAAAGTAGCATGGCATGGGTGAGGTGTGGAATACAAGAAATAACCATTTTATGAAGTTTTAATCATGTTTTAACCTCAATTAAGTTGCTGTATGCTTTATATTTATATGATGCATGCTGCAAAACAGATAATGGAATGCAAAAACAGAAAGGTCTCGTCGAGCTAATCATTTTAGACATATTATTTGTTAAATTTGGAGTTATAAAACAAAAGTTATTAATTAATTAAGGAAAAAGGGCATTTTAATGTAATTTTAATCAACTTGGAAATTAAAGTGTTCAAAATATATTTTGAAGGCCATATTTGAATTCCTCATATTTTTCTGATTTCAAAACATATATTATTTATATGATTTGAATTTGAGAATTAAAAGTTATTATAAAACATATTTGAATTAGAATTTGAAATGATTTTAAAAGATTTGTATTAAACAGAAAAGATCAGAAACTTTTGTTACTTAGCACGGTCGGTGACATGACCAAGGACAGGTGGGACCAGGCGATGGAGGAGCACACTGTGAGAAAAGCTTTTCACACGGGGCTTGACCTAGCCACAGAGATGAGGTGTGGGGCCACAGCGGCCCTCGGGGCCACAGCTGGGCCATGGGACGCGACACGTGGGAGATCCAGGGTACTGCGGGTTGAGGCGGTGTAAAACCCAGGTGCCTAACTGCAAAGTGGTACTACGGCTGACAGGTGGGCTCAGGCGGACCGCGGGTTAGGAGTAAAAAGGTTTGGGGGGGAAGTGCAAAGTGGCGGCGGCTACTGTTGTTCTTCTCTGAATCTCTGACGACAAAACGGTGCTCGACAGCGGACGGCACGGCACGCGGGGGATCGAACTGGGGACCTGGCGTGCGCGGGCGGCGGCTACCGCTGGGCTAGGGAGGGGTAGTTGCTAGGGATCTGCTGCGTGGCCAGATGAGGTTCCGCGACGCGATGAGCGAGCAGACACACGCGCTCGCCGGTGCACAGAGGGTGCTCGACGGAACATACGACGCGACCGGGAAACGACGATGAAGACGAGGGTGTCTAGGAGGTTGCGTGGCTCACCGTGAGGCTGTTGACGGTGGTGGTTCGGACAGAGGCGCTGGCGATCGTCGACGAAGCAGGGGCCGAGCGGAGCTAGGGTTTGGCTTCGGGCGGCGCTGGTACCGGCGCTCCTGGGCTTCTCCTCCTCACTGGCGGTTTCAGGGCGAAGCAGAGGGATCTCCTCGTCCTCCTCGATCACCTCCACGTCGCGCTCGTCGGCTGGGTCGAAGCAGCGTCGGTGGAGCAGACGGTGGCCGGCGTTGGGGGTAGACGGTGGTGGAGAGGAAGGAGAGGAGAGGGCGAGGCCCTGGGCGGATCTGGGAGAGGCAGAGGAGAGCCGGGAGATGGTGGTAGATAGCAGAGAGGGAGAGGGAGGTGCCGCAAGGGAGTGACGGTGGAAAAGGTGGCTCGGCCACCTTTTCTCCTCCTCCTTCACGTGCTCGGGTGGGGCTCGGCCAGGGCAGGGCAGGTGGCTTTCAGGTGGGGACGGGCGAGGCCAAGGAGGGTGGTTCGGTGTGGGCATGCAGGGCAGGGAGAGATCTAGAGAGAGAGAGGGGGTAGGCTCGGGTGTAGCTAGGGTTGGAGCTAGGGTTTGGAGAGAGGGGGTATGGCTCGGGTTAGGGTTTGGTTTGGGTGGTAGCTAGGTGGGCCAGGGTGGCCAGGTGGGGCCAGGAAGGTAGAGAGAAGAGAGAGGCCGAGAGAGAGGATGAGAGCTAGAGAGGCTCGGGTTAGGTTAGATGGGGGTGTGGTTTAGAGAGAAAGGTAAAGAGAGAGGAGAGAGAGAGAGATGAGGTAGGGTGGTGATAGAGGATTGGGTGATGGGTTTCCTTTTGGCAAGCTCAAGCAAGAACAAAACAAGATCAAACAAGAGCTAGCCCGCAAAGAGGAAGAGGTAAAAGGTGGTGATGGGGTTTAAGCAAGATTAACTAAGTCCAAGCCAAAAGGAGGGAGAGAGAGGTGAGAGATGAGATGGTTCACCCAAAAATCCAAATAAAAACAAGGAGGACCAAAGGTGGAGATGGTTGCATGGCCCATGCAAAATAATTAATGCCATGTGTTAACCTTATGAAACAAAATAATAAACATGGCATTATTCTTATGCATTTCCAAAAGTGGAATAAAGCCAAGCAAAAGAATTTTAAAAGAAAGTTCCAAGTGGAGTAGATGGAGATAATCACATTTGATTATAATTGGGACTTGCTAGTGTGTATATTCCACTAGATGTTTAATAGTCCCAAAAATATCCCAACATGAGCATAATTCCATAATAATCCATATGAAAGCTAGGAAAAGGAGCACTACTCATAATGCATGCAAAGGTGGCTCCACATATCAATAATGTGAAAACAACATGATGCTAATATGAGAGCATGTGGAAATAGAATTGGATCCATCCCAACCCACATGAGCTAGAGGTAAAACCAAATAAGTTGCAATGCTCATATAAGGTGGAATGGTGGAATGATGGGGTGCTGACAAGAAAGGTGGTGGAGTTAATAAAAGATATGCCCCCAACTCAACTTGGGCATTATACAATATATCAATAACCAAATTTATATCAAGAGGCAAATACAATTAATAATGCATATGAGATAAGAACCAAAACAAAAAGGGTTTTATATGATGCTCAAATGCAAGGTGGCATGATGACATGAGCATGATATAATTATGATGCAACAATTATATGTAGGAAGGTAGCATTATATAGACTAGGCTAGTAGCATTGCAATTGTTAGACAATTGGGATGCTACAAGTAACAAGCAAGAAACTGTAAAATCGCAGAATAGTAACATGCCAAAACAGTAGGGGGCCTCAACTGTAAAGGGCCGCAATAGTAAAAGGCCAGAACAGTGATGATCCTGAACAGTAACGGGCCAAGAAATTTCCAGACAAGGGCAGTAACAGGCCGACAAATTTACCAGGCTAGAATAGTAAAGGCCGCTTGTGGACTTGAACAGCTAAAGAACAGAACAGTAACAAGCCAGAACAGTAACGAACCATCGCAGAGAAGGGCCATCAGTAGGCGGCCCACGATGGGCTGCGATAACAGTGATGAGCTGACCGCAGGCCTTAAGTGTACAGGAACGACTTGGCACATGCTGCTAATAGACTGCACCGTGTTGGACCAACATGGGACTTCTGTAGGCTGAAATAGAATTGGGCCTGAAAGTTCGCGGGTCGCTGTTGGTTGCATTTTTGCGCCCATTTGAAACAGTGTAGGACAAAACAGTAACGGGCCATTTTCTGATTGGGCTCTCCTGATAGGCCGGCCCAGTTAGTATTTAGCAGGCCTGGCTTCTGTCATGGTTTCTATGACCGTTAATGGTGGTAACCAGCCGCTAACGGTGGCTGCCACGTGGCAGTTTCCATGACGTTAGAAGTCAATGCGGCTAGCAAACAGATCTACAACGGAACAAGTTTTCATGGCTGAAGGGTGCGATCCACCACGGTCGAAAAAAAATCATGGTTAATTCATTTGTGACGGGGCTTTTACCATGAATGCCATTCGTCATGGAAGACTTTTTGGCCACGAAAAACGGGCCTTCAACCACGAAAATCGTCCGTTGTAAAAGCCAACTTTTCTTGTAGTGATATTGGGATTTAACTGCAACATGCATTCTACCACCAGTTTAAAATATGTTGTATCACCACACCCACTTGGATGTGTGTATGTATGTATGAGTGTGCATCATTGTGATTTTGGAAAAGTACACATGGAATGATGTCACTCCAGCATGTGGTGTCCAACAGTGTCCAGGAACCCTAGCAGCATGCTGGGATTCAACTTCAGCATGCATTCTACCACCGGTTTAAAATATGCTGCATCACCACACCCACTTGGATGTGTGTGTATGAGTGTGCATCATTATGGTTTTGGAAAATTGCACATGGAATTATACCAATCCAGCATGTGGTGTCCAATAGTGTCCAGGAACCCTAGCAGCATGCTGGGATTCAACTGCAACATGCATTGTACCACAAGTTTGAAAGATGCTGCATCAGCACACCCACTTGGATGTGTGTGTATGAGTGTGCTTTATTATGGTTTTGTAAAAGTACACATGCAATGATGCCAGTCCAGCATGTGGTCTCCAACAATGTCCAGGAACCCTAGCAGCAAGCTAGGATTCAACTATAGCATGCATTCTACCACCAGTTTAAAAGATGTTGCATCACCACACCCACCTGGATGTGTATGTGTGTGATGAGTGCATATTTGCATCATGTTTTATATTGTTATTTTACATTATAGATGTAGGATCTTGGTATTTTACGGTGCTCGCGCGCATATTTTATGTCTGTTTTTACTAGGATCAGGACAGATGATGGATACAATGGACACAATTCTTGGAGCAGTTGTACTGAGGAGAAAAGGAGTCAAAAACAACGTAAATCGCTTATCGGTAGATATCAATAATACCAGAAGAAAACCCGAAGCGAACAAGGCATACAGACGGTTTAACGACCAACTATACGACGGGAATAAAAAATTTGGCCGTATAGTTCCGGCCGTATAGTTGGCGCCGCCACCGCCTCCTCAAATAGTTTCACCCCGTGCAACTAGATTGGGGAGACGACATACAGAACACCCAGAAATCACCGAAACCTCACCTCCAGAAGGCATCTGGAGGGGGAACTCATCCACCGGGGATCCATCTTCGCCCTGCGCAGATCCGGGAGGCTAAGACATCGATCTTCGTCATCAACCGCTGCATCACCACCATCTCCATCCATCCCATCTACATCTTTACTATAAAAAGTCTAGAGGTAGGTTGGTCATCACAGCTTTTCTATCCGACATTTGTTGGACGAATTTGCCCCTGCGTATTCCATGGTTTTACAAGCCTTGCCACCGCTAACTAAAAATCAGTTTGACCCCTACTCTGTTTCTCTCCCAACAACTCAACCCAACAGGCCGAGGTCGAAGGTCGCGCGTTGGTGTCGATGGCAACCACGTCGCCTCCTCCCGGAGCACACCGGCTGTTTCTTCCTCGGATACCACCGTCCGCCGCCCCCCCCCCCTGACGCCTTCCGCCCCTCTGGTTCCCTCTTCCAGCCAGGGTCCTTGAATCCTCCCAATCGCCGACCACGCCGCGACCTCCCCTCCGGTTGCGCGTCTTCTATCAATGTCAAGAACGACGATGTGCTGCCTTTCTCCTATCTTCCTCACCATGGCCAGCAGTCCGTTAGATCCCTCCATCTTCCTCTCCATGAGATCCTTTTTTGTAAAATATGACAGTACATTGTTGAATTACTAACAATCGTTCTTCAGTGAGCAGTCGAGGACATGTCTCTCGTTGGTGACATGGTGCTGTCTCTAGCGGCCTATTAGCCTGTTGGCGCTAATGTCTGCCCAAGCTCGCCGCCTCTCAGCCCGTCGGCCACGTTCTTTTGTCCCCTCGCCATCTCGCCGATAGGCTCGCCAGCGCGCCTCCGACCTGTTAGTCCTCGTGTGCATGCTCACCCTATTTTTGCACCTGACTGCTGAGCCAAGCCCTTCACCGACATGGACCTAATACTCCTCGTGGATGTCCTCGTCGCCGCATGTGTCACTTCCGCAAACTCCTGCTGCTGCATGCCCGTCATGGCCACAACCATGATGGCAAGAAGCTCCGGTGTGCTACTCCTTTGGTCTGTTTGCAATTTGCTAGCCAGCTGATGTCGTTTGTTGCTATAGCTGATCGCTTTTGCAAAATTCCAAAATTTATTGATTTTTGTCGATTGCAAGGTACAAATTTTAGTAAAGCTAGAGAAATCGAATTTATATTTAAATTATATCTCTTAAAATTGAATCGATTATTTATGTGTCAATGTTTATTTGTTATAGTCTATGCCTAGCATAGGGAGGGGTGTGTGTCCCCAATTTTTTGTCGGTTTTTCTTTTTGCCATAATTTTTAATCAAAATCAGAGTCTTAGAAAAGTAGAGGACCGATACCTCGGGCAATCCAAGTCAGTATGAGGCTTAGGGGAGCTGAGATGGCTAGCGATGGTGTTTCTTGGCGGTGAACGATAGTGCTTGATGCGACCACTCACACATACCGAAAGGAGGACCGAGGTGAAGCGTACAGAGACTAAAAGCTCACCAAGGTCTCCATGCGATGGTCGATGGGTCCGTGCACGCACGAGAGAGATAACACGGCCAACCGTGGCAACAGCCGAAGCAAGCACACATGAAAGACGAGCTCTAGGACGTGCGCCCGCTCAAGGAGGATGTCAGCAATTTCAGGGGGACAATGTGGTCCTCCAGAAGGAGGACCAAGAGGCGGTAGGGAAGACGATTCAGCGATGAATGCTACCGAAAGGAGACGGAATTACATGGAAACGGGATCGATGTATTCGCAATCCAAACATATCAGTTGTCTGTACGAATGTTCCATGCACGGGTTTTTCATATATTGGTTATGGTCGAGGAAATACATTTGAATCCACTCCGTCCTGTTTATTTATTTTGAAAACATCTGATAGTCCTGGTGTCATGGATTTGATATGCGAAATTCTTTGTGTCTTGAAAACTTGACTATATTACTGATGTAATTATGTTTATATTATTACTGTATATTTTATGCTATTCTACAACAACGCACGGGCATGCAGCTAGTCTTGTCTAGATCTTGTTATAATTTCCATACTCGTTGTGAAATTATGCAAGTACTATTCATCTATGATAGATTTCATTGTTATTGTCATGATGTTGATTACCTCCATGTCTGAGTAGATCATTAGTTCTTGGAGAGATGGAGAAACCCTAATATGAGATTGAAATAAGATAAAATTTATTATGATATTCATCGCTATGACCATGTATTAGATTATCTTCATCTTGATGTTGAGAGAAGTCGACCTCTCAATATTTGCCTCTCATGGGGACTTGATGGAGAGAACTACTTGTTGGTAGACGAAGGTGTGTTAGCACTTACAGTGACTATAAAGCTATTGAAACCCCTTATGTATCAACTTGGGAACCGAGGAAAATCACGGAACACTATCCATACCATGGGATACATCCTACGGGATTAAGTCCCTTAATAGCATACTAATTCGATTGATGTCAATTGCTGACTGTTGTGGTTATGAGGATGATGTGACTAGCGGTTGCTGCCTATTTGTTCAAATACGGAGTTCCTCCCACACATACATAGTTGAGAATGTTCATGATAATAATCTTTAACTTAGATCCTTATAATGCTAGTGGTGAATCCGTTACTCCCTGAGAACACCTTTTTCCCTATTGCAGTTCCAATCTCTCTTACATACGTGGTACTTACTTTTTGTATTCAGTTGTTTTACTTTACTTATTGTTGCTCTTGTCACTTAGAACTTTATTTAGCATTTTTATTGTAATATTTATTTCAAGAGTTATTATACTTTGTACTCCTGCTCCCTGTGGGATCGATATCTTTATTTCGAAACTAGCTACAAACGATCTGTGCACTTGCAGTCATTAGTGCGCATCATTATGGTTTTGGAGAAGTACACATGGAATGATGCCACTCTAGCATAAGGTGTCCAACAATGTCCAGGAACCCTAGCAACATGCTGAGATTCAACTACTGCATGCATTCTACCACCAGTTTGAAAGATGCTGCATCACCACACCCACTTGGATGTGTGTGTGTATGAGTGTGCATCATTGTGATTTTGGAGAAGTACACATGAAATGATGCCACTCTAGCATGTTGTGTCCAACAATATCTAGTAACCCTAACAACATGCTGGGATTCAACTGCAGCATGCATTCTATCACCAGTTTGAAAGATGTTGCGTCACCACACCCACTTGGATATGTGTGTGTATGAGTGTGCATCATTGTGGTTTTGGAAAAGTACACATGGAATGATGCCACTCCAGCATGTTGTGTCCAACAATGTCTAGGAACCCAAGCATCATGCTGGGATTCAACTGCAGCATGCATTCTACCACCAGCTTGAAAGATGCTGCATCACGACACCCACTTGGATGTATGTGTGTGTGTATGAGTGTGCATCATTGTGGTTTTGGAAAAGTACACATGGAATGATGCCACTCTAGCATGTGGTGTCCAACAATGTCCAGAAACACTAGCAGCATGCTGGGATTCAACTGTAGCATGCATTCTACCACCAGTTTGAAAGATGCTGCATCACCACACCCACTTGGATGTGTGTGTATGGGTGTGCATTATTTTGGTTTTGGAAAAGTACACATGGAAAGATGCCACTCCAGCATGTCATGTTCAACAATGTCTAGGAACCCTATCAGCATGCTGGGATTCAACTGGAGCATGCATTCAACCACCAGTTTGAAAGATGCTGAATCACCAAACCCACTTGGATGTGTGTGTATGAGTGTGTATCATTGTGGTTTTGGAAAAGTACACATGTAATGATGCCACTCTAGCATGTGGTGTCCAACAATGTCCAGGAACCCTAACAGCATGCAGGGATTCAACTGTAGCATGCATTCTACCACCAGTTTAAAAGATGCTGCATCACCACACCCACTTGGAGATGTGTGTGTATGAGTGTGCATCATTGTAGTTTTGGAAATGTACACATGGAATGATGCCACTCCAGCATGTGGTGTCCAACAATGTCCAGGAACCCCAGCCGCATGCTGGGATTCAACTGTAGGATGCATTCTACCACCGGTTTGAAAGATGTTGCATCACGACACCCACTTGGATGTGTGTGTGTATATGAGTGTGCACCATTGTGGTTTTCGAAAAGTACACATGGAATGATGCCACTCTAGCATGAGGTTTCCAATAATGTCCAGGAACCCTAGCAGCATGCTGGGATTCAACTGCAGCATGCATTCTACCACCAGTTTGAAAGATGATGCATCAACACACCCACTTGGATGTGTGTGTATAAGTGTGCATCATTGTGGTTTTGGAAAAGTACACATGGAATGATTCCACTCCAGCATGTGGTTTCCAAACATGTCTAGGAACCTGATACATTGCAAATGTATCTATAATTTTTGATGTTCCATTCTTGGTTTTATCTACTTTCTTATGTTTTGTTCCAACTTTGGAGTACTTTTCATATGATTTCTTGGACTAACCTATTAAAAACATGCCACAATGCCAGTTGCCTGTTTTCTGCTGTTTTTGGTTCCAGGAAAGTCAGAAAATGAATATTCTCAGAATTGGACGGGACAAAAGCCAAAGTTCCTATTTTACCGGAAGACTCACGGAGCCAGAATACGAGACGGAGGAGGGCCAGGTCCTGGCCACACCCCCCAGGCACGGGCTAGCCCTACCCGCGCCACCAGGTGGTGTGGGCCCCTGGCACTCCATCGACCTTGCCTCTTCACCTATAAGAAGCCTCTCGATGCATAAACCCTAGATCGTCAACCAGAAATCCACGAAAAGTTTCGATGCGCCGCCGCCACCGAAGGGGAGATTCAGGGGACAGAAAGTCTCTGTTCCGGCACCCTGCCGGGACGGGGAAGTGCCCCCGGAGCCATCTCCATCGATCTCCACCACCATCTCCATCACCGTTGTTGATTCCCATGATGAGGAGGGAGTAGTTCTCTCTCGAGGCTAAGGGTTCTACCGGTAGCTATGTGTTCATCTCTCTCTATGCATGATCATATTGTGATCATGAGCTTGTAATCTCTAGATCTACCTTGCTACTCAAGTGCTTTAATAGATCTCTGCTCTCCCCATGTGTGTGAAAGTGACAGCGTGCACACCATGGTGGCACTTAGGCTAGAGATTACAAATAATTGTTATGAGTTATATTTGGAGTTGGATGTCTTTATGAAATTGTGGTGTTTGTTGGACTCATCTAGTACTCAAGGTGACAGTGTGGGGTTTTCTAGATGGGAAAGGCTTACTTTGAGGTGTGCTGTTATAGCCCTACCAACGATTAGAGTGTTAAACCGGAGAGTAGTTAAGAGTAGTATGATGAAGAGAAGATATTTATATGAGACTGTTCACTAGTGAAAGTATGATCCCTAGGCCTTGTTTCTAAGCATTGAAACACCGTTTGCTAATAGATCTGTTACATGTTTGCTTGCTTCTAGCTTTATTTCAGTTTGCCTTTTGTATTTTCCACGCCATCAAGTTATTTTCTATCACCGTTACCACTTATAATTATCTATACCACTTGTATTTCACTATCTCTTCGCCGAACTAGTGCACCTATACACCTGACAAGTGTATTGGGTGTGTTGGGGACACAAGAGACTTCTTGTATCTTGATTGCAGGGTTTGCTTGAGAGGGGATATCTTTGACCACTTCCTCCCTGAGTTCGATAAACCTTGGGTGATCCACTTAAAGGAAAACTTGCTGCTGTTCTACAAACCTCTGCACTTAGAGGCCCAAAAACTGTCTACAAGAATAGAAGTGCGTAGACATCAAGCTATTTTCTGGCGCCGTTGCTGGGGAGATAAGGTAAAAGGTATTCACACCGGAGGATGAAAGAAGAAGAACCTCCCACGGCAAACGCCTATTTTCTGGCGCCGTTGCCGGGGAGGTAAGGTAAAAGGTACTCACATCCTCCGGTGTGAGTGCTCGAAGTTATTTCCTTTAGATTCTGCAATTTTGTCTTTTTGTTTCTTGTTTTCACTAGTTAGGCTTAATGGAAAACAACAAAAAAAATAGAGAGCTTCATAGCATTTATCTTGAGTTAGGACATGAAGTGTTTGAAGAGAAAATTAAAAAACCTATGGAACTTTATTTGCATGCTAATAGCAATGTTGTTAGTATGAATTCTTTGGACACCATTAGTGCTGATGCTATGGAAAAGTCTAAGCTTGGGGAAGCTAGTTTTTATGAAAATGATCTTTTTAGTTCCCCAGCTTTGGAAGATAGCTATTCTATTGCTTATGATGATTACAATGATGAGTATGATATTTTCAGTCCACCTACTATTGAGGAGAAAATTAATTATGGTTACAATATGCCTCCTATATTTGATGATTATGGTGATGAGAATAATAATGATAGCTATTTTGTTGAATTTGCTCCCACTACAATTAATAAGAATGACTATGTTTATGTGGAGAATATTAATTCTTTTATGCATGTGGCTCATGATAAGAATGTTTATGTGATAGTTATATTGTTAATTTCATTCATGATGCTACTGAAAGTTATTATGACAGAGGGAAATATGGTTTTATGCATCTCAACAATATTAAGTTCCCCCTCTTTATGTTGAAGGTCTTGAAGTTGCACTTGTTTTGCTTTACTATGCTTATTGCTTTGTGCTTTCATGACTTGTTTCTTTACAAGATTCCTATGCATAGGAAGTGGGTTAGACTTAAATGTGCTTTGAATTTGCTTCTTAATGCTCTTTTTACTTCAATTCATATTTCTTATGTGAGCATCTTCTCAAACTATCATGTCTAACTTAAAGGCGTTAAAGAAAAGTACTTGTTGGGAGATAACCCAAGAGTTTTAGATGAGTCTTGGAAGTTATTAATTTAGTAATAACCGCTCATTATCCTTTTTATTTGCTTTTTGTGCCAAGAGTAACCTCTAATGAGAGAGAAGTAATGATTGGGAAAGTTGCTGTCCTGAAACAGATTTCTATGCTTCACTGTAAAAATTCGTGTAAAATCTCTGAACGTATTTTTGAGGCGTGAATTTTTGTGCTTATGACCCAGGTTGTTATATAACTTTCGTTAGTTGAACACTTTTCGATTTGAGCAACAGAAGGTCTTCGAAAAAATCGTCTTTACCTGCTGGTCTGTTTTGACAGATTTCTGCCATTTTCTGCATTTGCTTCTTGTTGGTTCCTTTTTAAGTTCTTTTTGGGAATTGAGCTTTTTTTGAGGGAAGTGCTTCAGTATCTAGTGTTCTAATGGAAGTTTATTTGGTGTTAGTACTGAACCTTAAGACTTATTTATCTTGAGTGCACTAATGTTGCTAATAAAGATTGTGTGAAGTTTTGTATGAAGGAAAAATTTCAGGTGTATGGAAGGAATGAGTAATGAGATGAAGTATGGACTAAAGCTCAAGCTTGGGGATGCCACGCGTGTCACCCCAAGAAATACCCAAGAAGTACCAGCGTGAAAGCTTGGGGATGCCCAAGGCATCCCCTTCTTCATCAATAAAAATCCCAGATTTCTTCCAAACGCTTCATTTTTATTGTTTCATGCACAATTGTGTTGTTCTTGGAGCGTCTTTGTTTTTTGTTTTTGGTTTTAGTTTGCTTGGTTTTTTTAGTTTGCTTGAATAAATCGGTTGGACCCCCTCTTTCATACATTGGTTTTCAAATAGTTTGGTTTGGATTGGAAAAGAGTAGGAAAGTTCATGCTTAAGTGGTAAAGAGAGCTTGTTTTTGACTGTGGCCTATGCTTTGTCATGCCATGCTTGATATTGTTCTGGCTTTATGCTTAGTATTCTTTGCTGTAGCATGGATTGTTATAAACAATTGATATTGCTTAATGTGCCTTGGATGAATCATGCGTTGTTTTAGCATATTAAAAGCATAGTATAGTGGTATTCTCCTTTGATGCTTTATTTGGGTTGACTTGGCGCATGCTCACACCATGTTATGACTATCTCAAGTCACCATATCCTTTATGATCCTTTAGTTTTCAACTTGTAGTATCACTTTTTTGCTTTGATCAATGATGTTTTGTCGCTCTGCATGATTATGGCCATTATTGCTCTCTTAGTTTAAGCTCCAGGTCGCCCCCCCTTTTGCTAGCCTCCGCAACCAAGTATGAGTTCCACTCATGCATCCAACTCCCTAAACCAAGTTATTCCAAAGAGTCCACCATACCTACCTACTAGCTTATGCTATTCCAAGTATATACATGTTTTTTTTACCTTCCAAATTAAACTTGTTATGAGAAAACTAGTGATTAAAGCTCTCACGAACTTGATGGCACACTTTACTTTTTGCATCTAATAAACTTGAACCATTGGGTCCTTCTTTGTTGCGTATATGCTTGCGCTTTATAAGTTGAAATTAGCAGAACCATGTTTCATGGGGAACGCTTTCAACATTGCACTTGTACTTCGTACCCCGTTGATATCATGTTCTTTTGCTTACGGATCCC
Organism: Avena insularis; assembly: GCA_023614405.1. Taxonomy (NCBI): domain Eukaryota; kingdom Viridiplantae; phylum Streptophyta; class Magnoliopsida; order Poales; family Poaceae; genus Avena; species Avena insularis. Next base: position 126,754,541 of record CM042686.1, on the reverse strand, counting down.
GGCGGTGTGAAATAAAAGTGGAACTTGTAAGATCATGGAGTTTGTATGTGTGTTAGAGAAACGCCTGGGCCAATAGCCTAAGCCATGCCTAATCATGGTGGAAACTTGCAGCATCACCATAATGAGCACTCTATGAAGCATCCTCAATAAAAACCTATGCAAATAGCAAATAAAAAGATCGCTGAGATGCTCATTGTCTGCTTGCCTTGTCATTTTGATTATGGGAAAGCTCCCGTATCATGTGCAAGGGGTACCCCGTTGGCGGTTCTTAATGATACACATGTACTTACAATGACAAGAGCTTACTCGTGACTGAAGTTGAGTAGCATGAGGATCGGTCTTCGTAAGTAAGGGACATGAGATTTCGGTTTATAACTTGTCAAGCATATCCTCTTAGTTGTGTCACTTTAACCTTAATCACCTTAAATATGCTTATGATAGGGGCAATTAGAGCTGAAAGCTATAAGTACCATAATTTTTGGAAGCTCTTTATGAGACTTGAATCCCTACTTCCTTCTATGAAGGCCTTTCTTCCACCATTATATTGAGTCTCCACCTTCTACCTATATGCACCTACTTTGAGAGCATAGTGGCCATTCTTAGTTCTATGTGCATTGTCCCAAGACTAGTTGATTGATGCATAACTTGATATTGCTTGTTTTAAACTATTGTATCTAGTCACTCTTATGAACTTTGAAGGTGTCCTATGCATTTATGTTTGCTACTCTATGAGGGACAAGCTGAATGTCACTATGATATGTTTTCTTTATGTGAAACAAACAAACGTCTTACAAAGCATTGTTATTCATGAATCTTTTATTTGTGCCTTTTCATGTTGCAACATAGTTTCTTTGCCTTATTGCTAGAACTTTGTCTTTCATGTTATGATTGAAGTACTATGATCCCAGCTTTGAATGTTTTACAAATACTTTGATGAAGTCTTTGATGGTGCATGTCACCTCAAAAAATATTCTTTCTTTTTATCACTTACCTACTCGGGGACGAGCAGGAGTTAAGCTTGGGGATGTTGATACATTGCAAATGTATCTATAATTTTTGATGTTCCATGCTTGGTTTTATATACTTTCTTATGTTTTGTTCCAACTTTGGAGTACTTTTCATATGATTTCTTGGACTAACCTATTAACAAGATGCCGCAGTGCCAGTTGCCTGTTTGCTGTTGTTTTTGGTTCCAGGAAAGTCAGAAAATGAATATTCTCAGAATTGGACGGGACAAAAGCCAAAGTTCGTATTTTACCGGAAGACTCATGGAGCCAGAATACGAGACGGAGGAGGGCTAGGGCCTGGCCACACCCCCCCAGGCGCGGGCTAGCCCTACCCGTGCCACCAGGTGGTGTGGGCCCCCTGGCACTCCACCGACCTTGCCTCTTCGCCTATAAGAAGCCTCTCGATGCATAAACCCTAGATCGTCAACCAGAAATCCACAAAAAGTTCCGCTGCGCCGCCGCCACCGAAGGGGAGATTCGGGGGACAGAAAGTCTCTGTTCCGACACCCTGCCGGGACGGGGAAGTGCCTCCGGAGCCATCTCCATCGATCTCCACCACCATCTCCATCACCGTTGCTGATTCCCATGATGAGGAGGGAGTAGTTCTCTCTCGAGGCTAAGGGTTCTACCGGTAGCTATGTGTTCATCTCTCTCTCTATGCATGATCATATTGTGATCATGAGCTTGTAATCTATAGATCTACCTTGCTACTCAAGTGCTTTAATAGATCTCTGCTCTCCCCATGTGTGTGAAAGTGACAGCGTGCACACCATGGTGGCACTTAGGCTAGAGATTACAAATAATTGTTATGAGTTATATTTGGAGTTGGATGTCTTTATGAAATTGTGGTGTTTGTTGGACTCATCTAGTACTCAAGGTGACAGTGTGGGGTTTTCTAGATGGGAAAGGCTTACTTTGAGGTGTGCTGTTATAGCCCTACCAACGATTAGAGTGTTCAACTAGAGAGTAGTTAAGAGTAGTATCATGAAGAGAAGATATTTATATGAGAGTGTTCACTAGTGAAAGTATGATCCCTAGGCCTTGTTTCTAAGCATTGAAACGCTGTTTGCTAATAGATCTGTTACATGTTTGCTTGCTTCCAGCTTTCTTTCAGTCTGCCTTTTGTCTTTTCAACGCCATCAAGTTATTTTCTATCACCGTTACCACTTATAATTATCTATACCACTTGTATTTCACTATCTCTTTGCCGAACTAGTGCACCTATACACCTGACAAGTGTATTGGGTGTGTTGGGGACACAAGAGACTTCTTGTATCTGGATTGCAGGGTTTGCTTGAGAGGGGATACCTTTGACCACTTCCTCCCTGAGTTCGATAAACCTTGGGTGATCCACTTAAGGGAAAACTTGCTGCTGTTCTACAAACCTCTGCACTTGGAGGCCCAACAACTGTCTACAAGAATAGAAGTGTGTAGACATCAGAACCCTAGCAGCATGCTGGGATTCAACTCCAGCATGTATTCTACCACCAGTTTGAAAGATGCTGCATCACCACACCAACTTGGATGTGTGTATGAGTGTGCATGATTGTAGTTTTAGAGAGGTACACATAGAATTATGCCACTCTAGCATGTGGTGTCCAACCATGTCTAGGAAACCTAGCAGCATGCTGGGATTCAACTTCAGCATGAATTCTACCACCAGTTTGACAGATGTTGCATCACCACACCCATTGGATGTGTGTGTGTATGAGTGTGGATCATTGTGGTTTTGGATAAGTACACATGGAATGATGCCACTCCAGCATGTCGTGTCCAACAATGTCTAGTAACCCTAACAACATGCTGGGATTCAACTGCAGCATGCATTCTACCTCTAGTTTGAAAGATGTTGTGTCACCACACCCACTTGTATATGTGTGTGTATGAGTGTGCATCATTGTGGTTTTGGAAAAGTACACATGGAATGATGCCACTCCAGCATGTGGTGTCCAACAATGTCTAGGAACCCAAGCATCATGCTGGGATTCAACTGCAGCATGCATTCTACCACCATCTTGAAAGATGCCGCATCACGACACTCACTTGGATGTGTGTGTGTATGAGTGTGCATCATTGTGGTTTTCGAAAAGTACACATCGAATGATGCCACTCTAGCATGTGGTGTCCAACAATGTCCAGAAACACTAGCAGCATGCTGGGATTCAACTGTAGCATGCATTCTACCACCAGTTTGAAAGATGCTGCATCACCACACCAACTTGGATGTGTGTATGGGTGTGAATCATTTTAGTTTTGGAAAAGTACACATGGAAAGATGCCACTCCAGCATGTGGTGTTCAACAATGTCTAGGAACCCTATCAGGATGCTGGGATTCAACTGGAGCATGCATTCAACCACCAGTTTGAAAGATGCTGAATCACCACACCCACTTGAATGTGTGTGTGTATGAGTGTGTATCATTGTGGTTTTGGAAAAGAACACATGGAATGATGCCACTCCAGCATGTGGTGTCCAACAATGTCCAGGAACCCTAATAGCATGCTAGGATTCAAATGTAGCATGCATTCTACCACCAGTTTAAAAGATGCTGCATCACCACACCCACTTAGAGATGTGTGTGTATGAGTGTGCATCATTGTAGTTTTGGAAATGTACACATGGAATGAATCCACTCCAGCATGTGGTGTCCAACATTATCCAGGAACCCCAGCAGCATGCTGGGATTCAACTGCAGCATGCATTCTACCACCAATTTGAAAGATGTTGCATCACGACACCCACTTGGATGTGTCTGTGTGTATATGAGTGTGCACCATTGTGGTTTTCGAAAAGTACACATGGAATGATGCCACTCTAGCATGATGTGTCCAATAATGTCCAGGAACCCTAGCATCATGCTGGAATTCAACCGCAGCATGCATTCTACCACCAGTTTGAAAGATGCTGCATCAACACACCCACTTGGATGTGTGTGTATGAGTGTGCATCACTGTGGTTTTGGAAAAGTACACATGGGATGATGCCACTCCAGCATGTCTTGTCCAACCATGTCTAGGAACCCTAGTAGCATGCTGGGATTCAACTGCAGCATGCATTCTACTACCAGTTTGAAAGATGCTGCATCACCACACCCACTTGGATGTGTGTGTATGAGTGTGAATCATTGTGGTTTTGGAAATGTACACATGGAATGATGCCACTCTAGCATGTGGTGTCCAACAATGTCTAGGAACCCTAGCAGCATGTTGAGATTCAAATGCAGCATGTATACTACAACCAGTTTGAAAGAGGCTGCATCACCACAACCACTTGGATGTGTGTGTATGACTGTGCATCATTGTGGTTTTGGAAAAGTACACATGGAATGATGCCACTCCAGCATGTCTTGTCCAACCATGTCTAGGAACCCTAGTAGCATGCTGGGATTCAACTGGAGCATGCATTCTACTACCAGTTTGAAAGATGCTGCATCACCACACCCACTTGGATGTGTGTGTATGAGTGTGCATCATTGTGGTTTTGGAAATGTACACATGGAATGATGCCACTCTAGCATGTGGTGTCCAACAATGTCTAGGAACCCTAGCAGCATGCTGAGATTCAAATGCAGCATGTATTCTACAACCAGTTTGAAAGAGGCTGCATCACCACAACCACTTGGATGTGTGTGTATGACTGTGCATCATTTGTTTTTTTGGAAAAGTACACATGGAATGATGCCACTCCAGCATGTGGTGTCCAACAATGTCCAGGAAACCTAGCAGCATGCTGGGATTCAACTACAACATGCATTCTACTACCAGTTTGAAAGATGCTGCATCACCACACCCACTTGGATGTGTGTGTATGAGTGTGCATTATTGTGGTTTGGAAATGTACACACGGAATGATGAGACTCTAGCATGTGGTGTCCAACCATGTCCATGAACCCTAGCAGCATGCTGGGATTCAACTTCAGCATGAATTCTACCACCAGTTTGAAAGATGTTGCATCACCACACCCATTGGATGTGTGTGTAAGAGTGTGCATCCTGTGGTTTTGGAAATGTACACATGGGATGATGCCACTCCAGCATGTCTTGTCCAACCATGTCCAGGAACCCTAGTAGCATGCTGGGATTCAACTGCACCATGCATTCTACTACCAGTTTGAAAGATGCTGCATCACCACACCCACTTGGATGTGTGTGTATGAGTGTGCATCATTGTGGTTTTGGAAATGTACACATGGAATGATGCCACTCTAGCATGTGGTGTCCAACAATATCTAGGAACCCTAGTAGCATGCTGAGTTTCAACTGCAGCATGTATTCTACAACCAGTTTAAAAGAGGCTGCATCACCACAACCACTTGGATGTGTGTGTATGACTGTGCATCATTGTGGTTTTGGAAAAGTACACATGGAATGATGTCACTCCAGCATGTGGTGTCCAACAATGTCCAGGAAAGCTAGTAGCATGTTGGGGTTCAACTGCAGCATGCATTCTATCACCAGTTTGAAAGATGTTGCAGCACCACACCCACTTTGTTGTGTGTGTAGGAGTGTGCATCATTGTGGTTTTGGAAAATTACACATGGAATGATGCCACTCTAGCATGTGGTGTGCAACAATGTCCAGGAACCCTAACAGCATGCTGGGATTCAACTTCAGCATGAATTCTACCACCAGTTTGAAAGATGTTGCATCACCACACCCCATTGGATGTGTGTGTATGAGTGTGCATCACTGTGGTTTTGGAAAAGTACACATGGGATGATGCCACTCCAGCGTGTCTTGTCCAACCATGTCCAGGAACCCTAGTAGCATGCTGGGATTCAACTGCAGCATGCATTCTACTACCAGTTTGAAAGATGCTGCATCACCACACCCACTTGGATATGTGTGTATGAGTGTGCATCATTGTGGTTTTGGAAATGTACACATGGAATGATGCTACTGTAGCATGTGGTGTCCAACAATGTCTAGGAACCCTAGCAGCATGCTGAGATTCAATTGCAGCATGTATTCTACAACTAGTTTGAAAGAGGCTGCATCACCACAACCACTTGGATGTGTGTGTATGACTGTGCATCATTGTGGTTTTAGAAAAGTACACATGGAATGATGCCACTCCAGCATGTGGTGTCCAACAATGTCTAGGAAACCTAGTAGCATGTTGGGGTTCAACTGCAGCATGCATTCTACCACCAGTTTGAAAGATGTTGCATCACCACACCCACTTGGATGTGTGTGTATGAGGGTGCATCATTGTGGTTTTGGAAAATTACACATGGAATGATGCCACTCTAGCATGTGGGGTGCAACAATGTCCAGGAACCCTAAAATCATGCTAGCATTCAACTTCAGCATGAATTCTACCACCAGTTTGAAAGATGTTGCATCACCACACCCACTTGGATGTGTGTGTATGACTGTGCATCACTGTGGTTTTGGAAAAGTACACATGGGATGATGCCACTCCAGCATGTCTTGTCTAACCATGTCCAGGAACCCTTGCAGCATGCTGGGATTCAACTACAACATGCATTCTACTACCAGTTTGAAAGATGCTGCATCGCCACACCCACTTGGATGTGTGTGTATGAGTGTGCATCATTGTGGTTTTGGAAATGTACACATGGAATAATGCCACTCTAGCATGTGATGTCCAACAATGTCTAGGAACCCTAGCAGCATGCTAAGATTCAACTGCAGCATGTATTCTACAACAAGTTTGAAAGAGGCTGCATCACCACAACCACTTGGATGTGTGTGTATGACTGTGCATCATTGTGGTTTTGGAAAAGTACACATGGAATGATGCCACTCCAGCATGTGGTGTCCAACAATGTCCAAGAAACCTTGCAGCATGCTGGGGTTCAACTGCAACATGCATTCTACCACCAGTTTGAAAGATGTTGCATCACCACACCCACTTGGTTGTGTGTGTATGAGTGTGCATCATTGTGGTTTTGGAAAATTACACATGGAATGATGCTACTCCATCATGTGGTGTGCAACAATGTCCAGGAACCCTAACAGCATGCTGGGATTCAACTTTAGCATGAATTCTACCACCAGTTTGAAAGATGTTGCATCACCACACCCACTTGGATGTGTGTGTATGAGTGTGCATCACTGTGGTTTTGGAAAATTACACATGGGATGATGCCACTCCAGCATGTCTTGTCCAACCATGTCAAGGAACCCTAGCAGCATGCTGGGATTCAACTGCAGCATGCATTCTACTACCAGTTTGAAAGATGTTGCATCACCACACCCACTTGGATGTGTGTGTATGAGTGTGCATCATTGTGGTTTTGGAAATGTATACATGGAATGATGCCACTCTAGCATGTGGTGTCCAACAATGTCTAGGAAACCTAGCAGCATGCTGAGATTCAACTGCACCATGTATCCTACAACCAGTTTGAAAGAGGCTGCATCACCACAACCACTTGTATGTGTGTGTATGACTGTGTATCGTTGTGGTTTTCTAAAAGTACACATGGAATAATGCCACTCCAGCATGTGGTGTCCAACAATGTCCAGGAAACCTAGCAGCATGCTGGAGTTCAACTATAGCATACATTCTACCACCAGTTTGAAAGATGTTGCATCACCACACCCACTTGGTTGTGTGTGTATGAGTGTGCATCATTGTGGTTTTCGAAAATTACACATGGAATGATGCCACTCTAGCATGAGGTGTCCAACTGTGCCTAGGAACCCTAGCAGCATGCTAAGATTCTACTACTGCATGCATTCTACCACCAGTTTGAAAGATGCTGCATCACCACACCCACTTGGATGTGTGTGTATGAGTGTGCATCATTGTGGTTTTGGAGAAGTACACATGGAATGATGCCACTCCAGCATGTCGTGTCCAATAATGTCTAGTAACCCTAACAACATGCTGAGATTCAACTGCAGCATGCATTCTACCTCCAGTTCAAAAGATGTTGTGTCACCACACCCACTTGGATATGTGTGTGTATGAGTGTGCATCATTGTGGTTTTGGAAAAGTACACATGGAATGATGCCACTCCAGCATGTGGTGTCCAACAATGTCTAGGAACCCAAGCATCATGCTGGGATTCAACTGCAGCATGCATTCTACCACCATTTCAAAAGAAGCCGCATCACGACACTCACTTGGATGTGTGTGTATGAGTGTGCATCATTGTGGTTTTGGAAAAGTACACATCGAATGATGCCAGTCTAGCATGTGGTGTCCAACAATGTCCAGAAACACTAGCAGCATGCTGGGATTCAACTGTAGCATGCATTCTACCACCAATTTGAAAGATGCTGCATCACTACACCCACTTGGATGTGTGTATGGGTGTGAATCATTTTGGTTTTGGAAAAGTACACATGGAAACATGCCACTCCAGCATGTCATGTTCAACAATGTCTAGGAACCCTATCAGGATGCTGGGATTCAACTGGAGCATGCATTCAACCACCAGTTTGAAAGATGCTGAATCACCACACCCACTTGGATGTGTGTGTATGAGTGTGTATCATTGTGGTTTTGGAAAAGTACAAATGGAATGATGCCACTCTAGCATGTGGTGTCCAACAATGCCCAGGAACCCTAATAGCATGTTGGGATTCAAATGTAGCATGCATTCTACCACCAGTTTAAAAGATGCTACATCACCACACCCACTTGGAGATGTGTGTGTATGAGTGTGAATCATTGTAGTTTTGGAAATGTACACATGGAATGATGCCACTCCAGCATGTGGTGTCAAACAATATCCAGGAACCCCAGCAGCATGCTTGGATTCAACTGCAGCATGCATTCTACCACCAGTTTGAAAGATGTTGCATCACGACACCCACTTGGATGTGTGTGTGTGTATGAGTGTGCACAATTGTGGTTTTCAAAAAGTACACATGGAATGATGCCACTCTAGCATGAGGTGTCCGATAATATCCAGGAACCCTAGCAGCATGCTGCAATTCAACCGCAGCATGCATTCTACCAACAGTTTGAAAGATGCTGCATCAACACACCCACTTGGATGTGTGTGTATGAGTGTGCATCACTGTGGTTTTGGAAAAGTACACATGGGATGATGCCACTCCAGCATGTCTTGTCAAACCATGTCTAGTAGCATGCTGGGACTCAACTGCAGCATGCATTCTACTACCAGTTTGAAAGATGCTGCATCACCACACCCACTTGGATGTGTGTGTATGAATGTGCATCATTGTGGTTTTGGAAATGTACACATGGAATGATGCCACTCTAGCATGTGGTGTCCAACAATGTCTAGGAACCCTAGCAGCATGCTGAGATTCAACTGCAGCATGTATTCTACAACCAGTTTGAAAGAGGCTGCATCACCACAACCACTTGGATGTGTGTGTATGACTGTGCATCATTGTGGTTTTGGAAAAGTACACATGGAATGATGCCACTCCAGCATGTGGTGTCCAACAATGTCCAGGAAACCTAGCAGCATGCTAGGATTCAACTACAGCATGCATTCTACTGCCAGTTTGAAAGATGCTGCATCACCACACCCACTTGGATGTGTGTGTATGAGTGTGCATCATTGTGGTTTGAAAATGTACACACGGAATGATGCCACTCTAGCATGTGGTGTCCAACCATGTCCATGAACCCTAGCAGCATGCTAGGATTCAACTTCAGTATGAATTCTACCACCATTTTAAAAGAGGCTGCATCACCACAACCACTTGGATGTGTGTATGAGTGTGCATCACTGTGGTTTTGGAAAAGTACACATGGGATGATGCCACTCCAGCATGTCTTGTCCAACCATGTCCAGGAACCCTAGTAGCATGCTAGGATTCAACTGCAGCATGCATTCATCACCACAACCACTTGGATGTGTGTATGAGTGTGCATCACTGTGGTTTTGGAAAAGTACACATGGGATGATGCCACTCCAGCATGTCTTGTCCAACCATGTTCAGGAACCCTAGTAGCATGCTAGGATTCAACTGCAGCATGCATTCATCACCACAACCACTTGGATGTGTGTATGGGTGTGCATCACTGTGGTTTTGGAAAAGTACACATGGGATGATGCCACTCCAGCATGTCTTGTCCAACCATGTCCAGGAACCCTAGTAGCATGCTAGGATTCAACTGCAGCATGCATTCTATTACCAGTTTGAAATATGCTGCATCACCACACCCACTTGGTTGTGTGTGTATGAGTGTGCATCAATGTGGTTTTGGAAAATTACACATGGAATGATGCCACTCCAGCATGTGGTGTCCAACAATGTCTAGGAACCCTAGGAGCATGCTCAGATTCAATTGCAGCATGTATTCTACAACCAGTTTGAAAGAGGCTGCATCACCACAACCACTTGGATGTGTGTGTATGACTGTGCATCATTGTGGTTTTGGAAAAGTACACATGGAATGATGCCACTCCAGCATGTGGTGTCCAACAATGTCCAGGAACCTAACATCTTGCTGGGATTCAACTTCAGCATGCATTCTACCACCAGTTTGAAAGATGCTGCATGACCACACCCACTTGGAAGTCTATGTGTGTATGAGTGTGCATCATTGTGGTTTTGGAAAAGTACACATGGAATGATGCCACTCCAGCATGTGAGGTCCAACAATGTCGAGGAACCCGAACATCATGCTAGGATTCAACTGTAGCATGCATTCTACCACCAGTTTGAAAGATGCTGCATCACCACACCCACTTGGATGTGTGTGTATGAGTGTGCATCATTGTGGTTTCGGAAAAGTACACATGGAATGATGCCACTCCAGCATGTGGTGTCCAACAATGACCGGGAACCCAAGCATCATGCTAGGAGTCAACTCCAGCATGCATTCTACCACCAGTTTGAAAGATGCTGCATCACAACACCCACATGGATGTGTGTGTGTGTGTGTGTGTGTGTTTGAGTGTGCATCATTGTGGTGTTGGAAAAGTACACATGGAATGATGCCACTCCAGCATGTGGTGTCCAATAATGTCCAGGAACGCTAGCAACATGCTGGGATTTAACTGTAGCATGCATTCTACCACCAGTTTGAAAGATGATGCATCACTACACCCACTTGGATGTGTGTGTATGGGTGTGCATAATTGTGGTTTTGGAAAACTACACATTGAATGATGCCACTCTAGCATGTGGGGTCCAAACATGTCCAGGAACCCTAGCAACATGCTGGGATTCAACTTCAGCATGTATTCTACCACCAGTTTGAAAGATGCTACATCGCCAAACCAACTTGGATGTGTGTGTATATGAGTGTGCATTATTATGGTTTTGCATAAGTACACATGGAATGATAACACTCAAGCATGTGGTGTCCAACCATGTCCAGGAAACCTAGCAGCATGCTAGGATTCAACTTCAGCATGCATTCTACAACCAGTTTGAAAGATGTTGCATCACCACACCCACTTGGATTTGTGTGTGTATGAGTGTGCATCACTGCGGTTTTGGAAAAGTATACATGGAATGATTCCACTCCAGCATGTGGTGTCTAACCATGTCCAGGAACCCTAACAGCATGTTGGGATTCAACTACAGCATGCATTCTACACCAGTTTGAAAGATGCTGCATCACCACACCCACTTGGATGTGTGTGTATGAGTGTGCATCATTGTGGTTTTGTAAAAGTACACATGGAATGATGCCACTCTAGCATGTGGTGTCCAACAATGTCTAGGAAGCCTAGCAGCATGTTGGGTTTCAACTGCAGCATTCTACCACCAGTTTGAAAGATGTTGCATCACCACACCCACTTGGATGTGTGTGTATGAGTGTGCATCATTGTGATTTTGAAAAGTACACATGTTATGATTCCAATCCAGCATGTGGTGTCCAACAATGTCAAGGAACCGTAGTAGAATGCTGGGATTTAACCGCAACATGCATTCTACCACCAGTTTGAAAGATGCTGCATCACCACACGCACTTGGATGTGTGTGTATGAGTGTGCATCATTGTGGTTTTGTAAAAGTACACATGGAATGATGTCACTCTAGCATGTGGTGTCCAACAATGTCCAGGAACCCTAGAAGCATTCTGGGATTCAACTGCAGCATGCATTCTACCACCAGTTTGAAAGATGCTGCATCACCACACCCACTTGGATGTGTGTATATGAGTGTGCATCATTGTGGTTTTGGAAAAGTACACATGGAATGATGCCACTCCAGTATGTGGTGTCCAACAATGTCCAGGAACCCTAGCAGCATGCTAGGATTCAACTTCATCATGCATTCTGCCACCAGTTTAAAAGATGCTGCATCACCATACCCACTTGGACGTGTGTGTATGAGTGTGCATCATTATGGTTTTGGAAAAGTACAAATGGAATGATGCCACTCTAGCATGTGGTGTCCAACAATGTCTAGGAACCCTATCAGCATGCTGGGATTCAACTGCAGCATGCATTCTACCACCAGTTTGAAAGATGTTGCATCACCACACCCACTTGGATGTGTGTGTATGAGTGTGCATCATTGTGGTTTTAGAAAAGTACACATGGAATGATGTCACTCCAGCATGTGGTGTCTAACAATGTCATGTTGGGATTCAACTCCAGTATTTATTCTACCACCAGTTTGAAAGATGATGCATCACCACGCCCACTTGGATGTGTGTGTGTATGAGTTTGCATCATTGTGGTTTTGGAAAAGTACACATGGAATGATTCCACTCCATCATGCGGTGTCCAACAATGTCTAGGAACCCTAGCAGCATGCTAGTATTCAACTGCAACATGCATTCTACCACCAGTTTGAAAGATGTTGCATCACCATACCCACTTGGATGTGTGTGTATGAGTGTGCATCATTGTTGTCTAGGGAAAGAACACATGCAATGCCACTAGTGGATCATTGTGTCAAACCTTGGTCACAGAGACCAAAAACAAATAGGAAAGCAGTTTCCACATTGCATGTTACACCAGTGTGGCAGAAGTTGCATCACAGAATCCACTGGAGTGTATGTTATCATGCGGATGTCTATGGAAAGAACACAGGTAATGGCACTAGTGGATCAGTGTGTCAAACCTTGGTCACAGAGACCAAAAACATGTAGGATAACAGCTTCCACAATGCATGTTGCACCAGTGTGGCAGAAGTTGCATCACATAATCCATTATAGTGTGTGTTATCATGTGGATCCATGTGGTATAGGGAAAAGAACACATGCAATGGCACTAGTGGATAAGTGTGTCAAACCTTGGTCACAGAGACCAAAAACAGATACGAAAGCAGCTTCCATATTGCATGTTGCACCAGTGTGGCAGAAGTTGCATCACAGAATCCACTAGAGTGTGTGTTGTCATGTGGATTAACGTTGTCTATGGAAAGAACAAATGCAATGCCACTATTGGACCAATGTGGTTTAGGAAAATAACACATGCAATGGCACTAGAGGATTAGTGTGTCAAACCTTGGTCAGAGAGACCAAAAACAGATAGGAAAGCTGCTTCAACATTGCATGTTGCACCAGTGTGGCAGAAGTTGCATCGCATAATCTATTAGAGTGTGTGTTGTCATGTGGATCCATGTGGTCTAGGAAAAGAACACATGTAATGCCACTAGTGGATCAATGTGTCAAACCTTGGTCACACGGACCAAAACAGATAGGAAAGTAGCTTCCACATTGCATGTTGCACCAGTGTGGCAGAAGTTGCATCACAGAATCCACTGGAGTATGTGTTGTCTTGTGGATCAATGTGGTCTAGGAAAAGAACACATTCAATGACACTAGTGGACCAGTATGTCAAACCTTGGTCATAGAGACCAAAATAGATATGAAAGTAGCTTCCACATTGCTTGTTGCACCAGTGTGGCAGAAGTTGCATCACAGAATCCACAGGAGTTTGTGTTGTCAAGTGGATCCATGTTGTCTATGGAAAGAACACATGCAATACCACTAGTGGATCAGTGTGTCAAACCTTGGTCATAGAGACTAAAAACACATAGGAAAATAGCTTCCATGTTGCATGTTGCACCAATGAGGTAGAAGTTGCATCAAAGAACCCACTGGAGTGTGTGTTGTCATGTGGATTGATACGTCCATTTTGCATCACTATTCTATATCATAATTTACTGTTATTCATTGAAATATTTCATATTAAGAGATGATACTTATGTTATTTCATCTGTTTTTGCATGGTTGATGAGTTTCGGAGCATGGACCGCTGCAGTCAGGATTCTGATGGAAAAGGGGCTGTTTGGAGGCGAAATTCGCGAAGATCAGAAAATCCGGGAAAATACATAGAAAATTCTATTTTTCTAGAAGACAAAGATTGACAGAAGGGGGAGCGGAGATGGGCCACAGGGGGCCCACACCACCCCCTTGCGCGGGCCACCCTAGGCCGCCCCACCAGGTGTTGTGGCCACCATGGCCCACTCCTGGCTCTCCCCTTTGGCGTATATTATCCCCACGGAACCCTAATACCTAGGGAGCAACCACAGAAAGATTCCGCCGCCTCTACGGGGTGGAAAACTACGGAGAGAGAAATATCTCTCTAGCAGATAGAATTCTGCCAAGGAAATTCCTTCTCGGAGAGGGGAGATTGTCACCATCAACACCACCATCAAGCTGGACTTCATCGGGATCATCATCATCATCATCTCCATCATCATGTCCATCAGCACCATCATTACCACTTCATACCGCTGTAAAAATTGGGTTGAATCTTGCATAGTTCTTAGGGGAAACTTTCCCGGTGTTGATTACTCCTTGTAGTTGATGCTATTGAGTGAACCATTGAATTATTGTTATTTTCAGATTGTTGCTTGTCATTATATCATCTCTGATCTTGATCCATATGATGTCTTGTGAGTAGTTCGTTTAGTTCTTGAGGACATGGGAGAAGTCATGTTGTTAGTAGTGGAGTTGTGTTGAGAAAGATTCAATAGTTTGTTATTTAAGTTGTGGTGTTATTCTTCTAGTGGTGTCATGTGAACGTCGACTACATGGAACTTCACCTATATGGTCCTAGGAGAATCCATTGTGTATTTGGCAACTAATCGTAGGGGTTGCCGGAGTGACAGAAACCTGAACCCCCGTTAGGAAACCTTTGCACAAGGGACGTTAGGGTCTTAGAGTTTAAAGCTGTGGTTAGGTTTCTATCTTAATTACTTTCTTGTACATGCGGATGCTTGCAAGGGGTATAATCACAAGTATGTATTAGTCCTAGGAAGGTCGATACATTAGCATAGGTTCACCCACACAACACTTAGCAAACTAAAGAAGATTAATCAACTATATGAAGCGAAAGCACTTGACGATATTCCCGTGTGTCCTTGAGAACGTTTGGTCATCTTAAGTAATACAATCGGCTTCTCCTTTGCTAAAGAAAGGATTGGGCCACTTGCTTCATCTATTATTATTGTCTTTTATTTACTCGTACTTTATTTATCTGCATTAACCACTAAAAATCCGTTTGCTAAGTATTTACAGAGAATTCCACTAAAAATCTGCATTATCAAAAAGCCACTCGTCAACACCTTCTGCTCCTCGTTGGGTTCGACACTCTTAGTTATCGAAAATACGGCGATACGCCCCCTATACTTGTGGGTCATCAAGACTTTTTTCTGGTGCCGTTGCCGGGGAGTGAAGCGCTATTGGAGAGTGGAACTGGTAAATGAAACTTCTACTGTGAGTATTGTTTACTTTTGTTAGTTACTTTATTCCAATATGGATAATTCACTTAGTTTCTTATTTCGTAATGCTACTGACACTGCTAAGGTAGTAGATGAACCACCACCTGCTGAGAATGATACTTTTAAGATACCTACAAGAATTGTTGATCATGTTATGGATGACTACTATTTTGGAGATGGAACTGTCCATCCTGGTGATCATTTGCTCTTTATACACGAATTATGCGGGTTGTTTAAGTGTGCAGGTATTACAACAGATCAAGTCAAGAAGAAGTTATTCTCATTATCACTGAAAGGAAGAGCTGAGGAATGGTATAAGCTGCTAAATAATGGTCAAGCTCTTGAATGGGAGGAAGTAGTACCTCTCTTTTATTCTAAATTTTATCCTCCTAGTGAGATTCATAAAGATCGGAATCAAATATACAACTTTTGGCCTCTTGATGGAGAGATTACAGCCCAAGCTTGGGGGAGATTGAAGTTACTAATGCTAAAATGTCCTATTCATGAGCTCCCCAAAAATATTATTATCAATAACTTTTATGCAAGGCTTTCTCTTCATGATAAGGATCTATTGGATGCTTCTTGTGCTAGATCATTTACATGGATGGAAGAAGGAGCTAAATGGGATCTTCTAGACCGTATTCAAGATAATGCTGAAGCATGGGAGAATGATAAAGGAAGAAAGTTAGGTATACATTATGATTATGAATGCATTGAATCTTTTATGGGAACTGATGACTTTCAAAATATTAGTAATGCTTATGGTCTTGATTCTCAAGTTATTGCAAATTGTCTTAAAGCTTTTTCCTCATACATTGAGATTCCAAAAGAAGAATGGAACATGTATCATGCACCATTTAAAGATATTGTTGATTGTGTTCCTGCTAAAAGTACTGAATTTTGCACTATTGATCACATCTTACCTGAACCTTATATCGAGAAAATGCCTTTCCCGGATAAGGTAAAGGAGCATCCTATGATAACTAGTGTAATTAATAAAAGTACAAAGAGAGCTGTAAAACCCGATGAACAAATAAACATTGAACCTGTAGTAGCAATTGTGACAGACCTTGTCACTAAAAGTGTAGAAGATGGATACATTGTCTTCTATGAGGATGCTTCTAATATTGTCTCACATCCTAATAGAACTAAAAAAACTAGTGTCCTTGTGCTCTCTGTTAGAATTGGTGATCATTGCTATTATGGTTTATGTGATATTGGTGCAAGTTCAAGTGCTATTCCTTACGAGCTTTACAAAGAAATTATGCATGAAATTAGTCCTTGTGAACTATAAGATATTGATGTGGTCATTCACCTTGCAAATAGAGAGACCATCTCTCCAATTGGTATTGTAAGAGATGTGGAAGTTCTTTGTGGTAAGACTAAATATCCAGCTGATTTTCTAGTACTTGGTTCAGCTGCTAGTAAAACCTATCCTATCATTTTTGGTAGACCCTTCTTGAACACATGTGGAGCCATTATAGACTGTAAAAGGGAGAAAGTTTTAACTAAATTCGATGGGGAATCTTATGAGTTTAATTTTTCGAAATTTACTAAAGTTCCTTGTGAAAATGAAACTTCCAATGAGGATTTTAGAGTTGAACAACTTGCTTCTATTTCTCTTGCTCCTAACAATGCTATGCAGCAATTTATGGAAGACCATGAAAGTGAAATCTTCATGGAAGAAAGAAATGAGATTGACGAGATTCTCCGTCGTCAACCTAAGATGCTTAAGCATAACTTGCCTGTGGAAGATTTGGTACCACATTGCCACCTAAAAAGGATCTAGTTTTTGATTTAAAACCTTTACCTGACGATCTTAAATATGCTTACATTGATGATAAGAAAATATATCCTGTTATTATTAGTTCTAAAGTTTCAGGGAAGGAAGAGGAAAGATTATTGGAAGTATTGAAGAAACATCGAGGAGCTATGGGCTATACCCTTGATGATTTTAAGGGGACTTCCCCTACTATATGTCAGCACGCTATCAATATAGAACCCGATGAAAAACCAGTGATAGAACATCAACGTCGTTTAAATCCTAAGATGAAGGAAGTGGTAAGAAACGAGGTATTAAAACTCCTTGATGCTGGTATTATTTATCGTATTGCTGATAGTGAATGGGTTAGTCCTGTTCATTGTGTCCCTAAAAAGGGGGAATTACCGTTGTGCCTAATGATAATGATGAGCTTATTCCCCAAAGAATAGTAGTAGGTTATAGGATGTGCATTGATTTCAGAAAGGTTAACAAAGTTACTAAGAAAGATCATTACCCACTGCCTTTTATTGATCAAATGTTAGAAAGGTTGTCTAAAAAGACCCATTTCTGTTTTCTTGATGGATACTTTGGGTTTTCTCAAATTGCTGTTAAACAACAAGATCAAGAAAAACTACTTTTACTTGCCCTTATGGAACCTATGCTTATAGGCGTATGCCTTTTGGTTTGTGTAATGCTCCTGCTACTTTTCAAAGATGCATGTTTGCTATCTTTCATGGTTTTTGTGAGGAAATTGTGGAAGTATTCATGGACGATTTTTTTGTCTATGGAACTTCTTTTGATAATTGTCTACACAACCTTGATAAAGTTTTACAGAGATGTGAAGAAACCAATCTTGTTCTTAATTGGGAGAAATGCCACTTCATGGTCAATGAAGGAATTGTCCTTGGACATAAAATTTCCGAAAGAGGCATTGAAGTTGACAGAGCTAAAGTTGAAGCAATTGATAAAATGCCCTATCCAAGAGACGTCAAAGGTATTCGTAGTATCCTTGGTCATGCTGGTTTCTATAGAAGGTTTATTAAAGATTTCTCTAAGATATCAAAAACCCTTACTAATCTTCTCCAAAAAGATGTACCCTTTGTTTTTGACGATGATTGTAAGGAAGCTTTTGAAACTCTAAAGAAGGCTTTAACTACTGCTCCTATTGTCCAACCACCTGATTGGAACTTACCCTTTGAAATCATGTGCGACACTAGTGATTTTGTTGTAGGTGCTGTTGTGCAACGAATAGATAAAAAGTTAAATGTTATCCATTATGCTAGTAAGACTCTTGACGCTGCTCAAAAGAATTATGCCACAACAGCTGAGAATTCTTAGATGTTGTCTTTGCTTGTGATAAGTTTAGACCTTATATTGTTGATTCAAAAGTTACCATTTATACTGATCATGCTGCTATTAAGTACCTTATGACGAAGAAAGATGCTAAGCCTAGGCTTATTAGATGGGTGTTGCTTTTACAAGAATTCGACCTACATATTATAGATAGGAAAGGTGCTGAAAATCCTGTTGCTGATAATTTATCTCGTTTGGAAAACATCTCCTTTGATTCCCAGCCTGTTAATGATAGTTTCCCAAATGAACAATTGGCTGTAGTAGGGGTAAGTTCGTGAGGGAGTCCTTGGTATGCTTATTACGCTAACTTTATTGTTTCCAAGTATTTGCCTCCAACGTTTACAGCCCAGCTAAGGCATTATTTTTGGGATGACCCACATTTATATAAGGAGGGAGTAGATGGTATTATGCAAAGATGTGTTCCAGAATTTGAACAAAAGGAGATATTGTGGAAATGTCATGGTAGTGCCTATGGAGGACATCATGCAGGAGATAGAACCGCTCAAAAGGTTCTACAATTAGGTTTTTACTGGCCTACCCTTTTCAAAGATGCAAGAAGATTTGTATTATCATGTGATGAATGTCAACGAGTTGGTAATATTTCTAGACGCAATGAAATGCCTATGAATTACTCTCTTGTTATTGAACCATTTGATTGTTGGGGATTTGACTTTATGGGTCCTTTCCCCCTTCAAAAGTTTATACTCATATTCTTGTTGTTGTTGACTATGTTACTAAATGGGTAGACGCCATACCTACGAAAAGTGCTGATGGTGAGACCTGTTTGAAAATGCTTAAGGATATTATCTTTCCTAGGTTTGGAGTGCCTAGATATCTTATGACTGATGGAGGTTCTTATTTCATTCATGGTGGTTTCAGAAAGACCCTTGCTAAATATGCTGTTAATCATAGAATTGCTTCGGCTTATCATCCCCAAACTAGTGGGCAAGTAGAACTATCAAATAGAGAAATTAAATCCATCTTGCAAAAGACTGTTAATAGATCTAGAAAAAATTGGGCTAAAAAATTGAATGATGCTTTATGGGCTTATAGAACTGCTTATAAAAATCCTATGGGGATGTCTCCTTACAAAATGGTTTATGGGAAAGCTTGCCACCTGCCCTTAGAATTAGAACACAAAGCTTATTAGGCAGTGAAAGAACTTAATAGAGATTTCAAACTTGCTGGTGAGAAAAGATAATTTGACTTAAGTTCGTTAGACGAGTGGAGGAGTGAAGCTTGCGAAAATGCTAGACTATTAAAAGAAAAAGTTAAAAAATGGCATGATAGGAGAATTCTTAAGAGAGAGTTCCACGTTGGTGAGAAGGTTCTATTGTATAGGTCTCATCTCAGATTTTTTGCAGGAAAACTACTCTCAAAATGGGAAGGACCATTTGTTATTGAAGAAGTGTATCATTCAGGTGCAATAAAAATTTCTTCCCTAAAGAATAACACTACACAAGTGGTGAATGGTCAGAGACTCAAGCATTATATTTCTGGAGATTCTTAGAATGAGGATATTGATGCTATTCAAATGGTAACTCCGGAAATTTTTATCAAAGACCAAGTTCAGAGACCTGCAGAGTCTGTTTTCAAATAGGTAATAGTTCTGGTAAGAAAAAGTTCGCGAAAAACCTGTCTAGTTATATTTTTGCAGTTTTTATCCAACAAGGAAAGCAACGAAGAGAAAGAGGGACGGAAACAGAGCCAGGATGGCTCACACCACCCCCTGGTGCAGCCCCCCTGGCCGTGCCAGCAGGTGGTGCGGCCACCTCGGACTCCGTCTCCGACCCGTTTTCTCCCAGTACCTTCCTTTTGTTGTAAAAATTCGTAATATATGATCCCCCGGATCCCCCGAGGTTCGTATATCGTGTTCTTGTTGTGTTTTTGTTTCGATCTGTTTCTGCTAGGAACTATTCTCAAAGTTTAGAAGCACAATGGTCTCCACCAAGGATAAGGGAAAGGAGCCTGCGGAGGAGGATCCCTGATTATTGGCTCAACACGTCGAGCTCGTTGGGGATACCCAAGAGGAAGGTATGATGAGCATAGCAGCAAGTTTTCCCTCCGTTATGAAACCAAGGTTATCGAACCAGTAGGATCAAGGAAACATCTCCAAGGTGTTGTTTCCAACTTGGAATCTTGCACAACACAACCACAGAACTTTTCCCCAACTTATAGTGAGGTTATCAATCTCACCGGTTTTGCTAAAAACAAAGGATTAAATGTATTGTGTGGAAGAAAGTAAAAGCTTGCAGAAAGTAAAAAGCTTGCAGAAAGGTCTTTACAAGCAACACATGTTTCATAGTTTTTAGACATGAAGGATTCTATTTCAGAAGCTCCCATAAATTGTTCTACCTCTTCAAATCCAAGATGAATATAGTTATTCCAATGATAGTTCACAATTACAAATTCTTTACTAAAGCCACATTGGAATTTAAGATATTTAGTATCCTGTTTAGAGCAACAATTTATATCATGGCGTTTAAGCAAAATTTTAGAAATTAGATCCAACCTTTTTAACACGGCTCTGATGACTTTACCCTTATAACATTCTCTATACCTCATAAAATCTTCCATGGAGGTTCTAGCAGGCGGTGGTTCATCTACTACCTTAGTAGTGATAATAGTTTTGCCAAATAGGAAACCGAGTGGGCTATCCATAATGAAATAGTTATTGGAGCAGAACTAGACATAAAAACAACTTGAAGTGGGAACTAAATTTTTTGTGTTTTTGATAAAGAAAGCAAACTAGTACAACTATTTTTTGTGTTTTTTGATAAAGAAACAAGCAAACAAAGCAGAAATAAACTAAGCAAAACAAATAAAACAAATTAGAGAGATTGGTTATGAGGGACTCCCCTTGTGAAGATGTCCTTGACTCCCCGGTAATGGCGCCAGAAAAAGCTTGATTATTGGCTCAACACGTCGAGCTTGTTGGGGAACCCCAAGAGGAAGGTATAATGAGCACAACAGCAAGTTTTC
The DNA here is from genome assembly GCA_023614405.1 of Avena insularis. NCBI lineage: Eukaryota > Viridiplantae > Streptophyta > Magnoliopsida > Poales > Poaceae > Avena > Avena insularis. The sequence continues at coordinate 126,732,841 of CM042686.1, read as the reverse complement.
CCTCAGTTATGAAACCAAGGTTATCGAACCAGTAGGAGCAAGGAAACACCGCCAAGGTGTTGTTTCCAACTTGGAATCCTGCACAACACAACCACAAAACTTTGCCCCACCTTACAGTGAGGTTGTCAACCTCACCGGTTTTGCTGAAAACAAAGGATTAAACGTATTGTGTGGAAGAAAGTAAAAACTTGCAGAAAGTAAATAGTAAACAGTTGTAGATTGATGGTAAAAGAAAGGACCGGGGTCCATAGTTCACTAGTGGTGGTTCTCCTTAAGATAGAGGACATGTTGGGTGAACAAATTACAACGGGGCAATTCACAAACATCAAGAAAGCATACATGCATATACTAATCATCTTGACTCCTATGAGATTTGATTGGGCATTACAACATTATACATAGACAGTAATCCAACTGCATCTATGACTAATAATCCACCTTCAGGTTATCAATCCGAACCCCCTCCAGTATCAAGTTGCAAGCAACAGATAATTGCATTATGCATTGCGTGTAAAGTAAACAATATGATTGTTCTATGAACAAAGGATTGCTATTTTCTCCCTAGTAGCAACAACACATCTAGTACCTTAGAGATTTCCGTAAGTTCCCCAGATTACTAGAGGCATGAACCCACTATCGAGCATAAATACTCCCTCTTGGAGTTGCTAGCATCTACTCGGCCAAGACATCTACTAACAACGGAGAGCATGCAAGATCACAAATAACAAAGACATAATAGAATCAATAATCAATCTGAAATAGCATCTCAATATCCATCAGATCCCCACAAACACAACATGTATGATTACAAATAGATGATCTCGATCCTGAATAGAGCTCACAAGATCTAAACATGGTAGCACAAAGGATAAGAACCAACCATCTAGCTACTACATGGACCCGTAGTCCAAGGATGAACTACTCACGCATCACACGGAGGCAGGCATGGTGATGAAGAAGGCCTCTAGGGTGAATTCTCCCCTCCGGCAGGGAGCTGGGAAGAGCTTCAGATCCCTCCCGATCTCGGGATGGAGATGATGGCGGCTATAGACTCTTTCATGGAATTTTGATTGGGTCCTTAGGGTTTCTGTATCGGAGGCATCTTATAGGCGAAAGGGGAGACCGAGGGGGTGCCCTAGGCGGCCACACCACCCCCTGGCGCAGGCCAGGCCTAGCCGCGTGATGACCCACAAGTATAGGGGGTGTATCGCAGTATTTTCGAGGGAAGTGAAACCCAATTTATTTATTCGACACAAGGGGAGCTAAAGAATATTTATAAGCCTTAACAACTGAGTTGTCAATTCAGCTGCACCTGGAAATAATCTTGCTCACGGCAGTTTATCAGTAGCAACAGTTTTGTAGTAGGAATAGTAAAGTAATAGCAGTAGTAAAGTAAAGACAATAATAACAATGGCAGTAAATAGTAGGATTCGAGTGCGGTAGGCATAGGGATGGATGGACGGGCGTTGCATGGACAAGACAATTCACATAGCAATCAGAACATATGGCAATTGCAGATAAATAAGATAAAGCATCCAAGTACTACACAATCCTAGGCATGTGTTCCATATATAGTCATATGTGCTCGCAATGAGAACTTGCACAACATCTTTTGTCCTGCCAGCCCGTTTCCAGCGGGGCCTCAAGGGAACTACTGGCAATTAAGGTGCTCCTTTTAATAGAGCACCAGAGCAAAGCATTAACTGTTGGAAATATGCCCTAGAGACAAATAGTAGTAAGGACTATTATCATATTTCATATAGTTTATGATTAAGTTTTGTATCATGCTATAACTGTGTTGAGTGGAAACATCAATACACGTGTGATATATAAACAAACCAGGAGTTCCCAGTGAAACTCTAGTCACTGGTTCATTGGTCAACATATGATCATGTTTCCTGATCATGTGCCATTTATGCCAGTTGGAAATGAGGTCATCTCATTCTGAGAATGAGATGATGAACCAATATCCAACCTAAACATCGTGATTCGATCATGTCACGAAGTTCAAGTTACGATGATTAGAAAAGGATCCTCGTAGAATATTCCTTAGACCGTGAGGCTATATCAATCACTGTCTCCCGACAGTGCTTAGATAGCATCAAACGCCATCTGGTAAAATGGTGGTTATAAAGGTGTGTTCAGGTATTCGGAGGAAACCGTAGAGGCAATATATTTCAAGAGCAGGATTTGTCCGTCCATGTGACGGGAAGATACTCAAGGGCCCACTCGGAGAAGTTATATCCAATAGCTACACAGCGTGTGATTAGATCACGGGGATATCACTTGTCGGAACGAGTCAAATAGCATTGTTCAGTAACGAGATTGAACTCGACATGGTGATGTCATTGATCAGATCTCGGGCAATGCAAGTATCGAATGACAAAGGGAATAAGACACGACTGTCCCGGTTCAAACGACAAAAGATCATCGTGGAACGCATAGGGGTCACATGGCCATCCAGGTCCCTCTGTTGATCATTGGTGCGGGAGTGTCCCGACCATGTCTGGAGTGTTCCCGAACCGTAGGGTATCACGCTTAAGGGATTGATGATGCTTAGAGAGTGTTTATGGGATCGGTAGAATCACTGAAGAAAAGAAGGGAGAAAACCGGAAGGGTTTCGGTAAGTCCGGAGGATGTCCGGAGTGGAGGCGGAAGGTGTTCCATAGCCACGGAGATTGAATAATATGTGAATGAATGTTAAATGCTGATTTAATCATTTATTCATAATTATTTAATAAAGAGAAAATCAATTAAAAGGTCAAAAAGCTTAATGGGCCAATTCCGAAGGGAGAGGGCCCATTAGGGGAAAGGAGAAAGGGGAGAGGGACCAAGGGGGAGGCCGGCTGGGCCTTGCCCCCCCGCGGGGCCCATTAGGTGGCCGGCGGCCACCTCCTCCCCCTCCTCTCCTTTAGTCCCACCCCGGGACTTGAGGGGAGGAAGTACCTCCCCTCCCCCTATATAAGGTGGGGTATTTGGCCTAGAAAATACACCCCCAATAATCAATAAAGGTATTCCCACTTTTGGGAGGACCTCTAATTGATATTTTCTCTCTCCCCCTCTCTCTCGTGACCGTGGTCCCAAGTCTGGACTGCGCGAGCGAGAGACATCTTCACCATGGAGCGCCGTCGCGCTGCGGGATTCGGATCCGGGAGCTCTACTTCCGCAACTGCTGCTGGATCGGGGAAGCGGGAGTCATCGTCAGGCACCGGACGTGTGTAACTCCCACGAGGTGTCACACTTGAGGCACTCAAGTCGTTGGAACCAGAAGGAGCGCAAGGACTTCATCACGACCTTGAGGTCGGCTTCGGCTCGTCTACATCAACCACGCTCTCCTGAGCGTTGACAACGCTTTTCGGTCTTCGAGGGTAAGTTCGCGAAAAGGTTACTGTATTACTAATAGATAGGTCCTGGCAGCTTCAGGGGTTCAGGGGCGTAGAGTAAAATTTATTGTTTTCATGCACGGAACCCCTTCAGTGGTATCAGAGCTAGATCTATGCGTAGTAATGCTAGTACGGGTAGAACACACGAGATGTAGCGTGTGGGTGTTGATCTTTTAGTTGTTACCCTCCCACGTGTACTTGTTTATACCGCAGTAATGCTTGATGAAGCGCCCCCCAACCGACTTTACGCATTCATTCGCGAGACTGGTCCACGCTTGACATACGGCTTGTACCGTATAAAGTGGCTTAGGGGGGTGTCTGTCTCTCTCGCATTAGTTGGTATACCATTTGCAACGGAGGGCCCCAAAAGAGGTGTAGTATAGACAACTACTTGATCAGCGTTGTGCTGAAAGTTCGTAGGTAAGAACGGTTCTTGTGCGAAAGCCCATTCAGCCACGTAAAACATGCAAAGATAAAGTAGAAGCGTCTAACTTTGTTTTGCAGGGGGCATTGCTTTGTGATATGGTTGTGGCAAAGGTAAAGTAATTACCTTTTGTTGCATAGTAGTAGATAGTCACGGTAATGACAAACTACCACGCCAGAATGACACTAGTACCCTGGTGTCTACGGCGCCGAGACCCTGGCGCCGGAACCCGATAACGGCGGATGGAGATCATGACATGAAGGACCATATCACATAGCATTTACATTCAATGTTATTGTTTGTATGTCTTATTGTGTGCTAGTATTAGATACTCGACGGTAGCCTAATAAGCTGATCCCTATTAAAATTACCAACGATTGTGTTCCCCCTTAGTGTGCACCACCAAGAAAGTTCTTCGGTATGAGGCGATCCAGGGTGACAGGCCTGGGTGTCATACATATCTACGTTCACATACAGTGGGTGTAAGCCATGTTGCACAACGAATACACTAAGGTTAAGTTGGCGAGCCTAGCACGCTAGAGAAGCGTGGCCTCGGAATGCGGATGGTCGAAAGATCGAGCACGAGTCGCATGAATGATGTGGCCGACATTTAGCGTCCACCCTTGAACCCACATTGATGGCCGTGATGGTCGGGAGAGATGTGGCTGATAGGGGTCGTGTTATCACTAGGAACCCTCACTGGGGATAGGTGTTTCTGAGTGGAGTTATTATTAACTCATTTAATTATAAACTTAGTCTAAATTCCTTTTGCAATTATAAATGTAGATGGGTTCTTTCATGTTGACAACTAAATGGTTAGAAGGAGAGAAGCTTAGATTAGATGGATCGAACTTCTCCACCTGGGTTGCTAGTCTCCATGTTCTCCTTACGAGAACGACATGGTCGACTACATACTCGACGGGATGGATCTTGATCCGTCCACAGACCTTGAGACCCCAGAGGAGCGGAAAGACCGCTATCTCCGTCGCGAGATGGCCTCCTATATTTCAGTTGTGATGCGTTTCCGAATGGTGGACGAGCTGTGGCCTTTTGTGGGTGATGTCAACCCTCGTTTGGTGATGCTACAGCTTAGGAGACATTTCGTGGATCAGACACGCATCTAGGAGCATGAGTTGATGGGAGACTTCCTCGCCATTAAGATGGAGGAGAACTTCGTCCTTTGATGACCACTTACAGCACATGCATGATGTGTACATGAGGCCATCATACTTCCTGGACGTCTAGATTACATGCTCTTTCGCAAATGCTGCTGTGCTGCGGTCGCTGCCACCAAGCTACCAAGCACAAGTAAAGACTTGTGTAATGAGGGGCGACACAAAAACAATGGAGTTCCACCGGTTCATGACACATCTCAGGAATGTGTTGGTTGAACCAGATGTCGCTCAGGTCGTCAACGACAAAGGTATATATTTGATATACAGTTTTATAAATGTTATAATCTTGCAAACACATTGCAGTGTTAAGTATATCTGATACTTGTTCTGTTTTATTGAAAACAGGTCCTTCTGCATAGAGGTGCCTACTGGAGAGGAGGTGACGTTGCGTGTTGATGGCGAGCATGATGATGACGGCCGACGACACTCTCCCTCAACATTTATCACTTAGTTTATGTTTAGGATGATTAATGTAATCAAGAGATTGTGAACTTCTTTAGTTTGTCTCACACTTCGTGAGACAGTTATTCATATGAGTTTGTAACAAATAGTTGTTCTGCTTTTATGAATGATTTGTTTTCGTGTTCATATCTTGTTTGATTATGTGTGAATTATCCTTATTGTTTGAAACTAATTGATAATGTATGAACATTTGTAAAACATTAAAAATGCCTTGTTTTAAAATACCCAATTTAATGATATTTCATTAATGAATGAAACCATTGTTTAAATTCAAAGTTATGTGATAATATGTGAAAGTCATTTGATTTCTTTTCACATATAAATCATGCCTAAGTTCGGCGAAATAACTTGAACACCGTGTATTACTTGAATACAAAGTGTTTAAAGAATTGTTAAACAGAATACATATTCGATGTATTATGTTTTAACGAAAATGGTAATTATCATTAAATGATTGTTTAAATGTGTAAAGTAGTTTACCAAAGGAAACATGAATATGAAACTGTTTGATTTGATCAAAGTGTTTCATCAACAAAGGGTATAAGTATAAAAGAGAATCTAATCACTATGATTTGATCAATAGTAATGAAGTTCAACTTTATTAGAATGGCATAATAGAAATGTGGAATGCAAAGTGTTTTGAAACGTCAAAATGCAAAGCACCACAATGTGATATTAGATATCAAAAGGGGCTGAATAGAAGGCACCAAATAAATCGTTGTAGTATATATGTAGATACCATTAGTTAGATATAGTTAGCACTCAATGAGTTTACAGTGAACCATTAGAATTCGTGAAAGTTTTGGGGTTATTCGATATAACCAAAACAATAGCGAATAAGTCCTTGTAGAGTATTCATTGGAAACTTTGAATACGAAACCCATAGCTCAAACCAAAAGGAAAGCAAGATTCATATTGCTTGGATTTTGGTACATTCTTGAGAAAGCTCACTTCAGTGATATTTCTCAATTATGGAGCAAATGGAAATTAGTGTAAAACACGATGAGGATTCAAAACCCTGCATCAGAGTGTTGAGAAGCGCAACAGACAACATTCCTGAATGATTCTCTTCACAGAAGGAAAGAACCAATGATTTTGATCATTGTGTTTTCCCCTCCACTATTGTTTTTCACTATATGAAGTAGGATTCAAAATGTAAATCCATATCTTGTATGGAAACATTTGTGAATCACTTGTCATAATTTTTGGAATATGACATACCTACGAACTACAAAGGAAATGATGGTAAACTAGAATTATGAGAAATCCTAATAGCAAAATTCCCTTGAGATTAGAAAGCGATTCGTTGCTGAATCTCACAAGTAAAGGGGTTACTTGGAATTTTCCCAAATGACTGCAAAGCCATAGTAGGGAAAAGGGGTGAATGACAAAAGCACAAATTTGTCAAGTATTGGAAAAATTCAAATGAATTTGATTCATGTGTGCTAAATGTCTAGTGGATTTAAAACTACGAAAGTACTAGTATCTCATAGTAAATCTCCAAGTTTGATATTTGATCAAAGGATTTTGAAATTGTTCAAAATAGTAAGGAGATATGCAATTTGCATAAAATTGAGTGGGAGCTATGAAAGTCTTCCTAAAACAATATGTGATTGACATATTTTTAAGTGGGAGCAATATGAGTCTCAAATTCAAATATGTAGGAACATTGTTTGAGTAAGAGTACTGACTCGTACCCAAATATGTTAGCAACATAGTTTGAGTGGGAGCTTATAGGAGTAATTCTTAAATATGTTAAGGATGAAAGTGAAAATACTTATAAATAATGATTTATAAGATGTAGAAGTTGATAATAAACTGTATTATGATATTATGTAGTATTCCTTAAGGGATTCTGAAAAGATTTTCAGGATAGAAGTTAATTGAGGAACTAGTCCTTAATAACTCAAATTAGGAATAGCATTAAGTTTAACATTAATGGTTGAAAGAAAGAAAAGGATGATCATCATACACTATGTTAAGACATAGGTTCTATCTTGGAAACCATGATGGTAACTTAGCATAATATGTGATCCAATTAAGAAACGTTTGAAAGTGATTAAGTTTGAATCACAGAACGTTGAGCTGAGTTTGTCCGCAGTATCTAGTAGAGAACTGTAGACATATTTTCCAAATCCATAAAGTATGACATATCTTAAACCATAAAGAGTTATGTTATAAGGGAATATGTTGGAAACTCCTCTAGATACCAATAAAAGTCAAGTAGGAAGCGAGGTGAACAAAACATCAAAAGTTGCACCGAGTGCACTAGTGTTTCGATGAATACATTTATAATAATAGATAAGGGTACCATCTAAAGTGTTGTATAATGTTATGATGGGGCTAGTTCGCTTTTAATGTAGAATGATGTGTCCCAGGGCACAGTGCCCATGAGAAAGCCCTCGAGGTTGATCTAACGTCACTGTAGGCTCCTGGAATCAGGCCTCGTTCTGCTTCCATGACAACGATGCATACACACAGATGCTATCATGTGATGATAAAATATTAATGTCAATCAAAGTGACATTAGTAAGTTGCAAAGGATCTGGGACTGTAAAGTACAGAACCAAGACTCAACCTCTTCCATGAGCAAGCATGTTCTAGGTCCCGGTTATATGGTGCCAATAATTAAGAACAAATGCAGCTGGTGTATTTATACTCTAGTGCAAGTGGGAGACTGTTGGAAATATGCCCTAGAGACAAATAGTAGTAAGGACTATTATCATATTTCATATAGTTTATGGTTAAGTTTTGTATCATGCTATAACTGTGTTGAGTGGAAACATCAATACACATGTGATATATAAACAAACCAGGGGTTCCCAGTGAAACTCTAGTCACTGGTTCATTGGACAACAGATGATCATGTTTCCTAATCATGTGGCATTTATGCCAATTGGAAATGAGGTCATCTCATTCTGAGAATGAGATGATGAACCAATACCCAACCTAAACATCGTGATTCGATCATGTCACGAAGTTCAAGTTACGATGATTAGAAAAGGATCCTCGTAGACTATTCCTTAGACCGTGAGCCTATATCAATCACTGTCTCCCGAGAGTGCTTAGATAGCATCAAACGCCATCTGGTAAAACGGTGGTTATAAAGGTGTGTTCAGGTATTCGGTGGAAACCGTAGAGTCAATATATGTCAAGAGTGGGATTTGTCCGTCCATGTGACAGGAAGATACTCAAGGGCCCACTCGGAGAAGTTATATCCAATAGCCGCGCAGCGTGTGATTAAATCACGGGGATATCACTTGTCGGAACAAGTCAAATAGCATTGTTCAGTAACGAGATTGAACTCGACATGGTGATGTCATTGATAAGATCTCGGGCAATGCAAGTATCGAATGACAAAGGGAATAAGACACGACTGTCCCGGTTCAAACAACAAAAGATCTTCGTGGAACACACAGGGGTCGGATGGCCATCTAGGTCCCTCTGTTGATCATTGGTGCGGGAGTGTCCCGACCATGTCTGGAGTGTTCCTGAACCATAGGGTATCACGCTTAAGGGCTTGATGATGCTTAGAGAGTGTTTATGGGATCGGTAGAATCACTGAAGAAAAGAAGGGAGAAAACAGGAAGGGTTTCGGTAAGTCCGGAGGATGTCCGGAGTGGAGGTGAAGGTGTTCCATAGCCACGGAGATTGAATAATATGTAAATGAATTTTAAATGTTGATTTAATCATTTATTCATAATTATTTAATAAAGAGAAAATCAATTAAAAGGTCAAAAGGCTTAATGGGCCAATTCCGGAGGGAGAGGGCCCATTAGGGGAAAGGAGAAAGGGGAGAGGGACCAAGGGGGAGGACGGCTAGGCCTTGCCCCCACGCGGGGCCCATTAGGTGGCCGGCGGCCACCTCCTCCGCCCCTCCTCTCCTTTAGTCCCACCCCGGGACTTGAGGGGAGGAAGTACCTCCCCTCCCCCTATATAAGGTGGGGTATTTGGTCTAGAAAATACACCCCCAATAATCAATAAAGGTCTTCCAACTTTTGGGAGGACCTCTAATTGATATTTTCTCTCTCCCCCTCTCTCTCTCGTGACCGTGGTCCCAAGTCTAGACTGCGCGAGCGAGAGACATCTTCACTGTGGGCGTCGTCGCTGCCACGGATTCGGATCCGGAGCTCTACTTCCAGAATCGCCATCTTTGGATCGGGAAGCAGAGTCATTGGGGCATCGGGGCGTGTAACTCCCACGAGGTGTCACACTTGAGGCACTCAAGTCGTTGGAACCAGAAGGAGTGCAAGGACTTCATCACGACCTTGATATCGGCTTCGGCTCATCTACATTAACCATGCTCTCCTAAGCGTTGACAATGCTTTTCGGTCTTCGAGGGTAAGTTCGTGAAAAGCCCCTCCCGTTACTGTATTACTAATAGATAGGTCCTGGCAGCTTCCGGGGTTCAGGGGCGTAGAGTAAAATTTATTGTTTTCATGCGCGGAACCCCTTCATTAACACTTTGTGAACACATGTGATCCTCACATCAAAGCCATTCCCTCCGGTTATCCTGATTTCTATCACTTCGGGGCCATTGGTTCCGGACAACAATGTGTGTATACAACTTGTAGATAAGACCATAAACATTACTATCATAATGAATCAATAACATGTTCAGATCTGAAGTAATGGCACTCAGGCCCTAGTGACAAGCATTAAGCATAACAAGTCGCAACAAAGTCATAAAGTACTAATAGAAGATACTAGGCACCATGCCCTAACAATCTGATGCCATTACATGAACAATCTCATCCAATCCCTACCATCCCCATAGCCTACAGCGAGGGATTATTCACTCATAGATGGGGGAAACATGGATGGTCGATGGAGAAGCGATGGTGATGATGATGACGATGATCTCCTCCAATTCCCCGTCCCGGCAGGGTGCCAGAACGGAGTTTCTGGTGCTGTTTCGTGGAAACTGGTGGTGGCGGCGGAGTGGAACTCCTTCTGGAAAAACGTCGAACCCCCCGGAGGTTTTAGGTCAGAAGGATCCTTATAGGCGAAGAGAGAGACCGAGGAGGTTCCTGGGGGGCCCACACCACCCCCTGGCGCAGCCTGGCCTGGCCCGCGCCACCAGGTCGTGTGGCCACCCCCTGGCTCTTCTCCGTCTCAGACTGCTCTGAGTCTTCGAGTGAAATAGGATTTTTGGCATATTTTCCAGGATTTTTCCTGATAGTTGATTTTCTGCACAAAAAGTAGACACCAAGGCAATTCTGCTGAAAACAGCGTCAGTTCACGTTAGTTGCATCCAAATCACACAAGTTTAGAGGAGAAACAATAGAAAAAGTGTTCCGGAAAGTAGATACATTTCGGACGTATCAACTCCCCCCAAGCTTAGCTTATTGCTTGTCCTCAAGCAATTCAGTTGAAAACTGAGTGTGATAAAAGAACTTTCACGAACACATTTGCTTCATATGATGTAAATATTCTCAGCAATGTGATCAACTACTTAGACAGTTCATAATAAAGAGTATGCAACCGAGTATACTTAATAGTCATTGCATGCTATGAAGAGATTCCAACTCAAGAATAATAAGTAGCATGAAGTATAAACATAAGCAACATTACAATGCTCATAAAAAGGTATGATAGAGTGGTATCTTGCTTGCCTTTGATTATGAATCTCAAGGCACCTCTAAAGTTCAAGTGATGACTAGAAGTAAAGATATCAAAGATACAAGCATCAAAGTCATAACACAAATAATCAAGTAATGGGACAAGAACAAAGAATGACAACTATGCTCTCAAGAAGGTGCTCAAATAATAAATGGAGACTCAACAAGTAAAGGAAAAGGTTTTGAATAATTTTGAAAGGCTTCCAAATGCTGAAAGTATGATACTCATTAGCTTTGAGATCTCATTGCCCCTATCATAAGCATCTTAATGTGGTTAAGGTGAAAGTGAGGTCCAATCTGAGTTATATGCTTGACAGACTATAAACTGAAAATCCCAAGTTCCTTGAGTACGAGGGCCGCTCCTCATGCTACTCAACTTTAGTTACTGGTAAGTTCTTGTCATCGTAAGTATGTGAGTATCATAGAGAACCGCCAACAGGGTACCCCTTGCCTGATGATACGGAAGAATCCCCATATCAAAATGACAAGGCAAGCAAACAATGAGTATCTCAGCAATCTTCTTATTTACCATGGGAAAATGGTGCTTTTTTTCTCTCTTTCCTCTTTTCATAAATCTCCTTTTTTTCTTTTCTCAATAGCTCTCTCTCTCTTTTTATAAGAAGAATGCTTCATAGATATCATTATGGTTACGCTGCAGGTTTCCACCATGTCAGCATGGATTAGACCAGCGGCCCAAGCGTTTCTCTAACACACATACATAACTCCATGGACTTACAAGCTCCCCTTTTATTTCAAACCGACGACATCCGCAAACAAAAGAGCAAGGTATCAACTGGATATATATTTACAAGTGTTGAAAGCGTTCCCCGTGACAACACGGTTCTGCTAATCCCCAGCCTATAATTAGCGAGCATATAACTTTCATGGACAGTCACAATGGTTCAGGTTTATTAAGTGCAGAAAATAAAGTGTGCCATCAAGTTCGTGAGAGCTTTACTAACTAACTTTCCCATAACAAGCAAACATTTTATTCGGAAGAAAACAAGGCATATTGAATATGCACGGAAGTAGCAAATGATGCTAATAGGTAGGTATGGTGGACACTTTGGCAATATTTGGTTTAAGGGAGTTGGAAACATGAGTAAAACACTCAGTGTAAGTGAAGGCTAGCAATAGTAAGGGAGCGACAAACGAGAGAGCAATAACTGTCATTATCATGCTTGCAATAAAACAGGACTACTCATGGCATGAAAGTGATTCAAGATCCTCAAGGCAAAATAATTCATCGAGGCTTAACTGATTTTTATAGTCATGTGCATGCGTGAGCATGTGCCAAGTCAATTCAAATAAAACATTCAGAGGAGGATACCATGGTGTCATACCAATTTATGAATAGAGCAATGTAAGTAAACATTCATAGGACATGCTACAAACTATTAGCGAGCTGAAGCTAATCATAACAAAGAAAGAACTACTAGGTATCCAAAGATAACATACACCCTACATGAACGGACTAAGCATGCCCACAGTGATGAGTATATGTACAAAAATGAAAACAAATAGAGTTTGTTACCAGCCTCTTACCACGCCTCAAGTTGTCATTATCCTCATTATTGCTCTTCACTTGTGTGGCTTGAATAATAATATGAAACCAATATTCCACTGAGGACTGCTGAACCCTGTAGCAAACTCACAAAACCAAAGAAGAACGACAAATATTTTTTGTGTTTTCGATTTTTAAAACAAGAACCAAAAGGAAAAAAACAAGCAAAGCAAAATCTTTTTGGGTTTTTTGAATGGTTCAAACAAAGCAAAAAGAGAAAAAAACCAAGGCAAAAAGAAAAAGCAAACCAAAGAGAAACAACAAAAATATTTTTGGTCTTTTTGTGTTTTAGAAAGCAAAAGCAAAGAAAGAACGAAAACTAAAAAGAGAGCGAAACATGAATATACAAAGTACCGAAGCAACATGATATGGAGATGAGTGCGATGCCGACGTACCTCCCCCCAAGCTTAGGCTTTTGGCCTAAGTGGGTATCAATCCATGTACGAATAGGGGTTCCAAGCAGGCGGATCTTGATAAGAATGGTCGTAGTTGGGCTCATGGGAAGAAGAAGCTCCCCAATCATAAGCAGGCTGCTGATATGAAGACTCTCCCTCATTCGAGGGCTGGACCAAATCATCTGTGACCTCCCTTCTAGTGTCCTGCTCCTGTTGGGAGAGCTCTCCCAAGTATGTGTCAAGCTCCTTCTCAGTGAGGGACCATCCTTCCCTGTTATCAAGGTTAAACAAAACAGGTGTAGGCAAAAGAACAACACGCTCAGACTTGCTCTTTCTCCAGCCAGCTTTGAGAAAGGTTATTTCATAAGATAACTCACTCATACTAGCCCACGAGGAAACAAATTTATGCTGTATCATGGAATTAAGATCAAGCCTCTCTATGGGAAACTATAGGTCTAGATGATGAGGCACTAAACCATGCAATGCTAGCAAACGGGAAGCAATGAGGCCTCCACAAATTCCACCTTTCTCACGGTTAGCAGCAAGGCAGAAAGCTATCAAAGCACCTAAGTTGTAAGACCTATCTCGTTTAAGAGCAGCATAGATAAATGCTAGGTCATACGAAGATAACTTATTGGCAGTTTTCCTAGCAAGAACACACTTGGCAATAAAGTAGGCAAAGTAGCGAATGGAGGGAAGGTGAATGTTACGGATTTTTCCACTCTCCTTCGAGAAGTTGCTCCCTTGGCAAATTTCCGCGTATAAATCCATGAGTGGTTCAGGTCTCTCCTTAATCTTTCTACATGATCCCCATTGAGGTACCTTAATAGCTGCACAAAAATCATCAAGAGAAAGGTCGACAGCAATATTGTAAATTTTGTAATGGACCATAGGGTTAGGCAAAGAGTGACTAAATTGGAAGTCCTGCACCATAGACATGGTTAGCTTCACAAATTGACAAGGTTCATCTTCCAAAAAGTGCTCTAACCCTGCATTAGAAACCAAAGTGTGGAAATCTTGGAGAATTCCTGCCGCTCTCATGAACTCAGAGCATGGATAAATGGAGGGAAAAACTTCCTCCTCCCTGTGGACCTTCATGGTCTTAGGCACCCATAATTCATGTTGGTTTAGGTGGTGTTCACTCATCTTCTATTTTGAAATTTAAACACCTATTAAACAAGTGATTGTAAAGTAAATATAATGAAGGATTCTACTCATAGGGACTTGTAAGAGGCCTAAACATGCATCAAAACTATATCTATAAGCATCAAACAAGCTTACAATCTCTCATAAACAGTCACCTACAGCAGCAAAATACTCAATATATAATCCACTAAACACAAATCTACTTGGACAAGGAGAGGAGTCACATACCAAGGAACAAATGCTCCAAATCTCAGCAAGAAAGATGGGCTGAGTAAGGAGATCGAAAAAATCGAGAGCAAGCACAACAAAGACGTGATTTTGAGCAATGAACTGGAGCTTACTCAGGAGAGAGAAGAAAGTGGCAGGTGAGAGAGTTAGTGTGGGGCCAGGGGTGGCCCACACCAGGGCATGGCGCCACCCAGGGCAGGCCACGCCACCAGGTGGTGTGCCTGCCTAGTGGGTCCCCCTAGTACCTCCCAGGTACTCCTCTGCCCCTTTTTTCATGTAAAAATTTAATATGAATTTTCTGGAATTTTTCGAGACACTTTATTTTTTGGCATTTTTCAGAAATAGAAGAATGATTTTCTGATAGACAGATTTTTTTTGGAAATGATGCAATGACAAAACAAGGCTAGAACTACAGAAGTTCTAAGACACTCGAACATGGAAGCAACTAACAACAAAAAGAAATCTAAGCGAAAGCAAAAACTAAAATGCAAAGGGTAGAAGTAAACAGAGATAATCATAGTGAAAACATTGTTTTGTTCAATGGAATCCTTTTGTTAACAAGGTTGATCAGGTCTTGCTACCAAAACAATTCCATATGAGACAAAACTTTGTATTCCACTAATGATTATGTTACCTCAACCTTGATAGCAATGGTCCCAATCATAATAATTTCAAAATTTTCTCTTGGTATGGGACAATATATTTCTCCAACTTGAATGCCCTCAACATTTTCAATTGAATTCAAACCATAAGTTCTTTCAATCTTTTTGGGGAAATAGACAGTATGTTCCTTGTCATTCACATTGGAAGTCACCTTTCCTTGATTACAATTAATAATAGCTCCTGTAGTATTAAGAAAAGGTCTCCCAAGAATAATAGACATATTATCATCTTCAGGCATTTCAAGCACAACAAAATTAGTTAATATCAAGCAATTATGAGCCACTTGAATAGGTACATGCTCACATATACCAATAGGAATAGTGGTAGATTTATCAGCCATTTGCAAAGATATATCAGTTGGTATTAATTTTTCTTGTGAGAGAAAGGCATAACACTAACTCTAGCTCCCAAATCACACAAAGCAGTTCTAACATAACTGTTCTTAATAGAGCAAGGGATAGTTGGAATCCCTGGGTCTCCAAGTTTCTTAGGAACCTTACCATTGAAGGAATAATTAGCAAGTAAAGTAGAAATTTCTTCATTAGGGATCTTCCTTTTATTCGAGATAATATCCTTCATATACTTTTAGTAAGGAGGCAATTTAATAGCATCAGTCAAAGGAATTTGCAAGAATAAAGGTTTCATCCACTCACAAAACTTATTATAATGTTCATCTTCCTTTGACTTGTGTTTCTTATCAGGGAATGGCATAGGTTTTTGGACCCAAGGTTCTCTTTCACTACCATGTTTCTTAGCAATAAAATCTTCTTTAGTGTATTTAGTATTCTTAGTGTGGTTTTCAGGTTCTTCTTCAACTTTTTCTTCATTAGGAACTTCATTTTCTTCATTACCACTTTCAGTTTCAGCATCAGAGATAGATATACTATTAGGATCTATAGCAAGTTTAGAGGGTTCTACAACAGTTTTATGCTTCTTTTTCCTTGTCTTACGAGTAGAACCACTATTTTCAGCTTGTTGGGAATCCTGCTCAATTCTTTTGGGATGCCCCTCAGGATATAGAGGATCCTGGGTAGCAGCTCCACTTCTAGTTCTAATTTCATAAGCATGTTTTTCTTTAGCAGCATTAACTAGTAAGTCATTTTGCACTTTAACGAGTTGATCTATTTAAGTTTGAACCATTTGAAAGTGTTTAAGAATCATTTTAACATCATTAGAGGTTCTTTCCACAATATCTTTCAACTCAACAATAGCTCTAGTGTTTTCCATTAGATGATTTTGCACCTTTTTATTAAAATTATCTTGCTTAACAATAAAGATATCAAATTCTTCTATGCATTGATCAGGAGGTTTAGAGTAAGGGATATCAGCTTCATCAAAGTGTTGGAGAGAGTGTACCTCAATAGTGGATGAGTAGGGGATAAGCTTACATAATTATTCTATAGGAGGTAAATTCTTGACATCTGCAGCTTTAATTCCCTTCTCCTTAAGACATTTCTTAGCTTCCTTCATTACTTCATCATTTAATTCAATAACTCCCCTCTTCTTTGGTGATGGAATAGGCACTGATATAGGTTCAGGTACAATTACTTCGAGTATAGCTTGTTCAGGAGGAGTCTAATCTTCATAGTTCTTGCTTATTTTAGCCATTAATTCCTCAGCTTCCTTGGGAGTCCTATTCCTGAAAACACAATCAGCACAACTATCTAGGTATGTCCTAGATTCTTCGGTTAGTCCATTATAAAATATATCAAGAAGATCATTCTGAGGTAATGGACCTCCAGCCTGTGCATGAATCAAAGCACAAAACCTTGCCCAAGATACGGGCAATATCTCTTTTTCTCCCTGTTTAAAATCAAAAAGTTCCTGCAAAACAGCATGTCTAGCACTAGGAGGAAAATATTTCTGCAGGAAAGTACTAATCAAGCAATCAGGGCTATCAATAGATCCAGGAGGTAAATTACTAAACCATGTTTTAGCTTCTCCTTTCAATGAAAAGGGGAAAATCTTAGCAACAAAGTAAGTACGCATCTTAATATCATCAGAAAACAAGCCACTCATGGTAGAAAGTTCATTCATATGTGCTACTGCACTTTCATTCTTAGTCCCACAAAAAGGTTCTTTCTCAACAATAGCTATGTAAGATAGATCGAGAGAGAAATCATAATCTTTATCTATAATGTTTATGGGAGAAGCAGCAAACTTAGCAATTGGAGACAATTTGGGTCTAATAGTACGCCTCTCAAGGAGACTCTTAGCAGCGCTCCTATCATGTGTGTTTTTACATTCTTTAATAAATTCATCGGTCATCTCAACATAACCATCTTCAATATCATAACTTTCACTAGACTCAGGTGAACTAACAGGTGTGGTAGTGTCTTCATTAGAAGTTTCGGTATTTCCAGCTATAGTTCTAGAAATCGTAGCATCTAGGAAAGGACCTAATGAACCACTCTTATCAAGCACAGTAGAAGCAACATCATAAGCATCAGAAGTTTCAGATTCAGCAGTAGTAGCAGTGTGTGTAGCATGTGTATGTGGTGGTGTAACAAGCTTACTTATAACAGATGGTGAATCAAGAGCATCAGAGGTGTTCAGAACCGTGCCTCTTCTTGTAGTGGATGGTAAAATAGGAAACTTGCCATCACGAGACTTACCCATGATGGATGGATAGCAGCGAACAATAGAGAATCCAAGTGAACTTGATAAATAAAGCTATGCTCCCCGACAACGGCGCCAGAAAATAGTCTTGATGACCCACAAGTATAGGGGGTGTATCGCAGTATTTTCGAGGGAAGTGAAACCCAATTTATTCATTCCACACAAGGGGAGCCAAAGAATATTTATAAGCCTTAACAACTGAGTTGTCAATTCATCTGCACCTAGAAACAATCTTGCTCACAACAGTTTATCAGTAGCAACAGTTTTGTAGTAGGAATAGTAAAGTAATAGCAGTAGTAAAGTAAAGACATCAGTAACAATAGCGATGCTTGAGGATTGAGTGCGGTAGGCATAGGGATGGATGGATGGGCGTTGCATGGACAAGAAAATTCACATAGCAATCAGAACATAGGGCAATTGCAGATAAATAAGATAAAGCATCCAAGTACTAGACAATCCTAGGCATGTGTTCCATATATAGTCATACGTGCTCGCAATGAGAACTTGCACAACATCTTTTGTCCTGCTAGCCCGTTTGCAGTGGGGCCTCAAGGGAACTACTGGCAATTAAGGTGCTCCTTTTAATAGAGCACCGTAGCAAAGCATTAACACTCCATGAACACATGTGATGTCACATCAAAGCCATTCCCTCCGGTTATCCCGATTTCTGTCACTTCGGGGCCATTGGTTCCGGACAACAACGTGTGTATACAACTTGTAGATAAGACCATAAACATTACTATCATAATGAATCAATAACATGTTCAGATCTGAAATCATGGCACTCGGGCCCTAGTGACAAGCATTAAGCATAACAAGTCGCAACAAAGTCATAAAGTACTAATAGAAGATACTAGGCACCATGCCCTAACAATCTGATGCCATTACATGAACAATCTCATCCAATCCCTACCATCCCCATAGCCTATAGCAGGGGATTACTCACTCATAGATGGGGGAAACATGGATGGTCGATGGAGAAGCGATGGTGATGATGATGGCGATGATCTCCTCCAATTCCTCGTCCCGACAGGGTGCCAGAACGGAGTTTCTGGTGCTATTTCGTGGAATCTGGTGGTGGCAGCGGAGCAGAACTCCTTCTGGAAAAACGTCACCCTCCCGGAGTTTTTAGGTCAGAAGGCTCCTTATAGGCAAAGAGAGAGAGACCGAGGGGGTGCCTGGGGGGCCCACACCACCCCCTGGCGCGGCCTCGGCGGCAGCGCCACTGGTGTGTGGCCACCCCCTGGCTCTTCTCCGTCTCGTATTCCGGCTCCTGGAGTCTTCGGGTGAAATAGGATTTTTGGCATATTTTCTGGGATTTTTCCTGATAGTTGATTTTCTGCACAAAAAGTAGACACCAAGGCAATTCTGCTGAAAACAACGTCAGCCCGTGTTAGTTGCATCCAAATCACACAAGTTTAGAGGAGAAACAATAGCAAAAATGTTCGGGAAAGTAGATACGTTTTGGATGTATCACCGCGCGACCAGGTGGTGTGGGCGGCCCATGACCCCTCTCCGTCTCGTATTCTGGCTCCGTGCCCCCTCAGTGAAATACTGAATTTGGCTTTTGTCCCGTCCAATTCCGAGAATATTCATTTTCTGACTTTACTGGAACCAAAAACAGCAGAAAACAGGCAGTTGGCATTGCGGCATCTTGTTAATAGGTTAGTCCAAGAAAGTGTATAGAAAGTACTCCAAAGTGTGGATAGAACATAAAGTAGATATAAACCAAGCATGGAACATAAAAAATTATAGATACATTTGCAACGTATCAATCCCCAAGACCCTGGGCAGGAAAAGGAGATCGAGAGTAAAGATGAAGAGGAGGCAAAGAAAAGCCAGCATCAGCACACCGGCACTACCATTGCAAGCATTGGAGTGGTGGCAAACCCTGCAAGGATCAAAAGGACTACACGGATGTCAACTGGAGGGAAGCCTCCACGTCACTATTTGGCTCCACGGTCACCTTCTCCACACACCAAGAATCCCTTCCATACCCTTATCCATGAGCATCAATTCCAGAATATGCCCAAGGATAAACTACCCTCCAATTGGGATATGCCTCGTTCTAACCATGCAGGAAAAGAAGACTTCAAGAAGGAAGAGTGGGGAAAGAATCGTACGAGCTGGGAATCACAACCCAACATGATCATGAACCGCACTGAGCAAAACTCACAACTGATTCGTACTCCCACCTTCGAGATTGAGGGCTTGAGGAAATTGATCAAAAAGCTCATCGAGAGAACACCACCACCACCGAAGGAGTAATTCGTCATCAGGTTTTGGCATCCCCTTGGTTTGTTCCAAGCTCGAGGGAGTGCCATGGTATCATATCACTATCTTCTATCTTTTTACCTTTTTAGTACAGTCATATCATGAATAGAGAAGTTATCATGTAGGATGGTTTGCATTATGGAAGTGTCCCCCCTCTAGTTAGATATCTATGTATCCCTTGGTGTGAGTTGCCGTTATGGAATATTCATGAGAAGTTCTTTCATTCACTCTTTTGCATATCTTATATTAGTTTTCAATTTCTGTTATATGATTAATCTTGTTATTAGTATTGGTATCACTTTGGGATCATTGAGTAATTTAGTTGGTTTTAGCAAACCTAGCTCGGTCAGTAGCAACACTATTTGGATAATTGAATGAAAAGATAAAAGTACTCTTAAAAAAATATAATTTCATCATCTTTCTTCCTTGATTGGCTCATAAGCTTAGTATTCTCTAGTTAAGATCTTCTGTGCTTCCAAGGAAGATTGCATGTTTGTTTTTATCACTTGTATGTTTGTTTGTTTCCTTCAACTCTTATGCTTGCTACCCAGCCTTGCTAGCCAAAAACCTATACTGAGAGGGAATGCTTCACGTGCATCCAATCCTTAAACCAAAACCTATGCCATTTGTGTCCACCATACCTACCTACTAGCACTATTGCTATTCCAAGTAAATTCATGTTTTTATCTACCTTTGGAATTAAACTTGTTATGTGAAAATTAGTGATTAAAGCTCTCACGAACTTGATGGCACACTTTACTTTCTTGCACTTAATAAACTTGAACCATTGTGCCCATCTATGTTGTGTATATGCTTGCGCTTTGTAAGTGGTGAATTAGCAGAACCATGTTGTCCTGGGGAACGCTTTCAACATTGCACTTGTACATTGTACCTAGTTGATATCATGCTCTTTTGTTTATGGATGTTGTCGGTGTGAAATGAAAGGGGAGCTTGTAAGTCCATGGAGTTATGTATTCGTGTTAGAGAAACGCCTGGGCCGCTGGTCTAATCCATGCCTAATCATGGTGGAAACCTGCAGCGTAACCATAATGAGAAATCTATGAAGCATTCTTCTTATAAAAAAGAGATGGAGATTGAGAAAAAAGAAAAAAAAGAAAAGAGGAAAGAGAGAAAAAAGCACCATTTTCCCATGGTAAATAAGAAGATTGCTGAGATGCTCGTTGTCTGCTTGCCTTGTCATTTTTATATGGGGATTCTTCCATATCATAGGGCAAGGGGTACACTGTTGGCGGTTCTCTATGATACACATATACTTACTATGACAAGGACTTACCGGTAACTAAACTTGAGTAGCATGAGGAGCGGCCCTCGTATTCAAGGGACATGAGATTTTCAACTTACAACTTGTCAAGCATATCCTCATATTTGATCACTTTAACCTTAATCACCTAAAGATGCCTATGATAGGGGCAATGAGAGCTGAAAGCTAATAAGTACCATAATTTTTGGAAGCTCTTTATGAAACTTGAAATCCCTGCTTCTGTCTGCGAAGGGCCTATCTTTTACATTTTAGTTGAGTCAGTAAACCTATTCCCTTCTATCTCAACAAGTATTTTGAGTTGTTGTGTTTCATTCATTCATATGATGATTTATTCAATCATGTTTCTTATGTTATTTGTTTTGCACGTTGCTCTTATCTTAGTGTTTATTACTTTGAAAGCTATCATTAAAAACCCGTTATGTGTGAACTCCTGCAAATTGTCAACTATTCTTCGACCAAGAGCTAAGTTTTCCATTACCAATTGTTATTTACTTTATGTATCTTTACTTGTGTTTCCTTTACTTATTGCAAGTTAAGTTATATAATGGTGAGTTGTCTTCTATTATGATTTGTGTATTGATGAATGTGATGCTTCTTGTTTGTATTCTTTTATCGACTCTTCACTCCGTAAACCCGAGGTCATGTTTATTGAGCTCAGTTTTCGCTTGGGGACAAGCGAAGTCTAAGCTTGGGGGAGTTGATACGTCCATTTTGCATCACTATTCTATATCATAATTTACTGTTATTCATTGATATATTTCATATTAAGAGATGATACTTATGTTATTTCATCTGTTTTTGCATGGTTGATGACTTTTGGAGCACGGACCGCTCCAGTCAGGATTCTGATGGAAAAGGGGTTGTTTGGAGGTGAAATTTGTGAAGATCAGAAAATCCGGGAAAATACATGGAAAATTCTATTTTTCCAAAAGATGAAGATTGCCAGAAGGGGGAGTGGAATGGGCCACAGGGGCCCACACAACCCCCTGGCGCGTGCCACCCTAGGCCGCGCCACCAGGTGGTGTGGCCACCCTGGCCCACTCCTGGATCACCCCTTCGGCTTATATTATCCCCACGGAACCCTAATACCTAGGGAGCAACCACAGAAAGATTCCACCGCCTCCACAGGGCGGAAAACTACAGAGAGAGAAAGATCTCTCCAGCAGACATAATTTTGCCGGGGAAATTCCTTCTCGGAGAGGGGAGATCGTCGCCATTAACACCACCATCAATCTGGACTTCATCGGGATCATCATCATCTCCATCATCATCTCCATCAGCACCATCATTACCACTTCATACCGCTGTAACAATTGGGTTGAATCTTGCATAGTTCTCAGGGGAAACTTTCTCGGTGTTGATTACTCCTTGTAGTGGATGCTATTGAGTGAACCTTTGAATTATTGTTATGTTCAGATTGTTGCTTGTCATTATATCATCTCTGATCTTGATCCATATGATGTCTTGTGAGTAGTTCGTTTAGTTCTTGAGGACATGGGAGAAGTCATGTTGTTAGTAGTGGAGTTGTGTTGACAAAGATTCAATAGTTTGTTATTTAAGTTGTGGTGTTATTCTTCTAGTGGTGTCATGTGAACGTCGACTACATGGCACTTCACCTATATGGGCCTAGGGGAATGCATTGTGTATTTGGCTACTAATCGTAGGGGTTGCCAGAGTGACAGAAACCTGAACCCCCGTTAGGAAACCTTTGCACAAGGGACATCAGGGTCTTAGAGTTTAAAGTTGTGGTTAGGTTTCTATCTTCATTACTTTCTTGTACTTGCGGATGCTTGCAAGGGGTATAATCACAAGTATGTATTAGTCCTAGGAAGGTCGATACATTAGCACAGGTTCACCCACACAACACTTAGCAAACTAAAGAAGATTAATCAACTATATGAAGCGAAAGCACTTGAAGATATTCCCGTGTGTCCTCGAGAACGTTTGGTCATCTTAAGTAATACAACCGGCTTGTCCTTTGCTAAAGAAAGGATTGGGCCTCTTGCTGCATCTATTATTATTGTATTTTATTTACTCGTACTTTATTTATCTGCATTATCAAAAACCACTAAAAATCCGTTTGCTAAGTATTTACAGAGAATTCCTGCTCCAAGCCACTCGTCAACACCTTCTGCTCCTCATTGGGTTCGACACTCTTACTTATCAAAAATACTGAGATACACCCCCTATACTTGTGGGTCATCATGGATACATTTGGTTTAGGGAAAGAACACATGCAATGGCACTAGGTGATCAGTGTGGTCTAGGAAAAGAACATATGCAATGCCACTAGTGGATCAGTGTGTCAAACCGTGGTGACATAGACCAAAACCAGATTCGATAGCAGCTTCCACATTGCATGTTCCACTAGAGTGGCAGAAGTTGCATCACAGAATCCACTGGAGTGTGTGTTGTCATGTGGATCCATGTGGTCTAGGGAAATAACACATCCAATGCCACTAGTGGATCCATGTGGTCAAGGAAAAGAACACATGCAATGACACTAGTGGATAAGTGTGTCAAACCTTGGTCACAGAGACCAAAAACACATAGGAAAGCAACTTCGACATTGCATGTTGCACCAGTGTCGCAGAAGTTGCATCACATAATCCACTAGAGTGTGTGTTGTCATGTGGATCCATGTGGTCTAGGAAAATAACACATGCAATGGTACTAGTGGATTAGTGTGTCAAACCTTGGTCACACAGACCAAAAACACATAGGAAAGCAGCTTCCAGATTGCATGTTGCACTAGTGTGGCAGAAGTTGCATCACAAAATCCACTAGAATGTGTGTTGTAATGTTGATACATTTGGTGCAGGGAAAGAACACATGCAATGGCACTAGGTGACTAGTATGTCAAAACTTGGTCCAAAAGTGTTATGGGGTAACCCCGTGGGTGGCCCGATCTTCACGGATCTCGTGGTCAAATCAATGGGAAAGCGAGGGGAAAGGGAGAAGGTAGCGGAAGCGGATGCACACCTCGCAAAGAACACGATGAACACACGCAAAACACACATGATACAAGGCCGATTGGTCTTACCGGTGGCCACCGGTCCGATAGAATCCTCGCAAGGAAAGATCGGTCAACGTGCTCCCTCGATCCCACGCGGAGAGGGAAGAACACCTTGGAGAGGGTCTTGACGTCTTGGAAAAGGGACACCGATGCCAAGGCCTTGTACAACGAGGGAGGCACGATGCAAACTCCAACGAGGTGGTGACGATAGTCGATCCCCTTTGGTAGAAGGGGATGAGGCAAAACTAGAGATTCCACAAAGGGGATTTTCTTTAGTCTATCATCTATGCCTAGGGTTACATGAGGGGGTGGGGGCACTATATATAGGCCAGCCACTAGTTCAAAGGTGGGCCTTCTGCGATAAAGGTGGGTGGGCCTTCTCCGATAAAGGTGGGACCTGGAGAAGGAACAAAGGGTCGGCAGGCCTCCACGCGTTACTATGAGCCCCTCATTGAAAGCGCACACTCGAGAAGTGGAAAAAGCACTCCGGTTGGTCCTCGCCCGACGTCCCGGTTTTGAGGGGATTAACACTCATAGGGTAGGCACTTATATTGGAGTGGGCATCCGGAGAGTCTTGATCGGTTACACGACCCACGATCGGTGAAGATCAGGGTAGTGTACCTAGATGGTGTGGGTAAAGTGCACAACCTCTGCAGAGTGTAAATCTATTCGAATAGCCGCGTCCATGGTCATGGACGGTTGGGAAGGTTGATGTAGAGCAGTGCTGGTTTTGTTTTCAAAAAGGGATTTCAGAAAAGAAATGTTTTGACCATGGGATGGTCGGAAGGATACCTGCTTTGACCATGGGATGGTCAGAGAGGTATGGAAGGAGTTTGGTCGTGGGACGACCTGAGAAAGGGAACAAATGGGTGAACCAGTCCTAATGTTTTCCAAAAACTTTTCAAAAAGGTTTCCAAAAATGTTTACAAAAGTTTTCAACCATGATATGTAGATGCTATATCTACAAGAGAAACTATTTGAGAAAAGAACCTCTCTTGGAGCCCTCCTACTACCACAGCCATATTGCATATCTTCTTGCTATTATTATTTTCTTGAGGTAGTTTGCGAGTACATTCAAAGTACTCATAGGCATTGTCTGTGGCTATTAACTTGGTCAGATTCCAAGAAGAAGGTGGGGATGGCGACTATGCGAGCTAGGACGTTCTCCCAGTCAGTTGCCTGTAGGTTAAGGCATGGCTCGGGCTCTACGCTTGGTGAAGTCCGCTGCTGACTAAGGATGTAGCCATAATGACATTTATGTAAGTCTTGTAATTTCGATATATTTTCGGATGTTGTAATGATATCTGTCGGTTATGTGCCACGACTAACTGATCATGGGATCATGGTTGAATGCATAACAGGGATTCTCGGAGGATTAATCTGGGGGCCCCACAAAGGGTACTTTAGGAATAAAAGGGGAAAGTCTGGGCGGACTAAGGGGTACATGGGCCAAAGGCCAACTGGCGGCACGCAGGCCCATACGCTTAGGCCAGAGACTCCGGTGTGGGGTCCGGAGACTCTGGTCTAGGCTGGAGACTCCGGTCGGTCTCCGGTCCGTCTCCGAAGTTGCAGACAGACAGTCCTCGAGCTCGATCTGGGGGTCGGTCCGGAGATGGGTCCGGAGACTCCGGTGTCTTTAGGCCGGAGACTCTGGTGTGGCTGGAGACTCCGGTGTGCGCAGGACGGAGACTCCGGTGCTCCAGCTGCTTCTTCCGTCTTCTCTTCCAATCCTCCGTCTTGTTGGGCTTGGTGCTCCAGGCTTCCTCCCTTGCCTCCGTACTCGTCGGTATGAACCTATCATGGATATGGGACGGATTCACCTTTGGAGTCCATGACGACTTGTCATAAGTTGGAGACCATGATGTGGTAACGACCAAAGGTCGGGCTACATCATCTCCCCTCCCTTCAAAAAGAGTCGTCCTCGACTCTACACGCTCATCACAAAGTAGAAGATGTCGAGATACCTTCTTGATCCTGGGGTTCACCATATAGTCATCCTTGAAAAGATTGACTTGACAACACTTCAATGTTTCTTCGCCTTCCATGAAGCCTACAAAGCTCACAACAAAAGCGAAGCAACACTCAAAGCGTAGCCAATTTATGAAGATTATGGCATGAGTCTTCAAGTAGAAGGAAGTCACCTTATGTTGTAGAGATAACTCGTTGAAGGGTAGCCCTAGGTAACTCTCTTCGATTCGTATTGTCAACTCTTGATCCATATAGGTTGACGCGTACGCAATTGTACCTTCACACAACAAAAACCAATCAAAATATGTTTGTGTGTGATAGAGGAGCATGTCATATGTGGCATGTCCATTCTTGTTCACAACACCATTAGCACAACTCAAGTATAGCAAACGGGATGGATATGCAATGTCAAAGTGCATGGAAATCGTTTGAACATCATCCAAATGTGGGAACTCAAAAACTCCATATAACGTCTTAGTGTGGCACTCAAAGCAATTGACTAGAATATTTATCAACATCTTTGATGCAAGGATAGGAGAATTTGGCAAAAACACAAGCGGAAGAATATCCAAAGCAACATCATTATGTGTGCAAACCAACCATTGGAAAGAACAATTGGTCAACATGTTGGATGCCACATACAAATCATCAAAAGCAAATATCATTGGGATATGAGTATCGCGAGCGGAAGCAAAAAACAACATGTTTGCAAACAAACCATACGAAAGAGAAACTGGTCCTTATGTTTGTTGTTACAACAATACGAGAGACTTGGAAGCTCTCGTGACAATACATGCTCATAATGGCATTATGGTTGCACACAAAACATCGGAAAGAGAAATTCTTCTACATTTTTGTGGAAACACACAAAGCATCAATATCCAATAGTAACAAGACATGATTGTCACAAGGTAGAAGAATACCATCAACATGCTTGCAAGCAAACCATAAGAAAGAGCAATTTTTCAACATGAAAGATGCAAAGCATGCAAAAGGTATCAGAGCTGGGTTTGATCTTGAACTCACTTGGGGGATGCTCTCTAGAGCTCTTTTTGTCAACTCGTGCTCAACCGAGGTTGACATTCTTGTGCGGGTAGCTACACACATCATACACAAAAGGAAGCATGGTAGATAAACACATCATCCATCATGACGTATCTCTTCTTGTGCACATCACCATTAGTGTAAAGCAAGTGTAACATAGGTGCATGGTGAGTATGCAAGTGGGGAACATGCTTATCATGGCAATCATCAAAATCTCCAAAATTTGAGAAAGCTATGGGGGCCATCTCAATATAAACCATATGAGAATTATTGTTGCAAGCAAAACAAGTGAAAGAGCAATTATTCAACTTATTGCAAGCAATGGGAGAGATTGTAAAACATTCATGACAAAGCATGGTTCGAGGGGTACCATTGGTAACATCATTACAAGCAAAACATTGGAAAGAGTAATTGTTCAACAAAGTGCAAGCAATGATATCATCAACGTAACGTTTAGATCATGGCATGACTATGGCAACATCATCACAATCAAATAATTTCACATGCTCAACATTATGCAAAGGAAAAGTATCACATGGAAATACCAATGAGTCATATGTGATATCACAAACATCATCCATAGCATGCCAATCATCACAAGTCATCATGTCCACTAGTGGGATCATGGCATCATCAACACCCTTATTTTTACCTTGTTCATACCTCTCATATGAAGTGGGTGTTGTGGTAGCATTGGCCTCCATGTGATCGACTTCTTCATCATGTATGGGGATGGCATCATCTCATCCATGATGTTCATCTTCTTGGTTGGAGGCATCATCATCTCCAAGCTTGGCGCTTCTTGATCCATGGAACCTAGCACATCATGAGAAAACACACTAGAGGTAGAGGGTAAGTCGTTAGAAATCAAAGTGGTCTCACATGACCTATCAACTACCACTCTCAACTCACTAGGTGTATCACTCATGCCCTCCAAGTGGAAGAACTCAATCTCACATATGGTGGAGTCACTCATCTCACTCTTGTTTTCACTCAAGTGGGCTAAGTGGCTCTCATACTCACATGGGATTGGTACCACATCATCACTCAAGCATGTAGGGGTAGGCTCGGTTCTCTCAACTCCATGCGCCTCCTTTGGTGAAGGGAAAACCCCATGCTCACCATTCTCGACCTTGTCGTCGCCATCTTGCACCTTGGCTTGGGTAGTCCTCTTGATGTACTCGTACAACTTGGCGAAGTAGAGGTCTTTGTCTTCCTCATCAATTAGGTTGCATGTGTCATATAGGATGTCAAGTTTGGGCGTTGAAGTTTGATGGCGTGGAGGAGAGCTTGCTCTTGGTGCCATTTTGGTGGTGGCACGAGTAGTTGAAGGTGCCTTATGATGTTGTCGACGGAGGTAATTGGCGTGCCTTGCCAAAGGTTGATGTAGATGGCGCACTTGTTCATCCACATGACGCTCGCGACGATGCTTCTTGTCCTTGGCACTCTTCTTGGTGAGGCGTTGTAATGAGCACAAAGCATCATTAGTCTTGGCCATCATGCTCATGGTTTTGGTGAAGTCGTTGTCCATGTCACGCTTGAAGTTGTCCGTTGGATGGTGGACCTTGGTGCTCTCGAGGTGGAGGCTCCGTCTTGGTCGACGTGACTTGAGGAGCTTGTCATTGCCGTTCTTGAAGTCGTCCATGCTTGGGGAGTTATTATTGTTGTAGAACTCCATATCACCCAAGCATGTGCAGCCATTGTCGGTGTAGTGCTCCATCATGTCATCCATGCTTGTGGAGGCGTAGGCATGGTGGCTCATCATGGATTCTTCATAGATATCATCCTTGGTTCCGGAGTTCCTAGACATGCTTCACAACACCAAGTGGTGTATATGGAAGTGGTAGGGGGTTAGGGATGCAACGCCAAACCTTACTTTACCTTGGAAGATAGTATCGTGCAAGTGGCAACACTTGAGAGCAATCAAAACCAAGCAAAGTGAAGTTCACGTGGAACACCAAAACCAACTAACCACTAAAAAAATCACACACACAAAGCTTATGGTGGATAGGTATGGAAGGTGGAGTGTCCAAGAACAATCCAAAATCAAGATATTATAATGGCAAGTAAAGAAGCATGATGATCACAAAGCAAAACAAGTCGATCCACAATAAGGAAATATGTACAAGGAAACACACACGGTGGGATAAATGGGACTTGTGTGACAGAGAAAGTGATCAAGGAACCAAATGATTACCTAGCGAAGACTATAAGCTCGTGTCACACAAGTGCAAGGAGAGACACTAGTTCGATTGCGATAAATTGGTGGGCTACAAGATATACACAATAAGTACCACCTATTTGATGTTCATCGAGCTTGCGCTTCCTATTCTATGAGGCACTTGTTTCTTTCTTTCTTTTTCTTATTTTTATTTTTCTATATTTTTTTTCTCTTTTTCTTTCTTTTTTCACTTGTCTCTTCCTTGTGCCAACAACTATACAAGATAACTATATGTGATAGTGCGCTCACAACTTTTGCTCGGAATTCTACAAGGTATCAAATGTGCATAGTCCAAGCAATCATAGGAGGAACTAGTCTCAATAGGTATTTGTTGAACGCAAAGATAGTGTGGCTCACAAAGAGATGCAAGTGAGGAGAAGTCGCGGAATGTTTATACCTTTCTTCGCCGATCTTCACCCTTTATTGGTGGATTCCGCCTTGATTACGGAATTTGTATGGAGTAGATAGCATTAACCATACATATGATGATGTAGAGCTCCTTCTGCTCTTCAAAACGAGCTAAAGAACATCAAAATCCGAGGTCGTATGCAAAAGTTATGCTCAAAACCGTGAAGCAGATTTGTTTGTCAGCATGTAGGGCGAAGACTCTGGTCTGGGGGTCCGGAGACTCCGGTCTGGAGTGACTCACACCAGAAACTCAGGTCCGGCGCCGGAGACTCCGGTCCAGTCGATTTCTGCGCGTCCAGAACACGAACGGGACGCGATTTTTGCGGAAAAACTCGAACCAAAACACCAAATTGGTGGGGGAAATCAAGGAATTAGGCCATGGGAACGCAGGGGAAGGTAGATCAACAAGTTTAGCAAGTAATCCATGGATCAAAACCTACCAAAACGCACTCAAATCGCAGATCGATCCAAAACAAGAATTGGGGCTGTTTTTGGTGGAATTTTCGAATTTATGGGGAAAAAGACCAAATCGAGGAGAAATCCGTGGCAACCAAAAGCTGCTGATACCAGATGTTATGGGGTAACCCTGTGGGTGGCCCGATCTTCACGGATCTCGTGGTCAAATCGATGGGAAAGCGAGGGGAAAGGGAGAAGGTAGCGGAAGCGGACGCACACCTCGTGAAGAACACGATAAACACACGCAAAACACACACGATACAAGGCCGATTGCTCTCACCGGTGGCCACCGGTCCGATAGAATCCTCGCAAGGAAAGATCGGTCAACGTGCTCCCTCGATCCCACGTGGAGAGGGAAGAACACCTTGGAGAGGGTTTTGACGTCTTGGCAAAGGGACACCAATGCCAAGGCCTTGTACAATGAGGGAGGCACGATGCAAACTCCAACGAGGTGGTGACGATAGTCGATCCCCTTTAGTAGAAGGGGATGAGGCAAAACTAGAGATTCCATAAAGGGGGTTTTCTTTAGTCTATCATCTATGCCTAGGGTTACATGAGGGGGTGGGGGCACTATATATAGGCCAGTCACTAGTTCAAGGGTACTTTAGGAATAAAAGAGGAAAGTCTGGGCGGACTAAGGGGTACATAGGCCAAAGGCCAACTGGGGGCACACAGGCCCATACGCTCAGGCCGGAGACTCCGGTGTAGGGTCGGGAGACTCCGGTCTAGGCCGGAGACTCCGGTCCGTCTCCGGAGTGGCAGACAGACAGTCCTCGAGCTTGATCTGGGGGACGGTCCGGAGATGGGTCCGGAGACTCCGGTGTCTTCAGGCCGGAGACTCTGGTGTGGCCGTAGACTCCAGTGTGTGCAGGACAGAGACTCCGGTGCTCCAGCTGCTGCTTCTTCCGTTTCTCTTCCAAGCCCCCGTCTTGTCGGGCTTGGTGCTCCAGGCTTCCTCCCTTACCTCCGTACTCGTCGGTATGAACCTATCATGGATATGGGACGGATTCACCTTTGGAATCCATGACGACTTGGCATAAGTTGGAGACCATGATGTGGTAACGACCGAAGGTCAGGCTACATCAAAAAGACCAAAAACACATAGGAAAGCAGGTTCCACATTGCATGTTGCACCAGTGTAACAGAAGTTGCATCACAGAATCCACTAGAGTGTGTGTTGTCATGTGACCAGTGTGGTCTAGGAAAATAACACATGCAATGTCACTAGTGGATCAGTGTGTCAAACCATGGTGACACATACCAAAAACACATAGGAAAGCAGCTCCCATGTTGCATGTTGCACCAGTGTGGCAGAAGTTGCATCACAGAATTCACTGGAGTGTGTGTTATCATGTTCATACATTTGATTTTGGGAAAGAACACGTGCAATGCCACTAGTGGATCAATGTGGTGTAGGAAAAAAACACATGCAATGACACTAGTGGATCAGTGTGTCAAGCCTTGGTCACAGAGAACAAAAACAGATAGGAAAATAGCTTCCACATTACATGTTGCACCAGTGTGGCAGAAGTTGCATCACAGAATCCACTGGAGTGTGTGTTGTCATGTGGATCCATGTGGTATAGGGAAAGAACACATGCAATTCCACTAGTGGATCACTGTATAAAACCTTGGTCATAGAGACCAAAAACACATAGGAAAGCAGCTTCCATGTTGCATGTTCCACCAGTGTGGCAGAAGTTACATCACATAATCCACTGGAGTGTGTGTTGTCATGTGGATACATTTGGTCTAGGTAAAGAACACATGCAATGCCACTAGTGGATCAATGTGGTCTAGGAAAATAACACATGCAATGATACTAGTGGATTAGTGTGTCAAACCTTGTTCATAGAGACCAAAAACAGATAGGAAAGCAGCTTCCACATTGCATGTTTCACCAGTGTGACAGAAGTTGCATCACAGAATCCACTGGAGTGTGTGTTGTCATGTGGATCCATGTGGAATAGGGAAATAACACATGCAATGGCACTAGTGGATCAGTGTGTCAAACCTTGGTCACCGAGGCCAAAATCACATAGGAAAGCAGCTTCTCCAATGCATGTTCCACCATTGTGGCAGAAGTTGCATCACAGAATCCACTGGAGTATGTGTTGTTATGTGGATCCATGTGGTCTAGGAAAAGAACACATGCAATGCCACTAGTGGATCCATGTGGTCAAGGAAAAGAACACATGCAATGACACTAGTGGATTATTGTGTCAAACCTTGGTCACAGAGACCAAAACCACATAGGAAAGCAGTTTCGACATTGCATGATGCACTAGTGTCACAAAAGTTGCATCACATAATCCACTAGAGTGTGTGTTGTCATGTGGATCCATGTGGTCTAGGAAATAACACATGCAATGGTACTAGTGGATTAGTGTGTCAAACGTTGGTCACAAAGACCAAAAACATATATGACAGCAGCTTCCAGATTGCATGTTGCACTAGTGTGGCAGAAGTTGCATCACAAAATCCACTAGAATGTGTGTTGTCATGTTGATATATTTGGTGTAGGGAAAGAACACATGCAATGGCACTAGGTGACCAGTATGTCAAACCTTGGTCAAAAAGACCAAAAACACATAGGAAAGTAGCTTCCACATTGCATGTTGCACCAGTGTAACAGAAGTTGCATCACAGAATCCACTAGAGTGTGTGTTGTCATGTGATCAGTATGGTGTAAAAAATAACACATGCAATGTCACTAGTGGATCAATGTGTCAAACCATGGTGACACAGACCAAAAACACATAGGAAAGCAGCTCCCATGTTGCATGTTGCACCTGTGTGGTAGAAGTTGCATCACACAATTCACTGGAGTGTGTGTTATCATGTGCATACATTTGATTTAGGGAATGAACACGTGCAATGCCACTAGTGGATCAATGTGGTGTAGGAAAATAACACATGCAATGACACTATTGGATCAGTGTGTCAAACCTTGGTCACAGAGAACAAAAACAGATAGGAAAATAGCTTCCACATTGCATGTTGCACCAGTGTGGTAGAAGTTGCATCACAGAATCCACTGGAGTGTGTGTTGTCTTGTGGATCCATGTGGTCTAGGGAAAGAACACATGCAATGCCACTAGTGGATCGCTGTGTAAAACCTTGGTCATAGAGACCAAAAAGACAAAGGAAAGCAGCTTCCATGTTGCATGTTGCACCAGTGTGGCAGAAGTTGCATCTCATAATCCACTGGACTATGTGTTGTCATGTGGATACATTTGGTCTAGGGAAAGAACACATACAATGCCACTAGTGGATCAATGTGGTCTAGGAAAATAATACATGCAATGACACTAGTGGATTAGTGTGTCAAACCTTGTTCATAGAGACCAAAAATAGATAGGAAAGCAGCTTCCACATTGCATGTTGCACCAGTGTGGCAGAAGTTGCATCATAGAATCCACTGGAGTGTGTGTTGTCATGTGGATCCATGTGGAATAGGGAAAGAACACATGCAATGGAACTAGTGGATCAGTGTGTCAAACCTTGGTCACCGAGACCAAAAACACATAGAAAAGCAGCTTCCCCGTTGCATGTTGCACCATTGTGGCAGAAGTTGCATCACAGAATCCACTGGAGTATGTGTTTTCATTTGGATCCATGTGGTCTAGGAAAAGAACACATGCAATGACACTAGTGGCTTAGTGTGTCAAACCTTTGTCACAGAGACCAAAAACAGATAGGGAAGCAGCTTCCAGATTGCATGTTGCACCAGGGTGGTAGAAGTTGCATCACAGAATCGACCAGAGTGTGTGTTGTCATGTGGATCCATGTTGTCTAGGGAAAGAACACATGCAATGCCACTAGTGGATTAGTGTGTCAAACCTTGGTCACAGAGACCAAAAGACAGATAGGAAAGCAGCTTCCACATTGCATGTTCCACCAGTGTGGCGGAAGTTGCATCACACAATCCACTAGAGTGTGTGTTGTCATGTGGATCCATTTGGTATAGGAAAAAAACACTTGCAACGGCACTAGTGGATCAGTGTGTCAAACCTTGGTCATAGAGACCAAAAACACATAGGAAAACAGCTTCCACATTGCATGTTGCACTAGTGTGGTAGAAGTTGCATCACAGAATCCACTGGAGTGTGTGCTGTCATGTGGATCCATGTTGTATAGGGAAAGAACACATACAATGACACTAGTGGATCAATGTGGTCTAGGAAAGAACACATGCAATGCCACTAGCGGATCGGTGTGTCAAACCTTGGTCACAGAGACCAAAAAACAGATAGGAAAGCAACTTTCACATTGCATGTTACACCAGTGTGGCAGAAATTGCATCACAAAATCCCCTAGAGTGTGAGTTGTCACGTGGATCGACGTTGTCTAGGGAAAGAACACATGTAATGCCACTAGTGGATCAGTGTGTCAAACCTTGGTCATAGAGACCAAAAACACATAGGAAAGCAGCTTCCACATTGCATGTTGCACCAGTGTGGCAGAAGTTGCATCACAGAATCCACTGGAATGTGTGTTGTGATGTGGATCCATGTGGTCTAGGAAAAGAACATATGCAATGGCACTAGTGGATCAGTGTGTCAAACCTTGGTCACAGAGACCAAAAACGCATAGGAAAGCAGCTTCCACATGGCATGATGCACCAGTGTGGCAGAAGTTGCATCATAGAATCCACCGGAGTGTGTGTTGTTATGTGGATCCATGTGGTCTAGGAAAAGAACACATGCAATGACACTAGTGGATCAGTGTATCAAACCTTGGTCACAGAGACTAAACACAAATAGGAAAGCAACTTGCACATTGCATGTTGCACCAGTATGGCAGAAGTTGCATCACATAATCCACTAGAGTGTGTGTTGTCATGTGGATCCATGTTGTCTAGCGAAAGAACACATGCAATGCCACTAGTGGGTCGGTGTGTCAAACTGATGGCCCAAAATATCGAGCTCATTGGGGAACCCCAAGAGGAAGGTATGATGCGCACATCAGTAAGTTTTCCCTCAATTATGAAACCAAGGTTATCAATCCAGTAGGAGCAAGGAAACACCTCCAAGGTGTTGCTAGCTAGTCTTTGGCAGGGCGCACTACCGGTGCTAGCAGCAACGTGGAAACCTGCACAACACAACCACATAACTTTGCCCCCAACTTATAGTGAGGTTGTCAATCTCACCGATTTTGCTGAAAACAAAGGATTAAACGTATTGTGTAGAAGAAAGTAATAGTTTGCAGAGAGTAAACAGAAAGCAGTAAACAGTTGTAGATTGATGGTAAAAGAAAGGACCGGGGTCCATAGTTGACTAGTGGTGGCTCTCCTTAAGATAGATGACATGTTGGGTGAACAAATTACAGCGGGGCAATTGACAAACATCGAGAACACATACATGCATATACTAAACATCTTGACTCCTTTGAGATTTGATTGGGCATTACAACATTATACATAGACCGTAATCCAACTACATCTATGACTAATAATCCACCATCAGGTTATCATCCGGCCCCCCTCTAGTATTAAGTTGCAAGCAACAGATAATTGCATTACGCATTGTGTGTAAAGTAAACAATACGATTGTTCTATGAACAAAGGATTGCTGTTTTCTCCCTAATAGCAACAACACATCTATTACCTTAGAGATTTCTGTCACTTCCCCAGATTACTAGAGGCATGAACCCACTATCGAGGACAAATACTGACTCTTGGTGTTGCTAGCATCTACTTGGCCAAGATAGCTACTAACAACGGAAAGCATGCAAGATCACAAATAACAAAGACATGATAGAATCAATAATCAATTTGAAATAACATCTCAATATCCATCGGATCCCCGCAAACACAAAATGTAGAATTACAAATAGATGATCTTGATCATGAAAGGAACGCACAAAATCTAAACATGATAGCACAAAGGAGAAGAACTAGCCATATAGCTACTACATGGACCTGTAGTCCAAGGATTAACTACTCACGCATCACACCGGAGGCTTGCATGGTGATGAAGAAGGCCTCCAGGGTGAATTCTCCCCTTTGGCAGGGTGCCAGGAAGAGCTTCAGATCCCTCCTGATCTAGGGATGGAGATGACGGCGGCTACAGACTCTTTCGTGGAATTTTGATCGTGTCCTTAGGGTTTCTGTATCGGACGCATCTTATAGGAGAAAGGGGAGGCCGAGGGGGTGCCCGAGGTGACCAGACCACCCCCTGGCATGGGCCAGGCTTGGCCGCGCGACCAGGTGGTGTGGTGGCCCCTGGCCCCTCTCTGTCTCGTACTCTGGCTCCTTGTCCCTCTCGATGAAAAACTGACTTTGGCTTTTGTCCCGTCCAATTCCGAGAATATTCATTTTCTGACTTTCCTAGAACCAAAAATAGCAGAAAACAGGCAGCTGGCACTGTAGCTCTTGTTAATAGGTTAGTCCAAGAAAGTGTATAGAAAGTACTCCAAAGTGTGCACAAAACGTAAGAAAGTAGATAAAACCAAGCATGGAACATCAAAAGTTATGGATACGTTTGCAACGTATGACAAACCTTGGTCACAGAGATCAAAGACACATAGGAAAGTAGCTTCCACATTGCATGTTGCACCAGTGTGGCAGAAGTTGCATCACAGATTCCACAAGAGTGTGTGTTGTCATGTGGATCCATGTGGTCTAGGAAAAGAACACATGCAATGACACTAGATGATCAATGTGTCAAACCTTGGTCATAAAGACCAAAACAAATAGGAAAGCGGCTTCCATGTTGCATGTTGCACCAGTGTGGCAAAAGTTGCATCATAGAATCCACTAGAGTGTGTGTTGTCAAGAGATCCATGTGATCTAGGAAAAGAACACATGAAATGACACTAGTGGATCAGTGTGTCAAACCTTGGTTACAAAGACTAAAAACACATAGGAAAGCAGCTTCCATGTTGCATGTTGCACTAGCGTGGCAGAAGTTGCATCACAGAATCCACTAGAGTGTGTGTTATCATGTGGATAAGTGTGGTTTAGGAAAAGGACACATGCAATGCCACTAGTGGATCAATGTGGTCTTGGAAACAAACACATGCAATGCCACTAGTGGATCAGTGTGTCAAACCATGGTGACACAAACCAGAAACACATAGGAAAGCATCTTCCATGTTGCATGTTGCACCAGTGTGGCAAAAGTTGCATCATAGAATCCACTGGAGTGTGTTTTGTCATCTGGATCAGTGTGGTTTAGGGAAAGAACACATCCAATACCATTAGTGGATCAGTGTGTCAAACCTTGGTCACAGAGACCAAAAACAGATAGGAAAGCCATTAGATCGCGTCCAATGGTGGCTGTTAGATCGCGTCTTCTAGAAGGCCCGCCCCCGTGAAGAACTTGTTGTCTGATCCGATCGTTGTAGACCGTTCGATGTGTGTGCGTGGAAGATAAAGATTGTTCTTCGTAAGAGCGATCCGCGAGTAGGCTGTTCTGCGACATGATTGGCTGCGCTTACTTTTCACTTATATTATTATTATTCCACTCCCCTATAGCCTACTAGTAATATCATAGAGCTCGTGAGTGAGAACGTGTCATCCACAACCCCCTCCTCCACCACATATCACCATGCTTGGACGACACCACCGGCTTTCGTGTGCCGTGCCCAGAGGACAACCGCTAATTTTTGGGTCGCTACCTTCATGGTAAGAAATCATTTTACAAGAGTTTGAATTTATCTTACATATTCCTTCTATTTGATGATTTAACTGCCGATATTTTATTCGATTTCTTGACGAACTTCAGATGTGGGAGCTACCAAAGGAGGAGTGCGAGCTGCTGTAGCCCAAGAATCTGGAGATCATCGCGTGCAACATCGTAGCGACTTTCCTTCTTGTGTGCTCCCACCCATGATGCTTTCTCCGTTACTCCTACTACGAGCTCCTGCTCCACGAGCTCGCGTGCCCGCACGGTGCATGCTCCTGCACGGAGCCAGGCTGCAACTACACCAGCCCGCCGGTAGAGCTTGTTGTCCACCTTACAGAGGAGCACTTGATCAAAGTGATTAGGATCTCGTATGGCCACGCCCAACTTCTCCAAGAGCAGGTGTCGTTCCCTGACTCGGCACGCTGTCGGCTAATTTTCGAGGGGGGCGATGGTTTTATTTTCGTCCTGACCATCACCGCCGGTGTTTCGGGAACTAGATCTGGGCACACCATAGTGTGTGCGGTATGCGTCAGGTCGGTCTCGAGCGTCTGGCCCCTGTACACGGTGCGCATGTGGGTGAACGCCCAACCGCTGTCGTCCGATAGCATGCTTGTGCTAGCCGAGGCGCTGAGCTTCCCGACGCTGCGGGAGGTGGAGTATGCGGACCTGAGGTCGATCCTATGTGTGCCATCTCAGTACCTTGTCGGTGCTAGACCGTATAGGCAGATGCATTTCTACATTTGTATCAAGAAGACCGACTGGGTGCTATAGTACTTATGTTGTCGTTAAGTGTTAGACTTAAGCGATGCTTCTCTGGTGTGGAGAGCATACGTGTTATGTGAATGTATCCCAGTTGTAATTTTTTAGTACTCCTTAATAATTCGATGAGTTTACTTGTCTGATGGATAAGTAATAGGTCCCATCAGCTTGTTGTTGTCATGTTGCAAAGTCTACTTGCTCAGACTAGCAATACCGCGTGCTCCCGTCTGTCAGTGTCATGCGTCCTGTGGCCCACCTGCCAGTGTCCCACATCTATTCCTCCCCCTCGAAGCCATTCTCCCCACTTCTCTTCCATCTTGCCACTACTGCCTGATGGTTGTAATCTGATTTCATTCATTTGTTTACATGTAATCTACATGGATCACGCAACATGCAAATGGCATAGACACAAATTTCTAAAGTGGAAGCACTTACACGCTGTTATTCCACATATTTATCAATATAGCTTGCCAAACCCATTATGATAATTGTACTCGCACTAAACACAACTGAAATTGCAACCAGCCTAAACAACATCTAAACCCATATCACAGCGCTGTCATCAGAGTCCACCTCGATTGGTGACACCGTCGT
Organism: Avena insularis; assembly: GCA_023614405.1. Classification (NCBI taxonomy): domain Eukaryota; kingdom Viridiplantae; phylum Streptophyta; class Magnoliopsida; order Poales; family Poaceae; genus Avena; species Avena insularis. The sequence goes on along the minus strand of CM042686.1, from coordinate 126,693,508 downwards.
GCCCTTCCCAACGACATCCACTCCCGCCCGTGGCTCTCCCTTCGCCAAGGAGGCAACAATGGTGTTCTGCATTCCTTCGTCCCTGTCGTCCTCCACATCAGAATCGACAATGACGAAGGGGACATCAGTAGCATGGACCGAGCCTCATCGCGCATGTCGACTCCTACTCGAGTTTGATGCCGCAACAGTCCTTCTACAGATAGGAGGGGCCGAGCTCGGAGACGTAGCATAGTCGTTCGGCTCAAGAAACCATGGCCATTTGATACTGCGGCGGTAGGATCTTGGGGTGGATCCGCCGTGGCGAGCCCGACCGCGAGCGGTGGAGCAGATGGATCTGCTGGCGCGAGCCATGACAAGTTCCTAGGGAGTTAGAGTGTGGGCCAGGCATGTCTGGTTGCTGAGCAAGGCCTCCCAAAGATATGTACACGGGCAAGGTGCCAACAAATTTTGGCCAATGCGTCCGAGAGGGCCTTTGAACCACGAAGGCACAAGGTTTGGTTGACAAGTCCGCACGCTAGGTCCCCCACCTGTCATCCGAATGTGGACGATAGGATTCTGCCCGAGTTAAGTTGAGATTAATCACGCTTCATCGTGCCACTACTCTGACATACAAAGGCTCCTATTTCCTCTACCCTCGCTCCCCTCGCTCATGGCTCGCAGCTCATGCAGTTTGTCTCGGGCAGAATCAGGGTCGGCTCAACACCATCAGGGGGGTGCCCCCATCAGGTACCGGAAGACGCCCTACGATTACTACCCCGAGATGCTATGTTTGTGCGATGAGAAGATGTCGAGATGGATTTCATGGACCAATGAAAATACTACAAGAAAATTTAGAACTACAGCATCAGAGCAGTAAGTTCCTATGGTAGGTACAATGGTAACCCGGATCTGGGAAGCGTAATGTAATTCTTTTTTTGTTTCCTTCAATCTACTTCACCGGAAGGGAGGTGAACTGGCTGTGACAAGTTTGTGTGGATTGAAAAGCCCCTGACAGGTATTCACAAAGAGCTTGTTCAGGATCTGCGTGATGTTGTGTGGGACAAGAAAGGGGGGATTCGTGCGTTGGAGCGAGATATCCGGGAGCTTCGCCAGATGTAGGGGAGGCAGGAGCAGGGAGGTGGTGTGATAGACGAGCTCAAGATTAGGACAAAAAGTGGAAACAATTTCTGTTGCCTTTGCAGTTTATGTTGCCATCTCGTTGTCCAGCAGCTAAAATAAGTTGCTGCTTTATGGAGTGTAGTAGCCAACTTAGAACTTGTTTTTCAGCTCAGAACCTTATCATAAGTGCAATGCCAATAACATGTATTTATTAAGAGTCTATAAATAATTCATGTTTGTGCCACTAACATCCATCGATTTTGGAGACCCCTTAACCGCTCAGCTATCGCGGTCCTGGTGGTGCGATTGTTCAGATAGTAGTGGCACAATCACAATTTCGGATTCAACTAGTGGCCTCGGCTGTGTCAAACCTCAAGTCGCGATACATTTGACTCCGAGTACGGGAGGCAGATTGTTTCACCTGACAAGTTCCATGCACACAGCTCCAGAGTTTAACCGAACTACATATATAGGTTCAAGTTCAACACATTATTAGGCTTCTACACTGCTCGCCTTCTTCCTCTGCCTGGGTTCCAACTTTCTTCCTCTTTCCTTCACGTCCACTGGCTTCTTCATTTCCTGCCTTCTTCCTCTTCCTGGGTGCCAATTTTCTTACCTTCATGTACCCTGCATATTCGGGTGATGGCCCAAAATATATCGAGCTCGTTGGGGAACCCCAAGAGGAAGGTATGATGAGCATAGCAACAAGTTTTCCCTTAGTTATGAAACCAAGGTTATCGAACTAGTAGGAGCAAGGAAACACCTCCAAGGTGTTGTTGCCAACTTGGAATCCTGCACAACACAACCACAGAACTTTGCCCCCAACTTACAGTGAGGTTGTCAATCCCACTGGTTTTGCTAAAAACAAAGGATTAAACATATTGTGTGGAAGAAAGTAAAAGTTTGCAGAAAGTAAACATAAAGCGGTAAATAGTTGTAGATTGATGGTAAAAGAAAGGACCGGGGTCCATAGTTCACTAGTGGTGGTTCTCCTTAAGATAGATGACAGGTTGGGTGAACAAATTACAGCGGGGAAATTGACAAACATCGAGAAAGCATACATGCATATACTAATCATCTTGACTCCTATGAGATTTGATTGGGCATTACAACATTATACATAGACCGTAATCCAACTACATCTATGACTAATAATCCACCTTCAGGTTATCATCCGAACCCCCTCCAGTATTAAGTTGCAAGCAACAGCTAATTGCATTACGCATTGCGTGTAAAGTAAACAATACGATTGTTCTATGAACAAAGGATTGCTGTTTTCTCCCTAGTAGCAACAACACATCTAGTACCTTAGAGATTTCTGTCACTTCCCTAGATTACTAGAGGCATGAACCCACTATCGAGCATAAATACTCCCTCTTGGAGTTCCTAGGATCTACTCGGCCAAGATATCTACTAACAATAGAGAGCATACAAGATCACAAATAACAAAGACATGATAGAATCAATAATCAATCTGAAATAGCATCTCAATATCCATCAGATCCTCGCAAACACAACATGTATGATTACAAATAGATGATCTTGATCATGAACGGAGCTCACAAGATCTAGACATGGTAGCACAAAGGAGAAGAACCAACCATATAGCTACTACATGGACCCGTAGTCCAAGGATGAACTACTCACGCATCACAACGGAGGCTTGCATGGTGATGAAGAATGCCTCCAGGGTGAATTCTCCCCTCCGGTAGGGTGCCGGGAAGAGCTTCAGATCCCTCCCGATCTAGGGATGGATATGACGGTGGCTACAGACTCTTTCGTGGAATTTTGATCGGGTCCTTAAGGTTTTTGTATTGGAGGCATCTTATAGGCGAAAGGGGAGGCAAAGGGGGTGCCCTAGGCGGCCACACCACCCCTGGCGCGGGCCAGGCCTGGCCGCGCGGCCAGGTGTTGTGGAGGCCCTCTAGCCCCTCTCCGTCTCGTATTCTGGCTCCGTGTCCACCTCGGTGAAAAACTGACTTTGGCTTTTGTCCCGTCCAATTCTGAGAATATTCATTTTCCGACTTTCCTGGAACCAAAAACAGCAGAAAACAGGCAGCTGGCACTGTGGCATCTTGTTAATAGGTTACTCCAAGAAAGTGTATAAAAAGTACTCCAAAGTGTGGACAAAATATAAGAAAGTAGAACAAAACCAAGATTCATGAATAACAATAGTTTGCAAGACGTTTGTTTGTTTCACATAAAGAAAACATAGCATAGTGGCATTCCGCTTGTCCCTCATAGAGTAGCAAACATAAATGCATAGGACACCTTCAAAGTTTATAAGAGTGACTAGATACAAATAGTTTAAGAACAAGCAATATCAAAGTTATGCATCAACCAAAAAGTCTTGGGACAATGCACATAGAACTAAGAATGGCCACTATGCTCTCAAAGTAGGTGCATAAAGATACAAGGTGGAGACTCAACATAAAAGTAAAAGAAAGGCCTTCATAGAAGGAAGTAGGGTTCAAGTTTCATAAAGATCTTCCAAAAATTATGGTACTTATTAGCTTTCAGCTCTCATTGCCCCTATCATAAGCATCTTTAGGTGATTAAGGTTAAAGTGACACAACTAAGAGGATATGCTTGACAAGTTATAAGTTGAAATCTCATGCCCCTTACTTACGAAGACCGAACCTCATGCTACTCAACTTCAGTCACAAGTAAGCTCTTGTCATTGAAAGTACATATGTATCATGGAGAACCGCCAATGGGGTACCCCTTGCACATGATACAGGAGCTATCCCATAATAAAAATGACAAGGCAAGCAGACAATGAGCATCTCGGCGATCTTTTTATTTGCTATTTGCATAGGTTTTTATTGAGGATGCTTCATAGAATCCTCATTATGGTTATGCTGCAAGTTTCCACCATGATTAGGCATGGCTTAGGCTAGCAGCGCTTATTTATCTAACACATACAAACTCCATGATCTTACAAGTTCCCCTTTTATTTCACACCGCTGGGATCCATAAGCAAAAGAACATGATATCAACGGGGTACAATGTATAAGTGCAATGTTGAAAACGTTCCCCATGATACATGGTTCTGCTAACTTCAACTTATAAATCGCAAGCATATACGCAACAAAGATGGACACAATGGTTCAAGTTTATTAGATGCAAGAAAGTAAAGTGTGCCATCAAGTTCGTGAGAGCTTTAATCACTAATTTTCACATAACAAGTTTAATTCGGAAGGTAGATAAAAACATGAATATACTTGGAATAGCAAATGCTAATAGGTAGGTATGGTGGACTCTTTGGAATAACTTGCTTTTAGGATTTGGATGCATGAGTGGAACTCACACTTGGTTATGGAGGCTAGCAAAAGACTAGGAGCGACCAACTAAGAGAGCAATAATGGCCATAATCATGCAGAGCAACAAAACATCATTAATCAAAGCATAAAGTGATACTACAAGTCAAAAATTAAAGGATCATAAAGGCTTACGGTGACTTGGGATAGTCATAACATGGTGTGAGCATGCGCCAAGTCAACCCAAATAAAGCATCAAAGGAGAATACCACAATACTATGCTTTAATATGCTAAAACAACGCATGATTCTTCCAAGGCACATTAAGAAATCTCAATTGTTTATAACATGTCATGCTACAACAAAGATAACTAAGCATAAAGCCAAAACAATATCAAGCATGGCATGACAAAGCATATGCCACAGTCAAAAACAAGCTCTCTTTACCACTTAAGCATGCCTTCCTACTCTTTTCCAATCCAAACCAAACTATTTGAAAACCAATGAATGAAAGATGGGGTCCAACCAATTTATTCAAGAAAACTAAGAAAACCAAGCAAACAAAAACCAAAAACAAAAAATGAAGATGCTCCAAGAACAACACAATTGTGCATGAAACAATAAAAATGAAGTGTTTGGAAGAAACCTGGGATTTTTATTAATGAAGAAAGGGATGCCTTGGGCATCCCCAAGCTTTGACGCTTGTACCTCTTGAATATTTCTTGGGGTGACACGGGGTGGCATCCCCAAGCTTGATCTTTAGTCCATTCTTCATCTCATTACATCATTCTCTCCATATACCTAAAAAATTTCCTTCACACAATCTTTATTAGCAACATTAGTGCACTCAAGATAATAAGTCTTTGGGTTCAGTTTCAACACCAATAAAACTTCCATTAAAACACAAGCTACTGTAGCACGTCCCTCAAAAAGCTCAATTCCCCAAAGAGAACCCAAAAAGGAACCAACAAGAAGCAAATGCAAATAATGGCAGAAATCTATCAAAACAGACCAGCAGGTAAAAACAAATTTTTTCGAAGACCTTCTGTTGCTCAAATATAAAAGTGTTGAACTAACAAAAGTTAGATAACAACCTGGGTCAGAAGCACAAACATTCACGCCTCAAAATGACGTACAGAGATTTTACACGAATTTTTACGGTGAAGCATAACAATCTGTTTCGGGACAGCAACTTTCCCAAGCATTACTTCTCTCTCATTAGAGGTTACTCTTGGCACAAAAAGCAAATAAAAAGGATAAGGAGCGATTATTACTGAAGTAATAACTTTCAATACTCATCTAAAACTTTTGGGTTATCTCCCAATAAGTACTTTTCTTTAACGCCTTTAAGTTAGGCATGATAGTTTGAGAAGATGCTCACATAAGAAATATGAATTGAAGTAAAAGAGATCATCAAGAGGAAAATTCAAAACACATTTAAGTCTAACTCACTTCCTATGCATAGGAATCTTGTATGCAAATAAATTCACAAAGAACAAAGTGACAGGCATAGGAAGATAAAACAAGAGTAACTTCAAAAGTTTCAGCACATAGAGAGGTGTTTTAGTACCATGAAAACTTCTATAACCATATTTTCCTCTCTCATAATAATTTTCAGTAGCCTCATGAATAAACTCAACAATATAACTATCACATAAAGTATGCTTTTCATGATCTACAAACACATAATTTTTATCAAGCTCAAAAATAGTGGGATTAAAGCCTTCAAACCCACTTTTAACAACTCTATAACAAGATGACTGATCATTTAATATAGGACCATTGTCTAGATATTTATCATAAACATTTTCTAAGAAAAAATCTTTAGTACCATGCATTTCTAAGTTAAGCACAAATAAAGGATTATCACATATAACATGAGCATAACATTCATCCTCCTTTGGTAAGCATGGGGGACTATCAAATAATGTAAGGGATAAAGAGTTACTCTCATTAGAAGGTAGGCATGTGTAGCTAATCCATTCTTCCTCCTTTTGTTCATCACTCTCCTCCTCTTTTTCATCTAATGAGCTTTTAGGTTCAGCAATTTCTTCTTCCATAGGCTCCTAATGGATTAGCTACCCATGTCTACCTTCTAATGAGAGTAACTCTTTATCCCTTACATTATTTGATTGTCCCCCATGCTTACCAAAGGAGGATGAATGTTATGCTCATGTTATCTGTGATAATCCTTTATTTGTGCCTAACTTCGAGATGCATGGTACTAAAGAGTTTTGCTTAGAATTTTTTTATGATAAAGCTATAGATGATGGTCCTGTATTGAATGATCAGTCATCGTGTTATAGAATTGTTAAAAGTGGGTTTGAAGGTTTTAATCCCACTATTTTTGAGCTTGATAAAAATTATGTGTTTGTAGATCATGAAAAGCATGCTTTTATGTGATAGTTATATTGTTGAGTTTATTCATGAGACTACTGAAAATTATTATGAGAGAGGAAAATATGGTTGTAGAAGTTTTCATGGTATTGAAACACCTCTCTATGTACCGAAAGTTTTGAAGTTACTCTTGTTTTATCTTCCTATGCCTGTCACTTTGTTCTTTGCGAATTTATTTGCATACAAGGTTCCTATGCATAGGAAGTGGGTTAGACTTAAATGTGTTCTGTATTTGCTTCTTGCTGCTCTCTTTTACTACAATTCATATTTTTTATGTGAGCATCCTCTCAAACTATCATGCCTAACTTAAAGGCGTTAAAGAAAAGTACTTATTGGGAGATAACCCAAAAGTTTTAGATGAGTCTTGAAAGTTATTACTTCAGTAATAACCTCTCCTTATCCTTTTTATTTTCTTTTTGTGCCAAGAGTAACCTCTAATGAGAGAGAAGTAATGGTTGGAAAAGTTGCTGTCCTAAAACAGATTTCTGTGCTTCACCGTAAATATTCGTGTAAAATCTAAGTACGTCCTTTTGAGGCGTGAATTTTTGTGCTTCTGCCCCAGGTTGTTATCAAACTTTCGTTAGTTTAACACTTTTCGATTTGAGCAACAGAAGGTCTTCGAAAAAATTCGGCTTTACCTGCTGGTCTGTTTTGACAGATTTCTGCCATTATTTGCATTTGCTTCTTGTTGGTTCCTTTTTGAGTTCTTTTGGGGAATTGAGCTTTTTGAGGGAAGTTCTACAGTAGCTAGTGTTTTAATGGAAGTTTTATTGATGTTGGAACTGAACCCAATGACTTATTATTGTGAGTGCACTTATGTTGCTAATAAAGATTGTGTGAAGTTTTGTATGAAGGAAAAATTTCAGGTGTATGGTTGGAATGAGTAATGAGATGAAGGATGGACTAAAGCTCAAGCTTGGGGATGCCACGTGTGTCACCCCAAGAAATATCCAAGAAGTACAAGCATCAAAGCTTGGGGATGCCCAAGGAATCCCCTTCTTCATCAATAAAAAATTCCAGGTTTCTTCCAAACACTTCATTTTTATTGTTTCATGCACAGTTGTGTTGTTCTTGGAGCATCTTATTTTTTTTTTCGTTTTGGTTTTTCGTTTACTTGCTTTTCTTAGTTTGCTTAATAAATTGGTTGGACCTCCTCTTTCATACATTGGTTTTCAAATAGTTTGGTTTGGTTTGGAAAAGAGTAGGAAAGTTCATGCTTAAGTGGTAAAGAGAGCTTGTTTTTGACTGTGGCCTATGCTTTGTCATGCCATGCTTGATATTGTTTTGGCTTTATTCTTAGTATTCTTTGTTGTAGCATGACTTGTTATAAACAATTGAGATTGCTTAATGTGCCTTGGATGAATCATGCGTTTTTTTAGCATATTAAAGCATAGTATAGTGGTATTATCCTTTGATGCTTTATTTGGGTTGACTTGGCACATGCTCACACCATATTATGACTATTCCAAGTCACCATAGCCTTTATGATCCTTTAGTTTTCAACTTGTAGTATCACTTTATGCTTTGATTAATGATGTTTTGTCGCTCTGCATGATTATGGCCATTATTGCTCTCTTAGTTTGTCACTCCTAGTCTTTTGCTAGCCTTCATAACCAAGTATGAGTTCCACTCATGCATCCAAGTCCTTAAACCAAGTTATTCCAAAGAGTCCACCATACCTACCTACTAGCATATGCTATTCCAAGTATATTCATGTTTTTGTTTACCTTCTGAATTAAACTTGTTATGAGAAAACTAGTGATTAAAGCTCTCACGAACTTGATGGCACACTTTACTTTTCTTTCCCTTAATAAACTTGAACCATTGTGTCGTCTATGTTGTATATGCTTGCACTTATTTGTTGGGGATTAGCAGAACCATGCTGTCATGGGGAACACTTTCAACATTGCACTGGTACTTTGTACCTAGTTGATATCATGCTCTTTTGTCTATGGATGTCGTCGGTGTGAAATGAAAGGGGAGCTTGTAAGTCCATGGAGTTATGTATATGTGTTAGAGAAACGCCTGGGCCGCTGGTCTAATCCATGCTGACATGGTGGAAACCTGCAGCGTAACCATAATGAGCTATCTATGAAGCATTCTTCTTATAAAAAAAGAGTCCTATATTGAGAAAAAAGAGAAAAAGAAAAAAAAGATATTATGAAAAGAGGAAAGAGAGAAAAAAAACCATATTCCCATGGTAAATAAGAAGATTGCTGAGATGCTCGTTGTCTGCTTGCCTTGTCATTTTGATATGGGGATTCTTCCGTATCATCGGGCAAGGGGTACCCTGTTGGCGGTTCACTATGATACACATGTACTTACGATGACAAGAACTTACCGGTGACTAAACTTGAGTAGCATGAGGAGCGGCCCTCGTATTCAAGGGACATGAGATTTCTAACTTATACTTCGTCAAGCATGTACACCATAGTTTGTTCACTTTAACCTTAATCACTTCAAGATGCTTATGATAGGGGCAATGAGAGCTGAAAGTACCATAATTTTTGGAAGCTCTTTATGAAACTTGAATCTCTGCTTCCTTCTATGAAGGCCTTTCTTCCACCATTATATTGAGTCTCCACCTTCTATCTTTATGCACCTACTTTGAGAGCATAGTGGCCATTCTTAGTTCTATGTGCATTGTCCTAAGACTAGTTGATTGATGCATACCTTGATATTGCTTGTTATAAACTATTTGTATCTAGTCACTCTTATGAACTTTGAAGGTGTCCTATGCATTTATATTTGCTACTCTATGACGAACAAGCTGAATGCCATTATGCTATGTTTTCTTTATGTGAAACAAACAAATGTCTTGCAAAGCATTGTTATTCATGAATCTTTTGTTTGTGCCTTTTCATGTTGCAACATAGTTTCTTTGTCTTATTGCTAGAACTTTGACTTTCATGTTATGATTGAAGTACTATGATCCCAGCTTTGAATGTTTTACAAATAGTTTGATCAAGTTTATGATGGTGCATGTCACCTAAAAAATTATTCTTTCTTTTTATCACTTACCTACTCGAGGACGAGCAGGAGTTAAGCTTGGGGATGTTGATACATTGCAAATATATTTATAATTTTTGATGTTCCATGCTTGGTTTTATCTACTTTCTTGTTTTTTGTCCACACTTTGGAGTACTTTTCATATGATTTCTTGGACTAACCTATTAACAAGAGCCATAGTGCGAGCTGCCTGTTTTCTGCTGTTTTTGGATCCAGGAAAGTCAGAAAATGAATATTCTCGGAATTGGACGGGACAAAAGCCAAAGTAATTATTTTACCGAGGGACACCTGGAGCCAGAATATGAGACGGAGAGGGGCTGGGGCCCAGCCACACGACCTAGCCGCGCGGGCTAGGCCTGGCCGCGCCAGGGGGTGGTCTGGCCGCCCCAGACACCCCCTCGGTCTCCCTCTTCGCCTATAAGATGTCTTTTGACCTAAAAACTCTAGGGGGTTCGACGTTTTTCTAGAAAAAGTTCCGCTCTGCCGCCACCACCAGATTCCACGAAACAGCACCAGAAACTCTGTTCTGGCACCCTGCTGGGACGGGGAATTGGAGGAGATCATCACCATCGCTTCTCCATCGACCATCCATGTTTCCCCCATCTATGAGTGAGTAATCCCCCGCTGTAGGCTATGGGGATGGTAGGGATTGGATGAGATCGTTCATGTAATGGCATCACATTGTTAGGGCATGGTGCCTAGTATCTTATATTAGTGCTTTTTGACTTTGTTGCGACTTGTTATGCTTAATTCTTGTCACTAGGGCCCGAGTGCCATGATTTCAGATCTGAACATGTTATTGATTAATGATGATAGTATTGTTTTTGGTCTTACCTGCAAGTTGTATACACACGTTGTTGTCCGGAACCAATGGCCCCGAAGTGATAGAAATCGAGATAACCGGAGGGAATGGCTTTGATGTGAGGATCACATGTGTTCACGGAGTGTTAATGCTTTGCTCCGGTGCTCTATTAAAAGGAGCACCTTAATTGCCAGTAGTTCCCTTGAGGCCCCTCTGCAAACGGGCTGGCAGGACAAAAGATGTTGTGCAAGTTCTCATTGCGAGCACGTATGACTATATATGGAACACATGCCTAGGATTATCTAGTACTTGGATGCTTTATCTTATTTATCTGCAATTGCCCTATGTTCTGATTGCTATGTGAATTGTCTTGTCCATGCAACGCCCGTCCATCCATCCCTATGCCTACCGCACTCGAATCCTACTATTTACTGTTGTTATTACTACTATGTTTACTTTACTATTGCTGTTACTTTACTATTCCTACTACAAAACTGTTGCTACTGAAAAATTGCTGTGAGCAAGATTGTTTCCAGGTGCAGCTGAATTGATAACTCAGTTGTTAAGGCTTATAAATATTCTTTGGCTCCCCCTGTGTCAAATCAATAAATTGGGTTTCACTTCCCTCAAAAATACTGTGATACACCCCCTATACTTGTGGGTCATCACCTGTCCATTCCTCCACATTAACATGTGATACATTGTAAACGTATCTATAATGTTTGATGTTCCATACTTTGTTTAGTATCTACTTTTTTATGTTTAGTCCACACTTTGAGGTATTTTTATACATTTTATGGAACTAACCTATTAACAAGATGCCACAGTGCTAGTTGCCCGTTTTCTGCAGTTTTTGGTTTTAGAAAAGCTGGAAAAGAAATATTCTTGGAATTGGATAGGAAAAAGCCAATGTCGATATTTTACTGGAAGACTCACAGAGCCAGAAGACGAGACGGAGAGGGGCCATGGGTTGGCCACACCACCTGGTGGCACGGGCCAGGCCAGGCCGCGCTAGGGGGTGGTGTGGGCCCCTCAGGCCTCCACCGACCTTGCCCCTCCGCCTATATATTCCTCTCGGGACGAAAACCCTAAGTACCAGATCAGATTTACAAAAAACGTTTCGCAGCGCCGCGGCCACCAAAGAGGAGATTCAGGGGATAGAAGTCTCTGTTCCGGCACCCTGCCGGGACAGGGAAGTGCCCCCGGAGCCATCTCCATCGACTCCACCGCCATCTCCATCGCCGTTGCTGACTCCCATGATGAGGAGGGAGTAGTTCTCTCTCGAGGCTAAGGGCTCTACAGGTAGCTATGTGTTCATCTCTCTCTCTATGCATGATCTTATTGAGATCATGAGCTTTGTAATCTATAGATCTATTCTACTACTCAAGTGCTTTAATGAATCTCTTCTTATCCCCACGTGTGTGAAGTTGATAGTGTGCACACCGTGTGGCACTTTGACTAAGATTACATAAATACTTATCATGAGTATAATTTGAGTTGGATGTCTCTATGAGATTGTGGTGTTTGTTGGAACCATCTAGCGTAGTTATAGCCCTACATCGTCCAACCGGAGAGTAGTTAAGGGTAGCTTAATGAACAGAAGATATTTATATGAGAGTGTTCACTAGTGAAAGTATGATCCCTAGGCCTTGTTTCTAAGCATTGAAACACCGTTTACAATCAGTTTTGTTACATGTTTTCTTGCTGCCACTCTTATATCAGATTGCAATTACCACATATAATCATCCATATTACTTGTATTTCACTATCTCTTCGTGAACTAGTCCACCTATACACCGGACAAGTGTACTGGGTGTGTTGGCAACACAAGAGACTTCTTGTATCTTGATTGTAGGGTTGCTTGAGAGGGATACCTTTGACCTCTTCCTCCCTGAGTTCGATAAACCTTGGGTGATCCACTTAAGGGAAACTTGCTGCTGTTCTACAAACCTCTGCACTTGGAGGCCCAACACTGTCTATAAGAATAGAAGCGTGTGTAGACATCAAGCTATTTTCTGGCGCAGTTTCTGGGGAGGTAAGGTAAAAGGTACTCACATCCTCTAGCTCTAAGCAATCTTCTAGTACTGTTGCTGGTGTGTGAGTGTTCGAAGTTATTTCCTTTAGATTCTGCAATTATATCTTTTTGTTTCTTGTTTTTATTTTCACTAGTTAGGCTTAATGGAAAACAACAAAAATTAGAGAGCTTTTTAGTATTTTTCCTAATGTAGAACATGAATGGTCTAAAAAGAAAATTAAAAAACCCATGGAACTTTCTTTGCATGCTAATAGCAAAGTTATTAGTATGAATTTTTTGAACACCTTTGTTACTAATGCTATGGAAATGTCTAAGCTTGAGGAAGTTAGTTTTTATGAAAATGATATTCTTAGTTCCCTAGCTTTAAAGAAGAAAATTTGCTCTGATGATACTTTATCTCCCATATGTGGTAATTCTAATGATACTTGTGATATTTTAAATCCACATACTGAAAAGCGTCCCTTTTAAAATACCTATGGAAATTGTTGAACGTGTTATGAATAACTATTATTTTGGAGATGGAACTGTCCATCCTGGTGATCATTTACTCTTTATACATGAATTATGCGGGTTGTTCAAGTGTGCAGGTATTTCAATGAACCAAGTTAAGAGGAATCTATTCTCTTTATCACTTAAGGGCAAAGCAAGGGAGTGTAATGAGCTACTAGACGATCCTCATCATTCAGAGTGGAAGGAACTTGAATCTCTCTTTTACTCTAAATTTTATCCTCCCCATGAATTTCATAAAGATAGGAATTATATTTATAATTTCATCCTCATGATGGAGAAAGTATTTCCCAAGCATGGGGAGATTGCGGTTACTAATGCTCAAATATCCCATTCATGAGCTTGCTAGTAATATTATTATTAATAATTTTTATGCAAGGCTTTCGGGACATTACAAGGACTATCTAGATACTTGTTTAGAGGGATCCTTCACAAGTAAGGAGGTCAAAGCTAAGTGGGATCTTCTTGAAACAATTCAAAGAAATACCGAAGATTGGGATAACGACAAAGGTAAAGAACTAGGTATAAACTATGAGTATGATTGCATTAAGTCTTTCGCTAAAACTGTTGATATTGAAGAGCTTAGTGCTAAATATAGTCTTGATCCTCAAATTCTTGTTGATTGTTGTAGATCCTTTGCTTCTCATATTAATGCTCCTAAAGAAAAAGGGACATGTATCATGAGCCTTTTAAAGACACTTGCATGAAAAATGAAATTGTTATTAATGATTGCAATAAACATGCTCAAACCTCTGAAAGTACTATGTCTTATAAGCATGTTAATTTTTGTGGAATACATAGATTTTGTGAGAATAATCAAATTGAAGAAGAATATTGTATCACCCATAGGAATGAAAAAACTAGAACGTGGTATAAGGCTCTAAATTATCTTGGTAAAACACTTTGTGCCCTCTGTCCTTTTATATGTGAACTTTTCTTTGAAGTGGGTCATTTCAATTTTTAATTCTTAGGCCATAATAATAGCCCTTCTAATCCAATGATTACTGCAAGTTTGTATTGTGATAACATGATCACTCCTAATCAGCATGATGAACTTACATTATTTTTGGGTTGTGAAGAATTATCAAGAAAAACTTCTTTGGTAGATATGAGTGCTTTTGATATGAATAGCGTCCTGCATGGTTGTCATCTTTATTGTGTTGATAATTTCCACACAAATACTTACATACAAAATATTATAAAAGATGATATTTTACCAAAATATGACAGGACTAATATGTGTTTTGATCTTATTAATGAAAAGAAGGAATCCTCCAAAGTTTCTTCTATTGTCTCTAACAAGAAACTAGGGTATATGGAGAAGCTCCCTTTCAAGCCTCTCCTTCCTAAAGAGGAGAAGAAAAAGAAGAATAGGAGGAGTAAAAGGAGGGAGGAAATGGTATTTCCCCTGAGCATGTTGCTCCTATTATAGTTTTTGATGAGTCTGAACTCGATGATGTTCCTATGCCTGTTACCTATAGTAGTGATCATGATTGGGAAAAGCACACTACTTTTGATATTGAAAATCTCTTTGGTACCAATTCTGAAAATGATGATATTAATAATTGTTGTACTATTAGTGCTATCCATGTTCCTTCCAATGATGATATGTTTACAAATGAATACACTTTGGAAGATAACTGTTCTATTGCTTATGATGATACTATATCTCCAATATATGATGATTACAATGAGGAATATGATATTTTCAGTCAACCTACTATTGAGGAGAAAATTAATTATGATTACAATATGCCTCCTATATTTGATGATTATGGTGATGAGAATAATAATGATAGCTATTTTGTTGAATTTGCTTCCACTACAATTAATAAGAATGACTATGTTTATGTAGGGAGTATTAATTCTTTTATGTATGTGGCTCATGATAAGAATGTTTTATGTGATAGTTATATTGTTAATTTTATTCATGATGCTACTGAAAGTTATTATGAGAGAGGGAAACATGGTTTTATGTGTCTCAACAATATTAAGTTTCCCCTCTTTATGTTAAAAATCTTGAAGTTGCACTTGTTTTGCTTTCCCATGCTTGTTGCTTTGTGCTTTCATGACTTGTTTCTTTAAAAGATTATTTTTCATAGAAAGTGGGTTAGACTTAAATTTATTCCATATTTGCTTCTTAATGCTCTCTTTAACTTCAATTCATATTTCTTATGTGAGCATCATCGAAATTATCATGCCTAGCTCAAAGGCGTTAAAGAAAAGCACTTATTGGGAGATAACTCAAATTTTTAATCAATAATTTTTTCTTTTGTTGAGTCTTGGAAGTTATTTACTCAGTTATAACCTCTCCTTATCATTTTTGTGTGGTTTTTGTGCCAATAATAACCTCTAATAAGAGAGAAATAATGCTTGGGAAAGTTGCTGTCCCGAAACAGATTTGTGTGCTTTGCTGTAAAAATTCGTGAAAAATCTCTGTATGTCGGTTTGAGCTGTAATTTTTTGTGCTTCTGCCCCAGGTTATTTTCTAACTTTATTTAGTTTAACACTTTTCGATTTGAGCAACAGAAGGGCATCGAAAAAATCGGTTTTTACCTGCTGGTCTGTTTTGACAGATTTCTGCCATTATTTGCATTTGCCTCTTAATCTCTTTCTCTTTGAGTTCTCCTTGATCATTTGAACTTTTAAAAGGAAGTGCTATAGTAGCTTGTGTTTTAATGTAAGTTTTACTTGTGTTGAAACTGAACCAAAGAACTTATTATCTTTAGTACACTAATGTTGCTAATGAAGATTGTGTGAAGTTTTGTATGAAGGAAATTTTAAAGTGTAGGGAAGAGTAATGTGATAAGATGAAGTATGGAAAAAAGCTCAAGCTTGGGTATACCACCCGTGTCACCCGAAGAAATATTTAAGAAGTACAAGCGTCAAAGCTTGGGGATGCCCAAGGCATCCCCTTCTTCATCAATAAAAATCTCAGGTTTCTTCCAAACACTTCATTTTTATTGTTCCATGCACAATTGTGTTGTTCTTGCAGCATCTTTGTTTTTGTTTTTAGTTTTCCTTTGCTTAGTTTGCTTAAATAAGTTGGTTGGATCTCAACACAATTCTTTTGGAGAGAGACACACCTCGTTATTCATTGCCTAGAACACTCTAGTTTTCACTCTTATTGTTCTGCGAGTGTTCTCCTTTGCTAGCACTGCGTTTAGCTTTATTTTTTGACTGGTGTTGGAAAAGAGTAGGAAGTTTCATTCTTATAGTGGTATAAAAGGAGCTTGTTTTTTACTGTGGCCTAGACTTTATCATGTCATGCTTGATATTGCTTTGCCTTTATGCTTAGTGATTATTGTTATAGCATGACTTGTTACAAATAATTGAGATTGCTTAATGTGCCTTGAAAGAATCATGTGTTGTTTTAGCATATAAAAGCATAATATTGTGGTATTATCCTTTGATGCTTTATTTGGGTTGACTTGGCGCATGCTCACACCATGTTAAGACTATACCAAGTCACCATAACCTCTATGATCATTTAGTTTTTGACTTGTAATATCACTTTATGCTTTAATTGATAATGTTTTGTCGCTTTGCATGAGTATAGCCATTATTGCTCTCTTAGTTGGTCGCTCCCAGTCTTTTGCTAGCCTCCACATGTACCAAGTATGAGTTGCACTCATGCATCCAACTCCAAATAAAACCAAGTTATTCCAAAAAGTCCACCATACCTACCTATTAGCATTATTGCTATTCCAAGTATATTCATGTTTTTATCTACCTTCCGAATTAAACTTGTTATGTGAAAATTAGTGATTAAAGCTCTCACGAACTTGATGGCACACTTTACTTTATTGCACTTAATAAACTTGAACCATTGTGCCCATCTATGTTGCGTATATGCTTGCTCTTTGTAAGTTGTGAATTAGCAGAACCATGTTATCATGGGGAACGCTTTCAACATTGCACTTTATTTAGTTGATATCATGTTCTTTTGCTTAAGGATCCCGGCAGTGTGAAATGAAAGGGGAGCTTGTAAGGCTCATGGAGTTCGTATATGTGTTAGAGAAATGCATGGGCGGCTAGTCTAAGCCATGCCTAATCATGGTGGAAACCTGCAGCATAACCATAGTGAGCAATCTGTGAACCATCCTCAATAAAAAAAGAGAAAAAAAGAAAAAAATCTATGCAAATAGGAAAGAAAAAAAGAGACCCTATGCAAATAGGAAATAAAAGGATCGCTGAGATGCTCATTGTCTACTTGCCTTGTCATTTTTATATGGGGAATCTGCCGTATCATCAGGTAAGGGGTACCCTGTTGGCGGTTCTCTATGATACACATGTACTTATAATGACAAGAACTTACCTGTGACTAAAGTTGAGTAGCATGAGGAACGATACTCGTAAGCAAGGGGCATGAGATTTTCAGCTTATAACTTGTCAAGGATATCATCATATTTGTTCACTTTAACCTTAATCACCTAGAGATGCTTATGATAGGGGCAATGAGAGCTGAAAGCTAATAAGTACCATAATTTTTGGAAGCTCTTTATGAAACTTGAATACCTGCTTCCTTCTATGAAGGGCCTTTCTTTTAGTTTTATGTTGATTCTCCATCTTCTATCTTTATGCACCTATTGAGAGAGCATAGTGGTCATTCTTGGTTTAATGTGCATTGTCCCAAAACTTGTTGATTGATTCATAACTTTGATATTGCTTGTTCTTAAATTATTTGTATCTAGTCACCCTTATGAACTTTGAAGGTGTCCTATGCATTTATGTTTTTCTACACTATGAGGGACAAGCTAAATACCATTCTCATTATGTTTTCTATATGTGAAACAAACAAACGTCTTTCAAAGAATTATTATTCATGAATATTTTGTTTCTACCTCTTCATGTTACAACATAGTTGCTATGTCTTATTGTTAGAACTATGTCTTTCATGTCTATGTTAGAGTACTATGATCCCAGCTATCAATGTTTTACAAATACCTTGATCAAGATTGTGATGGTGCATGTCACCTCAAAAATTATTTTTTTGTCACTTACCTACTCGAGGACGAGCAGGAGTTAAGCTTGAGGATGTTGATACGTTGTAAACGTATCTATAATTTTTGATGTTCCATGCTTGTTTAGTATCTACTTTCTTATGTTTAGTCCACACTTTGAGGTATTTTTATACATTTTCTGGAACTAACCTATTAACAAGATGCCACAGTGCCAGTTGCATGTTTTCTGCTGTTTTTGGTTTCAGAAAAGCTGAAAAAGAAATATTCTCGGAATTGGACCGGGCAAAAGCCAAAGTTGATATTTTACCCGAAGACTCATGGAGCCAGAAGACGAGACGGAGAGGGGCCAGGGGCTAGCCACACCACCTGGTGGCGCGGGCTAGGCCAGGCCACGCCAGGGGGTAGTGTGGGCCCCTCAGGCCTCCACCAACCTTGCCTCTGCCTATATATTCCTCCCAAGACGAAAACCCTAAGTACCAGATCAGATTTCCACAAAAAGCTCTGCAGCACCGCTGCCACCGAAGAGGAGATTCGAGGGACATAAGTCTCTGTTCTGACACCCTGCCGGGACAGGGAAGTGCCCCTAGAGCCATCTCCATCGACTCCACCACCTTCTCCATCACCGTTGATGACTCCCATGATGAGGAGGGAGTAGTTCTCTCTCGAGGCTAAGGGCTCTATGGTAGCTATGTGTTCATCTCTCTCTCTATGCATGATCTTATTAAGATCATGAGCTTTGTAATCTATAGATCTATTCTGCTACTCAAGTGCTTTAATGAATCTCTACTTATCCCCATGTGTGTGAAGTTGACAGTGTGCACACCGTGTGGCACTTTGGCTAAGATTACATAAATACTTATCATGAGTATAATTTGAGTTGGATGTCTCTATGAGATTGTGGTGTTTGTTGGAACCATCTAGCACTCAAGCTGATAGTGAGGGGTTATCTAGATGGGGAATACAAACTTTAAGGTGTGCTGTTATAGCCCTACGTCGTCCAACCGGAGAGTAGTTAAGGGTAGCTTAATGAAGAGAAGATAATCAGTTCTGTTACATGTTTGCTTGCTGCCACTCTTATATCAGATCGCAATTACCATATATCATCCATATTACTTGTATTTCACTATCTCTTCACCGAACTAGTGCACCTATACACCTGACAAGTGTATTGGGTGTGTTGGGGACACAAGAGACTTCTTGTATCTTGATTGCAGGGTTGCTTGAGAGGGATACCTTTGACCTCTTCCTCCCTGAGTTCGATAAACCTTGGGTGATCCACTTAAGGGAAACTTGTTGTTGTTCTACAAACCTCTGCACTTGGAGGCCCAACACTGTCTACAAGAATAGAAGCGTGCATAGACATCAAGCTATTTTCTGGCGCAGTTTCTGGGGAGGTAAGGTAAAAGGTACTCACATCCTCTGGCTCTAAGCTATCTTCTAGTACTGTTGTTGGTGTGTGAGTGTTCTAGCATGTTCTCCTTCATGCTGGAATTATTGCATGACCTATGTGGAATGTTCTTCTTCGAATTAGCCCTTTTTTACTACTATTGGGCATGTTCTCCTTCGTGCTGGCATTATTGCTGGACCTCAGCGGCGTGTTCCACTCCAAATTAGCATTTTTATGCTACCACTGGGTGTGGTATCCTCCGTGCGTGCCATCTTAGCTTTTTTTCTACCACTCCTGGGTGTGTTCACCACTGTGCTCGCCCTCTTAGCGTTTTTTCGGCTATCATTTGGTGTGGGATTTTGAGTGGATCTCAAGGGTGTACTCTGCGGTGTGGTGCCTTTTTTCATGCGACTCTTGGGCGTACTCTTCTCCAGCGTGGTCTCCTTGGTGATGTTCTTCGTTGAGGTGCCCTTTTTGGGGATGCTCTTCCTGCTCCTCTTTATGATGCTCCTTTGTAATACTTTCCTCTATTCGAAGCTACCCTCAGTCACACAATCCTCAGTGATGCCATGGATCAGGTCACGCATGCCTTCTACAAGTCCATCATCTCTATTATAGAAATCCAATTCTTTTCCAACCATTTGCACTATCAAGTGGATGTACACTTCACCTCTATAATGTTTACTTGTAAATGGTACGGCTAAATCACTGGTATCTTCTAGTTTTATAGCCTTTTTTCTCAGTAACAAAAATATACCAATTGTGCTACCTAGGAGGACCCCCACGACACCTTCACACGTAACGATGCCATCAGGTCAGATAACTCTACCACTTTAGGATCGTATCTGCCAAGGATTATATCAATATCGTCATAGAATTTTTCTATGTCATCATCTAATTTTGCAGTAAACTACACGACACCGATATGAATGATTACTTTGCCATCATCAGGTTCTGCAGGATCAAAACCTCCGCGAGGTTCAAGAGGTGGAGCGGCACCATTAGACCCAGCCACGATGCCACTATCACCATCACTAGCATCATCGGTAGCTGGAGCAACCTCGGTGAAGTATCAGGATGAGGAGCAAGGAGAGGGCCCTTAGCAGCGGGAGCTACAATACCCGGTGGACAGGCAGGGCCACGGCTAACGGTAGCCACAATAGGAGTAGCTACTGCCATGCCACATCGATGATCAGGAGCAGTTCCCACAACAGTGGTGCTTCGAGTGCTAGTAGAGTCCACACCATGAGCTAGCTCCAGACCAGTGATGACCCACAAGTATGGGGGGTGTATCGCAGTATTTTCTATAAGTAAGAGTGTCGAACCCAATGAGGAGCAGAAGGTGCTGGCGAGTGGCTAGGAGCAGGAATTCTCTGTAAATACTTAGCAAACGGATTTTTAGGGTTTTTTGATAATGCTGGTAAATAAAGTACGAGTAAATAAAATATAATAAGAATAAATGCAGCAAGTGGCCCAATCCTTTCTATAGCAAAGGACAAGCCGGTTGTATTACTTAAGATGACCAAACGTTCTCGAGGACACATGGGAATATCGTCAAGTGCTTTCACTTCATATAGTTGATTAATCCCCTTTAGTTTGCTAAGTGTTGTGTGGGTGAACCTGTGCTAATGTACCGACCTTCCTAGGACTAATACATACTTGTGATTATACCCCTTGCAAGCATCTGCAAGTACAATAAAGTAATTAAGGTTAAAACCTAACCACAGCTTTAAACTCTAAGACCCTGACATCCCTTGTGCAATGGTTTCCTAACGGGGGTTCAGGTTTCTATCACTCCGGCAACCCCTACGATTAGTAGCCAAATACACAATGCATTCCCCTAGGCCCATATAGGTGAAGTGTCATGTAGTCCATGTTCACATGACACCACTAGAAGAAGTACACCACAACTTAAATATCAAACCATTGAATCTTTCTCAACACAATTCCACTACTAACAACATGACTTCTCCCATGTCCTCAAGAACAAAACGAACTAATCACAAGACATCATATGGATCATGATCATAGATGAAATAATGTTAAGTAACAATCTGAACATAAACAATAATTCAATGGTTCACTCAATAGCATCAACTACAAGTAGTAATCAACACCGGGCAAGTTTCTCCTAAGAACTATGCAAGATTCAACCCAATTGTTACAGCGGTATGAAGTGGTGATGATGGTGCTGGTGGAGATGATGGTGGTGATGATGATGATCCCGATGAAGTCCAGCTTGATGGTGGTGTTGATGGCGATGATCTCCCCTCTCCGGGAAGGAATTCCCCCGGCAGAATTTTGTCTACCAGAGAGATCTTTCTCTCTTAGTGTTTTCCGCCCCGCAGAGGCGGTGGAATCTTTCTGTGGTCGCTCCCCGAGTCTTAGGGTTTCGGGAGGATAATATACGCCAGAGGGGAGAGCAAGGGTGGACCAAGGCGGCCACACCACCTGGTGGTGCGGCCTAGGGTGGCCCACGCCAGGGGGTGTGTGGGCCCCCTGTGGCCCATCTCCACTTCCCCTTCTGGCTTTCTTCGTCTTCTGGAAAAATAGGATTTTCCATGTATTTTCCCGGATTTTCTGATCTTCACGAATTTTGCCTCCAAACAGCACCTTTTCTATCAGAATCCTGACTACAGCGGTTCATGCTCCAAAAGTCATCAATCAATGAAAAACAGATGAAATAACATAAGTATCATCTCTTAATATGAAATATATCAATGAATAGCAGTAAATTATGATATAGACTAGTGGTGCAAAATGGACGTATCAACTCCCCCAAGCTTAGACTTCGCTTGTCCCCAAGCGAAACTGAACTCAATAAACATGACCTCAGGTTTATGGAGTGAAGAGTCGATAAAAGAATACGGACAAGAAGCATCACGTTCATCAATACATAAGTCATAAAAGAAGACAACTCACTATTATATAACTTAACTTGCAATAAGTAAAGGAAACACAATAAAGATATAAAGTAAATCATAATTGGTAATGGCAAACTTAGCTCTTGATCGAAGAATAGTTGACAATTTGCTGGAGTTCACAAATAACTGATTTTCAATGATGGCTTTCAAAGTAGTAGACACTAAGATAAGAGAAAAGTGCAAAACAAGGAACATAAGAAAAATGATTGAATAAATCATCATATGAATGAATGAAACACAACAACTCAAAATACTTGCTGAGGTAGAAGGGAATAGGTTTACTGACTCAACTAAAAAATAAAAGAAAGGCCCTTCGTAGAGGGAGGCAGGGATTTCAAGTTTCATAAAGAGCTTCCAAAAATTATGGTACTTATTAGCTTTCAGCTCTCATTGCCCCTATCATAGGCATCTTTAGGTGATTAAGGTTAAAGTGATCAAATATGAGGATATGCTTGACAAGTTGTAAGTTGAAAACCTCATGTCTTCTGAATATGAGGGCCGCTCCTCATGCTACTCAAGTTTAGTCATCGGTAAGTTCTTGTCATAGTAAGTACATGTGTATCATAGAGAACCGCCAACAGGGTACCCCTTGCCCGATGATACGGAAGAATCCCCATATCAAAATGACAAGGCAAGCAGACAACAAGCATCTCAACAATCTTCTTATTTACCATGGGAATATGGTGCTTTTTTCTCTCTTTCCTCTTTTATCATCTCTTTTTTTCTCTTTTTCTCAATCTCTATCTATTTTTTATAAGAAGAATGCTTCATAGATGCTCATTATGGTTACCCTGCAGGTTTCCACCATGACAGCATGGATTAGACTGACGGCCCAGGCGTTTCTCTAACAGACATACATAACTCCATGGACTTACAAGCTCCCCTTTCATTTCACACCGACGACATCCATAGACAAAAGAACATGATATCAACTAGGTACAAAGTACCGGTGCAATGTTGAAAGCGTTCCCCATGACATCATGGTTCTGCTAATTCACAACTTACAAAGCGCAAGCATATACGCAACATAGATGGGCACAATGGTTCAAGTTTATTAAATGCAAGAAAGTAAAGTGTGCCATCAAGTTCGTGAGAGATTTAATCACTAATTTTCACATAACAAGTTTAATTTGGAAGGTAGATAAAATAAGAATTTACTTGGAATAGCAATAATGCTACTAGGTAGGTATGGTGGACACCAATGGCATAGGTTTTGGTTTAAGGATTGGATGCACGAGAAGCATTCCCTCTCAATACAGGTTTTTGGCTAGCAAGGCTGGGTAGCAAGCATAAGAGTTGAAGGAAACAAACAAGCATACAAGTGATAAAAACAAACATGCAATCTTCCTTGGAAGCACAAAAGATCTTAACTAGAGAATACTAAACTTATGAGCAAATCAAGAAAGAAAGATGATGAAATTATATTTCTTTAGAGTACTTTTATCTTTTTCATTCAATTCTCAAAATAGTGTTGCTACTGACCGAGCCAGGTTTGCCAAAACCAACTAAATTAACTCAATGATCCCAAAGTGATACCAATACTAATGAAAAGATCAATCATATAACCATGAATTGAAAACTAAAATAATATATGCAAAAGAGTAAATGATAGAACTTCTCATTAATATTGCATAACAGCAACTCACACCAAGGGATACATAGATATCTAACAAGAGGGGGAAACTTCCATAATGCAAACCATCCTACATGATAACTTCTCTATTCATGATATGACTCTACTAAAAAGGTAAAAAGATAGAAGATAGTGATGTGATACCGCGGCACTCCCCCAAGCTTGGAACAAACCAAGGGGATGCCAAAACCTGATGACTAATTACTCCTTCGGTGGTGGTGGTATTCTCTCGTCATTGTCCGACTTCCAAGGTAAGGGCTCCCCATCAACAAAGGACATCGTGGTCTCTAGCATCCTAAAACTTGCAGCAGCACTTATGCATTTAAACCTAACCTCATACTCATAGTTTAGATTTTGAATGTCGTAGAGTTGTGCTTGCAGTTGGTTGGTTGTTTGGTGGAGTGAGAGAACTTCATCCTTGAGCTCAGCAGTCTCCTTTTGGTGCTCGGCGATGAGTTCGGAACAAGTCTTATGGATGATATCCACTTCGTGTTCCGCCATCTTCTTGTACCTAAAAACTTATTGCTCTAGTGCTTCCAGCATGTCCTCTAGACTTCCTTCACCTTTAGGACCTTGAACCTCTTTTATCCGTACCTCCCCATCTTCAAGCAACAACTTCTTGGGATGAATCTCAACTCTCTCATGTATGGGTTGATGATATCCGCTGAGGAATCATCCTTGGCTGATCCAGAAGAAGATATTGTGGCTCCAAATCTGGGACTCCACCTATCAGAAACAGACCGAAACAAAAACACGATGAGAACACGATATACGAACCTCGAGGGATCCGGAGGATTATATATTACGAAGTTTTACAACAAAAGGAAGGTGCTGGGAGAAAACAGGTCGAAGACGGAGGCCGAGGTGGCCACACCACCTGTTGGCATGGCTAGGGGGCCCGCGCCAGGGGGTGGTGTGACCCACCCTGGCTCCATTTCCGTCCCTCTTTCGCTTCGTAGCTTTCCTTGTTGGATAAAGACTCCAAAAATACAACTGGATAGAATTTTCGCGGGACTTTTCTTACCAGAACTGTTACCTATTCGAAAACGGACTCTGCAGGTCTCTGAATTTGGCATTTAGTAGATTTTTCGGAGTCACCACTTGAATAACATCAATATATTCATCTTCATACTCATATTGCTCGAGTCATGAAACTTTTCCCTATCTTATTACACCATTTTCTCCACTAACCTAGAAATTTCTTTCAAACAAACTTCACACATTTCTCATTAGCAACATTAGTGTAAGCGTAGTAATAAACCTTTTAAGTCCAATTTCAACTGAAATCCATCAAAACATAAGCTACTGTAGCAACTCCTTCCGAAAACCCAAAAAGAATTCAAAAAGGAAATCGACTTAAGAAGCAAATGCAAGAGTGACAAAATCTGTCAAAACAGACCAGCAGGGAAAGATCATTTTTTTCTAAAATCTTCTGTTGCTCAAATCAAAAAGTGCAAAACTAACGAAAGTTAAATAGTAACCTAGGGCAGAAGCACAAAAAATTACAGCTCAATCCGACATACAGAGATCTCTCACGAATTTTACGGTGAAGCACAATTTTTTTTTCGGGACAGCAACTTCCCCAAATCTTACTTCTCTCTCATTAGAGGTTGATCTTGACACAAAAACCAAACAAAAAGGATAAGGAGAGGTTATTACCGAAGTAATAACTTCCAAGACTCAAAGAAACAAAAACAAACTGAAAGCAAGAATATAATGGGTTGTCTCCCAAAAAGCTCTTTCTTTATAGCCATTAAGATGGGCATGATAATTTCAATGAAGCTCACATAAGAATATGAATTGAAATGAAAGAGAGCATTAAGAAAAAAAAATATACATGTTTAAGTCTAACCCACTTCATATGTAAGGGAATTTTGTAAGAGAATAAATTGTTGAAACCAGAAACTGCAAGCATAGGAAGGCAAAACAAGTGCAACATAAAGACTTTAAGCATAAAATGAGGAAACTTGATATTATTGAGATGCATAAGAACAGTCTTCCCTCTCTCATAATAACTTTCAGTATCATGCATAAATTTAATGATATAACTATCATAAGAACCATTATAGCAATGATCACTTATCCTAATAGAAAACACAGGGGCACTATCTCTCATAACACTACTTTGTGAAACAATATTAGGGATATCCTTACAGAGGATAGTGTGTCCATCTTCTTCATATTTAGTGACAAAATCTTTCAAATTTTCTATTATAGGTTCATCATCAATTTGTTTATCTGGCTCAACAACTTTATTTGTACTTTCATTAACCATACAAGCTATTATAGAATGTTCCTTTACTTTAACTGGGAAAGGTATTTTCTCAATGTAAGGTTCAGGTAAAACATGATTAGCAGTATAAACTTAAGTTTTTCTTGCAGGAACACACTTAGCAACATCTTTATAAGGTGCATGATACTTATTCCATTTCTTTTTAGGCACTTCAATATAGGAAGAAAAAGCCTTAAAATAAGTTGCAATAGCTTGAGAGTCTAGACCATAAGCATTTTTAATATTTTGAAAGTCATCAGTTCCCATAAAAGATTCAATGCATTCATAATCATAATTTATACCTGACTTCCTTCCTTTGTCATTCTCCCATGCTTTAGCATTATCTTGAATACGGTCTAGAAGATCCCATTTAGCTCTTCTTCCATGCCAGTGAATGATCCAGCACAAGAAGCATCGAATAAATCCTTCTCATGTAGAGGGAGCCTTGCATAAAAGTTATTGATAATAATATTGTTGGGGAGCTCATGTATGGGACATTTGAGCATTAGTAACTTCAATCTCCCCCAAGCTTGAGATGTACTCTCTCCATCAAGAGGCCAAAAGTTGTATATTTGATTCCGATCTTTCTGAATCTCACTAGGACGGTAAAATTTGGAATAAAAGTGAGGTACTATTTCCTCCCATTCAAGAGCTTGATCATTCTTCAGCAGCTTATACCAGTCTTCAGCTCTTCCTTTTAGTGATAATGAGAATAACTTCTTCTTAACTTGATCTGTAGTAATACCTACACACTTGAACAACCCACATAATTCGTGTATAAAGAGTAAATGATCACCGGGATGGATAGTTCCATCTCCAACATAATAGTTATCCATAACACGATCAATAATTCTTGTAGGAATTTTAAAAGTATCATTCTCAGCAGGTGGTGGTTCATCTACTACCTTAGCAGTGGTAGTAGCATTACAAAATAAGAAACTCAGCGAATTATCCATAATGAAAATAAAGCAACTAACAGAAGTAAACAATACTCACAGTAGAAGTTTCCTTTACCAGTTTCACTCTCCAATAGTGCT
Organism: Avena insularis; assembly: GCA_023614405.1. NCBI lineage: Eukaryota > Viridiplantae > Streptophyta > Magnoliopsida > Poales > Poaceae > Avena > Avena insularis. The sequence continues at coordinate 126,666,184 of CM042686.1, read as the reverse complement.
TCACTCCCCGGCAACGGCGCCAGAAAATAGTCTTGATGACCCACAAGTATAGGGGGTGTATCGCAGTATTTTCAATAAGTAAGAGTGTCGAACCCAACGAGGAGCAGAAGGTGCTAGCCAGTGGCTAGGAGCAGGAATTCTCTGTAAATACTTAGCAAATGGGTTTTTAGGGGTTTTTGATAATGCAGGTAAATAAAGTATGAGTAAATAAAAGACAATAAGAATAAATGCAGCAAGTGGCCCAATCCTTTCTTTAGCAAAGGACAAGCCGGTTGTATTACTTAAGATGACCAAACATTCTCGAGGACACATGGGAATATCGTCAAGTGCTTTCGCTTCATATAGTTGATTAATCCTCTTTAGTTTGCTAACTATTGTGAGGGTAAACTTGTGTTAATGTACCGACCTTCTTAGGACTAATACATACTTGTGATTATACCCCTTGCAAGCATCCGCAAGTACAAGAAAGTAATTAAGGTTAAAACCTAACCACAACTTTAAACTCTAAGACCCTGATACGACCATTTTGCATCACTATTCTATGTCATAATTCACTATTATTCATTGATATATTTAATATTGAGAGGTGATACTTATGTTATTTCATATGTTTTTGCATGGTTGATGACTTTTGGAGCATGGACCGCTACAGTCAGGATTCTGATGGAAAAGGTGCTGTTTGGAGGCAAAATTCGCGAACATCAGAAAATCCAGGAAAATATACGGAAAATCCTATTTTTCCAGAAGACGAAGGATGCCATAAGAGGGAGTGGAGATGGGCCACAGGGGGCCCACACCACCCCTGGCGCGGGCAGCCCTAGGCCGCACCAGCAGGTGGTGTGGCCGCCCTGGCCCACCTCTGGCTCTCCCCTCTGGCGTATATCATCCTCCTGAAATCCTAAGAATCGGGGAGCAACCACAGAAAGATTCCGCCGCCTCTGTGGGGCAGAAAACACCAAGAGAGAAAGATCTCTCTGGCAGACAGATTTCTACCGGGGGAATTCCTTCCCGGCGAGGGGAGATCGTCGCCATCAACACCACCATCAAGCTGGACTTCATCGGGATCATCATCATCATCATCACCACCATCATCACCATCAGCACCCTCATCACCATCTCCATATTGCTGTAACAATTGCGTTGAATCTTGCATAGTTCATAGGGGAAACTTTCCCGATGTTGATTACTCTTTGTAGTTGATGCTATTGAGTGAACCATTGAATTATTGTTTATGTTCAGATTGTTATACATCATTATTCCATCTCTAATCATGATCCATATGATGTCTTGTGAGTAGTTCGTTTTGTTCTTGAGGCATGGGAGAAGTCATGTTGTTAGTAGTGGAGTTGTGTTGAGAAAGATTCAATAGTTTGATATTTAAGTTGTGGTGTACTTCTTCTAGTGGTGTCATGTGAACGTCGACTACATGACACTTCACCTATATGGGCCTAGGGGAATGCATTGTGTATTTGGCTACTAATCGTAGGGGTTGCCGGAGTGACAGAAACGTGAACCCCCATTAGGAAACCATTGCACAAGGGACGTAAGGGTCTTAGAGTTTAAAGCTGTTGTTAGGTTTTTACCTTAATTACTTTCTTGTACTTACGGATGTTTGCAAGGGGTATAATCACAAGTATGTATTAGTCCTAGGAAGGTTGGTACATTAGCACAGGTTCACCCACACAACACTTAGCAAGCTAAAGAAGATTAATCAACTATATGAAGCGAAAGCACTTGACTGTCTTCCCATGTGTCCTCGAGAATGTTTGGTCATCTTAAGTAATACATCCGGCTTGTCCTTTGCTGCATAATGGATTGGGCCACTTGCTGCATTTATTCCTACTGTCTTTTATTTACTCGTACTTTGTTTACTTGCTTTATCAAAAACCCCTAAAAATCCGTTTGCTAAGTATTTGCAGAGAATTCCTGATCCATACCACTTGCCAAAGACGCTCCTCGTTGGGTTCGACACTCTTACTTATCGAAAATACTGCGATACACCCCTATACTTGTGGGTCATCAAGACTATTTTAAGCGCCGTTGCGGGAGTGAAGCGCTATTAGAGAGTGGAACTGGTAAAGGAAACTTCTCTGTGAGTATTGTTTATACGCTAGTTGCTTTATTTTTGTTATGGATAATTCGCTGAGTTTCTTATTTGGAAATGCTACTACCACTGCTAAGGTAGTAGATAAGCCACCACCTGCTGAGAATGATGTTTTCAAAATACCTACAAGAATTATTGATCGTGTTATGGATAACTACTATGTTGGGGATGGAACTGTCCATCCCAGTGATCATTTACTCTTTATACACGAATTATGCGGGTTGTTCAAGTGTGCAGGTATTACTATAGATCAAGTTAAGAAGAAGTTATTTTCATTATCACTAAAAGGAAGAGCTGAGGAATGGTATAAGCTGCTGAAGAATGGTTAAGCTCTGGAATGGGAGGAAATAGTGCCTCTCTTTTATTCAAAGTTTTATCCTCCTAGTGAGATTCATAAAGATCGGAATCAAATATACAACTTTTGGCCTCTTGATGGAGAGAGTACAGCTCAAGCTTGGGGGAGATTGAAGTTACTAATGCTCAAATGTCCCATTCATGAGCTCCCCAACAATATTATTATCAATAATTTTTATGCAAGGCTCCCTCTACATGACAAGGATTTATTGGATGCTTCTTGTGCTGGATCATTCACTCGTATGGAAGAAGAAGCTAAATGGGATCTTCTGGACCATATTCAAGACAATGCTGAAGCTTGGGAGAATGACAAAGGTAGAAAGTTAGGTATAAATTATGATTATGAATGCATTGAATCTTTTATAGGAACTGATGACTTTCAAAATATTAAAAATGCTTATGGTCTAGACTCTCAAGCTATTTCTTCTTATTTTAAGGCTTTTGCTTCCTATATTGAAGTGCCTAAAAAGAAGTGGAATAAGTATCATGAACCTTATAAAGATATTGCTAAGAGTGTTCCTACAAGAAATACTGAAGGTTATACTGCTAATCATGTTTTACCTAAACCTTACATTGAGAAAATGCCTTTCCTAGTTAAGATAAAGGAGCACTCTATGATAGCTAGTATGGTTAATGAAAGTACAAGAAAAGTTGTTGAACCTGATAAACAATTGGTTGATGAACCTATAATATCAAATGTGAAAGACTTTGTTACTAAGTATGAAAAAGAGGGACACACTATCATTTGTAAGGATACCTCTAATATTGTTTCACATAGTAGTGTAATCAGAGCTAGTATTCCTGTGTTTTCTGTTAGAATAAGCGATCAGTGCTATGATGGTCCTTGTGATAGTTATATTGTTAAGTTTATGCATGATACTGAAAGTTACTATGAGAGAGATAAAAGTGTTCTTATGCATCTCAATAATATCAAGTTTCCTCGTTTTATGCTGAAAGTTTTTATGTTACACTTCTTTTGCCTTCTTATGCAAGTAGCCTCTGGTTTCAACAACTTGTTTGTTTACAAAATTCCCTTGCATAGGAAGTGGGTTAGACTTAAACGTGTGTATTTTTGCTTCTTAATGCTCTCTTTTTCTTCAATTCATATTCCTATGAGAGCATCTTCAAAATTATCATGCCCATCTTAATGGCTATAAAGAAACAGCTTTTTGGGAGACAACCCAATTTGTTTTTGCTTTCAGTTTATTTTTGTTTCTTTGAGTCTTGGAAGTTATTACTTCGGTAATAACCGCTCCTTATCCGTTTTGTTTGGTTTTTGTGTCAAGATCAACCTCTAATGAGAGAGAAGTAAGATTTGGGGAAGTTGCTGTCCCGAAACAGATTTTTGTGCTTCACCGTAAAAATTCGTGAGAGATCTCTGTATGTCGGACTGAGCTGTAATTTTTTTTGCTTCTTCCCCAGGTTGTTATTTAACTTTAGTTAGTTTTGCACTTTTTGATTTGAGCAACATAAGATTTTCTAAAAAATTGATATTTACCTGCTGGTCTGTTTTGACAGATTTTGCCACTCTTGCATTTGCTTCTTTATTCGATTTCCTTTTTAAATTCTTTTTGGGTTTTCGGAAGGAGTTGCTTCAGTAGCTTATGTTTTGATGGTTTTCAGTTGAAGTTGGACTCAAAAGGTTTTATCACTTCACTTATGCTAATGTTGCTAATGAGAACTGTGTGAAGTTTTGTGTGAAAGAAATTTCCAGGAAGTGGAGATAATGGTGTAATAAGGAAGAGAAGGGTTTTATGACTCAAGTAATAAGTGTATGAAGATGAAGATATTGATGTTATTCAAGTAATGACTCTGGAAGAATCCACTAGATACCAAATTCAGAGACCTGCAGAGTCTGTTTCCAAATAGGTAACAGTTTTGGTAAGAAAAGTTCCACGAAAACACAATCCAACTATATTTTTGCAGTTTTTAGTCAATAAGGAAAGCTACGAAGCAAAAGAGGGATGGAAACGGAGCTCTCACACCACCCTGTGGCGTGGGCCCTCCCCTGGCCGCGCCACCAGGTGGTGAGTCCACCCCGGACTCCACCTCTGACTCGTTTTCTCCCAGTATCTTCCTTTTGATATGAAACTTCGTAATATATAACCCCCTGGATCCCCCGAGGTTTGTATATCATGTTTTCATTGTGTTTTAGTTTCGATCTGTTTCTGCCAGGACATACTCTTTGAAAGATTAGAAGCACCATGGTGTCCGCCAAGGATAAAGGAAAGGAGTCCATGGAGGAAGATCTCCAAGACCCCAAGCAGGGGCTGGTTCCTTTAGTCTCTTGCCCTGCATCAATGGAAGCCCTACGAGTCACTATGGAGTTCTGCGATAAGTACCGAGACTTGTAGAGGAAGGTGGACATGCTTCAATGGGAGAATAATAGGCTTCGCAAGATGCTGGAAGATTTCCTCACGTCAACTAAGAAAATATACCACCACCACCAAAGGAGTAATTCATCATCAGGTTTGGCATCCCCTTGGTTTGTTCCAAGCTTGGGGAGTGCCGCGGTATCACATCACTATCTTCTATCTTTTTACCTTATTAGTAGAGTCATATCATGAATAGAGGAGTTATTATGTAGTATGGTTTGCATTATGGAAGTGTCCCCTCTCTCGTTAGATATGTATCCCTTGGTGTGAGTTGCCGTTATGGAATATTAATGAGAAGTTCTATCTCTTCACTCTTTTGCATAGCTTATTTTAGTTTTCAATTAGTTGTTGTATGATTGATCTTGTTGTTAGTATTGGTATCACTTTGGGATCATCGAGTTAAGTTAGTTGGTTTTGGCAAAACTGGCTTGGTCAGTACCAACACTATTTTTGAGAGTTGAATGAAAAAGATAGAAGTACTCTAGAGAAAAAAATTCATCATCTTTCTTTCTTGATTTGCTCATAAGTCTAGTATACTCTAGTTAAGATCTTTTGTGCTTCCAAGGAAGATTGCATGTTTGTCTTTATCACTTGTATGTTTGTTTGTTTCCTTCAACTCTTGTACTTGCTACCCAGCCTTGCTAGCCAAAAACCTGTACTGAGAGGGAATTCTTCTCGTGCATCCACTCCTTTAAACCAAAACCTTTGCCATTTGTGTCCACCATACCTACCTAGTAGCATTATTGCTATTCCAAGTAAATTCTTATTTTATCTACCTCCCAAATTAAACTTGTTATGTGAAAATTAGTGATTAAAGCTCTCACGAACTTGATGGCACACTTTACTTTCTTGCACTTAATAAACTTGAACCATTGTGCTCACCTATGTTGCGTTTATGCTTGCGCTTTGTAAGTTGTGAATTAGCAGAACAATGTTGTCATGGGGAACGCTTTCAACATTGCACTGGTACTTTGTATCTAGTTGATATCATGTTCTTTTGTCTATGGATGTCATCAGTGTGAAATGAAAGGGGAGCTTGTAAGTCCATGGAGTTATGCATATGTGTTAGAGAAACGCCTGGGCCACTGGTCTAATCCATGCTGACATGGTGGAAACCTGCAGCGTAACCATAATGAGCATCTATGAAGCATTCTTCTTATAAAAAAGAGTCCGATATTGAGAAAAGGAGAAAAAGAAAAAAAAGATTATGAAAAGAGGAAAGAGAGAAAAAAGCACCATATTCCCATGGTAAATAAGAAGATTGCTGAGATGCTTGTTGTCTGCTTGCCTTGTCATTTTGATATGGGGATTCTTCTGTATCATCGAGCAAGGGGTACCCCATTGGCGGTTCTCAGTGATACACATATGCTTACAATGACAAGAACTTACCGGTGACTAAACTTGAGTAGCATGAGGAGCGGCCCTCATATTCAAGGCACATGAGATTCTCAACTTACAACTTGTCAATGCATATCCTCATATTTGATCACTTTAACCTTAATCACCTAAAGATGCCTATGATAGGGGCAATGAGAGCTAAAAGCTAGTAAGTATCATAATTTTTGGGAGCTCTTTATGAGACTTGCAATCCCTGCTTCCCTCTTTGAAGGGCCTTTCTTTTACTTTTTAGTGAGTCAGTAAACCTACTCCCTTCTATCTCAGCAAGTATTTTGAGTCATTGTGTTTCATTCATTCATATGATGGTTTATTCAATCATGTTTCTTATGTTCCTTGTTTTGCACATTGCTCTTATCTTGATGTTTACTACTTTGAAAGCTATCATTGAAAAAACCAGCTATTTGTGAACTCTAGCAAATTATCAACTATTCTTCGACCAAGAGCTAAGTTTGCCATTACCAATTATGATTCACTTTATGTATCTTTATTGTGTTTCCTTTACTCATTACAAGTTGAGTTATATAATAGTGTGTTGTCTTCTATTATGATCTATGTATTTGATGAATGTGATGCTTCTTGTCCGTATTCTTTTATCGACTCTTCACTCCATAATCCTGAGGCCATGTTTATTGAGCTCAGTTTCGCTTGGGAAAAAGCGAAGTCTAAGCTTGGGGGGAGTTGATACGTCCATTTTGCATCACTATTCTCTGTCATAATTCGCTGTTATTCATTGATATATTTCATATTGAGAGGTGATACTTATGTTATTTCATCTGTTTTTGCATGGTTGATGACTTTTGGAGCATGGACCGTTGTAGTCAGGATTCTGATGGAAAAGGTGCTGTTTGGAGGCAAAATTCGCGAACATCAGAAAATCCGGGAAAATATACGGAAAATCCTATTTTTCCAGAAGATGAAGGATGCCAGAGGAGGGAGTGGAGATGGGCCACAGGGGGCCCACACCACCCCATGGCGCGGGCAGCCCTAGGTCGCGCCAGCAGGTGGTGTGGCCGCCCTGGCCCACCTCTGGCTCTCCCCTCTGGCGTATATCATCCACCCAAAACCCTAAGACTCGGGGAGCGACCACAGAAAGATTCCACTGCCTCTGCGGGGTGGAAAACACCAAGAGAGAAAGATCTCTCCGGCAGACAGATTTCTACCGGGGGAATTCCTTCCCGGAGAGGGGAGATCGTCGCCATCAACACCACCATCAAGCTGGACTTCATCGGGATCATTATCATCATCATCACCACCATCATCACCATCAGCACCCTCATCACCATCTCCATATTGATGTAACAATTGCGTTGAATCTTGCATAGTTCATAGGGGAAACTTTCCCGGTGTTGATTACTCTTTGTAGTTGATGCTATTGAGTGAACCGTTGAATTATTGTTTATGTTCAGATTGTTATACATCATTATTCCATCTCTGATCATGATCCATATGATGTCTTGTGAGTAGTTCGTTTTGTTCTTGAGGACATGGGAGAAGTCATGTTGTTAGTAGTGGAGTTGTGTTGAGAAAGATTCAATAGTTTGATATTTAAGGTGTGATGTACTTCTTCTAGTGGTGTCATGTGAACGTCGACTACATGACACTTCACCTATATGGGCCTAGGGGAATGCATTGTGTATTTGGCTACTAATCGTAGGGGTTGCCGGAGTGACAGAAACCTGAACCCCCGTTAGGAAACCATTGCACAAGGGACGTAAGGGTCTTAGAGTTTAAAGTTGTGGTTAGGTTTCTACCTTAATTACTTTCTTGTACTTAGGGATGTTTGCAAGGGGTATAATCACAAGTATGTATTAGTCCTAGGAAGGTCGGTACATTAGCACAGGTTCACCCACACAACACTTAGCAAGCTAAAGAAGATTAATCAACTATATGAAGCAAAAGCACTTGACTGTCTTCCCATGTGTCCTCGAGAATGTTTGGTCATCTTAATTAATACATCCGGCTTGACCTTTGCCGCATAAAGGATTTGGCCACTTGCTCCATTTATTCCTGCTGTCCTTTATTTACTCGTACTTCGTTTACTTGCTTTATAAAAAACCCCTAAAAATCCATTTGCTAAGTATTTGCAGAGAATTCCTGATCCATACCACTAGCCAGCACCTTCTGCTCCTCGTTGGGTTCGACACTCTTACTTATCGAAAATACTGCGATACAACCCCTATACTTGTGGGTCATCAGACCCTGATGTCCCTTGTGCAATGGTTTCCTAATGGGGGTTCAGGTTTCTGTCACTCCGGCAACCCCTACGATTAGTAGCCAAATACACAATGCATTCCCCTAGGCCCATATCGGTGAAGTGTCATGTAGTCGACGTTCACATGACACCATTAGAAGAAGTACACCACAACTTAAATATCAAACCATTGAATCTTTCTCAACACAATTCCACTACTAACAACATGACTTCTCCCATCTCCTCAAGAACAAAACGAACTACTCACAAGACATCATATGGATCATGATCAGAGATGAAATAATGATAAGTAACAATCTAAACATAAACAATAATTCAATTGTTCACTCAATGGCATCAACTACAAGTAGTAATCAACACCGGGAAAGTTTCCCCTAAGAACTATGCAAGATTCAATCCAATTGTTACAGTGGTATGAAGTGGTGATGATGGTGGTGATGATCCCGATGAAGTCCATCTTGATGGTGGTGTTGATGGTGATGATCTCCCCTCTCCGGGAAGGAATTCCCCTGGCAGAATTCTGTCTGCTAGAGAGATCTTTCTCTCTCGGTGTTTTCCATCCCGTAGAGGCGGCGAATCTTTCTATGATCGCTCCCCGTGTCTTAGGGTTTCGGGAGGATAATATACGCCAGAGGGGAGAGCCAGGGGTGGACCAAGGCAGCCACACCACCTGGTGGCGCGGCCTAGGGTGGCCCGCGCCAGGGGGTGGTGTGGGCCCCCTATGGCCCATCTCCACTTCCCCTTCTAGCTTTTCTTCGTCTTCTGGAAAAATAGGATTTTCCATGTATTTTCCCAGATTTTCTGATCTTCGCGAATTTTGCCTCCAAACAGGACCTTTTCCATCAGAATCCTGACTGCAGCGGTCCATGCTCCAAAAGTCATCAACCATGCAAAAAAATATGAAATAACATAAGTATCATATCTTAATATGAAATATATCAATGAATAACAATAAATTATGATATAGACTAGTGATGCAAAATGGACGTATCAACCAGGAGCCCGCTGAAATTGAGCACGGGTTCAAGGATGAGCAGCAAACAAGGCAGCAATCTTGGCAACATAAGTGGGAAGCCTCCAAAAGCTTTAGTTTGCTCAACAATGGCAGGGATTGGGTCAATATCGGCCAGATCAACAACAACATGGGGACGACCAGTATCAGCAGATTCTAGAGCAGGGGTTTACACAACTTGAGCATGGTTTTGAGGAGGAGGAGGAGCACACAAGGCAGCGGTCTTGGCAACAACAGCGGGGCAGCCTCCAGAACCTTAGTTTTCTCAATGTCGGCATGAATTGGGTCAGCAGCAGCCAGAGCAACAACACCATGGGGACGACCAGTACTAGCAGATTCTAGAGCAGAGTTATGCACAACAGCAATACTGGGACTCCTACGAGGAGGTTGCTTGGCAGAAGCATGGCACGGATGAGGAACCACATTTTGCTTAACAACGGCAGGGGTTCGAGTTAGACCACTCTGTCCAATAATATCTGGACGAATCCCAGTAGCAGCAGCTTCCACATCCAGTATTTTACAATTCAGCATAAACATGTGAAGCCCAAGACACTGTTTCATCAACCCAATTAGCTGACTGTCACACATTATATGAACCATGATGCCTCGTTTATCCGTCTGCTCTAGCCCCATTTTAGCATGTTCACGCATAGCAGCAACCATACCAGGGATAGTGCATAACTGCGCATTTGCGCTACTTTCATCTTTAGACTATGAGGTTGATTCCACTTGCTCTTTCCATCTGCTAATTTAATGTGGTAGCCGTAGAGGGTGACCATAACCGTGTATTTGGGTTCAGTGGAGATCCTACTTGACCGAAAATTGGTGACAAAAGATAAGAATTGTTTGTCAGCATTGTGCTAGCAAACAATTCTAGGTTTGATCTATTTCTATAATGTCAATAGCCAGCTAGCAGTTATAGATAGTGCGAATAGCAAAGAGAAGAGTAGGTCACCTGCAATTCGCCAGAACTACTTCTTCCTTGATAATAGGATCTACATCCTTCATGTTGCTCAGCTTGATGGCGGAAGAGGTGGGCTAGAGCGTCGCAACGGCGGGCATGGCATTCGGCATTGGAGCTTGGGATCAGCAAGTGGGCGCAGCAACTTGGAGCCGTAGGTCAAATGTCCGAAGGGATCATTCTGGTTGGAGGATGTATTCCGACGCCGCCGGTGCTAGGGTTCATGCGAAAGGATGGAGTGGATTTGTGAATATGGTCAACACACCAAGCCCCTTTAGTCCCTCGTTGTGCCTACATGGTTGCCGCGTTGGCGCTCGTGTCACTGACAAATTACTGACATGAGGGTTCTGACCGTCTACTTCACGGGGTAGTTTGATAGAATGTTTGGATTTGGTAGGGGTGAGATGAGTTTGCCTCGAAATGGCCCCTCTTGGTAGTTGGCAGCACAACTTTGCAAAACGCGGCAATTACAGGCAAGTCGGGGCCCACAATGCACTCGCCTAGGAACTTTGGGGTCGCAAACGAACCCTATAAAGTTGAGGCACACTTGAGGCGCCCAGGACCTCTAACGAGCCCTGTAAACTCGTGAACCGTAAAACATGTATACATGCCATGGAAAACCTATTTTACAGTCCAAAACTTAGCTGAAAAGAATGAACCCTGTAAATTGGACCTGTATTGAGCGGGACCCACCACTAGCCCACCACTTTCTACTTTTTTTCATCTTCCTCTCGTGCTATTCTGGCCGACCACACCATGACCACTCGTGAGAAATATCTACCACACCATGACCACTCGTGAGAAAATATTGACGCGGCGCACCCTGCTTCAAGCGAGACGAGAGCCCGGAGACTAAGCGCGAGGAAGGAGCCAGCCGCCATGGCTCCCTCCACCACCATCTCCACCGTGTCGCCGGTCTCCCGAATCCTCCTGAGCCTCCCGAAGCCCAGCAATGCCTAGCCCTCCTACTACGCTAAAGAAGCGCCAAGCATGGACTCCGGCGCAGGCTCCATCAAGAAGAAGAACCTCGTGTTCAGTCGGCACGAGGCCGCGACGAGGGTGCTCTCCACCGTCCTTCCCGCCATGGCTGTCGAGACCGATGTCGTCTCAGTCGAGTGCTCGCTCGACATGAACCCCTATAGTCTCGCCTTCTGCGAATGCCTGCCCGCAGTGGTGGCCGTGCCGTCCGCGTTTAGCCCGTCGATTTGACTATTTTTCGGCTAAATTGGCGAAATTCCGACCATATTCCTGCGAATTTCCAACGGTGGCCCGACGAACTTTCCAGCGTTGACCGGTTAGAGGTGCCTATAATATTGGCTCAATTTTGCCTCTCAGATCGAGTATAGGAGGGTCCAGCGAATAGATTCTCTGGGCCCTGTAAATGGTTTAAGGGTTGACCCCGGTTTACAAGCTTCGCTAGAGCGCTCGATTTTAATCGAAACTGTAACCGTAACTTTTTTTACGGGTTTGACCGCTTTTCTAGGGCGTGTTAGAGATGCTCTTAACTGGTGACGTTCAGCCATGTGACGAGGCAATATGCTTATCAGTCTGATAAGAACTGACCGCAATATGCTTATCAGTCTGATAAGAACTGACCGGGAAAAACGCGTGGGTTCACTCGATCTGAATCCTGGGCCTCCTCGCCACACCAGAATTGGAAGATGTCGGTCAGCGGTATCGTGGTCGCGGTACGGTGGAGCCGGAGAACGATGTTAGGCCAACTCCAACGCCCCCGCATTTTAGACTGGCCTTTTGACCGATTCGGTCCGTTTGCGGGACGGGGTGGACAGGCCCCGGGGCGGCGTCCGACCTGGAATGGCCGGTGCATCCAACGGTGGCAACTCCCCATTTATCCGGCCTTTTTTATTGGGGTGTGAAATGGATAGTTTCATACATATAAAATACGTAAAAAACAAAATAGGTATGCAATTTAAATTAAAATCGACAGGTCACAACAAATAGCAATGCGTGATCCAAATCAAGTTTACACAATCAAATTACATGAATTACACTTGAAATAAAAGATGCTAGAAGCTAGTTATTCGGCTGCACGGCCGGTTGGTTTTCCACAAATTCCCATATATGGTCAACCAAATCATTCTGGAGTTGGTTATGGGTAGCTTGATCTCGAATCTCATGATGCAGCCACAGGAATTACGCAAAAGTAGGTGACGGACCTGGCTGGTTCAACCAATTCTCCCTAAAATTCCTAGCCCTGGTCATAGATTCTTCCATATGATCATGTTGTGCATGATCACATATGTTGTCATCACTTCCCACATTGTGTCTTTTCTCCACGTTCTAGCTGGGTGTCGCACTATAGCTCAACGGGATTGGAGCACACCAAAGGCTCGCTCCACATTCTTTCTAGCGGCCTCCTGCTCCTTGGTAAACCTCTTGTGCTTCTCTTCGGTGGGGTTGCGTATGGTCTTCACCAAGGTAGACCAGGTAGGATAGATACCATCTTCTAGATAATATGCCTTTGTTGTAGGAGTGGCCTCACACTTGATAGTTCACACGGGGAGCAGTACCTTCTGGAAGTCTAGAAAACACATTGGACATCTGAATAACACAAATGTCATTGTAGGAACCGGCCATGCCAAAGAACTAGTGCTAGATCCAAATATCGTGGGATGCAACGGCTTCAAGTATGACCGTGCACCCCTTTGCATGTCCTTTATATTGCCCCTGCTAGGCAAACGAACAATTCTTTATCTCCCAGTGCATACAATCTATACTTCCAATCATTCCTAAAAACCCCCTGGTTTTGTTGAAACCCAAAAGTTGGCGAGTGTCCTCGGCATTGGGTGCCCTCAGAAATTCTTCACCAAAAACGGCCACCACAACTTTGCAGAACTTGTACATTGCTTCCAGACAAGTGGACTCGCTCATGCGCAAGTACTCGTCAACACAATCAACAGCTACTCCATAAGCAAGCATGCGAATAGCTGCGGTGCATTTTTGGTAGGAGGTGAAGCCAAGCTTATTGGTTGCATCTTTTCTCAAACAGAAGTAGTCGCCATGATCCCTCACTCCATGAACAATATGCATGAACACCTTCCTTGACATCCGAAAGCGCCGCCGAAATAGTGCAGGAGGGTACAAAGGCTTGGTGCGATGGAAGTAATCTCGAAACAACATCTTGTGGCCAGCGACTCGACCACTTCCCAGCGCAGCCGAACTGCCCGGGACCGAGCCACGGTAGGTTTGCTTCGTCTCCTCAGTGTGCTGATGGAGGAGAATGACCGGGGTGGCCAAAAATTCACTATCGTCGTCGGATTCGTCGGAGGACGGCATGACATGTTTTTTGAAGAACTCGTCCCCACTATCGTCCATGGTCTGCATGATGAGACGATGAGCTCAAGTCCGCAAGGACGAGGACAAGGACTAGGCGAAGGTAGCAGAATGTAGTACTTGTATGCGGAGGCAAACGGTCGAACAGGTGGAGCTCGTCCTAGGAGAAGGCAGAGCTCGACGCTGGGGCCGGCGAGATCTTCGTGTACTGGAGGCTTCAACAGCGAGGAGGCTGCACCAGCAAAGAGGTATGTGGAGGAGGAGGCAACGGGGTCCAGCGGCGGCCTTCCGGGAGGTAGGGTGTCGCGGTGGCGGGGGTGGGCGGGAGAAGGGAAGGTGGGGAAGCAGGAGTGGAGGGACGCGGGTTTGTGTCTGACGGGACCAGGGGCGTGAAAGTGCAGGAAAAGGACCGGATGACCGGGCAGTCCGAGCCCCCCAAACCAGCCCTAGGTTTTGACCCGGTATGCACCGAAACAGACTGGTCTGGGTCTAGATCTCGGTTTGCGGGTGTGCGTTGGACCTTGACCTCAGTCTGGAAGGACGCGATTGGACCCGTGGCATCCGTTTGCAGGGACGTTGGAGTTGGCCTTACACACCCAGCGCACATGCCACAATTTTTTTTTGCGAGTGAGCGGACAAACCACAACTTGCCTTCGCACAAGGACAAATTGGTGCCCTGCACACCATTTTAGATTCCTCTCTATCGTTGCTAATTTTTGTGAGGTGCGATCATTCTGCCTCAGGTTCCATTGCTCGGAGTAGGGCTTTCGAGCTGTGACAACTGTTAGAGTATTAGATATATACGGTTGTTATGGTAGTTTAGATAAAGTTAGGATCTGTTTACAGTCCTAACTTGACTCGTACTTTAAGATAATCCTCTGTACGCTATATATACTCGTCCATAAGGCTCAATAATATATTCAACATATTCCGCCAATATATCTCTCTATCCTTCTACATGGTATTAGCCTAATCACGATTCAACTAAACTAGCCACCGCCCTCCCTCCCACAGGCGCCGCCGGCTCCCCCGCCACCAAACCAGAGTGTCGGCGCCCGCCACGGCGTCGCGCTAGCCGCCGCACACGCTTCCGCGTAGCGCCGTCCCCGGGGAGGTCGATCTCCATGATCTTCGCCAGGGGCCGCGCAACCCATACACAGCGCTCATCCGTCGATCCGTGATCAGCTATCCTGTAAGTCTATTTTTCCGATCTCTTGATCGTTTTTCTTTTTTGGTTTACCGATCTTAGATCGGATTGAGTCGCACACCGCTGTCGTCATCGCCGCGCCTCTACTCCGACCATCGGCATCGAGGATCTACATCGTGTCCGTGCGCCTGCCCCCTCCGCTGCTGCGCTTGCCTCGGAAGGCTACCGCGGCTGCCCCCTCGGATCCCCTTCGTCGTCATCGTCCGGGACTTCACCGACAACACCATCATCGAATCCGATCTACGCGTCGTCCACGCCATGGCGCATACGGTGCACCGTCGGTCTAATCAACTGATCCCGCACCTGTCTACGCCAAGCACGTCCCCGGGCACGCGCCTATCACCGATCGAGCTACGGGCTACCGCTGTGTCGCCCCGTCGGGCCGTAGTGCCGCCGCCTTTGGTCCACACTACCGGTTTCCAACGCGCCTTCCTTGGCGTGAACGTCGATGGTGGTCTTCCAGCCGCTGCACCGACTTGCGCTCTGCAGCTATGCCGCCCCCTCGGGTCGTAGCGTGCCTGCATGTAGTCTACTTCGCTGTCCTCATGCATCGACGGCCTCGGCTTTTACCGCGCCATCTCCTACGGCGCGGATCGCCGCCGTCTGCACATGGTCTTCGTCACGTCGCCGGGTCTTCCTCGCCTACTTCGAGCACCGCCGTCGCGCTTAACAAGGTAACCTGCAGGACGCCCTCTCGCCGTCGCAGGTCCCGACGACTACCCCATCACCACTCTAGGCATCCAGTATGACTACCCTAGGTCGCCATTGTTTTCGCTGCCTTCTACGTCTTCGTCCACTACAACTTCACCGCCAGCGTCATCACCTCATCCTCGAATACACCACCTGCTACTCTACTTCGGCAACCGCGGACAGCGCCGACATCTCTCTCTTCGCTGCTCTGCGCATCGCAACCTCTCTGGAGGCTTCCTCTGCTAGTCTTTCTAACATGGAGGCAATTTCATGATGGTCCCTGCCCCCGCACGCCTTGTACTGGCAACACTAGGAGTGCCTTCGTCCTCGACGTGTTCCCGAGTTTGGCAAGATCGGATCGGCGCCTCGTCTTCATCGGCTTCGACAACGTCTTCTTCGGCATCTACCCCTCTACGACTGCCTCGACCGCGTCACCGACGAGTTCTTCTTTGCATACTCGGTTCTGGCAAAAGAAGAGTGTGCATTCGTCCTCGATGTGCGCCTAGTTCTGACAAAACTATGGCCGCACCTCGTCCTCGACGGCTCGAACTGCATCGGCTTCGGCATCGACACCCTCGACGACTGCCTCGACGCGTCTCCGTCATCCTCCTCGCGCACTATGCGCATGCAGCTTCACGTGCGGCTACCTCGATACCGGCATCTCCGACCACGACATCGACCATGGCGACCCCTCGCACGGCTACTTCGACCATGGCACCGCCCAACGCTCTCGGCTCCCTCGACATCGGCACAAGGGCTACCATTTCAGTTGAGCATCACCAACTTCCTCTACAGTCCAAGCAACCGCGACGTGACACCGTCCACGACGTTCCCGCTACGACTACGGGGGAATGTCAGCATACTAGATGCTACTTTGGTTTATCTCCAATCTGACCGTCCGTGACGTTTCAGTTGTTCAGGACGCTACTGCTACGACTGCGGGGGGATGTTAGAGTATTAGGTATATACAGTTGTTATGGTAGTTTAGATAGAGTTAGAATCTATTTACGTACAGTCCTAACTTGACTCGTACTCCAAAACAATCCTCTGTATGCCTATATATACTCGTCCATGAGACTTAATAATATATCTAACATATTTCGCCAATATCTCTTTCTATCCTTCTACAACAACGTAGAGGTCTGTGGGCAAACACTGCTGCTCGTCTGTGTACCTATCAGATAAAATGCTCACTGTGTACCTGACAATGATGCAGTGACCAGCTGCAGATCTTTGGCACAGCCTAATATATACGGGTAAGTAACCCAAAGTTCAAAGAAATTTACAGAATAATCTTTGATCGAAAAATATTCACTAGATCTAACCCTTTTTCTGCGCCGTATGGAGTGGCGCCGCACTCTACAGTGCAACGCCACGACTCACGGTGTTACACTGTGTTGTGCAATGCTATGATAGGTGGCTCCACACTTTAAAAGTGCAACGATCAGTAGAGTGCAGCATCACTATATACGGCGCTGCAAAAAGGATTAGATTTAGTAAAAAAAAATTAGCCAAAGTTTAATCTGTGAATTTCTTTCAAGTTTAGATTATTTTGATGCAAATAGCCAATATATATAGTCGACTCTGAATTGTTCCGAAGGACACAAAAAGTATGATGTGACTGTAGGAAATACAGTATCTTACATGCATGCATCTGATCTCCAGACTCTGTAGTGTATGTGATTCTCTTTGATTAATTAAACCTTGCCCCTACTAAAAAGAGGGGCATTTTCTAGGACACAAGTAATGGTGTTTCATCATGACTAGTTCAAAGGTTGCTAGATGCATGCGTGCGTACCATTGGCGATGATAAAACCCGTCATCTAAACTATAATAATGTCTGATGTCACGAAGCAAATGTCAGCATGTAACTTTGAATTGTCCCCTTTATTTGGTTTACCCCATTAATCCGCATAATCGGAACCCCGCATGATGACATATACTGGTTAAAAATACAGAGTTTTGAAGAGAAAGTTACAAGTATGTTAAGTTAGGCAAGAACATGTCCACGCATCATCTGCATATGCGTGCACTTAATGATTCGAGGAGTGCCTTTCGTCGACGTTGCTATCCATAGAGTAAAACCCTATCGTCCTGATTGATAACTTTTGGAGTTGTTCGTTGATAGGTGTATCAATTGCCGTGCTTTTGTGAAGAATTCCTCAAGTTTTCCGCTCCTTTGACTAGGATTGGGATGCTAATTATTGTGGAACCGTTTTTGTTTGTACACCTCCTTTGTTTCTTACTTTTGACCGGGAGGCAAGCTTTGAATTGCCTTGTTTTTTCCGACAAATGTAACCTTGCTGCCTACACATCCCTGGGATAAAATCTGAACATTTAGATTAACCATTAGTCTAATGCACCGCTTTTTGAACCTTCCAGATATACGACTATAAATTATATTACTTGGGCCTAAAATAGCGGCTCTGGAATGGACTAGTAACCTAAAGATAAGATCAAAGGACAACAGTGGCACATGAAGATCTTAGCATGATCTGGACAAAATTCTTCCAAAGAGCAATTAATCAGGAAAGAATCCTGCGCATGTGCAAGGAATCCTTGTTTGGATCCACCGAATCTGTATCAAATATGAAATGGAGCAGTGCAGTTATAATTGTGCTTTCTTGTCAGAAAATTATACTACTCAGAATAGGTATGGTTGGGACTTCGGATTTTTCTTGAATTCTTGTGTTGCTTGAAGAAGTCCAGCATTTCAGTGTCATTCATTTCTACTTCTTCTGTCCTGTAGATTTGCATAGCACAAAAAACATAACACTGCTAGTGTGCAACTAGTTTCAGACTCTGTAATTTAAGCAAATATATAACCATCGACTACTACTACACTCTAGCTGTGGCGAAAGATTCGCGAATGGATTACCTAGTATCCCTCCCAGATTTCCAGAATGAACTGCCCATCAAGGTATTCCTCACCAATAGTTTAAATCAAATATGCTCCCAGCTTCCCTAACGTCTAACCTGACAAATGATGACCTGAAGAACACGACAGTGCCACATGGCTACCCGATGAACTCAACAGGATCATCATCGAGAAACCATGACAAGAGCAATAGGTGTTGGAAGCTGCTAACTGGGTAAATTGATTTGAACACAGGAAACAACACAACAGTTGATTGAGCTCTTACACGCTGTCAACATATCATGTACTAGTCGTTTCAGCATCCGAGTCAGTGGTGTCTGAACCTGACCAGTCCTTGGTAACATACTGGGATAGACAGTCAACGATACTACGAGGTCCATATCGAGGGACGCTGTCCTTTCCATCGTTGTCGAAACCACAAGCCTCAGTGATGCCACTGCCTTGGTCGAAGCTCATGGTGGTTCCTCTTCCATCCACAATCTTGTACGGTCCAGTGGTTTCTTTCAAGATAACTTCCCAATTGGTCCTTCCCAAGATAGACCGAGTCATTCCTAATGGTGGGGAATGCCAAAGAGGACACAGAGATTGCACGAGTCGACCCAATAAATACAGCACGCCCACCAAGGTCACGGATGGGTTCTGTCTTCCTAGCGTCCAGATCGACCCGGGATACCTTATACTGCATGAAGTACCTTGCTTCAGCAGTGGTGTCCTCTGCTTCGCCGGCGGTTCTCCGCGTGAAGCTACGGGTGAGAAGCATCAGCTCCCCATCATTGTTCAGCAGATGCACTGTGCTCGCAATCCCTGGAAACCGGTGTTTGATCTTGGCAGCCACCACCAGCCGGTTGTCTCTAGCATCCACCATCTTGATGCCCCGGTTGGTTGTTGGCCTAGATCCCGCGGTACTTTCATCGGAACGTTGCGATGAGATGATCTACGACAAACTTTTATGTCCGCCGAGTATTTCCTGGCAACACGCGATTGCCGATTGCTTTTCGGCTATGCGTGTACACAGATCAACTGTCAAACCAAATATCTAGCAAAGCTACGTGCACGTATAGCTAGCTATCAAGCAGCAGCTTAATCGATTCAGCTAGACATACACACGCCACCTTCAAATCGCCGAGTCTGACTGGATTGCAAGAGGCGCATCTCGTGCCTCGTTCTTTCTTTTCTCAATCGCACCCTTGATTACAGGGGTACTACACGTGTATATGTAGTAGATCTAGTGTAGCTATTCTAGTAAAATTAGGACTCCTAATTTCTACATTAATCGCGCTACACAAATCTACACGTACTCGTATACTACGTGTATACGACAGAGCGCACTGCGTCCTGCCGGCATCGGTTCGGACGTGCTTATTGCTAACAATCACCTCCTAAGCATGACGTGCGCTTCACCTCGACCTGGGTCCCAAATGCGCCAGCTGCTCCTCGCGGGCATCATCCACGACATTGCTTTCACCGCCCCCTTCCTCAGCACCCATGTCACCGACTTTGCTTTTGTCAGCTTCTCCATGGCTTCACGCCGACAGTCCTTTTTTGTCCGCGCCCTTCTCCGCGCCTTCACGCCGACAGTCCTTTTTATCCGCGCCTTGAGACAATATACTTGGTTCGATGAAGTACTTTCTCATCGATGCTTCGCATATTTGATCTTCTGCTTGTCGGTACTCTTGGATGCAATAGAACAAATATGTAGGAGCTATCTCACATTGGTTGACTAGCAAAGCTAGCTCGTGACTAGCAATTCTGACTTCTACCTGCTCCTGACCAACACCGTCTTCTGGCTCATCCGGAGTAGCAAGGCATAGGTTGCCTACCTGTAGCGATTCGTGTTTTCCTTTTGAATCCCTTTCTGACATGTTTCCTTCTAACTTCTCTATACCACGTGAAAAGCCTCTTGATGGATCTGCACCCCCTATTGTTGGGTCTCTTCCATCTGTCTGGCCACGAGTCCACACTCTTGGACCATCATCTTCTAGCCTTGCTGGCCTATTTGATGGGCTCGCTTCAACTCGTCCTTCCAGTTCCGTATCTTCTGGCCACGGACTAGCCTTTTCTTCAAACTCTTTGTCTTCTGGGAGAATCCCTAGTGCTTCTGGCCTGGTGTCCACGCCTAGAGCACCTCCTAGGCCTTCAACACCTTCTGGGCCCGAACTTGCTGACAAGGATAAGCTTGGTTGATCCATATTTTCTTCATACTCAAGATCCCACGTGACGTGAAAAGTTGGATATCCCGGTTCGTTGGAGCCCCAATTCCATGACTCGCCTTCTTCAAAGATTATGTCCCCCCTAACAACCACCTTATTGGTATAAGGATTGCACAAGCGGTATTCCTTTGAGATTTCGTAGCCAGTCATGATCATTGGAGTCCTCTGCTCCGCCAATTTACTCTTATGGCCGGACTTCGTATTGACATGCGCCACGCGAAGATGATCAACCGAGGGTTTCCATCCGTACCATACTTCGTACGGTGTTATACCAACTCCACTCTCAGTTGGCTCCATGTTCAGCAAATACACAGCCGTACTGACTGCCTCACCCTAGAATTTTCCTGGCAAGCCTTTACTCTTCATCATGCTCCGTGCCATGGTCAACATAGTTTGATGCCGCTCACCCTCCTGATTAATGCGTAGGGCTCTTATCTTCGCCTCCACCTTGAACTCTTTGGCTTCCTTGATATTCTCGAATGCTTGTTGAGCTTAACCCTTACTTTTTAGCAACACAATCCACATGTATTTACTATGATCATCCACCACAAGCATGAAGAACTTATTGCCAGACGGAGTTGCAGGTGAAATTCCAATGCATAGATCGCCATGAACAAGTCCCAAGGCTTCACTTGCCTCAAACGTGGCTTCACATGGTAACGGGGCACTCCGTCCCTCGTGATCCACACACGGTAGATCGTGATCCACTTGCGTCACAATCTCCGTAGCTTGTGATGGAGGATCCTCCTCATCCTTCAGCTCAGTTACTTCGAGCATCAGCATCATCGGTCCATCATCCTTCCTAGGCGATGAGAGCCCTCTCCTTTTCCTTTGGTGGTTTCCGGCAATCAGCCTTGAAGTGACCGAGCTCATCGCAGTTATGACACCTTACTTTCTTTATGTCAAACTTCCTCCGCGGCGGGGCGTCATCTTCATCCTCCTGCCCCGCGATGTACTTTTTCGTTGGGCGTTGCTTCTCCTTGCCGCTCGTGGAGCCTCCTTGCTTTTCTTTCGAAAGAGTCATCCACTGCTGCTTCGTGAGCATTAGGTGCTCAACCTGTTCTGGATCATCGAAGCTGATCCGAATTCTCTCGTCGTGTGCCTTGAATCTTCCAACGAGATTCTCATCCGCCAATGTATTTAGGTCGAGACATTGTTCGATCGATGTGACGATCTGCATGTAGCGCATCAGCGCCACACACATGAACCTTCTGACGTTCTTGACCTCGTCCAATCTCTCGCCATATCCCCTGATTGCATTGACGAGGGTATCGAAACGGGCGGCAAACTTATCAACTGTCTCGCTCTTCTCCATCTTCAGATCTTCATAGCTTTTCGTCAAAGTTTGAAGATGCGCTTCCTTCACGCGGGCATGACCTTGGTGCAAGATCTTGATCGTCTCCCATGCATCCTTCGTCGATTTCTTTTCGAGGAGGTGCTGCATCACGTCCTTCGGCACGACGGAATAGAGCGCCGTTAGCGCTTGGCGATCCTTCTGGTACTTCACGCCTTCCTTGACGTACTCATCACCTCCTGAATCGACGGCCTCCCAAACCTCCTGAGCCTCCATGGCCACCTCCATGTTGAGTGCCCATAGTCCGTAGTCCTTGCGATCGAGACGCGGATACAAAGCCGCCCCCACCAGCTTTATCACCAGTGCCGATGCCGAGCTTTCGCCAAACTTCACCATCGCCATAACCTCCTTGTACTTTCAGCAGATCACGGACAACGACCTTGGCTCAATTGTTGGCCTAGACCCGGCAGTACTTTCGTCGGAACGTTGCGATGAGATGACCTGCGACAACTTCTATGTCCGCCGAGTACTTTCCGACAACACGCGATTGCCGATTGCTTTCCGGCTATGCGCGTACACAGATCAACTGTCAAACCAAATATCCAGCAAAGCTACGTGCACGTATAGCTAGCTATCAAGCAAGCAACTTGATCGATTCAGCTGGACATACACATGCCACCTTCAAATCGCCAAGAGTCTGATTGGATTGCAAGAGGCGCATCTCGGGACCCGTTCTTTATTTTCTCAATCGCACCCTTGATTATAGGGGTACTACACGTGTATATGCAGTAGATCTAGTGTAGCTATTCTAGTAGAATTAGGACTCCTAATTCCTACATCAATCGCGCTACACAAACCTACATGTACTCGTATACTACTTGTATACGACAGAGCGTACTGCGTCCTGCCGGCGTCGGTTCGGACGTGCTTATTGCTAAGCATTGGTGGTGCAGTAGAAACGGCCTGCAAAGGATATGGCTGGCGAGAGCACGATTTGTCTTCGGGCCAGGTCCATTGCATATATCGCCTTGGTCGACCAGGATCCAGTGCTCATCGCCAGGCTTGACGACGACCAGCATGTGGATCTCCTCGAAAAGGACCGCCACCATGGCGTCATCGGCGAGGCCAGCGCCCGTCATGTCGAAATCCTCCTTGGGATGATCAGTGTTCGCAGGGCAATCGTGGTCGTACATGTCCCTGTCCAGGCGGTAAAGTGTGGTCGCCGGCGGTAGATCGGACACATGGCGAGTGAGCGGGTTCAGCAGGCGGACTGCGTACATGGTCCTGTTGAGCAGGACGAGGAGTCCCTCGATGGTGGGCGCGCACACGTCGTGGCCGCGGAGCTCCGGGAGGTGCGCCCGGACGCACCGGCCGGTGGCGACGTTGAGGAGGCGGCGGCGGTCGGGGTCGGCGACGGCGTCCCTTTCCCGGAGCATAATCCATTTGTGCGGGAGGAAGCGGCAGTCCAGGATGCCGTACGCGCGCGGGTCTGCGGAGCACTGCCGCCACGTCGTTGGCGAGCACGAGGTCCGAGATTATGCATGCCGGCCCTTCCGCGATGTTGGACCAATCCATCCTGCAGAGCGCAGCCACAGAGTTTCGAATTCAAGCTGGGTTTAAGGTACCGGAGAGGGAGCAGACGAGAAGACGGAGCTCGATTCCTCCGGCGAAGAGGTGGTAAGGAGGAGAGGCAGATTTGCGAACCCTGTTCGTTCCGCATTCATCTGAGGGTATCTGAGATTGCAGGCGGAGGAAAACAGTGAGGCGAGAGCCCCTATGTACCGCCTGCAGTACGACAGAAGTAAGGCCAACTCATCTACAGTGGTCATACCTGGGTGGATTTCAGGAGCTGGTCGTGCCTAGGGTATCTCCACTCGACCCCAACGACCACTCTTTTCAAGGGACTAGTTAAGTGTCGGTGCGTTGCTACAGGTAATAGATGTTTATTTTTTTAACAAAACGGTAATTTGCTTTATTTTATTTAAAAAAGAAAGAGAGAATTGACCGGTTCATTATGGGAACCGGCCGAAAACTGATACAAATGCATCAATATCGTCACGGAACATGGCTCCATGGGGCATCACCACCATCAGCCGACCTGGCCACCCACACAGAGCACAAACACATACCACGAAGAAGAAATGCCACCATCGCGGTTGCCACCGAGCGTCATAGTCATCACTCCTCCACGAGCTAGTGACTGCGACTTCACCTTTGGCACCTTCGATGACCCAAACCAAGCCTCGCTTCAAGCGACGCCCGGAACCCATGTCGGCCCATGCCAACAATCGGCCACACACACCAAAGGCAGAAAGCTCCGACTTTGATGACGAGCCTCCTGAGAGAAATTTGTTGGACTTGCGCCGACCGAGTACTCTGCAAAGACCACGGGCCGCCGGTCATCGCCATCGCCTGGACATGCTCCACCGCAGCTCCGACTCCACAGCGACACAACGAGTACAAAAAACCCATTAGACACACCGAAAAGACCGACTACCGAAGCCCAAGCCATGACCCAAGCTTAGCTCGACGCATCATCATTGCTAAACTGTAGATCAGCGCCCTTGAGGAGACACCTCAACAACCACACGACAGCCCATCCACCATCCACGAGTCTCCATGCTCCAGTCGACCCCGAAAACGATGCCCCCAAGGAGGAGAGAAACATGTAGCGGCTTCATCGTCCGATCCTATGGATCTAAGGTTTCCCTCCGGAATACCATGGACGAGGGGAGGAGCCCGCAACGATGATTCCAAGAAAGTCAACGGCACCAACGGGTGTCGCCGCCGCTGGTTTCAACCATTGCTAGAACAAGGATTTCTCCTCGGAAATCTCTACCACCTGTTGTAACATCCCAAAACATCAATCCAAGCTTATCAAGATCAAATCATCCAAAAATAGGGTTAACAAAAACTTTTCCAAATTAAAAATGAAAGCATTCATATGTGTATGCATTTAAAATAGGAGGTGTTTGAATTGCCATGATTGATTGATCCAATGCTTGTAAAATATTTCTTAGGTGATTTAAACATCATCTACATCATTCCCAAACATTTCCTAAAGAAAATCCAATCAAAAAGTATTAAAAAGGAGGAATGGTCATTTTGGCAAATTTAACTCTCATGCCTACTTTGGCTATTCCTAGTACTCAAAACTTAACAGAAACAATTCTTGATCTTTGCACCCCTTGCTAGTACACATAATGAGGTACCAAGGCCCACCTTTTGATCTGCTAAAAACATTTTGTTAACTATTTTAAATGACAGTTTAAAATTGAATCTAATGCATATGCATAGATCACCCCTATTTCAAAAACCATCTATTTGAGCTCCATTTTCAAAACCCTTGCAACCAGAGACTACCTATCACTAGTGGAGATCACTCAAAAAATTTGAAACCAAAATTCAAAACTTTCTTTCATGCGGCCATTTCATCAAACACTTGGCATGCATAATCTCTACTCTAATCCTAGCTCACTGTTTACTACAGGGTTTTGCCCCCAATTGATCCCCATTTAATCCTCTTGTCCCCTCTTGATCTAACCAGAGCCTAACCAGCATCTCCCCTACCCCCTAGCTGCACTTCCATGCCATGCCGAGCACCACCTCGCCGGCCGACAGTGCACTCGCAACAGCAGCTCTCTCCATCCCCTCTCCTCATGTCTAGCAGCTTGCCAGTGGTCCACCTCCACCGTCCAACCAGCCCCAGGCCAGAGACAGAGAGCAGAGCGGCCAGGAACCGCCGCGCCCGGAGCTTGTCGAGCATGCCGACGCCGCCCCCAGAGCACGCCCTGTCCCTGCTCGCACAGACCACCCCTTGGCACCAGCCCGTGCCCGCCGCTCCACCTCGACCTGGAGAACACCCCAGACATCCCCGTTCGCCGCCCAAAGCCTCACAGCCACCGCTCGCCGTGGACACCGCCGCTTCAGCCGCGCAGAGCGCCACCTTGCTTAGACCACGTGCCACCGCCCCTACGATCGCATTTAAGTTCTAGAGCACCGCCAGGGAACCGCCCATAGATCGCCACCCCCAGCCATGCCTCTACCCCGCCGTAGCCTTGTCGCCGGAGTCGCCTGCCCATCCCGCTCGGTCTCACCGTCGGGCCTATAAAAAGAACCCTCCCCAGCCTCTTCTCTCCACACCATTCCACTCCCCTCACCTCTCTCAACCTCACCCACCTCTAGCCGGAGCAAGTGGAGCAGCAGCTCGCCGGAATTGGAGCCGGAGCAGCCACGACAGGAGGAGAAGGGCGCCGTTGATTTCGACCACCCCAAGCTCCGCCGCAATCGCGCCTCGCCTCGCTGTCGTCTTCCACGTTGTTTGCCCGCCTCGCCGATAGCTGGAGCCCTGGTATGCCCCCAGTAGAGCCCCACCGAGCCGCTAGGGTTCGAGCTTGCCGGCGACCTGTTCGTCGTCGACGACGACCCTCAGCCGTTGATCTTGCTTCTAATCTTACGACCCATAGCGCACTGCCGTTGCTTTTAAGTGCATTGACACGCGGGACCCCTGTCATTTGAGCCCGTGTCATGAGCGCCACTGGGTCGGCCCAGTCCTTTTCCCGTGCTAGCCCATAGATTCAAATCTGGATTTTTCTTTTTAGTTAAATCTAGTTTCTGTCCCCTAGTTTGAAAATCAATTCAGAGAGTTTTATAAATCCAAATTGCATGAAAGCAATTTTGTCTGAAAGGTAGTAAGATGATCTATCCAAGGCCGTTGGATTTAATTCAATTAGAGTTATAGATCTCTCCTAATAAAAATAAGAAGACAGAAGCTTTTGCAACTTGCAACATTTTTATAAAATCAACCAAGTTAGCTTTTGAGTTGATTCCAACTCTCAAAAATCACATTTCATCATATCTATCTAAATATGTAATAATATTAAGGTTTACATGCAGTGACTTTGGACTAGTACCAAAATAATGCCATATAGGCATTTCTAGTCACTTTAAATCATTAAATAATGAACTTAAACCAAAGTAATATTGATCCAACCCTTAAATCTCGTTCCCACATGTTAGAATATGTGGTGATGACATGTTTCAACATGATCCCATGTTTTAAGTGGTGAATGTTAAATATTAGTTAATTTTTCAATGAGTAGAAATTACTTTTCTAAAATAAAAGGGATGAAACTATTGAAATTGAACTTGTGATGCCTGTGATGATAATAGATCAGCAATTGTGTGTTTTAGAATGCTACTTAGCCTAGTTAAGTATTGTTTGGTGATTGTGCACTCCTTATGTATTTATAGACACTAGTACCGACCAAGCTTTCGAGGAGGAGGAGTTCTACCAAGAAGAAGAAGAAGAAAACTTCAACCACTCCACCAACCAAGGCAAGCTATTGTTAGCAAGCTAGACTTAAGCTAGATAAATGAGCAAGGGTGCTTTAGGCAAACTTTGATCACCCCCCTTTTTAACTATTAGTACCCCAAGCCTTACTTAGAAGTTTTACTCCCCTTAGTATGCAAAGTTCCCTACTTAATTTGAAGGTAGCATAAAACGTATAAAACTTGACCTACTTAGAAACCTTTAGATGTCATTCTATGGCATGAGATTGATCCCATCTTTCCCCTTTAGTGAACACTCTTAACTTCGTATTTAGAGTAGATCAAAAACTTGAGTCACTTTAGATGGGAACACTTGGTGAAAATGAATTGTGAAAACCTTGGAATGATGATTCATTCTATTGATATGTTTTGACATGTGTTGAGAAACACAACTGGTTTATGATGATGAAAATGATGGGGCATGAGCCTTAACCCTTTTATAAAACTGGTGGTTGGATTCGGATGCGATACCATTCCAAATTTACCGTACAACCACATTACCTGAATTGGGTAAGGCTTAGCTGGAAATTTATATGCATTAGTATTAGTTCCCTCACGGGAGAGGTTTGAGATGAGGCTACCTCTCAATGTTGTCCACCTATGCAGTGCCCAAGATGACTGATGGTCATGGTTGGGAGGCCATGCTCATAGGAGAGGTGCTTGTACTAGGGTGTGTAAAGGGAAGGTTATGTTTGATTATCTGCATACTAAGTATGATGATTCAGGGTTATCCCTAACAGATGTATCGAATCTTGTAGTGAAAGTGTACCACCTCTGCAGAGTGTCAAACTATTCGAATAGCCGCATCCACGGTTATAGATAGTTGGAATGGCCATACTGTTTCGTTGTCAGATGTTTTCTAAATAACTTGAAATGAATGATGAACTTTGACTTGACCACAACAGGGTTGTGTTGATGATAATAGCTTCCCAACTTAAGTGATTCTAGAACTTTACTTTATCTTTCTTTGCTTTAGAACTCAGCTTAGGTTTCAAACTTAACTTTATAGTTAAACTTAGCTCTAGTTCTTTAACTTAGTATTATACTCCTTATTAGTAGTAGTTTGCAAGTACTTAAAGAGTACTCATGGCTTTTGTCCCTGGCTATTATCATGGCCAGACTATGAAGGAGATTATCAAGATGATGGTCAGCAGGACGGCTATGATAAATAGGAATATCTACCTTCGTCAGCATTGCCTGTGCCCCTGAAGATGGACCCCACCGCTACGCTTATCTTTTATTTCCACTGCTTGTTGTATTAAGACTGGAACATGAGATCCTTATTTGTGTAAAACCTTATGTATGGTTTGTAATGGATGATGTACTGTGATATCCAATCCGTTATGTCTCGCAAAAATGGTAATCCTAGGATTGCGAGGTATGGCATAATGGGCATCTGGGATTAAAAATCCGGGTGTTGACAAGTTGGTATCAGATCCTTCCTGACCATAGGAGACCCTAGTTAGAATGGACGTCCAAACCAAAAACTTAGCTTCAATACCAAAGTGAGTATTTATGAAAAACTATTCCCTCTCTTACCCTTGTGAACTCATTCTTTCTCAAAAAGTCATGTTCCTCAAAATTCTTACATTACTACTTAAAATTTGACACACTTGATCACTTCACTAACTTCCTCATCCTTAATCCTTGTAGATGGAGACTCAGTTCAGCAAGTTTTACCAGTTGGGAAACGGAGGTCAGCTGATCTTCGAGAGGGATCTGGATTCACTGTCGGAATTACTGGGACGCCCACATCCGGAGTTTCTTGGAGCTCAACTTCCAGTACCCCCAGGAGGAGACCTACAGTGGCTAGTCACCGCGGATATTCGAGGAAGCATTGAAGCACCAACTTCCGAGAGAATTCAGTTCTCCGTGAGAGAGAACAACTGGCTAGATGGATTAGCCAGGGCAATGCATGAAGCTCTCGCACGTCTATGTGCCCTCAGCGTCAACAAGATCCAAGGAACCCGTTTTGCACACTATGCAAGACGTGACTTCATGGGAATGCCGACGGAGATGCCAAGACACCCAGAGTTGAGGCGTCAAGTGGAGAACCTTGACTTCTTGCTTCATGACAGACAGCACGAACTGGACAATGCCAGGGAGTTAGCCAACCAGAACCATGCCATCGCCGACCAGAAGGCCCAGACTTTCGCACTGCTCGTCCAAGATCGCCAGTCTCTTTGCCGCCTGCGTGCAAAGAAGGATCGCACCATCGCCCGTCTTCGCAAGAAGGTGGCCGACCTCGAGAAGACCGTCAAGGAGCAGGAAGCTCAGCTTGCCGCCAAGGAAGAAGAAGATGAGGGTGAAGACATCCAGGGAGATATGGATTCTTACCTCAGCAACGATGATGACTTTCTGGAGGAGGATGCTGTGGACTTCTACGCTGATGATGAAGACTCCGACTTCATCGACAATGAATAGATGCACTAGATCACTGTCGTAGCATGAGATGTATCATCTCATTGTATCGTAGCTTGCAGAATGGTTCTTCAAACCATCTATTTTCCCCTTTGATTGTTGTGGTGTGTGTTGTATCGTGTGCTGGCTTGCATGAATGAAAATGAAGTTAGTTGAAAAACCTGAGTCTAACTCAATGTTTTAGCTTTGAAAACCCAAAACCATGAACCTTAGACTTTCCCTCTTACCTTGATATCTATCTGAATCTTCAGATGACTCGTGGAAACCAAGGAGGGAGCAGCTCGTCGCAGGACCCAATGCTGCAGATCTTGCAGAATCTCATCACGGATCGTGAAGCATGCAGGGCCGAGCGTCAAGCCAACTTAGCAACATTGCAGCAGATCACCAAATGGCTCTCAACAACCAAGGACATGGAAATCAGGATCACCAAGGATCCAAACTCAAAAACTTTCAGAACACAAATCCCCCAATCTTTAACCAATATGAAAACCCATTAGATGCTTGATCGTTACGCACCATGGAAAACAACTTAGAGGTTGCCAGAGTTGATGAGAATGAGAAAGTTCTCTTCGCCACCCACTATCTGGCGGGAGATGCAAGAGCTTGGTGGAATAGCATCCGCAATATGAACCATGGCCAGGTGATGACCTAGGAAGCATTCAAGGTCAAGTTCAGCCGCACCCACGTGCCACAAGGTCTTGTCAATAGGATGAGAGATGAATTCCGCGAATTGAAGAATGGAAGAATGACTGTGGTGGAGTACCGTGACAGATTCTTGTCACTTTCCAGATATGCACCGGATGAGATCAACACGGAAGCCAAGAAGAAGGAGAGATTCTTAAACGGACTGCATGCTGAGATGCAGACTGTCCTCGTCAACATCTGTTTCGATGATCTCGAAGAGCTAGTCGACTCTGCCATTCAGATGGAAGGGAAGATTAACCAGGCAAACGACAACCGCAAGCGTCGTATGATGCAGCAGTCTGGATCCAGTAGTCACCAGAAGTACCGTCCCAACCCCTCACCAAGGTATGCACCAAGGAACAACCGACCCCCAAATCCTCGCCCAAGCTACCCTAACCGTAGCAGAGGTAATGTGAAGTCCGGAGGAAACAATCACAACTCCGGCAATGCCAACAATTTCAACTGCGTTCTCCAAGAGCAACAACAACAACAACATCGCACCCAGAATGGCGGTAATGTTGTGCTGTCGTTGATCAAGGACAAGTCCCAGATCACTTGTTTCGAGTGTGGAGTGAAGGGTCACTACTCCAATGAGTGTCCCAAGAAGACTGCCGCCAATGCCCCTGTGAATGCCCCAGCTCAACAGGAGCGTTGTGTTTAACCAGGAAGGAGATTTTCCCCAGGGAACCCGCACAACCGCAACGGCCGTCTCTTCCACATGAACGCAGAAGAAGCCCAGGAAGCGCCAGATGTAGTGCTGGGTATGTTTTCTGTCAACTCAGTTTTAGCAAGAGTATTATTTGATTCTGGAGCATCGCATTCATTTGTCATCGAAGAATTTGTGTGCACTAGTAAGATTCACCCAACCAACCTGAAGCATGTCATGATAGTTCAAATCTCCAGTTCAACAACAAAAGCTAGAAAAATTTGCAAAGTTGTACCTATCAGAATACATGGGATAGATTTTTATGCCAACCTAATTGTACTTGGAACCAAAGGATTGGAAGTAGTACTAGGTATGGACTGGATGTCAAGGCATAAAGGACTGATAAAATGTGCTAAGAAAGCCATCACCATGACCAGTAGTTCTGGAGTAACAGTAGAGCATATCTCGGAAACCTTACCCCGTCAATTCAAGTGCAACAAGAGTATAGTCCTACCCACCATTGACCAAGTCAGAGTAGTCTGTGAATACCCTGACGTATTCCTAGATGAATTGCCAGGTATGTGCCCCCGGATAGGGATATTGAGTTCATTATCGAACTAATCCCCGGAACCGGACCTATAGCCCAGAGACCCTATACCATGAACCCCTCAGAGTTAGTGGAACTGAAGAAGCAGTTGGATGCCATGTTAGCAACAGGCTTGATTCAGCCAAGCGCATCGCCATGGAGATCACCAGTGTTATTCGTCGACAAGAAAGATGGAGGCAATCGTCTGTGTACAGATTAAAGAAAGTTGAATGATGTCACCATCAAGAACAAGTACCCCTTTCCAAAGATAGAGGATCTATTTGATCAATTGGCTGGAGCTCAGGTATTCTCAAAGATTGATCTTAGGACTGGTTATCACCAACTAAAGATTCGTGCAACGGATATTCCGAAGACCGCCTTTACTACTCGCTATGGTTTATACGAGTATACGGTTATGTCTTTTGGATTAACCAATGCCCCTGCTTATTTCATGAATCTCATGAATAAGATCTTTATGAATTTCCTAGATAAGTTTGTAGTTGTGTTTATCGACGACATCCTTATCTACTCCAAGTTAGAAGAAGAGCATGAGAAACATCTGAGAATCATTCTAGAAACCCTGAGAGAGCATCAGTTATATGCCAAGTTCAGCAAGTGTGAGTTTTGGCTGAAAGAAGTAGGATTCCTAGGACATATTGTTTCTGCCGGAGGAGTCTCTGTTGATCCCACCAAGATCAAAGATGTCGAGGAATGGGAAGCCCCAACCAATCAAACCCAAGTTCATTCGTTTCTCGGATTAGTAGGATATTACCGCAAGTTCGTAGAAGGATTCTCGAGCATAGCCCGACCAATGACCCAATTGTTGAAGAAGGGCAAGAAGTTTGAATGGACAGACAAGTTTGAAGCTAGTTTCCAAGAGCTAAAGAAGAGATTAATATCAGCCCCAATTTTGATCATGCCAGACATCAAGAAGCCGTTTGACGTATATTGTGACGCATCCAAGATTGGTCTAGGATGTGTATTGATGCAAGAAGGCAAAGTCATCGCGTATCTGTCTCGACAACTAAAGCAGCATGAGCAGAACTATCCGACCCATGATCTTGAGCTAGCAGCTGTGGTTCTAGCATTGAAGACATGGCGTCATTATTTGATGGGTAATCGGTATGAGATTTACTCAGATCATAAGAGCTTGAAATATATCTTCACTCAGAAGGAGCTGAATATGAGACAAAGGAGATGGATAGAGTTAGTCAAGGATTATGACCTTGACATTCACTATCACCCCGGCAAAGCCAACGTGGTAGCGGATGCTCTTAGCAGATTGCCGTGTAGGCTTAACACCATGATCAAGGAGAAGCAACCAAGTTTGTATGAGGAGTTGGAGCAGTTTAGAACTGAGTTCGTTAGCAAAGGATTCTTAGCTAGCATTGAACTTCAACCCACTTTGATTAGCCAAATCAAGGAAGCCTAGAAGGGGAATGAAAGTATCGACAGAATCAAACGTCGTATTGGTACAGGAAAGGTACCTGGATTCACCGAAGACGAAGAAAGAGTACTGTGGTACAAAGGACGTATCTGTGTGCTAGCAGATTCGGAGCTGAAGGAAGTTATCATGAAGGAAGCTCATGATACTCTTTATTCTATCCACCCCGGAGGAACAAAGATGTATCAGGATTTGAAGAGAAATTTTGGTGGCACAAGATGAAGAGAGAGATCGGAAGCTACATCGCCAAATGTGAAATCTGTCAAAGAATCAAAGCAGAGCATTAGAGACCTGCAGGACTATTGCAACCATTGCAGATTCTGGAATGAAAATGGGATTCCATCGGAATGGACTTTATCACCGGTTTGCCTACTTCTAGTAGGGGAAATGACTCAATCTTGGTCATAGTTGATAGACTGTCCAAGGTAGCCCACTTCATACCTGTCAAGACAACCTACCAGAGTGCAAAGCTAGCAGAGCTATACATTGCTAGGATTGTTAGTCTACATGGAACCCCCAAGACCATCGTCTCAGATCGAGGAACCCAGTTTACCTCGAGATTTTGGCAAAAAGTCTAGGAAGGTTTAGGAACTCTAGCATCCCAATTGTCTAACAATTGTAATGCTACTTGGTTTAGTAATATAATGGCTACTTCAAATATATAATTGTTGCATCATAATAATATCATGCTCATGTCATCATGCCACCTTGCATTTGAGCATCATATAAAACCCTTTTCCTTTGGTTCTTATCTCATATGCATTATTAATTGTATTTGCCTCTTGATATTGTATTTGGTTGTTGATATATTGTTTAAATGCCCAAGTTGAGTTGGGGGCATATCTTTTATTCCACTCCACCACCTCACGGCTCTCCTCTGGCCTCTCCAGATCTGGCCGAGGCATCCTGGCCTTCCTTCCTTCCTCTCTACCACCGGCTACTCTCTCTCTCGCCGGCCACCGTCGGCCTCCACCCCATCTCGTTGAACC
This sequence comes from Avena insularis, assembly GCA_023614405.1. Classification (NCBI taxonomy): domain Eukaryota; kingdom Viridiplantae; phylum Streptophyta; class Magnoliopsida; order Poales; family Poaceae; genus Avena; species Avena insularis. The sequence continues at coordinate 126,632,094 of CM042686.1, read as the reverse complement.
AGACGTGCAGCCCGTCCGTGGAGTGGCCTGGTAGACCGAGGCGACCTTCACGCTGGACTGGTGCCGTGAGGAGGAGACGGTCCTCCCAGACCAAGACGCCGACGTTGCTCGCCGAACCCTAGCTACGCTGCCGTCGGCCGACGATCGGCGCCTCTTGAACCAACTCCACCATCATCTCTCGTGAGCCCCTAAACCCCTGGACATGTCCCGCCAACACCGCCTAGATCCGTCTTCCGTGAAAGCACCTCGGTGCACCGACGAAGGCGGCGGTTCCGCTCCCACGTCGCGCAGAACCCTACCTAGGCCACGCCTACCTCCTCGACAACAACGCCAAGCCGCCAGAGGTGGTTCGAGCCTCTCAAGACGCCAGATCCTGCGTTGAGCCCGCCCCACGCCAGACGCTAAGATCCATCATGGCGCGGAGAAGAGGAACAGTACGGCGCTGCTTTTGCAAATACCCCCTCCGTTTTGTTTCTGCTTAACCCGCGGTCCACCGAGCCCACCGTCAGCCTCTCTGATAGTTTTGTGAAAACGCCCCTAGCCTTTTTAAATCTCAACCCGCAGCCCCTCTGGATCCGCGACGTGTCATCCGCTGGACGGTTTGTATGATGGACCCGATGTGCTCGACCCTTTGCTCACTTGCTGTGGCTAGATCAAGCTGCGGTGAGAAAATGTTTTCTGCGTGCTGTGCTGCTGAGTCAGCGCTGGACCCACTGGTCAGTGACTGTGGCTAGCTTGGGGCAAGTAACAAAAGTATTTCTGTGATCTGTTTTAATTCAAACCTTTTTCAAATTATTTCAAATTCAAATTTCAAATCTGTTTTTAATAACTTTTAAAATATAAATCCAAATAATGCAAATAATATATGTTTTGAAATCAGAAAAATATGAAGAATTCAATTATGCCATTCAAAATATATTTTGAACACTTTAATTTCCAAGTTAATTAAAATTACAATAAAATACCCTTTTCCCTTAATTAATTAATAACTTTTGTCTTATAAATCCAAATTTAACAAATAATATGTCTAAAATGATTAGCTCGACGAGACCTTTCTGTTGATGCATTCCTTGTTCTGTTTTGCAGCATGCATCATATAAATATAAAGTATACAGCAACTAATATGAGGATAAAATGTGGCCAAAACTCAATAAAATGATTTATTCTTGTATTTCACACCTCACCCATGCCATGCTACTTTATTGCCATGCAAATTGTGCATCATTCATCATGGCATGATTGTTTGCTTGATGCATTTAATTCATATGCTTGTGCACTTTATTTATGTTGGTCCTTGTTTGTTTGGTTCTTCTTCGAATAGACGCTGAGCAGGGGATATATCAAGAAACCCAGGAGCACTACCCAGATCCTTCTCTCGCTTCAACTGAGCTGCCAGGCAAGCACTACCACATGCTTGCATACATATAATACCTACTGCCTCTATCTTGTTCTTGCATCATTGAGTCGCGATTGCATTAAATTGAATCCCAAGTATTGCATAGCCTTTACTTTTAAACCCCACCGAAGCTTGTTCCTCCATCCCATGAGCCATTACTACAGGAGTTGTTTGAGCCATGCGAGTCATAGAACAGCATGTGTAGGGTATGTGAGTGTCTCTTGAATAACGAGGTACCTATACAACTTAATCTGAGTAGTAATGGGATAACTAATGAAAGTGGCATCGGTGAGCCATATTCGCTATTTGGTTTTTCAGGCTCACTTGTGTCCCGTAGGACCCCGAGTACTTGATTCCTGTTCCTTGAATATTCGCTATCCACATCCGGAGGCTTATGAACCCCTGAGCGGATCTTGATTCATTCTTATTTCTTGGGGCCACAAACTAGTTTGAGGTTTTATTTACTATCCTGTACTTATGCCATGCTTTACGCTTTATTTAAATTGTGCGAGTCTTTACATTTGTTAGGAAAGCGGAGTGTTTTCGTATCGACAAGCCCAGTCCACATTTTCGGGTTCCCGATCGTTTCTGACCATTGGCGCAAACCTTGAGTCCGTCTGAGTCGGCCAACTTCGTCATGGGTAGCTTAATGGGGTGGCCCTGAAATATTTCTGAATCCTGTGATCGCTTTGTCGTGATGCCTCGTTGGGTTTTGATTTGGTTTTCCGAGGTTGATCGAGTGTGTGTTGCTATTTTGCACCTCAGGTAAAACTTTCTGAAAGCCGTGTCCGCGGTTATGGACGACTTGGAGCACAGTTTCTCGATCATAGACAAGCATAACTAAAGTACCGCTTTTAACTTGACTAAGTACCGGACTAGTAAATAGTGCAACACTCATGGAATGGATAATAAAACTGCCAACGGATGGGGGGTTGTTCGTCCGCTTCCTCGTTGGTAAGCGAGGAGGAGGATGGATCTGTTAATATTACCTTTATAACTGTTGTTTTTAATTCACGGACATCCGTCTATCTATGGTTAGGCGGATGGTTAGCGAGTATCTATAGAATTGCTAGGGTTTATCTTTTGCTGCAATTGCGTCACCCCAGGTTGTGTCCCCTTTAGCGGCATAAAGACTTGCTGAGTACCCCTAGGGTCTCACACGATAAATTATTGGAGTATTGACAGGTACACTCACAAGATGGATCTGGGTGGAGGAGACTTGATGGGCAACGATCATTCGGTGTAGAGATTCGAACAGGGATCCGTGAGATCTATGGGCGGGATGTGCTTATTTATGGGGCATCTTATGCCGATTTGCTTCTTATCCGTACTCGGATTTTGTCTTCCGCTTCCGCCTGATACTCTGATGTTTGATGTATGAGGAGATATCCTAAACTATTATATCTATCTAGGATATTTGGATCTTGCCGTATGGCGTTGCTATATTTCCTTTCTTTTTAGATGGAATGGCTCTGATGTACTGTTGTATGGTGGCTTGCATACATACTCATTTGTGTATGTAGTTGATCCCTTCGCCGATTACACGCCCGTTCTTGTCCCGATGATTGGAAATGGTTAGACGCCGAAAGGTTCACCTGTGAGTGGCATTTGGGCCCCCACCGCATTATTTTAACCATTTCCGCTCATCCGTGCTTGTAACTAGGAGCGTAATTCACCGAGGTAGTTATAATTGGTATCGAGCCATCCCGACCTTTCGTGGTCTCAGCCAAATGGTCGTTGTCAGTCTAGCAAATATTTTGGTAGCTATGTATACTAGGGAAAAACAAAACGCGAGAGTAGGACTGCTTCCACTTTTCTTCTTACCCACCCACCACCCTTTTCTGGTAAGGAAGTGTAACGTTTTCAATCCTCTTCTTAAAATTCAAACTAGGATTCACGCGTTCGGGGTTTCCGTAGTACCATAGAAAGTGTGTGTGTGTGTGTGTGTGTAATTCCTTATCTATCTGTTGCATCCTTTTGTTATCACAATCTGCCTTTGGTTATCAACTGTTGGTACATTCCATGCTGACAGGATTTTGAAAACCGGCGCGATCTATCTGACTCCTTGTTAACCGGTGCCATCTTCTTAAGGGTGTCCTTCCTTCTAGCAACTCCACATTCTGTGTAATCATCAGTTGCTAATCGCTACCTGATAAGTGATTTTGCGCATCTATTGGTATTTTAATGCCGAAAAATGCGGAAATTTTTTCTTTGATACATCTGTGCTTCCACACTCCTTTTCAGTCGTGTGTGAAACATTATCTCCCTCCCTTTTATCAGCATGTCCATGCTAACTTATTCTTTTGTCACCGGCGCTTAATCCTGGAGTTTTATTTCATCTCCAATTCTCTTGGGCTAATTACATAACATGTGTCGATCCGATGCTGCTGGTTGTAATTTGGTTCTCGGCATAGATATACGACACTTATCATGAGTGGAATATGGAAAATGCTATCAACTCTATCCTCCAAATGGTGACGGTTATCTCCTGTGATTTTGAGTACACCGTGATCATATCTATGCATATTCAAGCATCTTTGGCAATCCGGAGTTTTCTCAAGGCGCTACGATGGTCTATCGTCTGTTTATCATGCTTCACATCTTTTTGAACTCCATATCTGCAAAATTCTCTTTGAGATGAGGGAATTGCATCTTTTCGTCTCCGATAGCTTTGTTTGAGGTATGATCTATCATCTTTTCTTAATCCAAGATCTCTTTATCTTTGTAACCGGTGATCCAATCGACAATGTGAACCAGGTGGCATTTCCTGTTCTCTTCCGAAGGACCAGATAATCTATTCTTCCAGTGCATCTCTTTCAACACGAACCCGTGCTCTTAATATTGATCTTTCTAAGAGCGTTGAGCTCAGGAAGTGTTCGAGCATTTGTTCGTTTCTCCCGCCTCTTGAACTTGATATTCTGGGAATATCCTGTTAATCCATGGTGGTATATGTTGTTAATATGCTTGCCTATTCGATATCAATGGAAGGACATGGAAGATCATCTGTGTCTCTTTCTCTCAAGCTTTGTTAACACTGCCTGTGTGCAAAGTTCTCAAAGCGTGAATTCTGGCTTCTTGAAGTCACCTATCTCGACCACGTCCTTCTGCTAAATAGATCGCTTCAATTCTGGAATCAGCAAGTCCATTGTTAATTCCATCTTCCATCTTCAATCAAACCCGGAGTTTTCCTTGTTGGCAAGTTATCATCATCGTTCCACCGAAGTTTTCCTCAAGACTGCTAAATCTCTCTCAATCATTTCAAGAAGAACATGGAGTTTTCTTTCACCTTAGTCTCGTCAAGTCATCTCTTGAAACCCTCTCGCTCTATCGTCTATGCTCAATCCACCGGAGGCCATGAAGCCTTTTCAGATCTTTCGTAATCCTTCTGTTCAAGTTGGTGTTACCTTTTTCTTTATCTGTGGAATCTTGCAGTTGTTCTCCGTTATCTTCCATCATATCTTTCCGGTGGCTTGGTACTTCTGACATGACGACAACATAATAACCCTTATCTATCTTGGATCCGGTGAACCGTTTGCATCTATCTTTGTTTTCTTACGGAGTTCCATGAGCTCTTCTTGTCAATACCTTCAGTCTGTTTCGGTAGTTGGGTTGCATGGTTTTCTTATTCATGTGCGGAGTAATGCTTTGAGTGCGGGATGGAGTAGCTACCATACCACTACTCTTATCATTCGCTCTTGTACATTGAATTGGTGAATTAATGTGATTACACTCATTCCACGGAAGTTAGAAGTGGCCTTTATCCCTCGATACTTTTACTTCCGTCTTTGTTTTTCCGGAGTGCTCTCTCGAAGAAAGTAATCAATAATCTCTGGTTGGTGATCTCACCCTTTCTACACGGAGCAAAATCCTCAATTATCTGGTGGAAACAACGCAAACTCTTTTCGGTCCTCGTCTTTCTACCGGTGCTTGACATCCCCAAACAAGATGAAAGGAAACTATCTCTCTCTTTGTTTAATCAATTCTTTTTCTGTGGTAACGCCAATTATGGTTGATGCCATCAGCCGCAAATCTATTGCGTTAGCCTCAAGGCTAAAGAAAGCAATAAGTATCTCTACAATAAACTTCAGATCCTCCATATTCTTTGCTTCTCGGGATTCCACCATGATCTGGCTTCACATCCGTCTCTGGGAGTTATATCCGCGCACCTCAATTGCGTGATCCTTTGGTTCTTACCGACGCAACAAGAATCTAATCCGACGATGTCAAACTAAATCTTTCTGTTGATATCAAGGGACTCTATTGTTTGAAGGCAATATTGTTTCCATACTTCATTTCTCAAATCCGAGAGAAGATACGATGCTATTGTCATAGTGGTCCAAAACCTCTCCAATCTAGCTCTTTTTCCTCCGGCGAGACAAAGATTCATCCCCTCTCGTATCAGTAAATCTTTAATCTTAACGGTGTGTCTTTCTTTATCCATGATACATCATCTTGTTCCTTCTTTCACAAGTGGTTCTATTCTTCTATCATGTTTCTTGAGAAAAACGGAGCTATGTCCATCCTATCTTTCTTGTCTAACGATAATCCTTCAATTCTTCTAACCCTTTGTGTCTCAAGCAAAACGCAAGACTCGCAACAAGTCTAGCAAGTTTTGCAAGGTGTAGGGGTCGCACCATCCTGTTCTTCATCCTCTTGGGAACGCAAGGATCACCTTTGTTCCAAATACCCGCCTCTCCTTGTGTTGTTTTCTTTTTCCTAGGAATCTCGGGGCGAGATTCTTGTTTAGTGGGGGAGAGTTGTAGCATCCCAATTGTCTAACAATTGTAATGCTACTTGGTCTAGTAATATAATGGCTACTTCAAATATATAATTGTTGCATCATAATAATATCATGCTCATGTCATCATGCCACCTTGCATTTGAGCATCATATAAAACCCTTTTCCTTTGGTTCTTATCTCATATGCATTATTAATTGTATTTGCCTCTTGATATTGTATTTGGTTGTTGATATATTGTTTAAATGCCCAAGTTGAGTTGGGGGCATATCTTTTATTCCACTCCACCACCTCACGGCTCTCCTCCTCTCTCCTCTCCGCCGAGGCGCCTGGCCTTCCTCCCTCCTCCACCCACCACTCTCTCTCTCTCGCCACCGTCGGCCTCCACCCCATCTCGTTGAACTGCACGTGCAGCCCGTCAGGTGAGTGGCTCAGACCGAGGCGACCCTCACTTTCACGCCTGCAAGGCCATGAGGAGGAGACGTCCCATGTACCTCAAGACGCCAACGCGTCTCGCGAGAACCCTAGCTACGCCTTCGCTTCGCCGATCGCCATCGCGCCTCGCCCGAACCAACTCCACCATCATCTCCTCGGTGAGCCCCTAAACCCCTGGACATGTCCCGCCGCCATTGCCGCCCTATATCCGCGGGTTGCTCCTGAGCACCCTCGGTGCACCGACGAAGGCGTCGTGTCTGCCGCTTCCCACGTCGCAAGAAAACTACATAGGCAACGCCTACCTCCCAGACAACAACGCCAAGCCAGAGTGGTTCGAGCTCTGCACGCCCGAGATCCTGCGTTGAGCCCGCCTAACGCCAGACGCAGACCGATCCGTCATGCGCTGGAGAAGAACAAGATGGCGCTTTTGCAAAATACCCTCCGTTTTGTTTCTGCTTAACCCGCGGTCCACCGAGCCCACCGTCAGCCTCTCTGATAGTTTTGCGAAAACGCCCCTAGCCTTTTTAAATCTCAACCCGCAACCCCTCTGGATCCGCGACGTGTCATCCATTTGGGCGCTGCCATGATGGACCAGATGTTCGACCCACCTGTCACTTACTTGTCAGGCTAGATCAAGTCATGTGAGAAAATGTTTTCTGCGCGCTGTGCTGCTGAGTCAGCGCTGGACCCACTGGTCAGTGACTGTGGCTAGCTTGGGGCAAGTAACAAAAGTATTTCTGTGATCTGTTTTAATTCAAATCTTTTTCAAATTATTTCAAATTCAAATTTCAAATCTGTTTTTAATAACTTTTAAAATATAAATCCAAATAATGCAAATAATATATGTTTTGAAATCAGAAAAATATGAGGAATTCAATTATGCCATTCAAAATATATTTTGAACACTTTAATTTCCAAGTTAATTAAAATTACAATAAAATACCCTTTTCCCTTAATTAATTAATAACTTTTGTCTTATAAATCCAAATTTAACAAATAATATGTCTAAAATGATTAGCTCGACGAGACCTTTCTGTTGATGCATTCCTTGTTCTGTTTTGCAGCATGCATCATATAAATATAAAGTATACAGCAACTAATATGAGGATAAAATGTGGCCAAAACTCAATAAAATGATTTATTCTTGTATTTCACACCTCACCCATGCCATGCTACTTTATTGCCATGCAAATTGTGCATCATTCATCATGGCATGATTGTTTGCTTGATGCATTTAATTCATATGCTTGTGCACTTTATTTATGTTGGCCCTTGTTTGTTTGGTTCTTCTTCGAATAGGCCTGTGGATATATCAAGAAACCAGGAGCACTACCAGATCCTTCTCTCGCTTCAATCGAGCTGCAGGCAAGCACTACCACATGCTTGCATACATATAGTACCTACTGCCTCTATCTTGTTCTTGCATCATTGAGTCGCGATTGCATTAAATTGAATCCCAAGTATTGCATAGCCTTTACTTTTAAACCCCACCGAAGCTTGTTCCTCCATCCCATGAGCCATTACTACAGGAGTTGTTTGAGCCATGCGAGTCATAGAACAGCATGTGTAGGGTATGCGAGTGTCTCTTGAATAACGAGGTACCTATACAACTTAATCTGAGTAGTAATGGGATAACTAATGAAAGTGGCATCGGTGAGCCATATTCGCAATTTGGTTTTTCAGGCTCACTTGTGTCCCGTAGGACTCCGAGTACTTGATTCCTGTTCCTTGAATATTCGCGCTATCCACATCCGGGAGGCTTATGAACCCCCCTGAGCCAGAGCTTGATTCATTCTTATTTCTTGGGGCCTCAAACTAGTTTGAGGTTTTATTTACTATCCTGTATTTATGCCATGCTTTACTGCTTTATTTAAATTGTGCGAGTCTTGCACTTCGCATCTGTTTAGGAAAGCGGAGTGTTTTCAGTATCGACAAGCCAGTCACATTTTCGGTTCCCATCGTTTACAGCCATTGGCGCAAACCTTGAGTCCGTCTCGAGTCGGCCAACTTCGTCATGGTAGCTTAATGGGGTGGCCCCAAATATATTTCTGAATCCTGTGATCGCTTTGTCGTGATGCCTCGTTGGGTTTTGATTTGGTTTTTCCGAGGTTGATCGAGTGTGTGTTGCTATTTGTGCACCTCAGGTAAAACTTTCTGAAAGCCGTGTCCGCGGTTATGGACGACTTGGAGCACAGTTTCTCGATCATAGACAAGCATAACTAAAGTACCGCTTTTAACTTGACTAAGTACCGGACTAGTAAATAGTGCAACACTCATGGAATGGATAATAAAACTGCCAACGGATGGGGGGTTGTTCGTCCGCTTCCTCGTCGGTAAGCGAGGAGGAGGATGGATCTGTTAATATTACCTTTATAATCGTTGTTTTAATTCACGGACATCCGTCTATCTATGGTTAGGCGGATGGTTAGCGATATCTATAGAATTGCTAGGGTTTATCTTTGCTGCAATTCGTCACCCAGGTTGTGTCCCTTTAGCGGCATAAAGACTTGCTGAGTACCCTAGGGTCTCACACGATAAATTATTGGTTCTGCATTTAACAGGTACACTCACAAGATGGATACTGGGTGGAGGAGACGGACGATGTGGGCAACGATCATTCGGTGTAGAGATTCCGGGAACGGGGATCCGTGAGATCTGTGGGCGGGATGTGCTGATGTATGGGGCATCTTATGCCGAGGTGCTTCTTATCCGCATCGGATTTTGTCTTCCGCTCACCGATACTCGATGTTTGATGTATGAGGAGATATCCTAAACTATTATATCTATCTAGGATATTTGGATCTTGCCGTATATGCTGCTATATTTCCTTTCTTTTAGATGGAATGGCTCGATGTACTGTTGTATGGTGGCTTGCATACATACTCGTTTGTATGTAGTTGATCCCTTCGCCGATTACGCCTGCTTCTTGTCCCGATGATTGGAAATGGTTAGGACGGCCGAAAGGTCTACCTGTGAGTGGCATTTGGGCCCCACTGTACTATTTTAACCATTTCCGCTCATCCAGGCTTGTAACTAGGAGCGTAATTCACCGAGGTAGTTACAGGAACCAAGTTGAACTTCAGTACCGCTTATCACCCGCAAACAGATGGACAAACTGAGAGAGTTAATCAGATCTTAGAGGATATGCTTAGAGCTTGTGTGTTGGAATACGGATCAAAATGGGAAGACTACCTACCTTTCGCAGAATTCTCATATAACAACAGTTATCAGGCTAGTTTGCAGATGGCACCATTTGAATTCCTATATGGAAGAAAGTGTCGTACCCCTTTGAATTGGTCGCAAGTAGGAGAGAGTCAGATCTTTGGACCCGACATTCTCCGAGAAGCAGAAGAGAAAGTTCACAAAGTCCGTGAGCACCTCAAGACCGCCCAATCCAGACAGAAGAGCTATGCCGACAAGAGAACGAGAGACCTAACTTTCAATGTTGGAGATTTCGTATATCTCAAGGTTTCACCATTGAAGGGAACTCAACGCTTTAGTCTGAAGGGAAAGTTAGCCCCTAGATATATCGGACCTTTCAAGATTCTGAACCGTCGAGGAGAAGTATCGTATCAACTGGAACTGCCTGAAGAGATGTCAGCCATCCACAATGTGTTCCATATCTCGTTACTTCGCAAATGCTTGGAAGTGCCTGAGAAGACGAAAGTTTTCAAGAACATCGATCATAGAGCTGTGGAAATCAACAATGACCTGACCTATCAGGAAGTACCCATCCGTATCTTAGAAGAAGCCTACAGAACCACCAGGACCAGGAGTATCAAGTTTCTCAAGATTTAGTGGAGCAACCATACCGAGGAGGAAGCTACTTGGGAACGCGAAGATTACATTAGGACAGAGTTCCCAGATCTCTTTAGTTCCTAGTTTGCTTTGTAAATCTAGGGACGAGATTTTGTTTAAGGGGGGAAGGTTTGTAACATCCCAGAACTTCAATCCAAGCTTATCAAGATCAAATCATCCAAAAATAGGGTTAACAAAAACTTTTCCAAATTAAAAATGAAAGCATTCATATGTGTATGTATTTAAAATAGGAGTTGTTTGAATTGCCATGATTGATTGATCCAATGCTTGTAAAATGTTTCTTAGGTGATTTAAACATCATCTACATCATTCCCAAACTTTTCCTAAAGAAAATCAAATAAAAAAGAATTAAAAAGGAGGAATGGTCATTTTGGCAAATTTAACTCTCATGCCTACTTTGGCTATTCCTAGTACTCAAAACTTAACAGAAACAATTCTTGATCTTTGCACCCCTTGCTAGTACACCTAATGAGGTACCAAGGCCCACCTTTTGATCTGCTAAAAACGTTCTGTTAACTATTTTAAATGATAGTTTAAAATTGAATCTAATGCATATGCATAGATCACCCCTATTTCAAAAACCATCTATTTGAGCTCCATTTTCAAAACCTTGCAACCAGAGACTACCTATCAGTAGTGGAGATCACTCAAAAATTTTGAAACCAAAATTCAAAACTTTCTTTCATGCGGACATTTCATCAAACACTTGGCATGCATAATCTCTACTCTAATCCTATCTCACTGTTTACTACAGGGTTTTGCCCCCAATTGATCCCCATTAAATCCCCTTGTCCCCTATTGATCTAACCAGAGCCTAACCAGCATCTCCCCTACCCCCTAGCTGCACTGCCATGCCATGCCGAGCACCACCTCGCCGACCGACAGTGCACTCGCAGCAGCAGCTCTCTCCATCCCCTCTCCTCATGTCTAGCAGCTTGCCAGTGGTCCACCTCCACCGCTCAACCAGCCCCAGGCCAGAGACAGAGAGCAGAGCGGCTAGGAACTGCCGCGCTCGGAGCTTGTCGAGCATGCCAACGCTGCCCCTAGAGCATGCCATGTCCCCGCTCGCACAGACCACCCCTTGGCACCAGCCCGTGCCCGCCGCTCCACCTCGACCTGGAGAACACCCCAGGAATCCCCATTCACCGCCCAAAGCCTCACAGCCACCGCTCGCCGTGGACACCGCCGCTTCGGCCGCGTAGAGCGCCACCTCGCCCAGGCCGCGTGCCACCGCCCCTACAATCGCATTTAAGTTCTAGAGCACCGCCAGGGAACCGCCCATCGATCGCCACCCCCAGCCATGCCTCTACCCCGCCGTAGCCTTGTCGCCGGAGTCACCTGCCCATCCCGCTCGGTCTCACCGTCCGGCCTATAAAAGGAGCCATCCCTAGCCTCTTCTCTCGACACCATTACACTCCCCTCACCTCTCTGAACCTCACCCACCTCTAGCCAGAGAAAGTGGAGCAGCAGCTCGCCGGAATTGGAGCCGGAGCAGCCACGGCAGAAGGAGAAGGGCGCCGTTGATTTCGACCACCCCAAGCTCCGCCGCAACCGCGCCTCGCCTCGTCGTCGTCTTCCATGTCGTTTTCCCGCCTCGCCGACCCCGCTGGAGCCCTGGTACGCCTCAGAGACCCCACCGAGCAGCTAGGGGTTCGAGTCACGGTGACCTGTTCGTCGTCGACGACGACCCTCAGCCGTTGATCTCGCTTCTAATCTTACGGCCCACAGCGCGCGTATTGTTTCGCGTTTTAAGTGCTGCTGACATGCGGGACCCCCTTTCAGCTGAGCCCTGCGCTGCGGAGCGCCACTGGGCCAGCCCATTCCATTTCCCGAGCTAGCCCATAGATTCAAATCTGGATTTTTCTTTTTAGTTAAATCTAGTTTCTGTCCCCTAGTTTGAAAATCAATTCAGAGAGTTTTATATATCCAAATTGCATGAAACCAATTTTGTCTGAAAGGTAGTAAGATGATCTATCCAAGCCCGTTGGATTTAATTCAATTAGAGTTATAGATCTCTCCTAATAAAAATAAGAAGACAGAAGCTTTTGCAACTTGCAACATTTTTATAAAATCAACCAAGTTAGCTTTTGAGTTGATTCCAACTCTCAAAAATCACATTTCATCATATATATCCAAATATGTAATAATATTAAGGTTTACATGCAGTGACTTTGGACTAGTACCAAAATAATGCCATATAGGCATTTCTAGTCACTTTAAATCATTAAATAATGAACTTAAACCAAAGTAATATTGATCCAATCCTTAAATCTCATTCCCACATGTTAGAATATGTGGTGATGACATGTGTCAACATGATCCCATGTTTTAAGTGGTGAATGTTAAATATTAGTTAATTTTTCAATGAGTAGAAATTACTTTTCTAAAATAAAAGGGATGAAACTATTGAAATTGAACTTGTGATGCCTGTGATGATAATAGATCAGTAATTCTGTGTTTTAGAATGCTACTTAGCCTAGTTAAGTATTGTTTGGTGATTGTGCACTCCTTATGTATTTATAGACACTAGTACCGACCAAGCTTTCGAGGAGGAGGAGTTCTACCAAGAAGAAGAAGAAGAAGAAAACTTCAACCACTTCACCAACCAAGGCAAGGTGTTGTTAGCAAGATAGACCTAAGCTAGATAAATGAGCAAGGATGCTTTATGTAGAATCCCAATTGTCTAACAATTGCAATGCTACTAGCCTAGTCTATATAATGCTACTTCCTACATAGAATTGTTGCATCATAATTATATCATGCTCATGTCATCATGCCACCTTGCATTTGAGCATCATATAAAACCCTTTTCCATTTGGTTCTTATCTCATATGCATTATAAATTGTATTTGCCTCTTGATATTGTATTTGGTTATTGATATATTGTTTAAATGCCCAAGTTGAGTTGGGGGCATATCTCTTTCAACTTCACCACCTTTCTTGTCATCACCCCATCATTCCACCACCTAGTCATATATGAGCCATTGCTTTTCTTTTGCTTTTAAATCTAGCTCATATGTGTTGGTGTGGATCCATTCTATCTCCACATGCTCTCATATATGCACCATATTGTTTTCACATTATTGGTTTATGAGAGCCACATGGCCACCTTGCATGTCTTGTGAGTGGAACCTTCTCCTAGCTTTCATATGGATTATCATGGATTTATGCTCATGTTGGGATATTGTTGGGACTATAAAATACCTAGTGGCACATACACATTAGCAAGTCCCATTTCTATTCCAATATGGTCATCTCCATCTACTCCACTTGGAACTTTCTTTTAAATTCTTTTGCTTAGGCCTTACTCCACATTTTGGAATGCATAAGAATAATGCCATGTAAATAATCTTGTTTTCACAAAATAAGCATGGTATTAATTATTTTGCATGGGCCATGCAAGTACCACCTTTTTCTAGCCTTTGGTTTTTTATTTGAATCTTTGAGTGGATCTTCCCCATATCTCTCTACCCCTTATGCTTGATCTTGCTTGATGCATGCAAGCATCTAAAACCCCATCACCATCTCCATCCATGCCATCACCACCTTTTCTTCTTTTCTCTCTTTTGGCTATATCTTGCTTGAGCTTGTTTGGATCATGCTTGATCTTGTCAAAAGTTACCACACCACATCTCTCCTCTCTCTCGGCCTCTCTCCTCTCTCACCACCTGGCCACCCTCTCTCCCTGGCCACACCCTAGCCCACCCCAATCCTAAAGCCCTAACCCGAGCCACCCCCATTCCTCTAACCCTAGCTACACCCGAGCCTACCCTCTCTCTCTCTAGCTCTCTCTCTGCCAAGAGGGCCCCAGCCCGAGCCTCTCCACCTACCGGCCGTCCCCCACCTGGCAGCCCCATCTCCACCTCGCCCTGGCCTGCCCGAGCACGTGAGAAGGAGAGGAGGGAAAAAGGTGACCGAGTCCACCTTTTTCATCTACCCACCTCCCCACGGCACCTCCCTCTCCCCTCTGATTTATCTCCTTCCCCACGGCTCTCCTCTGCTCGCCCAGATCTACCCCGAGCCAGCCCTCCCCTCCTCCTTCCTCCTCTCCGACCACCAGCAGCCGCCGCCGCCGTCGCCAGCACCTCGACGTCCACGTTGATCCAGTCGTGCAGGGCATCCGTGAAGCGGACTGGGAGAACGAGGACGCTCCTCTGCTTCACCCTGTACTCGCCGTCGAGGAGGAGAAGGGCAGGAGCCGAAGATCGACGCCGCTCCGACGCGAAACCCTAGCTTCGCTGGTCTCTGCCTCGTCGATGATCCACTGCTCCCCAAGCCGATCCGTCCACACCGATCACCCCGCGGTGAGCTCTTCTTCCTCCTAGACATGCTCCGCCGTGCTGTCGCCGTCTAGGGCCACCTTTCGTTTCATCGAAGGCGGTTCTGCCGCCTCGTACCGTCTGCTCGCTCGCGTCGCGCAACACCCTATCTAGGCCGTCGCCCGCCGACACCAAGCCTAGCCTATCGCAGCGTGCGCCCGGCCGCGAGCCCAGGTCCGGTTCGAGTTCCCCAGCAGCCAGCGCTTCGCGTCTGACACCGATCCGTCGCCGAGAAGAAGCGATGGCATTTGTCATTTTGCGGATACCCCCCCACACTTTTTCGGCATCAACCCAGCTCCCTCTAGGCCCACATGTCAGCCTTCCGTGGCGTTTTTGCAAAAAGGATCCCGGAGTTTTGTACTCCTCAACCCGCAGTCCTCGGATCCACCACGTGTCGACCACCGGTGGCCGTCTTGGTGATGGACCAGCGACTTGACCCCGTCGATCGCTTAGGCTAGGAAGCCCCGCGGTGAGAAAAGCCTTACGCTTTTTTGTGTGTTTTCAGTGGCGTGGCCCACCGTCACAATGGGTTGGTCTATCTGCCTAAGTGAGAAAAGTTTACGTGTATTTACATTTAATTCAAATCTTTTCAAATTTATTTCAAATTAAAATTCAAATCTGTTTTATAATAACTTTTAATTCTTAAATCCAAATCAAACAAATAATATATGTTTTCAAATCAGAAAAATGTGAGGAATTCAATTATGCCATTCAAAATATATTTTGAACACTTTATTTTTCAAGTTGATCAAAATTACAATAAAATGCCCTTTTACCTTAATTAATTAATAACTTTTGTTTTATAACTCCAAATTTAACAAATGATATGTATAAAATGGTTAGCTCGACGAGACCTTTCTGTTTATGCATTCCATGTTTTGATTTGAAGCATGCATCATATAAATATAAAGTATACAACAACTAATATGAGGATAAAATGGGGCCAAAACTCAATAAAATGATTTATTCTTGTATTCCACACCTCACCCATGCCATGCTACTTTATTGCCATGCAAATTGTGCATCATTCATCATGGCATGATTGTTTGCTTGTCGCATTTAACTCATATGCTTGTGCACTTTATTTATGTTGGCCCTTGTTTGTTTGGTTCTTCTTCGAATAGTATTTAGTAGGGATATATCAAGAGAACCAGGAGCACTACCCAGATCCATCCCTTGCTTCAACTGAGCTGCCAGGCAAGCACTACCACATGCTTGCATACATATAGTACCTATTGCCTCTATCTTATTCTTGCATCATTGAGTCGCGATTGCATTAATCTGAATCCCAAGTATTGCATAGCCTTTACTTTTAAACCCCACCGAAGCTTGTTCCTCCATCCCATGAGCCATTACTACAGGAGTTGTTTGAGCCATGCAGAGTAGAACAACATGTGTAGGGTATGTGAGTGTCGATGGATAACGAGGTACCTAAACAACTTAACCTGAGTAGTAATGGGATAACTAATGAAAGTGGCATCGGTGAGCCATAATCGCTATTTGGTTTTCAGGCTCACTTGTGTCCCGTGGGACCCCGAGTACTTGATTCCTGTTCCTTGAATATTCGCTATCCACATCCGGGAGGCTTATGAACCCCACGAGATGAGCTTGATTCATTCTTATTTCTTGGGGCCACAAACTAGTTTGAGGTTTTATTTACTATCTGTACTTATGCCATGCTTTCTTGCTTTATTTAAATTGTGCAGTCTTGCTGCATCTTTATTTAGGAAGCGGAGTGTTTTCGGTATCGACAAGCCCGGTCCACATTTTCGGGTTCCCGATCGTTTGCAGCCATTGGCGCAAACCTTGAGTCCGTCTCGGAGTCGCCAACTTCGTCATGGTAGCTTAATGGGGTGGCCCCTGAAATATTTCTGAATCTGTGATCGCTTTGTCGTGACGCCTTGTTGGGTTTTGATTTGGTTTTCGAGGTTGATCAGTGTGTGTTGCTATTTGTGCACCTGCAGGTAAAACTTTCAAAGCCGTGTCCGCGGTTATGGGCGACTTGGAGCAGTTTCTCGATCATAGACAAGAATAACTAAAGTACCGCTTTTAATTTGACTAAGTACGACTAGTAAATAGTGCAACACTCATGGAATGGATAATAAAAATGCCAGCGGATGGGGGTTGTTCGTCCGCTTCCTCGTCGATGGCGAGGAGGAGGATGGATCTGTTATTCTTTATTATAACTGTTGTTCTTAATTCACGGACATCCGTCTATCTCTGGTTAGGCGGATGGTTGGCAATATCTATAGAATTGTTAGGGTTTATCTTTTGCTGCAATTCGTCACCCAGGTTGTGTCCCCTTTAGAGGCATAAAGACTTCTGAGTACCCCTAGGGTCTCACACGATAAATTGTTTGATTCAGATGAACAGGTAAACTCGCAAGATGGATACTGGGTGGAGGAGACGGACAATGTGGGCAACGATCATTCGGTGTAGAGATTCTGGGAACGAGGATCCGTGAGATCTGTGGGCGGGATGTGTTTATTTATGGGGCATCTTATGCCGATTTGCTTCTTATCCGTACTCGGATCTTGTTTTCCGCTTCCGCTTGATACTCTGATGTTTGATGTATGAGGAGATATCCTAAACTATTATATCTATCTAGGATATTTGGATCTTGCCGTATGGCGTTGCAATATTCCTATTTCTTTTAGATGGAATGGCTCTGAGAACTATTGTATGGTGGCTTGCATACATACTCATTTGTGTATGTAGTTGATCCCTTCTTTGCCGATTCGCCGCCGTTCTTGTCCCGATGTTTGGAAATGGTTGGGACGGCCGAAAGGTCTACCTGTGAGTGGCATTTGGGCCCCACCGTACTATTTCAACCATTTCTGCTCATCCAGGCTTGTAACTAGGAGCGTAATTCACTGAGGTAGTTACAATTGGTATCAGAGCCATCCCGACCTTCAGGGTCTCAGCCAAATGGTCGTTGTTAGTTTAGCAAATATTTTGGTAGCTATGTATACTAGGGAAAAACAAAACGCGAGAGTAGGACTGCTTCCACTTTTCTTCTTACCCACCCACCACCCTTTTCTGATAAGGAAGTGTAACGTTTTCAATCCTCTTCTTAAAATTCAAACTAGGATTCACGTGTTCTGGGTTTCCGTAGTACCATAGAAAATGTGTGTGTGTGTGTAATTCCTTGTCTATCTGTTGCATCCTTTTTGTTATCACAATCTGCCTTTGGTTATCAACTGTTGGTACATTCCATACTGACAGGCTTTTGAAAACCGGCGCGATCTACCTGACTCCTTGTTAACCGGTGCCATCTTCTTAAGGGTGTCCTTCCTTCTAGCAACTCCACATTCTGTGAAAGCATCTATTGCTAATCTCTATCTGATAAGTGATTTTGCGCATCTATTGGTATTTTAATACTGAAAAATGTGGATTCTTTGATACATCTGTGTTTCCACACTCTTTTCCAGTCGTGTGTGAAACATTATCTATCTCCCTTTTATCAGCATGTCCATGCTAACTCATTCTTTTGTCACCGGCGCCTAATCATGGAGTTTTATTCCATCTCCAATTCTCTTGGGCTAATTACATAACATGTGTCGATCCGATGCTGGTTATTGTAATTTGGTTCTCAGCATAGCTATAGGACACTTATCATGAGTGGAATATGGAAAATGCAATCACCTCTATCCTCCAATGGTGACGGTTATCTCCTGTGATTTTGAGTACACCGTGATCATATCTATGCATATTCAAGCATCTTTGGCAACCCGGAGTTTCTCAAGGCACTACGGCGGTCTATCATCTGTCCATCATGCTGCACATCTTTTTGAACTCCATATCTGCACAATTCTCCTGGATAAGAGGGAATTGCATCTTGTCGTCTCTGTTAGCTTTGCTTGAGGTATGAGCTATCATCGTTTCTTTATCCAAGATCTATTTATCTTTGTAACTGGTGATCCAATCGACAATGTGAACCAGGTGACATCTCTTTTCTTCCGAAGGACCAGATAATCTATTCTTCCAGTGCATCTTCTTCAACACGAACCCGTGCTCTTAATATTGATCTTTCTAAGAGCGTTGAGCTCAGGAAGTGTTTGAGCATTTGTTCGTTTCTCTCGTCTTTTGAACTTGGTATTCTGAGAATATCTTGTTAATCCATGGTGGTATATGTTGATAATATGCTTGCCTATTCCATATCAATGGAAGGACATGGAAGATCATCTGTGTCCCTTTTCTCTCAAGCTTCGTGAACACTGCCTCTGTGCAAAGTTCTCAAAGCGTGAATTCTGGCTTCTTGAAGTCACCTATCTCGACCACGTCCTTCTGCTAAATACATTGCTTCAATTCTGGAATTAGCGAGTCCATTGTTAATTCCATCCTCCATCTTCAACCAATTCGGAGTTGTTCCTTGTTGGCAAGTTATCATCGTCATTCCGCTAAAGATTTCCTCAAGGCTGCTAAATCTCTCTCAATCTTTTCAAGAAGAACATGGAGTTCTTTCACCTCAGTCTCGTCAGGTAATCTCTTGAAACCCTCTCGTTCTATCATCTATGCTCAATCCACCGGAGGCCATGAAGACCTTCCAGATCTTGTAGTCCTTCCGTTCAAGTTGGTGTTATCTTTTTCTTTATCTGTGGAATCTTGCAGTTGTTCTCCGTAATCTTCCTTCATATATTTCCGGTGGCTTGGTACTTCAGACATGACGACAACATCATCACCCTTATCTATCTTGGATCCGATGAATCGTTTGCATCTATCCTTGTTTTCTAGCGAAGTTCCATGAGTTATTGTCAATACCTTCAGTCTGTTTCGGTAGTTGGGTTGCATGGTTTTCTTATTCATGTGCGTAGTAATGCTTTGAGTGCGGGATGGAGTAGCTACCATACCACTACTCTTATCATTCGCTCTCGTACATTGAATTGGTGAATTAATGTGATTTCACTCATTCCACGGAAGATAGAAGTGGCCTTTATCCCTCGATACTTTTACTTCCGTCTTTGTTTTTTAGGAGTGCTCTCTCGAAGAAAGTAATCAATAATCTCTTGTTGGTGATCTCACCCTTTCTACACGGAGCAAAATCTACAATTATCTGGTGGAAACAAACGCAAACTCCTTTCGGTCCTCGTCTTTCTACCGATGCTCTACATCCTCAAACAAGATCAAAGGAAACTATCTCTCTCTTTGTTTCATCAATTCTTTTTCTGTGGTAAAGCCAATTATGGTTGATGCCATCAGCCGCAAATCTATTGCGTTAGCCTCAAGGCTAAAGAAAGCAATAAGTATCTCTACAATAAACTCCAGATCCTCCATATTCTTTGCTTCTCGGGATTCCACCATGATCTGGCTTCACATCCGTCTCTGGAAGTTATATCCGCGCACCTCAATTGCGTTATCCTTTGGTTCTTACCGGCGCAACAAGAATCTTATCCGACGATGTCTAACTAAATCTTTCTGTTGATATCTAGGGACTCTATTGCTTGAAGGCAATATTGTTTCCGTGCTTCACTTCTCAAATCCGAGAGAAGATATGATGCTATTGTCATAGTGGATCAAAACTTCTCCAACCTAGCTCTTTTCTTCCGGCGAGACAAAGTTTTCATCCTCTCTAGTATTGGTAAATCTTTAATCTTAACGGTGTGTATTTCTTTATCCAAGATACATCATCTTGTCCTTTCTTTCACAAGTGGTTCTATTCTTTTATCATGTTTCTTGAGAAAACCGGAGCTATGTTCATCCTATCCTTCTTGCCTCACGACAATCCTTCAGCTCTTCTGACCGTTGTTTCTCAAGCAAAACGCAACACTCGCAACAAGTCTAGCAAGTTTTGCAAGGTGTAGTGGTCGCACCATTCCGTTCTTCATCATCTTGGGAACGTGAGGGTCACCTTCGTTCGAACAACCGCCTTTTCTTGTGTTGTTTTCTTTTTTCCTAGGAATCTCGGGGCGAGATTCTTGTTTTAGTGGGGGAGAGTTGTAGCATCCCAATTGTCTAACAATTGCAATGCTACTAGCCTAGTCTATATAATGCTACTTCCTACATAGAATTGTTGCATCATAATTATATCATGCTCATGTCATCATGCCACCTTGCATTTGAGCATCATATAAAACCCTTTTCCATTTGGTTCTTATCTCATATGCATTATAAATTGTATTTGCCTCTTGATATTGTATTTGGTTATTGATATATTGTTTAAATGCCCAAGTTGAGTTGGGGGCATATCTCTTTCAACTTCACCACCTTTCTTGTCATCACCCCATCATTCCACCACCTAGTCATATATGAGCCATTTCTTTTCTTTTGCTTTTAAATCTAGCTCATATGTGTTGGTGTGGATCCATTCTATCTCCACATGCTCTCATATATGCACCATATTGTTTTCACATTATTGGTTTATGAGAGCCACATGGCCACCTTGCATGTCTTGTGAGTGGAACCTTCTCCTAGCTTTCATATGGATTATCATGGATTTATGCTCATGTTGGGATATTGTTGGGACTATTAAATACCTAGTGGCACATACACATTAGCAAGTCCCAATTCTATTCCAATATGGTCATCTCCATCTACTCCACTTGGAACTTTCTTTTAAATTCTTTTTCTTAGGCCTTACTCCACATTTTGGAATGCATAAGAATAATGCCATGTAAATAATCTTGTTTTCACAAAATAAGCATGGTATTAATTATTTTGCATGGGCCATGCAAGTACCACCTTTTTCTAGCCTTTGGTTTTTTATTTGAATCTTTGAGTGGATCTTCCCCATATCTCTCTACCCCTTATGATTGATCTTGCTTGATGCATGCAAGCATCTAAAACCCCATCACCATCTCCATCCATGCCATCACCACCTTTTCTTCTTTTCTCTCTTTTGGCTATATCTTGCTTGAGCTTGTTTGGATCATGCTTGATCTTGTCAAAAGTTACCACACCACATCTCTCCTCTCTCTCGGCCTCTCTCCTCTCTCACCACCTGGCCACCCTCTCTCCCTGGCCACACCCTAGCCCACCCCAACCCTAAAGCCCTAACACGAGCCACCCCCATTCCTCTAACCCTAGCTACACCCGAGCCTACCCTCTCTCTCTCTAGCTCTCTCTCTGCCAAGAGGGCCCCAGCCCGAGCCTCTCCACCTACCGGCCGTCCCCCACCTGGCAGCCCCATCTCCACCCTCAGCCTGCCGAAACACGTGAGAAGGAGAGGAGGGAAAAAGGTGTCCGAGTCCACCTTTTTCATCTACCCACCTCCCCACGGCACCTCCCTCTCCCCTCTGCTTTATCTCCTTCCCCACGGCTCTCCTCTGCTCGCCCAGATCTACCCCGAGCCAGTCCTCCCCTCCTCCTTCCTCCTCTCCGACCACCAGCAGCCGCCGCCGCCGCCGTTGCCAGCACCTCGACGTCCACGTTGATCCAGTCGTCATCCGTGGGCATCCGTGGAGACGAGGTCGCTCCTCTGCTTCACCCTGTACTCGCCGTCGAGGAGGAGAAGGGCTGGAGCCGAAGATCGACGCCGCTCCGACGTGAAACCCTAGCTTCGCCGGTCTCTGCCTCGTCGACGATCCACTGCTCCCCAAGCCGATCCGTCCACACCGATCACCCCGCGGTGAGCTCTTCTTCCTCCTGGACATGCTCCGCCGCGCTGTCGCCATCTAGGGCCGCCTTTCGTTTCATCGGCGATGCTGCCGCCGTTGTGCGGCGTCTGCTCGCTCCCGCGTCGCGCAACACCCTATCTAGGCCCCGTCCACCCTCCTGACACCAAGCCTAGCCTACCGCAGCGGTAACCGCTGCCGAGTGCGAGCCCCAGTCGCGGGTTCAAGTTCCCCCGCGCTGCCCTGCGGCGTCGCGACCGATCCGATCCGCACCGAGAAGAAGCCTGATGGCTGTCGTTTTGCGGATACCCCCCCACACTTTTTCGGCATCAACCCGCGCTCCCTCTAGGCCCACATGTCAGCCTTCCGTGGCGTTTTTGCAAAAAGGATCCCGGAGTTTTGTACTCCTCAACCCGCAGTCCCCGGATCCACCACGTGTCGACCACCAGCTGGCCGTGCGCGCAGTGGACCCGCGAGACCGCCAGCCCCACCCGTCAGTCGCTTAGGCTAGGAAGCCCCGCGGTGAGAAAAGCCTGTTACCTTTCGTCTGTGTTGCTAGTTGGCGTGGCCCACCCGTCAGCGGCTGGGTCTGGTATCTGCCTAAGTGAGAAAAGTTTCTGTGTATTTCTGTTTAATTCAAATCTTTTCAAATTTATTTCAAATTAAAATTCAAATCTGTTTTATAATAACTTTTAATTCTTAAATCCAAATCAAACAAATAATATATGTTTTCAAATCAGAAAAATGTGAGGAATTCAATTATGCCATTAAAAATATATTTTGAACACTTTATTTTTCAAGTTGATCAAAATTACAATAAAATGCCCTTTTACCTTAATTAATTAATAACTTTTGTTTTATAACTCCAAATTTAACAAATGATATGTCTAAAATGGTTAGATCGACGAGACCTTTCTGTTTATGCATTCCATGTTTTGATTTGAAGCATGAATCATATAAATATAAAGTATACAGCAACTAATATGAGGATAAAATGGGGCCAAAACTCAATAAAATGATTTATTCTTGTATTCCACACCTCACCCATGCCATGCTACTTTATTGCCATGCAAATTGTGCATCATTCATCATGGCATGATTGTTTGCTTGTCGCATTTAACTAATATGCTTGTGCATGTTATTTATGTTGGCCCTTGTTTGTTTGGTTCTTCTTCGAATAGACGCTGAGCAGGGGATATATCAAGAGAACCAGGAGCACTACCCAGATCCATCCCTTGCTTCAACTGAGCTGCCAGGCAAGGACTACCACATGCTTGCATACATATAGTACCTATTGCCTCTATCTTATTCTTGCATCATTGAGTCGCGATTGCATTAATCTGAATCCCAAGTATTGCACAGCCTTTACTTTTAAACCCCACCGAAGCTTGTTCCTCCATCCCATGAGCCATTACTGTTGGAATTATGCCCTAGAGGCAATAATAAAGATGTTATTATTATAATTCTTGTTCATGATAAAGTTTATATTCCATGCTAGAATTGTATTAAGCGGAAACATTAATACTTGTGTGGTTTGTGAACAACACCGTGTCCCTAGTACGCCTCTATGGACTAGCTCATTGATCAATGATGGTTAAGGTTTCCTAACCATAGACATGAGTTGTCAATTGATAATGAGATCATATCATTGGAGAATGATATGATGGACAGACCCAAACTAAGCGAAGCAATTAGATCGTGTCATTGTGTTCATCTTTGCGAAGCTTTTCCTATGTCAAATATTGTATTCCTTAGACCATGAGATAATGCAACTCCCTGGTATCGGAAGAAAGCTTTGAGGTCATCAAACGTCATCCTATGAGAGGGTGATCATAAAGGTGTCTCTCAGGTGATCGGAAAGTATCTGTTGGGTTGTATGTATCGAGATGGAATTTGTCCCTCCCAAGTCGGAGAGATATACTTGGGCCCTTTCGGTGTCGATATCAACACCGCTTGCAAGCATGTGGTTAAGGAGTTAATCACAAAGTGATATCGGATTACGAACGAGTAAAGTACTTGCTGTGAGCGAGATTGAACTAGGTATGATGCGGTACGATCGAATCTCGGGCAAGTAAAATATCGCGAGACGAAGGAATATATATATGGGATTGATTGAATCTGGCATCGTGGTTCATCCGATATGATCATCGATGAATGTGTGAGTCAATATGGGTGCCCAGACCCTGTTGATTATTGATAGAAGATCATGTGCGCATATTCTCGAACCAGCGGTCACACTTAACGTGTCTCGACGCTAGGATAGATTGGATAATTGGTTTATGAATTTTTGTTCAGAGTCTCGGATGGGATCCGGGACATCACGAGAGGTTCCGGAATGGTCCGGAGAATAAGATTCATATAAGGCAGTGCAGTTTTTGGAGTTCGGAATTGTTCCGGATTAATCGGTATTGTACCGTAAGCTTCTAGAACCTTCGGAAGGGTACCAACATGGCCCCACCTTCCGGGAGGGGGCATGGGCCTATGAGGGAGTGTCCTGGCCGCATTGGGCCAGGGGCACAAGGCCCCATAGGGCCCAGCCGATCCTAGAGAGTTTAAATCGTTTAAACTAGAGATAAGATAGGGATTCTAGAAGGGAGAGTTTAAATTGTTTAAACTAGAGATAGGCTTGGAGGATGGGCAAGGGCTGGCTGCACCCCCTCTATATATAGAGGGCTGGTGCGCCCCCCTCCCGACTAACACACACCTTCCCCTCCAACCCTAGCCGCCCTGCTGCCCTTCCTCTCTCCCTCCCGACTGTTTGTAGGCGAAGCCCTGCTGCAGAAATTCTCCACCATATACACCGCGCCGTCGCGTTGTAGATCCAATCTATCTCTCCACCATACTTGCTGGTCCGAGGAAGGAGGAGACGTCGAGGTGCTGCACGTGTGCATCTCACGGAGGCACCGCCACTTGTGGTGCTAGATCGGATCGGATCGCGAGGAGGAGAAGCGAGTACGACTACATCACCCACGTTAGGAGCGTTCCGCTGTCTTGAATCTTCAAGGGTATGAAGATCTAATCCAATCTCTCTCGTTGTTTGCATCTCCTAGATTAGATCTTGGCTTTCCCTCTGTTCGCTTCCGTAGAAAATTTTGATTTACTATGCTGTGAAACCCTTCAGTGGTATCAGAGCTAGATCTATGCATAGATGTGTTTCACGAGTAGAACGCAACATGGTTGTTGCGGGCGTTGATGTTTTCTGTTGCAAGCCTCTTGTTTGTGTTCTTCTTATGACGCGGGATAGTGAGATTGAAGCGGTCCAGGCCAACCTTACGCGGCGTCGTTCGCGAGACCGGCTCCGCACTTGACGTGTGGCTTGTACCATACATGCGGCTGGTGGATGTCAGTTTCTCTCACTATAGTTGTCATGGGATTAACACCGGAGTTTGGCAACCATAATATCACCGTTGTGGCTTTCCGTAGGTAAGAATCGTTCTTAGCATCTACTCCCATAATCCACGTAAAACATGCAACAACAAAGTAGAGGCGTCTAACTTGTTTTTGCAGGGAGTGTTTTCTGTGATATGGTATGGCCCAAGATGTGATGTGTATATTGTATGCGATGATCATGTTTTGTAATGTTTCACGACTTGCATGTCGATGAGTACACAACCGGCAGGAGCCATATGGTTGTCTTTATAATTGTGTATGACCTGCGAGTCAACTTCTTATACGCCATGTAATAGCTTTACTTTATCGCTAAGTAGTTAGCAATAGTTGTAGTTGCTATTCGTGGTGGAGGCAATCATGGTGGAGTGATGGAGATCATGCCGGAATGCACAAGATGGAGATCATTGTGCGAAGATTGGCTATACCATGTCACATAAAGTTATATGCATGTGATGTTTATCCTTTTATGTATCTTATCATGCTTAGATCGCGTCGGTAGCATTATAAGATGATTCCTCACTTAAAGATCAAGATAAAAACTGTGTTCTCCCCAAGTATGCACCGTTGCGAAAGTTCGTCGTGTCCAAGAATCACGTGATGATCGGGTGCTATAGACTCTACGCTCACATACAACGGGTGCAAGCCAGTTTTGCTGCCGGAAATACTTGGGTCTAACTTGACGAGCCTAGCATGTACAGACATGGCCTCGGAACACATGAACCGAAAGGTTAAGCATGAGTCATATGAATGATATGATCGACACTTCGTTGTCCACCATTGAAACCACATCTCTTCTCGTGAAGATCGGATTAGGTGTGGTGAATTTGGATCATGTTCACTAAACAACTTGAGGGATGTTGAATTTAGTGGGAGTTCATCTAGTAATTTGATTAAAAGTTGAACTAGTTATCATGAACATAGTCTAATTTGTACTTGCAAATATTGTAGATCACATGGCTAAGTCCAACTTCAACTTCAACATTTTCTTTGAGAAAGAAAAGCTTAAGAACAATGGGTCTAACTTCACCAACCGGTTCCATGTCTGAGAATCATTCTCTCTGGCGGTCAAAAGGACTATGTCCTTGAAAGCGTTAGGTAACCCCTGAATCAAGCTATGGTGATGAGAAAGCTGTCTATCGATCGCGCAAAGATGATTATGGTGTGATTAAGAGCACCATGTTGTTTGCTATGGAACGGAACTTCAAAATCGTTTTGAAAACTATCCGGGCCCTTTGAGATTCTCGAAGCTGAAAACCATGTTTCAGACTCAGGCCGTTCGAGAGATATGAGATCTCGAGAAGTTCTTTAATCGCAAGATGGAGGAAGGAGTTCCGTTAGTGAGCACGCCATTAAGATGTCGGGCTACACTCAACGCCTTGAGCAAGCTGGATGCAAGATTCGGAGGAGCTCAAGATTGACAGGTTCTGCAATCACTCCCTCCAGCTACAAAAGTTTTGTAGTGACTCATAATCAGATTGGTTCCGATACGATCACCGAGCTCTTCGCAAAGCTGAAGGCTGCGGAGGTGGACATCAAGAAGGATAATCATGTGTTGATGGTCAACAAGCCCTCCTTTAAGAAAGGTAAGGGTGCAAAGAAGCCCTTCAAGAAAAGCGGCGGCAAGCGTGTTGCCCCTGCTGAGAAGAAGCTCAAGTCTGGTCCTAAGCCGGACACTGAGTGCTTCTATTGCAAGGACAAGGGTCACTGGAAGCGCAACTGTCCGAAGTACTTAGCGGACAAGAAGGCTGGCACCATCAAAGGTATATTTGATATACATGTTATTGATGTTTTCCTTACTAGCCCTTGTTGTAGTGCCTGGGTATTTGATACTGGTTCAGTTGCTAATATTTGTAACTTCGAAGCAGAGCTACGGAATGAGCGGCTTGCGAGGATGAGGTGACGATCTTGGCGTTAACGGATCAAGAGTTGATGTGATGGCCGTCGGCACGCTCTCCTTAGTTTTACCTTCGGGATTAGTTTTAAACCTTAATAAATGTTATTATGTGCCTGCGTTGAGCATGAACATTATTTCTGGATCGTGTTTATTGCAAGACGGTTATTCATTTAAATCGGAGAATAATGGTTGTTCTATTTATATGAGTAACATCTTTTATGGTCATGCACCTCTTGTGAATGGTTTATTTCTTCTAAATCTCGAAAGGGATGAAACACACATCCATAACATTGAGGCTAAGAGATGCAAAGTAGATAGTGATAATACTACTTATTTGTGGCATTGTCGTCTAGGTCATATTGGTGTAAAGCGCATGAAGAAACTCCATTCTGATGGACTTTTGGAGTCTCTTGATTTTGAATCATTTGACACATGCGAACCATGCCTCATGGGCAAGATGATCAAAACCCGTTCTCGGTATGATGGAGCGAAACAACGGACTTGTTGGAAATCATACATACCGATGTATGCGGACCGATGAGTGTTTGACGCGGTGGATATCGCTATTTTCTCACTTTTACCGATGACTTAAGTAGATATGGGTATATCTATTTAATGAAACATAAATCTGAAACATTTGAAAAGTTCAAGGAATTTCAGAATGAAGTGGAGAACCATCGTAACAAAAAGATTAAGTTTCTACGATCCGATCGTGGGGGCGAATATTTGAGTTATGATTTTCTCACGCATCTCAAAGCAAGTGGAATCGTTTCACAACTCACGCATACCGGAACACTACGCAATGGTGTGTACGAGCGCGGAATCGAACCCTATTAGATATGGTCCGATCGATGATGTCTCTTACTAATTTGCCGTTATCATTTTGGGGTTATGCATTAGAAACCGCTGCATTCACTTTAAATAGGCTCCATCTAAATCCGTTGAGACGACACCGTATGAACTGTGGTTTGGTGCTAAACCTAAGTTGTCATTTCTTAAAGTTTGGGGATGCGAAGCTTACGTCAAGAAGTTGATGCCGGACAAGCTCGAACCCAAAGCGAATCGTCTTCATAGGATACCCTAAGGAAACTATTGGGTATACCTTCTATCACGTAACCGAAGGCAAAGTGTTTGTCGTGAAACGGTTCCTTTCTTGAGAAGGAGTTTCTCTCGAAAGAAGTGAGTGGGAGGAAAGTAGAGCTAGACGAGGTTATTGAACCTTCTCTTGAATTGGAGAGTAGCGCAGCACCTGAAATTGTTCTAGTGCCGCCTGCACCAACAATAGAGGAAGCTAATGACAAGGATCATGAAGCTTCGGATGATGCTGCTACTGAACGTCGCAGGTCGACAAGGTCGCGTGCCCCTCCTGAGTGGTACGGCAACCCTGTCTTGACTATCTTGTTAGTAGAAGACAGCGAACCTACGAACTATGAGGAAGCGATGATGAGCCCAGACTCTGAGAAATGGCTAGAAGCCATGAAATCCGAATTGGGATCCATGAGCGAAAACCAAGTATGGACTTTGGTGGACCCTCCTAGCGACCGAAAGGCCGTTGAGTGCAAATGGATCTTCAAGAAGAAAACGGACGCGGATGGTAATGTTACCGTCTATAAAGCACGGCTTGTTGCGAAAGGTTTCGACAAGTTCAAGGTGTTGACTACGATGAGACTTTCTCTCCCGTAGCGATGTTTAAGTCCATTCGGATTTTATTAGCAATTGTTGTGTTTCATGATTATGAAATATGGCAAATGGATGTCAAGACTGCTTTCCTCAATGGCAACATTGATGAAGAGTTGTATATGATGCAACCCGAAGGTTTTGTCGATCCTAAGGATGTTGATAAAGTATGCAAACTTCAGCGTTCCATTTATGGACTGAAGCAAGCGTCTCGGAGTTGGAACCTTCGTTTTGATCAAGTGATCAAGAGCTTTGGATTTGTTCCAAATTGCTACGAAGCTTGCATCTACAAGAAAGTGAGTGGGAGCTCGGTGACGTTTCTGGTACTATATGTGGATGACATATTGATTATTGGAAATGACATCGACATGCTTAACGATGTGAAGAGTTATTCGAACAAGTGTTTTCAATGAAAGACCTAGGTGAAGCTGCTTATATATTGGGCATCAAAATCTATAGAGATAGACAAAGGCGCTGATAGCTTTAAGCGAGTACATACCTAGACAAAGTTCTGAAAAGGTTCAGAATGTATAAGGCATTGAAAGGTTCGGTGCCTATGTTGTCGAGTAAGATATTGAGCAAGGCTCGTGTCCATTCTGATAAATGATAGGGAAGCTATGAGCAAAGTGCCTTATGCCTCGGCCATAGGTTCCATCATGTATGCCATGTTGTGTACTAGACGGATGTGTCCAATGCTCTTAGCTTGACGAGAGATATCAAAGTGATCGAGTGGAACCTTTGGACAGCCGTGAAGAACATCCTAAGGTACCTAAATAGGACTAAAGAAATGTTCTTAGTCTATGGGGTGATGAACAGCTCGTCGTAAAGGTTACGTCTATGCTAGTTTCGACACCGACAAGGATGATGCTAAATCTCAGACGGATACGTGTATATTTTGAATGGAGGCTGTGAGCTGGAGAATCTGCAAGCAAAGCGTGGTCATGGGATCTGATGAAAGCGGAATACATGGCTACTGCAGAAGCGTCAAGTGAAGGAGTTTGGTTCCAAGTGCATTGGACCCACTGGAGATATTGTGTGACAACACTGGCGCCATAGCACTCGCTAAGGAACCAAGATATCATCCAAAGACCAAGCATATCAACCGCAAGTTTCATATAATCCGAGATTATATAGCAGATGGAGATCTGAAGATCAGCAAAGTACATACTGAGATCTGAATGTCGCATCCATTGACTAAACCTCTTCCACGTGTAAAACATGATCAGCACCTCAGTGCCATGGGTGTAAGATTGTTGCCAAATGTAAACTAGATTATTGACTCTAGTGCAAGTGGGAGACTGTTGGAATTATGCCCTAGAGGCAATAATAAAGATGTTATTATTATAATTCTTGTTCATGATAAAGTTTATATTCCATTCTAGAATTGTATTAAGCGGAAACATTAATACTTGTGTGGTTTGTGAACAACACCGTGTCCCTAGTACGCCTCTATGGACTAGCTCATTGATCAATGATGGTTAAGGTTTCCTAACCATAGACATGAGTTGTCAATTGATAATGAGATCATATCATTGGAGAATGATATGATGGACAGACCCAAACTAAGCAAAGCAATTAGATCGTGTCATTGTGTTCATCTTTGCGAAGCTTTTCCTATGTCAAATATTGTATTCCTTAGACCATGAGATAATGCAACTCCACGGTATCGGAAGAAAGCTTTGAGGTCATCAAGCGTCATCCTATGAGAGGGTGATCATAAAGGTGTCTCTCGGTGATCGGAAAGTATCATTGGGTTGTATGTATCGAGATGGAATTTGTCCCTCCCAAGTCGGAGAGATATACTTGGGCCCACTCGGTAATCGATATCAACACCGCTTGCAAGCATGTGGTTAAGGAGTTAATCACAAAGTGATATCGGATTCTGGAGCAGTAAAGTACTTCGTGAGCGAGATTGAACTAGGTATGGCGGTGCAAGCGATCGAATCTCGGGCAAGTAAAATATCGCGAGGCAGAGGAATATATATATGGGATTGATTGAATCCTGGCATCGTGGTTCATCCGATATGATCATCGATGAATGTGTGGGAGTCAATATGGGTGCGGACCCGCTGTTGATTATTGATAGAAGATCATGTGCGCATATTCTCGAACCCAGAGGTCACACATAACGTGTCTCGGCGCTAGGATAGATTGGATAATTGGTTTATGAATTTTTGTTCGAGTCTCGGATGGGATCCGGGACATCACGAGAGGTTCGGAATGGTCCGGAGAATAAGATTCATATAAGGCGGTGCAGTTTTGGAGTTGAATTGTTCGGATTAATCGGTATTGTCGGAAGCTTCTAGAACCTTCGGAAGGGACCAACGTGGCCCCACCTTCCGGGAGGGGGCATGGGCCTATGAGGGAGTGTCCTGGCCGCATTGGGCCAGGGGCACAAGGCCCCATAGGGCCCAGCCGATCCTAGAGAGTTTAAATCGTTTAAACTAGAGATAAGATAGGGATTCTAGAAGGGAGAGTTTAAATCGTTTAAACTAGAGATAGGCTTGGAGGATGGGCAAGGGCTGGACGCACCCCCCTCTATATATAGAGGGCTGGTGCGCCCCCTCCCAACACACACACCTTCCCCTCCAACCCTAGCCGCTCTGGTGCCCTTCCTCTCTCCCTCCCGACTGTTTGTAGGCGAAGCCCTGCTGCAGAAATTCTCCACCATATACACCACGCCGTCGCGTTGTAGATCCAATCTATCTCTCCACCATACTTGCTGGTCCGAGGAAGGAGGAGACGTCGAGGTGCTGCACGTGTGCATCTCACGGAGGCACCGCCACTTGTGGTGCTAGATCGGATCGGATCGCGAGGAGGAGAAGCGAAATGCGACTACATCACCCACGTTAAAGCGAGCGTTCACTGTCTTGAATCTTCAAGGGTATGAAGATCTAATCCAATCTCTCTCGTTGTTTGCATCTCCTAGATTAGATCTTGGCTTTCCCTCTGTTCGCTTCCGTAGAAAATTTTGATTTACTATGCTGCGAAACCCTTCAATTACTACAGGAGTTGTTTGAGCCATGCGAGTCGTAGAACAGCATGTGTAGGGTATGTGAGTGTCTGATGGATAACGAGGTACCTAAACAACTTAACCTGAGTAGTAATGGGATAACTAATGAAAGTGGCATCGGTGAGCCATATTCGCTATTTGGTTTTTCAGGCTCACTTGTGTCCCGTAGGACCCCGAGTACTTGATTCCTGTTCCTTGAATATTCGCGCTATCCACATCCGGGAGGCTTATGAACCCCCCTAGCCAAAGCTTGATTCATTCTTATTTCTTGGGGCCACAAACTAGTTTGAGGTTTTATTTACTATCCTGTACTTATGACATGCTTTACTGCTTTATTTAAATTGTGCGAGTCTGCGCCTTTGTCTTGTTAGGAAAGCGGAGTGTTGTCGCGGTGTCGACAAGCCCAGTCACATTTTCGGGTTCCCAGTCGTTTACAGCCATTGGCGCAAACCTTGAGTCCGTCTCGGAGTCGGCCAACTTCGTCGCGGGTAGCTTAATGGGGTGGCCCCCTGAAATATTTCTGAATCCTGTGATCGCTTTGTCGTGACTGCCTCGTTGGGTTTTGATTTGGTTTTTCCGAGGTTGATCGAGTGTGGGTTGCTATTTGTGCACCCTGCAGTAAAACTTTCTGAAAGCCGTGTCATGGTTATGGACGACTTGGAGCACAGTTTCTCGATCATAGACAAGAATAACTAAAGTACCGCTTTTAATTTGACTAAGTACCTGACTAGTAAATAGTGCAACACTCATGGAATGGATAATAAAAATGCCAACGGATGGGGGGTTGTTTGTCCGCTTCCTCGTCGGTAAGCGAGGAGGAGGATGGATCTGTTAATATTACTGTTATAACTGTTGTTCTTAATTCACGGGCATCCGTCTATCTCTGGTTAGGCGGATGGTTAGCGAGTATCTATAGAATTGTTAGGGTTTATCTTTTGCTGCAATTGCGTCACCCCAGGTTGTGTCCCCTTTAGAGGCATAAAGACTTGCTGAGTACCCCTAGGGTCTCACGATAAATTGTTTGATTCAGATGAACAGGTAAACTCGCAAGATGGATACTGGGTGGAGGAGACGGACGATGTGGGCAACGATCATTCGGTGTAGAGATTCCGGGAACGGGGATCCATGAGATCTGTGGGCGGGATGTGTTTATTTATGGGGCATCTTATGCCGATTTGCTTCTTATCCGTACTCGGATCTTGTTTTCCGCTTCCGCCTGATACTCTGATGTTTGATGTATGAGGAGATATCCTAAACTATTATATCTATCTAGGATATTTGGATCTTGCCGTATGGCGTTGCAATATTTCCTTTCTTTTTAGATGGAATGACTCTGAGAACCATTGTATGGTGGCTTGCATACATACTCATTTGTGTATGTAGTTGATCCCTTCGCCTGCCGATTACGCCGCCCGTTCTTGTCCCGATGTTTGGAAATGGTTGGGATGACCGAAAGGTCTACCTGTGAGTGGCATTTGGGCCCCACCGTACTATTTCAACCATTTCTGCTCATCCAGGCTTGTAACTAGTAGCGTAATTCACCGAGGTAGTTACACTTTAGGCATACTTTGATCACCCCCCTTTTTAAGTATTAGTACCCCAAGCCTTACTTACAAGTTTTACTCCCTTTAGTATGCAAAGTTCCTTACTTAATTTGAAGGTAGCATAAAAAGTATAAAACTTGACCTACTTAGAAACCTTTAGATGTCATTCTATGGCATGAGATTGATCCCATCTTTCTCCTTTAGTGAACACTCTTAACTTCGTATTTTAGAGTAGATCAAAAACTTGAGTCACTTTAGATGGGAACACTTGGTAAAAATGAATTGTGAAAACCTTGAAATGATGAGTCATTCTATTGAGATGTTTTGACATGTGTTGAGAAACACAACTGGTTTATGATGATGAAAATGATGGGGCATGAGCCTTAACCCTTTTATAAAACTGATGGTTGGATTCGGATGCGATACCATTCCAAATTTACCGTACAACCACATTACCTGAATTGGGTAAGGCTTAGCTGGAAATTTATATGCATTAGTATTAGTTCCCTCACGGGAGAGGTTTGAGATGAGGCTACCTCTCAATGTTGTCCACCTATGCAGTGCCCAAGATGACTGATGGTCATGGTTGGGAGGCCATGCTCATAGGAGAGGTGCTTGTACTAGGGTGTGTAAAGGGAAGGTTATGTTTGATTATCTACATACTAAGTATGATGATTCAGGGTTATCCCTAACAGATGTATCGAATCTTGTGGTGAAAGTGTACCACCTCTGCAGAGTGTCAAACTATTCGAATAGCCGCGTCCGCGGTTATGGACAGTTGGAATGGCCATACTGTTTCGTTGTCAGATGTTTTCTAAATAACTTGAAATGAATGATGAACTTTGACTTGACCACAACAGGGTTGTGTTGATGATAATAGCTTCCCAATTTAAGTGATTCTAGAACTTTACTTTATCTTTCTTTGCTTCAGAACTCAGCTTAGGTTTCAAACTTAACTTTATAGTTAAACTTAGCTCTAGTTCTTTAACTTAGTATTATACTCCTTATTAGTAGTAGTTTGCGAGTACTTAAAGAGTACTCATAGCTTTTGTCCCTGGCTATTATCATGGCCAGACTATGAAGGATATTATCAAGATGATGGTCAGCATGACGGCTATGATAACTAGGACTATCTGCCTTCGTCAGCATTGCCTGTGCCCCTGAAGATGGACCCCACCGCTACGCTTATCTTTTATTTCTGCTGCTTATTGTATTAAGACTGGATCATGAGATCCTTATTTGTGTAAAACCTTATGTATGGTTTGTAATGGATGATGTACTGTGATATCCAATCCATTATGTCTCGCAAAAATGGTAATCCTGAAATTGCGAGGTATGGCATAACGGGCATCTGGGATTAAAAATCCGGGTGTTGACACCTGCAATCCGAAACAGCCAACTGTAGCTGCCACCAAACTTCCAAAGCCGCCCGACGGAAGACCTATCGGTAGCCACAACCGAGAACACACCACCTCTTCGGCTCCTTGCCGCTACCGAGCCATGGAAGGTCTAGCAACACCACCTCCCTAGCCACCATCACCGAGCGCCTCGGCCGCCCACCAACACCACCGCGCCATGGCGAAGGGCCCTCCTAGGCCCAGGCGGGCCCAGATGTCCAAATTTTACAGCCTATAAAATTTTGTATCATGTGTGGCGTCCTTCTGGTTTTCCATGTCTATATTTCTGACATCATTTTTCATGTGCACATGGTCACGTGGCCAATGCCAAGAAGCTACGCACCATGTAGCAAGCAAAGGGTCTACGTCCAGCACTAAGACCAGCCAAAGCGTCCGTCGTACTCCTACTGCACACACGCGTAGTCAGCTGAAACGCCTCAAATGGAATTGTTGTCGCCGTTTACCTCGCATCCTCTTCACTCAAGCATTAATTCTACATTTCTGATATCCTTGTGGTTTTCCATGTCTATGACACACACCTCCTCACAGCTCTTGCTTCAGCTTTCCATTCTGTTCCACGAAACATTGTTCTGTTGTCACATGGTCGCTTTGCTTGGTGAATATTGGACATCGTCCCTCCATATATGGAGATTATTCACACAATCACAGGCTAGTTGCTTGGTTAAGTATTTTTAACCGAGACTAAATTATTTCACGATCTATAAATATAAATAGAAGAACGAAGCAAGCTTTTGATTGAAGTTTGCAAGCAAGAGCAGCGTCATCAAATTCTTCCGTATTTTCAAAAGAAGGGTTGTTTATGAAATCAGCTACTCAGGGTATGCAAGTGTATTCTATTTTCTAACATACTTCATTATGAAAATATCCGGTTACTGAATTGAGAACCTCGGAAAGTAAGACATAATATATTATGTATTGGACATGTAATCTGACATAATATATTATGCTACAGTTAAAACTAAGATACTATATGACATCAAGTACAAATTTCTATAGTGGTCTCCCAACAACACATAGCAAAGTTAGTTGACATATTCTTAATTTGAACCAAAGTGAAGCAAACTAAAAAAACTATGGTAAGTATCTTCTAAACCTGAACTAATGTTTAGCTAAAACCTAAAAGCGCGCTATGAATTTTCTAAATTTGAACCAAAATGTTTTTCCACCACCAACGAAAAAATCACACCCACTTCAATGGCATTTTGGCCTTCCTGTTGCACCTTCCCTGGATTGTACAAGTGTAAAGGTAGTGATAGATCTTAGTGGATTGTTTGATCATGGTTACACATCATCTTATCCTTGACAGTTAATTTAGATTTCGCTAATCACCTAGCAGACATCTCCATTAATTTGGAAAGCCCAATCTGAGAAGTAATACAAAAGCTTAGTACATCCATATGAAATAGTACAAGTAGAATCACACCGACATTGTAGAATATTTCTTTACATGTCATTCTAGTGTGAATCCACACATATTACAATACAAAAAACTATAATTAGTAATTAGTTCCAACAAGAAAAGGGAAAATAAAACATAAACCTACCATAAACTTTGCAATGGCAGTCTCTTAAAAATTCAGACCTTTTCAGAGGTAACTTGATAGTATTCAGTGTTATAGGTGCAGGTACAGTTTATAGTGCAATGCAAATCCAAGAAAATAAAATAATGATAACTAACCATCTTCTATTTTTTTATATTGAGTAAGATGCAGCATCTCTAGCTTTTCATTAACGAGAATAACTTTACTTTCTAGGCAACCTGTTGCTCTAGCGTTATAAAGAAAACCCATATTTTACGAAAGAAAATTGCAAGCCTTAATTTACATAGTGTGCTTACTTTGAAACCCTAGCAAACTTGAATTAGAAACACAAGATAAGGAACAACATGAACTGCTCACCATCTAACAAGTGAAATCAGGAATTCCAGATTGCATAAAGCAGAACCTATGTCCAACTCTAAACATGTCTTGCTTCAAGAATTTCGAGAGATGGTTATCTTCTCCCCTGGCTTTGCTTATATTCACACTGAGGTAAAATT
The DNA here is from genome assembly GCA_023614405.1 of Avena insularis. Lineage (NCBI taxonomy): Eukaryota > Viridiplantae > Streptophyta > Magnoliopsida > Poales > Poaceae > Avena > Avena insularis. Next base: position 126,594,863 of record CM042686.1, on the reverse strand, counting down.
TAAAACATAAGGATCTCACAAACAGTCCAATAAAATGTCAAAAGAAAACAACTGGAGAACGCACTCTGCTATTTAGCAGTTCTGTTTTCCGCACAAGTTCGTCTTTTACCATACTAAGTGAAGCCAGAAAAAACCAAAGCATTTGTATATTGTGGCCAAACATATTTATTTTCACAATGAAAGTGGACTGGTTCATATGGTTACCTTAAATTTTTTGTCAAGATGACAATTTTATCCACTGTCTAGGACCACACATATTATTTCAATCCGCTCAAACTTCTTCTAGTTGTATTTATTTTCACAATAAAAGTGGTCTGGTTCATGTGGTTACCTTAAATTTTTTGTCAAGATGGCAATTTTATCCACTGTCTAGGACCACACATATTATTTCAATCCGCTCAAACTTCTTGTAGTTGTATGAGAAATAAAAAATCACATCCCAATTTTTGTATAGACCCGTCATTACCTTCACTGAGCAAATAGGGAATCTTTCTACACATGATCCTTTGATCCAGAAACTACAAATATGAATAAGAAATAAAAGAGTTGGGATTAATAGATCAAGATGAATAAATAAATGCTCATCTCAAAATACCATGTGCGCTTCATATATTATCATCTTCACTTGGTACGAGAATATGTATACCTTTGAATTTTCTGCGGCTGCTCAAGCACAACTAACGTAAGGTCGACTTGTAAACTAATAATTTCATTTACCTACAAGAACATCATCTGTCACATATACTTAATTCACATGTCTGCACACGAGTTAAGTACAACAACAGTACTTAATTTTCATATGGTCTATTGAATAAGTTACCGTTAGATTATTTATCTGCAACCATTTCTCAAAGTAAATTCTCGAAAATCTCTACATTTATTTTGCAGATGATTGTAAGCAGTTTTATGAATATTAGCATTAAAAAATCTAGAACACCAACATATATCAAAAGGTCATAAAAACCATATACTATGAATGTACAAATCATAGCCGGTAGCCATAATTATAAATTTGTAAGTATAGCGGGTAGTCATAATTATAAGTAGTGAGCTACCATGGTATATCTTGAATACAGTATTGATGTTACTTTGCAATTCTTCACTGTAAAAACCAAATGCTTCCGTTTAGATCCTTCCTTGTATAGCTTGATTCCACTACCGTGACTTTGGCTTTCTGAGCACAAACAATACTACAAGACAGACAAGTTTGTCTATGTAGTGCAAAATACAGGTTAGCACTTGTAAGTTTAACACTGACATCTGCTTGTTTATAAAGTAGCAGTGATCTAGCTACAAATGGCACGACATATAGTAGTGGAATATACATGTTGGTACTTGGTATTCTACACTTACACCGTTGTTTCAAGCCTTTAGATAGTTTTATTTGATCCTGGTTAGAAAATTAATTTATCAGACACGTAAAGAGTGGAGCAACTCAGTTGTTTAAATGCAAACCTCCAGTCCTTGAAAAAGCTTTCAAGCCCGTGGACTGGTGCAAGAGATCACAGATATAGTAGAGAAATTCTTCTGCCGGCTCAGCGGAATCAGCCACACATGGTCTCCTCGAGAAATAGAAAAAACAAGAGGGTGTTCGGAAACATCAGTAAGAAAGGAGCATGAGGAGGGCTAAAATTGGGGATCAATCTAAAATTGGAAATACCTAATTTGGCGCAAGGCGATGCAGCAGCGTCTGTCCGTCCAATCTGGTAGCCTGACGGATCGGTGGCTCCGTACAAGAGGTGGATGCAGCAGCACGTACCCGGCAAGCCCAGCGTTGTGGTCCTCTCGAGGAGACCGAGGTCTTCTGCATCTGTTGTTTCTGCGCGGATGTGCGCCGTGGCGGATGAAGGGGACCAGCCAGCGATGGGGGGCGTCGTCGAAGGGTACACCCGCTGGCTTCACCCACCGCCACGCTGATGACCACATCAGCCCCATCATGTCCTCCTCTCCGTCGGAGGAGAAGCAGTAGCCCCTTTTCCGCGCCTGGCGACCTTGAGGAGTGGGGCGGCAGCCAGGCCCGCAAGGTGGGAGGGAGACACCGTCCAAGCCAGGTGGGTCGCTGCAGGACATTCAACATGTAGACCTCGAGTGTGGCGGCGGCGTCCAAGCCCGCAAGATGGAGGGCTCATGTCGTCGAGGCCAACATGGAGGGGCGGAAGTATCCAGGCATTCGAGGTGGGGGAGGCGGCAGCTACCAGATCTATTCTATTGCCGGGGGCGGAGGAGTGGGGAGTGCCCTGCGGCGAGATTTTTCTTGGGGAAGTTAATGGGTAGCTGTTCTTTTCCGCTGGTTTTGTGCGAGATGTACGCGGATGCGGTCGAGCGGACACGGGAATCATGGGATCCTTCGTCGAGGAGCGAAACGCTGTGAGGCTGAACACGGAACCGTTCTTCTTTTTTAAGTATAGTAGAGAAACTAGAGAAGTGAAATGCAACATCTATGTAAGTTGGGCTCCTGGCACCGTCTCTACCTTTCATTACTTTGATATTTGTGCTACAAACTTTGTAAATTTCACCTTTCACCTTTGTACTGTTTATTTTCTTAGGTCTCTCGAATCTTACAGCACACCCCTTCTATTTTCAGATTTTTTACATTAGACGATTATGTTTCATTTGATTATGGATGAAGCCAAAATTATTCAAAGATTTATTAAAATTAATCAATAATTTCATACATAATTATTTTTTCAATAATATTCATCAATATTTCATTTAATATTTTTTTCAAGAATATTTCTACAAATATCCATACAAGTTTCAAGAGATATTCGGGGTAAAAAAATCAACACGGAACACGTAATAAATTTGACAGAAACTAACGGATTTACAGGCGAACGAGGTCTTAGCGGTCTACTAAAATTTCTTTTATAATCCATAAAATGGAACAATTTGAGATGACCTAATAAAATGTCCGCATAAAAATTTAGTGTCATTTTCACATTAGCGATCTTTAAATTTTGATTTTCTATACTTTAAATTTGTACAAAGACTATTAATAACATGATAGCATTAGATTAATGGTATTTTCTTGAATTTATCTATCACAAATTATATGAGTCAAATTACAAATTAATTGAGCTTGCATTATTGTTTCACTGTCAACATGTTATATATGTGTTTTTAAATTTCTAGGATGATGGATATTTGTTCCGTAGTTTGTTTGGATTTTGTTCGCTACCATTTTTTACTAAACTCTATGTGTCTAATGCGTTAGATTATTATCTTACTTTGTGATTAAGTGGGTTAGAAAAAATAAACAATAGTATACTAACTTTCTTTCATCGTCTTCCCTCACACATCCCTATTTCCCCCACTTACTGATTGTCTAATCCACCGAAATTAGATCTCAGTTGTTCTTCCTTACATATGGTTGTAGCCTACTAATGGAGCATTAGATACTATTGTTGGACCATGGCAACTATTATATTTGAGGAAGGTCAGACACCAAGAGGGCAAGTTTGGCAAAGCAGGTTGGAGCTTATGGCGGTGGTGTGTAGACAGTCTAATTGGAGAATAATAGAGGCCTGGTGGCTGCTATTTTTTGCAGCCAGTGAGGACGACGCCATGAATTGGTATTATCTTATCAGTTTAATTTGTTTGCAATGTTTAGTTTTAAAATTAACTATGAATACACCATCTTATGATGTCACACGATGTTTTCCTCTCTTTCCCTTCCATGTTTATTTTATTCAATCTCAGTCTCAGCTCCATTTGGTGCTCGTAGGTTTAGATTTCTACATTCTCGGAGCGTTAGCAAGCCTGCGTAGTATTTTTTTGTGTTTGCCATATCATATAGAAAGATACGAAATTGTTAATATGAGTCATTCTCTATCAGATATTTGGATTCCTAACTACTGGAATTTAGTAATACTGAGATATAACGATCATACAATCCCAAATTTTCTTTTCGGTGTACCAATTTACACCTTTAGTTAGTTTTTAGGTTTAGCTGCAAGAGAAAGTACACGTGTGTAAGTAAGTCACATGCCAACGATTTTACAGTGATGTATATGGCACTTGTGTGTTTTACTTATGTAATTAGCACCCTAATGGTGGTCGATGATACATTGCAAATGTATCTATAATTTTTGATGTTTCATGCTTGGTTTTATCCACTTTCTTGTGTTTTGTTCCAACTTTGGAGTACATTTCATATGATTTCTTGGACTAACCTATTAACAAGAGCCACAGTGCCAGCTGCCTATTTTCTGCTGTTTTTGCTTCCAGGAAAGTCAAAAAATGAATATTCTCGGAATTGGACGGGACAAAAGCCAAAGTGCCTATTTTTCCGGAAGGGATCAAGTGCCAGAATACGAGACGGAGAGGGGCCTGGGGCCGGCCACACCACCTGGCCGCACGGCCAGGCTTGGCCCGCGCTAGGGGGTGGTCTGGCTGACCCCGGCACCCTCTCGGCCTCTCCTTCCGCCTATAAGTTGCCCTCGGGACGAAAACCCTAGGTACCCAATCAAAAATCCACGAAAGAGTCTGTAGCCGCCGTCATCTCCATCCCTAGATCGGGAGGGATCTGAAGCTCTTCCCGGCACCCTGCCGGAGAGGGGAATTCACCCTGGAGGCCTTCTTCATCACCATGCAAGTCTCCGGTGTGATGCGTGAGTAGTTCATCCTTCGACTACGGATCCATGTAGTAGCTAGATGGCTGGTTTCTCCTCCTTTGTGCTTTCATGTTTAGATCTTGTGAGCTCCGTTCATGATCAAGATCATCTATTTGTAATTCATACATGTTGTGTTTGCGGGGATCCGATGGATATTGAGATGCTATTTCAGATTGATTATTGATTCTATCATGTCTTTGTTATTTGAGATCTTGCATGCTTTCCGTTGTTAGTAGCTATCTTGGCCAAGTAGATGCTAGCAACTCCAAGAGTTAGTATTTATGCTCGATAGTGGGTTCATGCCTCTGGTAATCTGGGGAAGTGACAGAAATCTCTAAGGTACTAGATGTGTTGTTGCTATTAGGGAGAAAATAACGATCTTTTGTTCATAGAACAATTGTATTGTTTACCTTACACGCAGTTCGTAAAGCAATAATCTGTTGCTTGCAACTTAATACTGGAGGGGGTTCGGATGATAACCTGAAGGTGGATTATTAGTCATAGATGCAGTTGGATGACGGTCTATGTATTATGTTGTAATGCCCAATCAAGTCTCAAAGGAGTCAAGATGATTAGTATATGCATGTATTGCTTTCTCGGTGTTTGTCAATTGCCCCGCTGTAATTTGTTCACCCAGCATGTTTTCTATCTAAGGAGAGCCACCTCTAGTGAACTATGGATCCCGGTCCTTGTCTTTTACATACAATCTACAATCTTTTACTGCTTTGTGTTTACTTTCTGCAAAATTTTACTTCTTTCCATCGATACGTTTAATCATTTGTTTTACGCAAAACACGGTGAGATTGACAACCTCATCGCAAGTTGGGGACAAAGTTCTGTGGTTGTGTTGTGCAGGTCTTCACGTTGCTACTAGCACCGGTCGTGCGCCCTGCCAAAGCTCAGCTAGTAACACCTTTGGGGTGTTTCCATGCTCCTACTGGTTCTATTAAACCTTGGTTTCATAACTGAGGGAAAACTTACTGCTGTGCTCATCATACCTTCCTCTTGGGGTTCCCAACGAGCTCTACGTTGAAAGTCGAGTGCATCAAGATCTTTTCTGGCGCCGTTGCCGGGGAGTCAAGGACATCTTCACAAGGGGAGTCCCTCATAAACAATCTCTTTACTTTGTTGTTTTTGTTTTGCTTAGTTTCTTTTTTTGCTTTGTTTGCTTGTTTTGTTCTTCAAAAACACAAAAAAATTAGTTTTACTTGTTTGCTTTCTTATTTGAAAACACACAAAAAAATTAAGTCTCCCTTAGTTGTCACCTCTCCCTTAGCTCACCATGTTGATCCCTACATTCACCCTAAAAGACCTTCCAATTGGTAGTGGTTCTATAATTGGGAAAGACAACATTGAAGAATTCTTTAATCATGTTAGTAAGCATGAAGATACTAAGGATAGATCCCTTGTAGAACTTGCTCCAAACTATGAGATTGCTGCAGCTTCTTTAATTCACATGTTAGAAGCTAGGTTTGTTAACCTCAACCCTTTAATGCAAGTAATGTTTCTTAAGCTCAAAGAAATTGAAGACCCTGAAAAGAGGGATTTTATTCTAGAAACTTTGTTTAAGGAGTTCTATGATGTTGCCAAAGAAGCTAGAAATGTTTTTGAACGTTTCAATATGCTAGGATCATGTGTAGATGTGGTTGGTACACGAGAAAAGATGAACAAAACCGAACCTAACGGGGAGGAACCTAAGATACCAATACCCTTCAAACTAGTAGCAATACATGATGCAATAGAAAAGAATCTTGATTGGATTGTTCCTGCAAACCCTTTTGATGAGAATAGTGAACCTAAGAGCATTGAGAGAGGATCCTATAGAACTTATTTGGATGATATACCTTGCCTTGTTGAAAATATTTCTGGTATTGATCTTAATGCTTCTTCATTTGAGAACACTTGATTCTTTCTTTGCTTCTTATGCCTAACTTAAAGGCGTTAAAGAGAAGTACTTGTTGGGAGATAACCCAAGAGTTTTAGATGAGTCTTGGAAGTTATTACTTCAGTAATAACCGCCCCTTATCCTTTTTATTTGATTTTTGTTCCAAGAGTAACCTCTAATGAGAGAGAAGTAATGATTGGGAAAGTTGCTGTCCCGAAACAGATTTATGTGCTTCACCGTAAAAATTCCTGAGAGAGTTCTGTACATCGGATTGAGCTGTAATGTTTTGTGCTTCTGCCCCAGGTTGTTATCTAACTTTCATTAGTTCAACACTTTTTGATTTGAGTAACAGAAGGTCTTCGAAAAAATTCGTCTTTACCTGCTGGTCTGTTTTCACAGATTTCTGCCATTTTCTGCATTTGTTTCTTGTTAGTTCCTTCTTAAGTTCCTTTGGGGAATTGAGATTTTTGAGGGAAGTGCTACAGTAGCTAGTGTTCTAATGGAAGTTTATTTGATGTTAGAACTGAACCTTGAGACTTATTTATCCTAAGTGCACTAATGTTGCTAATGAGATTGTGTGAAGTTTTGTATGAAGGAAAATTTTCAGGTGTATGGAAGAAATGAGTAATGAGATGAACGTGGACTAAAGCTCAAGCTTGGGGATGCCACACGTGTCACCCCAAAAAATATCCAAAAAGTGCAAGCGTCAAAGCTTGGGGATGCCCAAGGCATCCCCTTCTTCATCAATAAAAATCCCAGGTTTCTTCCAAACGCTTCATTTTTATTGTTTCATGCAGAGTTGTGTTTTTCTTGGAGCGTCTTCTTTTTTGTTTTTGTTTTGGTTTTTAGTTTGCTTGGTTTTCTTAGTTTTCTGAATAAGTTGGTTGGACCCCCTCTTTCATACGTTGGTTTGCAAATAGTTTGGTTTGGTTTGGAAAAGAGTAGGACAGCTCATGCTTATGTGGTAAAAAGAGCTCGTTTTTGACTGTGGCTATGCTTTGTCATGCCATGCTTGATATTGTTTTGGCTTTATGCTTAGTATTCTTTGCTGTAGCATGACTTGTTATAAATAATTGAGATTTCTTAATGTGCCTTGGATGAATCATGCGATTTTTTAGCATATTAAAGCATAGTATAGTGGTATTCTCCTTTGATGCTTTATTTGGGTTGACTTGGCGCATGCTCACACCATGTTATGACTGTCACAAGTCACCATAGCCTTTATGATCCTTTAGTTTTCAACTTGTAGTATCACTTTATGCTTTGATCAATGATGTTTTGTCGCTCTGCATGATTATGGCCATTATTGCTCTCTTAGTTTGTCGCTCCCAGTCTTTTGCTAGCCTCCACAACAAAGTATGAGTTCCACTCATGCATCCAACTCCCTAAACCAAGTTATTCCAAAGAGTCCACCATACCTACCTACTAGCTTATGCTATTCCAAGTACATTCATGCTTTTGTTTACCTTCCACTTGTTATGAGAAAACTAGTGATTAAAGCTCTCACGACTTGATGACACACTTTACTTTATTGCCTCTAATAAACTTGAACCAATGGGTCCTTCTTTGTTGCGTATATGCTTGCGCTTTATAAGTTGAAATTAGCATAATCATGTTTCATGGGGAACGCTTTCATCATTGCACTTGTACTTTGTACCCCGTTGATATCATGTTCTTTTGCTTACGGATCCCGACGGTGTGAAATAAAAGTGGAACTTGTAAGATCATGGAGTTTATATGTGTGTTAGAGAAACGCCTGGGCCGCTAGCCTAAGCCATGCCTAATCATGGTGGAAACTTGCAGCATCACCATAATGAGCACTCTATGAAGCATCCTCAATAAAAACCTATGCAAATAGCAAATAAAAAGATCGCTGAGATGCTCATTGTCTGCTTGCCTTGTCATTTTGATTATGGGAAAGCTCCCGTATCATGTGCAAGGGGTACCCCGTTGGCGGTTCTTAATGATACACATATACTTACAGTGACAAGAGCTTACTCGTGACTGAAGTTGAGTAGCATGAGGATCGGTCTTCGTAAGTAAGGGGCATGAGATTTCGGTTTATAACAAGTCAAGCATATCCTCTTAGTTGTGTCACTTTAACCTTAATCACCTTAAAGATGCTTATGATAGGGGCAATGAGAGCTGAAAGCTATAAGTACCATAATTTTTGGAAGCTCTTTATGAGACTTGAATCCCTACTTCCTTTTATAAAAAAGGCCTTTCTTCCACCATTATATTGAGTCTTCACCTTCTACCTTTATGCACCTACTTTGAGAGCATAGTGGCCATTCTTAGTTCTATGTGCATTGTCCCAAGACTAGTTGATTGATGCATAACTTGATATTGCTTGTTTTAAACTATTTGTATCTAGTCACTCTTATGAACTTTGAAGGTGTCCTATGCATTTATATTTTCTACTCTATGAGGGACAAGCTAAATACTTTTATGCTATGTTTTCTTTATGTGAAACAAACAAACGTCTTGCAAAGCATTGTTATTCATGAATCTTTTGTTTGTGCCTTTTCATGTTGCATCATAGTCTGTTTGCTTATTGCTAGAACTTTGTATTTCATGTTATGATTGAAGTACTATGATCCTAGCCTTGAATGTTTTGCAAATACTTTGATCAAGTCTTTGATGGTGCATGTCACCTCAAAAATTATTTCTTTTTATCACCTACCTACTCGAGGACGAGCAGGAGTTAAGCTTGGGGATGTTGATACATTGCAAATGTATCTATATTTTTTGATGTTCCATGCTTTGTTTTATCCACTTTCTTGTGTTTTGTTCCAACTTTGGAGTACTTTTCATATGATTTCTTGGACTAACCTATTAACAAGAGCCACAGTGCCAGCTGCCTGTTTTCTGCTGTTTTTGGTTCCAGGAAAGTCAGAAAATGAATATTCTCGGAATTGGACGGGACAAAAGCCAAAGTGCCTATTTTTCCGAAAGGGATCAAGTGCCAGAATACGAGACGGGGAGGGGCCAGGGGCCGGCCACACCACCTAGCCGCGTGGCCAGGCTTGGCCCGTGCCAGGGGGTGGTCTGGCCGACCCCGGCACCCCCTCGGCCTCTCCTTCCGCCTATAAGTTGCCCTCAGGACGAAAACCCTAGGTACCCGATCAAAAATCCACGAAAGAGTGCAGAGCGCGTCATCTCCATCCCTAGATCGGGAGGGATCTGAAGCTCTTCCGGCACCACGGAGAGGGGAATTCACCCTGGAGGCCTTCTTCATCACCATGCAAGCCTCCGGTGTGATGCGGAGTAGTTCATCCTTGGACTACGGATCCATGTAGTAGCTAGATGGCTGGTTTCTCCTCCTTTGTGCTTTCATGTTTGGATCTTGTGAGCTCCGTTCATGATCAAGATCATCTATTTATAATTCATACATGTTGTGTTTGCAGGGATCCGATGGATATTGAGATGCTATTTTAGATTGATTATTGATTCTATCATGTCTTTGTTATTTGAGATCTTGCATGCTTTCCGTTGTTAGTAGCTATCTTGGCCAAGTAGATGCTAGCAACTCCAAGAGTTAGTATTTATACTCGATAGTGGGTTCATGCCTCTGGTAATCTGGGGAAGTGACAGAAATCTCTAAGGTACTAGATGTGCTGTTGCTACTAGGGAGAAAACAACGATATTTTGTTCATAGAACAATTGTATTGTTTACGTTACACGTAGTTTGTAAAGCAATAAGCTGTTGCTTGCAACTTAATACTGGAGGGGGTTCGGATGATAACCTGAAGGTGGATTATTAGTCATAGATGTAGTTGGATGGCGGTCTATGTATTATGTTGTAATGCCCAATCAAGTCTCAAAGGAGTCAAGATGATTAGTATATGCATGTATTGCTTTCTCGGTGTTTGTCAATTGCCCCGCTGTAATTTGTTCACCTAGCATGTTTTCTATCTAAGGAGAGCCACCTCTAGTGAACTATGGATCCCGGTCCTTGTCTTTTATATACAATCTACAGTCTTTTACTGCTTTGTGTTTACTTTCTACAAACTTTTACTTCTTTCCATTCGATACATTTAATCCTTTGTTTTCCGCAAAACACGATGAGATTGACAACCTCATCGCAAGTTGGGGACAAAGTTCTGTGGTTGTGTTGTGCAGGTCTCCATGTTGCTACTAGCACTAGTGCGCATGCCAAAGCTCAGCTAGTAACACCTTTGGGGTGTTTCCTTGCTCCTACTGGTTCGATTAAACCTTGGTTTCATAACTGAGGGAAAACTTACTGTTGTGCTCATCATACCTTCCTCTTGGGGTTCCCAACGAGCTCTACGTTGAAAGTCGAGTGCATCAAGATCTTTTCTGGTGCCGTTGCCGGGGAGTCAAGGACATCTTCACAAGGAGAGTCCCTCATAACCAATCTCTTTACTTTGTTGTTTTTGTTTTGCTTAGTTTCTTTTTTGCTTTGTTTGCTTGTTTTGTTCTTTAAAAACACAAAAAAAATAGTTTTACTTGTTTGCTTTCTTATTTGAAAACACACAAAAAAATTAAGTCTCCCTTAGTTGTCACCTCTCCCTTAGCTCACCATGTTGATCCCTACATTCACCCTGAAAGACCTTCCAATTGGTAGTGGTTTCATAATTGGGAAAGACAACATGGAAGAATTCTTTAATCATGTTAGTAAGCATGAAGATACTGAGGATAGATCCCTTGTAGAACTTGCTCCAAACTATGAGATTGCTGCAGCTTCTTTAATTCACATGTTAGAAGCTAGGTTTGTTAACCTCAACCCCTTAATGCAAGTAATGTTTCTTAAGCTCAAAGAAATTGAAGACCCTGAAAAGAGGGATTTTATTCTAGAAACTTTGTTTAAGGAGTTCTATGATGTTGCCAAAGAAGGTAGAAAAGTTTTTGAACGTTTCAATATGCTAGGATCATGTGTAGATGTGGTTTTAGAGACAAACGAAGGCTGTGTTTTTAGAGACAAAACATAGTTTGAATGCTCCTGTACTTCTTACGGGTTTGGGACCGACACTTGTAGTGTTAGGCCCCCTACCCCATGCATATATGTAACAAAATTAAGGAGTGTTTTGTTTATTGTTAGCACCTTTATTTTTATCATTCAGTTATTATAAGTGTTGCATGAATATTTATCTATGTGCCTGGAAAATGACATGGGTTAAATCGCATATATACATGTATTTTATATATAGCAAACGATGGATATGTGCCTGAAGGAATCATGTCTATAGGCATGCCTGGCGGTGATTTAATTTATAGTTCCACCGGTTTGTAAATGGAGTCGTGCAGGTGGCTAGCCGTAGTCTAATTTGGAGAGGTTGGTAACAACCGACCAGATAGCTACATGGGAGAGCATAGGATTGATTTTTTACCAAGGATGCAAGCCAGATTTGTTTAGGTAATATTTTCATAATTGTTGTGCAATAATGTTATGTTCAACATATGATAATTAATGACAAGATATTTTGCTTTTTGCGGAATTTCCTAGGGTAGCTATGCATTCCCTTGTTTGCTATTACGCACCAAGATCCATAACTGGGTAAATGATGAGTGGAAAAATAGAAGATAAGTATATGAAGAAAGATGTAAAATAGATATATAATTTCATTGCATTGGCTCTTAAAACATTGATTGCTTGCATGTGTTTTGAACAGTCTATTGAAGTTTCCATATGGGTTTGAACAGTTGATTTGATTTAATTCTTGTTGGGTTGGATCAATATTTTTATTGCTGTGGTTAGTGGTGTAAGGTGAACTCATTTTTCTTGACGAAAAATTGCTGACATAGAGTCGGTAAGTACAATGGAAAATAGCAGTACTTAATACTAACTTATTGACTTATCAAGTTAAATACCCTATTTATGGTTTCAACTAATGCTGACGTGGCATGAAGAAAGGTATACACACCAACATTGCTGATCATCCAATTGATGTCAATAAGATATGCAAACTCAGGAGCAGGGAGAACATATCCTTCCATATAGTGAGAAGAATGTACCTCTGCTGTGAAATAATGCTTCCTGACCAACTATGTCTGTTCCACATGTCGGCCGCTGTAGTGCACCAATGTTGATATCGATTCCACGATTTGTTCCACACCGTGTTGATAACGCAGGCTAGAGGGCTAGAGGCAAGCGCACATCTAATGAGCAACGAACACGTACTTGAATATATGACATACCTTGATCTACTGAATTAATTTGTTAATCTAAGATAATTAGCAGCACCGTGATCAAGTAATTATCACTAGGAGAGGGCAACAACTAATTTGATCCAAAACTACAGGCCGAAGTGCAAACTCATAGCAGTGATAGATGCACATCTCTTTTCCTAAATTATTGAAGTTGATACTGATGGTAAAAAAAGTCTACAGATTATATGTTGTATTGTAGACATATCACATATGCATCGAGCTTTCAAACATAGCATGTGACAATACGTACCTAGATATATGGGTTATCTGATGGCGCAAATATTTAATCCGAGCAAATTCGATCGATATTGCACTGATGATCTGGTTCGTGCATGGTACAACAAAGTTTGAAACGTAAACTTCTGATATGCACCTGGACTCCTGGAGTAGGTCGGCCAGACGAGGGCCTGCACCGGGTGGGCGGCGTTCTCCAGTACCGCGTGACCTTTAGCTATGCTTGTCTTATTTCTCTAGCCCTTTCATCATCTAGATCCCAAGTCAAAAAAATTGTTAAGAATGATTTGGCAGATAAATTAGGATTGAGAAAAACATATATAGTTCAGAAAAATATACATTCTTTGTCTTATACGCAGGCGTGTATGCAATTGTTAAAATCTTGGTACAACCGTGGGAAATGTTCGTTTGCGGTACCAAACTTGGTGGATGAGCGCACCGAGGTACCCGAGTTATCATCAATCACGCGGAGGGGCCATAGTAGATTCACCAATTGTCCAGAAGGATCAAATGGGGGTGAATACAAATCTAACGGCCAAACGGTTGAACCAGACAAAAACGGTTGAACTTAAATACCGCCCTTAGGTCAACTCTTCTTGACCCGCCATGCCAGTATTTTCCGTTATCTTTTGCGGTCGTGGACTAGCTTACCCCTGCGTGGACCAGATCTATTTCTTTGCTCTGCTCTGGTCTTCTCCCCTGCTCCCCTCCCCATAACATTTGCTCAGCTCCGGCTGCTCGTCTCAGATCGGAGCTCGCACTTGCTCTAATTTGCGTCCCCGCCATGTACGGTCAACCTCCCACTCCTGTAATCGAAGCTCGTAGCCGTCGCCGTTGCATCATCCGCCGTATTGGAGCTTCGTGTCCCCGGACTAATATCTCGCCTCTGGCTAGTCCTTCTCGCACGGCGGAGCACGTCCTGTCGGGCGATCCAGGCCGGCGACCGGCTTCGGGAAGTTGCATGCTGCCGCGCACCCCAGGCATGGTAGCCCTGGCACAGCAGTTCGACGACCACGCTCTCATGGCCACCGTGCTAGGCGTCCGTCCCGCCGTGTCGCCGGCAGAGTTGCTGTCGGCTTTCAGGTCTCGTTTTGGGATCAGACGAAATGAGGTCAACATTGAGGTATGCGCGCCGCCATTCGATTTTTTCGTCCAGTTCGAGCACAGCTCAGACACCGAGCGTGTTCTACATTCTTCCCATTCTTTCGAGTGCTGCGGGGAGAAAATGAGCTTCATGCGTTGGCATCGCACCTGTGGGTGGGACGACCGCTTGAGGCAGCTTCGTTTCTTCTCCAAACTCGGCTTTGACGGCCTCCCATTGGATGCTTGGGAGCCGGAGGACCTCAAGCAGGTCGTCAGTAGCCTTGGCGGCGAGCTGGTGGAAATCGTGCCACCGAGCGACAGATGGGTCATCGAGGTAAAGGCGTGGCTGAAAGATCCTGACGTTGTTCCTAAGATGTACGAGGTGCAGATTCCAAGCAGGGCAGGGCGACAGCTTTGCTGGAAGCACCCGGTCATCATCCACCTGGAGGAGGTTCTGGAATCGGTACATGGCATTCAGGGTCCCGAAGAGGCTGCCACAAAGCGTCCTCGTTGCCTGCAGTGTTGGCCTAGAAGGATCGATGGCACAGGACCACCACCATTTCACGACGGCGCACACCGTTTTGGTGGGGGAACCGGGCTTGGACAAGCTGGTGGTTCTGATTTCCCTCGAGTGAAGACAGAGCTCTAGTGAATTGATGTGGTATGTGTGGCTAATGAATTTGTAGTATGGAGAGCGTAGCAGGAAGTTAGCATCGACTAAAAATGTGTAATACTTTGAATCGATGTAGTACGTATGTGTAATAATTTGAAGTAGTATGTGTGTGTAATAGTTTGAATCGATGTAGTTGTGTGGGTAATGAATTTGATGTAGTGTGTGTGTAATAGTTTTAATCGATGTAGTTGAACACCGTGCTTTATAATTTCTGTGAATAACCAAGGACAACCCAATGAAAAGAGGGTGGTCTGGCAATAAGCAATGTCAATTCTGTGGATGCCAGGAAAATATAGTCCATCTCCTCTTAAAGTACAAGGTAGCTACATTTGTAACACGTTGAACTGCAGGACTATTTTGCAGGCAACACAAGACAAAGGAAAAATGGTTTACAACACAAATAGAAGACGCAAAATCTGTAGTCTGGGATAAAAATATGCCAGTTAACTGGATTGAACCACGACTAGTAATTGAAGGAAATAGATACTTGATAATATTTGCTTACAACAGTAGTACTTCTATACAAAAGGGTCTTATACCTGCACAAAAGTGGGCTAAACTTCCTACTAGTTTATAGAACAATTCGTCAGCATTTCATCTACAAAAGCCATTCTTCAGTCTGAACTTAACTATTCTACACTGAAGAAACTACAGATCTCCACCAGAAAAGTTGGCTGGCCAATTTCCTTGAGAGGACATAAGTTCTTTGATCATTTAACCCAAACTGATCTATTGCCTTCCCGCCAAACTACAAGAAATCTGCATCGTTCATGTACGAGCGATTTGCGTGCGCCAGTCCCGGTTCAGTTGGACCATCCGCGCCGCCGCAACGATTTCTTCGAAACTGAAATTCGGCATCCCCTTCTCGGGATCGTAGGTCCGTGTGAACTCGAACCTGAATTTCGGGGCTGAGCTGATGCCCGCCGCCGGCTCCGGCTGTCGAACAATCCAGCATGCTGAGTGTAGACGCTTGGTCGCCGCCATGGTACGGCCTCCGACGGTACGTAGGATGGAGGGTCTTTGCCGCAGACGGCGTGCTCCCAGCCTCCCCCACTGAGGTAAGGTAGTCCGCGCCGAAACGTGGACGCGAGAGTTCCTAGACCTTGGCGCTGCCCTGTTCGAGGGTGTGTACCCTCGGCGGCATGCTCTCGTGAACGATTTGATATGTACCTTGTTCCCACTGCCTAGAGCATGCCGTAATGCCACCGCGTGATTTCTCCACCTCGCTCTCTTGGCCCTGCTTGCCGCATCTGGCGCCGACGCTGCCGCAGTCACCGTCGCGGCCGATTCGACACATTCGGGGAAATCATCCGCCTGGCAGGGCAATGGGAGACCGGCCTTGAAGTAGAGCTTCATGGCCTGCCTTAGAGGGGCTAAATACCCCAGTTTCGGCGGCTGTCACGGCGTCGGCTGCTTAGGCGGGGCCATGTTACCCTAGTTGGTGCGGCGCGGAGGAGCTGCGCAAGGTGAACTGTGGTTACTCGGAGAAGGGGAGTGAAAGACTGACAGTAGGTTTGGACTACGGGCACGCGTGAAAATAACCATTTCCCATTTCCTTAGAGGGTAATAATTCGACACTCGTTGCATTAACAGCTCAATCTTTATTTCCCTTCTCAGTACAAGAGTGCGAACGTATTAAAAAAGATAGGTCGTGGCTATCCACCTTATCGGACAATGTACCAGGATAGGTAGGAGACGGGACCGGGTTACATTTTAAAAATGTTGATGATTGTGCCCTTATGTTTATACGATATTATTTATATGCCACCATGTACCGTCGAGTGTAGCAACACCATCAGAAACAGGGGATAACGACGTGGCATGTTTTCTTTTTTTAAAGGGCATCAGAAACAGGGGATGCCGACGTGGCATGTTTTCTGACTGGCGGGTCTGCCCCCTCCACCTTCGACGGCGTGCATCCCAGGTTCGAGGGGTGGTGCCACCCACCAACACATTATTGTGCAATTTTCCATGTGGAACCTGAATTCCGGCGATGAGCTGATGCCCATGTCGAACACAGAGAATTCTGAAAGAAGCTACTAAAAATAAATACTTTGAATTCTGAAAGTACTAAATTTAAATATATTACAATTTTGTCTGAAAGGTAATACGCATACTACTCATCGAAATAATATAAATATAGTACAAATTTCTACTTTGAAAAATAGACCTGAAAATGCTAGCAAATAACCTAGGATGAATATAGGATTCATTATCCCCTATATGTTTCGTCGTCGGCGGCTAACGCGTGCTGCAACACATGTTAAGAGAACTCTCTCCGTCTGCAATATGCTGCCAGTATCTCGTCCAGAGGGTAAGGCCTCGGTGTATGTTCCAGACTTAAGCCATACATTACCATTGTTGGTTCCTCTTCCCAGGCTTGAACCTCATGATCATACAGTCTGATAAAATTCCTATAGTATATGCAATCGGGTTTGATTGTGGGGAGTAACCTGGTGTCAATGGAGATAGACCGATTATAACCAACAAAGAGGGCACTACTAGGAAAACGATTATAGGTAGATTTTAATTCTGTGGCACATATATGGAAAATGCTCCACAAAAACTAATTCTCTGGCGCATGTAGCAAATGCTCCACAGAATTCCTGCAATTCTGTGGCGCATATAGATATATGCAACACAGAAAGTGAGAATTCTGTGGCACATATAGCCATATGCGCCACAGAATTCCTGTGGGCCCATGTGGGCCTGACCCCAGCACATGGGCAGGCAGTGCAGGCATATGGATATATCGCCATAGAATGTCAAAATTCTGTGCGCATATAGCATATCATACAGAGTCTCACTTTATGTGGCGCATGTAGCTATATGCGCCATAGAATTTTGACATTCTGTGGAGCATTTGCCATATGCGCCACAGAATGTGCGAAACAGATCTAAAAAAGGTGGCAGCCACCCTTTCCCGTCTTCCCACCACCTCCAACTTAGCTCGTCCCCCTCCTCCCTCCCACTCCATTTTGCTCATACTCACCTCCATTGTTGATAGCTAGACCTACTTTGGTTCATGTACTTGTGAGGGCAAGCTACTCCTACTTGTAAAGGTAGTAAACCACTCATACTTTCCTCCTCCACACATCCCACACCCCCTCTTGCTACACTATGCATATGGGGTTGGTGTAGATTTGGTTTGTAGATTTGTGAGGCGTGTGTGCATGGGTACTTGTGTGATGCATGTTTTGTGTGGCCGGCGGGCCTCGGTGCGGTGTGTATGGATGTTTTGTAGGTGAAGATGGTCCCACGGGCGGTGTGCGATGGCGAGACGATGTTCCTTCGCTTTGTGTTGTGCTTGAATACATGTTTGCTTGTGGAGGGAGCTTGTGTTGTGCTTGAATGCATGTTGCTGGCGCCGGGTGCATGGAGGTTTGCCGAAATGTTGATTCACGTCCATTTCGGCAAATTTCTGCACTAGCCATACGTCCTATTTTTAGGCTAGGTCATGCCGAAATTTCCCGGTGATCATGCATGCATGTATGTGTGTGTCGTGTGTGTGCATGGTTCTAACATACTCTTTAATTTGGTCTATGTTCACGCGCAGGCGACCATGGTCATCCATATGAGCGAACGCTAGGTGGTTAGATACAAGGCTGATACGGTAGCCGACATGGTTCGGAACAACATGACCAAGATAAGATGTCCGTGCCGAACGTGCAAACACCGGAAGTGGATCAACCCTGATTCCAGACAACTGGAGTCTCACCTATTCACGCGTGGTTTCATGCCTGGCTTATTAGTGAATGAGGAGCCGCCGGTAGATGGCGGTGGCCATGATGAAGAAGAGGCCGGGGGCAGGGGAGAAGACGAAGGATCTCCTAGACATGGTCATCATGATGAAGGAGATGCCGACGAACATGATCATCATGAAGAAGGAGATGCCGGCAGACACGTCATCATGAAGGAGACGATGCCGGAGCAGATGGTGGTGGTGGCGGCGGAGAAGACGGGAGCACGGACACGCCGCTAACTTCGGCCTTGTGGGACCCTCATCTTCAAGAAATACTCCTCAAGCATACGGCCAACATGAGAGCTGCAGCTAGAGAGAAAGCCAAGCTGGCACATATGGAGGTAGACGGGAGGACTCCATTGTATCCTGGGTGCCGGCCCGAGGATACACGCTTGAGTGTAAGGCTGAAGGCTCTGAAGATGAAGGCGGAGCACAAATGGACCGACACTAGCTTCAACGCTCACATGAAATTCTGGCACGCTCGTCTTCCCAAGGACAACACATTGCCATCAAGTATCGAGGAAGCGAGGAAAGTAGTTTGCCCACTAGACCTACCGTACGTGAAGTACCACACATGCATCAACATTGCACACTTCTTTGGAGCAGTACAAGGATAGAACCACATGCGGTGTGCAGCCAGGGGACGGTACAAGAGAGGAATATGAAAGTTCCCGAAAAGTGGTGTGGTACTTTCCTATCACTTCCGTCTGCAGCGGTATTTCGTAGACCCTAAGGAAGCGAGCTGATGCAATGGCACGCGAAGAGGAGAAGCCGGAAGATGATCCGGAGAAGGGCAAGATCCTGACACACCCCGTGGACGCTAGCCAGTGGAATGCGCTGGACATCGAATTCCAAGATGAGTTCGGGCTCGATCCAAGGAACGTTAGGCTGGGCATGAGCACCGACGGACTCAATCCCTTTGGCAACCAGAGTAGCACGCACAACACCTGGCCCGTGTTTGTATGGCCGTACAACCTCCCCCTGGTTGTGCACGAAGCAGCGGTACGTACACATGAGTATCCTTATCCAGGGGCCAAAACAACCGGGTGTCGACATGCATCTGTATCTCGGGCTCCTGAAAGAGGAGTTAGCAACGCTGTGGGAGACACTGACACGTACGTGGGATGCCTACACTGGAGATTATTTCGACCTGAGAGCTGTGTTACTCACGACGGTGCAGGACTATCCTGGTTATGGATATGTAGCGTGTCAGGTGAACCACGGATTCTATGCATGTGTCAGGTGCATGGATAAGACCCCGCATCTGCAGGACTCGAATGTGGCTCCACAAGGATCACCCATGGAGAAAACGTGGAGACCTGTTCAATGGCAAAGACGAGCTCGATAATGCCCCACGTCGACCGTTGAGCGGTGCAGAAATCAAGGAGCTTTTGGACAATTAGGAAGAGTGCCCTGCGCCAGGAAAGAAGCGGCCGAGGGAACGGCCATCACCGCTGCATGGAGTATGGAAGGCGAGGTCCGTTTTCTGGGACCTTCCTTACTGGAAGGTCCTCCACACGCTCCATAGCCTCGATATGATGCACATCACGAAGAACATTACCGAGAGCCTGCTCGGCACTCTGATGAACATGCCGGATAGGACCAAGGATGGGCCGAAAGCAAGAAGCGACGTAAAATTGCTTGGCATTAAGAAGGAACTTCAGTACCCCGATAGTGACGATGTCGACGATGACGATGAATAGATGGAAGGGACCCAGGGTTGCCGCAAAAGGGCTAAGAAGAATGAGGTGGTGCTTAAAGCTGCATCCTTCACTCTAAGCGAGGAGGAGCTCGAGAGGTTTTTCCGTTGCCTCCTAGGAGTCAAGGTTCCCCACGGCTGCTCAGGGAAGATAAGCAGATATCTGGACGTACCGAAGAAGAGGTTCAGTGGGATGAAGTCTCACGACTGTCACGTGCTGATGACGCAGATACTCCCCGTTGCGATCCGAGGGATAATGGACGAGCACGTCCGTGAGACGCTGTTTGGCCTCTGCAACTTCTCCGATGTCATATCTAGGAAGTCTATCGGCGTGAAGCAGCTCGGCAAGCTACAAGAAGAGATCATTGAGATACTATGCGAGCTCGAGATTTACTTCCCTCCCGCGTTCTTCGACATCATGGTGCATCTGCTTGTCCATGTCGTGGATGACATCATCCATCTTGGGCTGGCGTTCCTGCATAACATGTCGAAAGGCTAAACGGTGTCATCAAAGGATTCGTTCGCAACAGGTCTCGTCCAGATGGAAGCATAGCCAAGGTCTTTCTGACCTACGAGTGCATCTCCTTCTGCCAGAACTACCTAAGAACCGAGAACCAGGATGTCGGTCTGCCCACCAGGAAGCACCTTGGGAGGCTCGCTGGATTTGGTCACCGCGAGGGCTACCGCGCACTCCACGTCGGCATCAAACTCGAACACACCGACTTTGATAGGGCAAACTGAGTCACGCTACAACACATACAGTTGGTCGGCCCCTGGGTGGATGAGCACAAAACCTTAATTGAGCAGAAGCTCGCCAACCTGGGCAAGCCGAGGAAGAAGGGAGATGTAACCAGAGAGCACAATGCCAACTTCACGGGGTGGTTCAAGAAAAATCTACTGGAAAGTCCCATGCCGACGCCTTATACTGAAGATCAGAAACTCATATCCTCACTCTCACAGGGCCCCGGGTGCAACGTTAGGACCTATCAGACGTACGACATCAACGGCTACAGATTCTACACCGAGGAGAAGGACAAGAATAACAAATACCAAAACTCAGCAGTAACTATGCTATCATACGCCGATGACGAGACTGATGTCAAGGAAAGATTCTACAGAAGGATCGAGGAGATATGGGAACTCGACTACTGCGGAGTGACGGTGTCGATCTTTCGTGTCAGATGGGCCAAGAGCATCGAAAAAGATGGCTGGTTTTTCACCACCATGGTTATACCCAATGCCAAATCGAAGAACGCCTCTACGAAAAATGAGCCATGGATGCTCGCTAGCAAAGTTGACCAATGCTTCTTCATTACCGACCCGGCAAGGCCAAGCCGTGTTGTCGTGAGGAGGGGCAAGAGGAGCATCATCGGAATGTAAGGACCCGCCAACAAGCAAGACATTGACAAGAACGGCGATCCCAAGATCGAAGAGGAATTCGACAAGTACTTCGACAAGCCTACTACTTATGCTAAAGTAAGAAGGAAGACCACCCTACCGGCTAAAGGTTGCACGTACACGAGAAGAAATCTCAAGGTGGCCGGCCTAAAGTATTCTACCGCGAAGAAGAAGGGCAAGAAAGTTGTTGTGAAGAGACACTAGCTACCTCGGAGCCAACTTAGCAGTTTTTGACGCCTTTTTTGTACTAATTAATGCACATGCGTGCTCGCGCGCCTGCATATATATATATTACATGGACAAACTAATGTATGCGGATAATATTGAGGCAAATATATTAAGGCAAATATATTAATTCTTGTTTTTAATAGGCAAATATATTAGTTCTCGCTTTTAATAGATTATTACCATCCATAAAATATTTTTAATAGGCAAATATATTAGTTCTTGCTTTTAATATATTATTACCATCCTTAAAATATTTTTTAAAAAGTCAAAAAAAATGTGGTTGTGCCAGCAATAGAACCTGGCCGCCTAGGTTTAGAACAAAGAGGAGCAAGCACTGAACCAATGTGGTAAGCTTCGTTTTCTGTCAAACAACAGCGCAACGCATGTTTTGTACTATCCCCAAAAATTCTGTGGCGCATATCTGAACAGATGTGCCACAAAATTCTTTGACTTAGAAGTTTTGAACCCTAGCTAACATGCCCCAAATCCCCTTTCTTTTTCCCCATATCGCGCGGTACTGCCCAGAACCCTAGCACGCCTCGCTGTGCCGCGCTTCCCTTGCCCCGCCGTTCCGCCGCACCATGCTTGCCCCGCCGTTCCGCCGCACCACGCTTGCCCCACCGTGCCCCCGCGCCACACCCGCCTGGCCTCGCCGTGGCCTCATAGACCTCGTTGTGGCCTCGTCGTGGCCTCGCAGAGCACCAGGAGGAGGAGGCCCGCTCCAGCGTCCAGGACCACCGCCACCACCACCCCACAGGTGACCCCCTCTCCTCCTTCCCTGTCCCCTTCCTTCACTATCCCCTACCTCTAGTCGGCCCACGCTGACCTCGCCATGGCCTCGCAGAGCATCAGGAGGAGGAGGGGCTCTAGCGTCCAGGACCACCGCCACCACCACCCCGCAGGTGACCCCCTCCCCTCCTTCCCTGCCCCCTTCCTGCACTGTCCCCTACCTCTGTTGGCTGGGTGTAGTTGCAGACTGCTGCAGCCAAAGCGCATCAGCAGCTACAAAAAACACATTCTAACAGGAACATGGCTTTCCCATAGAAACAGAAGTGAAAACACAAATCATGAAACTAGACAGATGCATGATATATGAAAGTGAGTAATGGATCAGCAGCCTTACTTTGTATAGCTCCTCATCGAACTGGGCTAATTGGGCACATTTACTCATTGTTTCCTTTCTCATGAAAAAGAGAGTGTGCAGTAGGTCAAAGCCACGATTTTGCAGGAAAGCTAGGCCAAATTTTATCAATGCCTGGTTCTGGAGGACACCATAACCCTTCAAAAAGTAACCCCTTCCACCGGCCACATCAGCACCTGCAGAAATTCTGAAGGTAACAGATTCGGTTATGTCAAAAACAAATCTAAATTTCTGAAAATAGCGTGTACTAGACAGATGACTAAGCAATCTAAATTTCTGAAAATTGAAAGCATCATGACATGGCCTTTTTCTTCAACATATACTTAATTAGTCAATCAACCAACAGTGCCACTGGCAGATAAATCACCTAACACAATGCACAATTGCATAATAAAATATTTAAACAGGAGAAATCAAGTACCAAGAACAAGCAACTATTAGTTCTACTTCTATGTTCCAAATTATAGGTCATTTTGACTTAGCTACACACCTAGATATAAGCCAAAACAACCCATAATTTGGGATGGAGGGAGTATATGTCCATGTGGTCTAGTCTTGGCACAGAACACATTATAAATATTTGCAACCAATAGCTATGATTCAGCTTTAAGAGCAAAACTTCCCTGGTTTTAATTAACAAACTTATCCTATAATACAAAGCATTTGATCTAAGTGGGGTTAAAGAGCCTGATTATAAGAGGATCGGTTCAGTTGAGATTTAAGTTAGTACAAAGCATTTGATCCTATGTGGGGTTAAAAAGCCTGATTATAAGAGGATCGGTTCAGTTTGAGACCATCAGCCACTGGCAGTAGTAACTATTGCATGACTACCTGGATACTCCACTTGACTATCGCAACAAGTGCCTGGTACTCTTGTACTACAATGTACTGCATGCTTTTAGCTAGCTATATCTCTGCAGTCTGCACTGGATTTTGCTTTGCTATGAGTGAATCATGTATGTTCCTGCATGTCTGGACTAGCTTTTAGTTCCCCGTCAATTATTAGAACTAGTAGTATTTGAAGCCACCATCCAAACCTAATGCGAAATGAGTTTGCAGCAACTGTAAAACCTAGGAGTATACTTTATGGCTAGCTGGGAAACAACAGTAGTAGCACACAGTCAGCAGTGTGCTTCTTGCCGCTGTCAGTTACTAATGCGAGGTGATTAGATGCTCACAACAGGAGTATATAATCTCTCCTGCTGAAGAGATATCCGACACTGTCAGCTAGAAAAGAAAAGAAAAGACCATCATCAGGAGTTTCTATTGTATGGTGTTAGAGCACCATATGTGGCTGTGGAGCACAATTTGTGCTTTTTTGCATGTGAAATGATTGCAGGGAAATCACCCGAGCTGCCCATTTCTCCTGAAATGTTGATTTCGATCCATTTCGGTCGAGAAATGGGGCTCCTATGTCAAAAAATTAGCGAAGGTCATGCCGAATTTTTCGGTCGACACTTAGTAATTTTTTGACATATGAGCCCCATTTCTCGGAAAAGAAAATAATTGACACTTTGGGAGAAATGGGCAGCTCATTTTAAATATTGTCAACACTAATTAATACTAACTTCCTTAGTTTAATTTGTTTAGAAGTGTGCAAACATGTCGGCCGCCAATGGACCCGGCACTTCTAAGGCTGCCATGAGCGTCAAAGACCAAGCCAGAGCGGCGAACCTCACTTTCTGGGAGGCGGTGGCGCAGCACGAGGCGGCGGAGTCTCAGCATGAGGACGTGGCAGCTACTGCGGGCCACGATGGGGATGATGAGCAAGAGGGGGATGTGGACTACCGGATAGATGAAGCCGAGTAGGAGGATGCGACCACCTCCGATGGTGGAGGCCGCACGACCGATGGTGGAGGCCGCACGACCGATGGCGGGGACCGCACGGATGGCGGTACCAGCAACCCGTCCGTTAAGAAGAATAAGAAGCCGAGGAAGGATCGGCAGCCGCAAAAGCTCGCCGACACCACCGACGAGATCACTCTAGTCTCGGAAAGTGGCCTTCCGTTGGAGCCTCCGGATATTGCAGCCGGGTACGGCATGCAACTCGGGTGCATCATCCGGGAAAGCATGTCGATCAACACGAAGCACCTGAGAAGTGAAGCGAATGAGCGGTTGGTGGCGAACTGCCTTAAGAAGCTTCACCGACGGTACAAGTTCCCAGCCCCGTACACTGACAAACTGGAAAAATCCAATAAGGTGAACAGGTTAGCCATCACGAATATGGCCAATGCCTTGAGCAGCTGGAGAACCCAGGTGAAGAACAAGATCGCGAAAAAGGAAAGCTGGGAGAAGATCAAGAAGGGTGAGCCCATGATCGACGAAGAGGAGTTCAATATATTCAAGGTGGAGATGGAGACTGATGAAGCGAAGGCATGGACGGAGTGGGGTCGGAAAATGCGGGAATAGAACATAGGTAACCACCAATGTGGAAGCGGCGGTTACAGGGGAAAGAAGGCCATATGGGCAAGGGAGGACGCCGAGGTTGAGCGTCTCGGGAAAGAAAATCCGTTTTTAAAAATCACGGACGAGCAGACTCGGAACTTTGTCCGGGCCTGCTACTATCTGGACAAGGATTCCAAGGAACTCGTCACCGACGATGACGATGTGAGGAAGTTTGAGAATAAGATGGTAAGGAATTTACCCCCGGTCCATTTTCTTTCATTTTGAATAATGAAGGCAAGTTCCTAAATGGGTTCACCTTTCCTTATCTGCAGGACGCTGAAATCAAGGCTGCACGCGAGGCGCCGGACTCGTCGTCCCAGGGCTCGACGGAGCCGTGGGACACGATTTTCAACAGGGCGACCAACGCCTTCAAGGGGAGGCCGCAGTCCAAGCCGCCCACGTCATTTGGCTGTATCTCTAGCTTTGGTACGAGCACAAAGTTCCGCGAGTACTACAACGAGGAAGCCAAGAAGAGAAAGGAGAGGTGGACCCAGTCGGCGGCTCAGGATCAAGCCGATAATGAAGAGCTGAAGCGGAAGATCGCGCATCTGGAGGCCAGTAAGGTGGACCAGGACGAGGTGAACGCGATAGTGCAGCAGAAGATCCTCGAGATGCTACCCCCTCGGCTGATGGAGGGGATAGCAAAATGGAATGCAGACGGTCAGGTGGGGCCGATACAAGTGCCCAGCTCCGGCAGCAGCACCTCGAGCTACCAAGTGTCGCCAGACATGGTTACCCCGCCGCCCTCCATCCCCGCGGCACAGCCGATGGAGTTGGATGCACCAGAGCTGCCCCTCCTGCCGAGACTACCAAGGCGCAGCAGCCGGCGGCAGCGGTGCTTCCTAATGCACCCGAGCCGGAGAAGAAGAAGGATCAGCCACCGGCCGCCCGTGTCTCGACATTAGCCGAGATCGGCGCCCTCACCAAGGTAAAATAAGTAGTTAGTCAGCATGCTCTACTTAATGCCTTTGATTGGCTGCCATCTCATGATGCATATCTGTATGCCTCAGGAGACTCCGTGCGTGCTCGTGCACAAGGTGCCCGACGGCGAGTTGA
Source organism: Avena insularis (assembly GCA_023614405.1). Taxonomy (NCBI): domain Eukaryota; kingdom Viridiplantae; phylum Streptophyta; class Magnoliopsida; order Poales; family Poaceae; genus Avena; species Avena insularis. The sequence continues at coordinate 126,568,495 of CM042686.1, read as the reverse complement.
AGGATGTTGCCACGGGCAAGCTAATACAACCGGCGAACCGCACGATGCACTGCAAGCCCATGGACGATGCTGTGATGCACGTCAAGTTGGGTCTAGTGTTGGGGGGGTGCGAAGACATGGACCCTCCCATGCAACCTGCAGGAGCCGACGAGCACCTGACCTTGGAAGGTTTCCATGGCTATCCCATGATTTTGCCAAAGACCCAGATTCGTATTGGGTCTCGCTCCACCGGTGCCACCTTGGTCGTCCGGCCGCCTAGGACGAAGCCTCCTGCTGCATCGGTCATCGTCGCCGCCACCACAAGCCATCACCAGAGACTCTTGGGAGCATCTGCACCGGCGCCACAAGAAGCCAAGGGCGTGGTTGCTCCTCGACCGCCATCGCCCCCGCCTAAAGGCAAGGCCGTGGCACCGCAACCGCCATTGCCACCACCCTAGGATGACGTGGACATGGAGGCCTTCGATGCCAACATCGAGGTGGATGATGATGATGATGCACCGGTCGATGTCAATGCCTTCGTCAACACCGGTGCCAGCAAAGGACCGTTCATGCCTCCTCTCGTTGAAGAACCATCATTCCGTGATCAAGCTAGCCATCCCAAGAAGCGCCTGGTCTTTTGTGGGTTTTCTCAGGAGACGCCTCCGGCCGCCGAGACACAACCTCCATCGGCCGGAATCGTTTTCAGCCCTGACACACTCCGCAGGATGGCCGGTGACGGGTTAGCATCGCCAGTGGAGGACACTGTTGATGCGAAGAGGAAGAGGGTGAGGAAGAGGCCGAACATGAACAAGGACAAGGCTGCGAGCCAGCCCGCTCCGATCTGTTACCAGGACGATGTTGTACCACCCCACGAGGATGGCTTGACCAGAGTGCATGAAGCTGGTCAGCCCATACTGCCTCCGGAACTACGCCGCCTGGCTTCGGGAGCTATGATGACTTTGCATGAAGGTATCCTGACACTGGAGGGCCTCCTTCTCAAGGATAAGGACCCGAGTTACCCGGTGTTCACCGCCAAGGTGCCGGAGGACGTGGGCTTCATCACCGATGCCCCCGCGGATGTGTTCTTCATAGCCTACGAGGACATCTTCAAGCCGTTCCACTCGAGACGGCTGGACTATAACTTGGTCCGCCTATTCGCGCTCAATCTGGCGATGAAGGTCAAGAGAGAGGACACCCTGTTCGTCACGATAGCGGATCCCTACTACATGCGAGATAGCCAGCTGGAAGAAGGAACAAGGACGCGGGCCCGGGCAAAGTCCTACCTTCAGAAGCTATTGATGGACAGCAAGAGGAAGGACAACATCCTTGTGCCTTTCTTTCCCGAGTAAGTGTACACATCCTCCTACCGCCGTCGTAACACATAAGTATTTCTTTCCATTGCTCTTTTCCAACATCCTGTTCCACATTGTGTGTTGCGCAGAGACAAGTACTGCACGCTCATCGTCCTCTCCACGAGGTATTCGCTTGCCACCTACTTCGACTCGGGGAGTGCGAGGAGGAAGAACAACACCAGAGTAAGGAGCGTTCTAGATGATGCTATCGAGGGCTATGCCAAACAGGGAGGCCCCTTCAACTATAAGGGGGACGCTGACAGGGACAATGGCCGACACAAGTTCAAGCACGTGTTCGAGTTCCCCTGCGTCAAGCAGTTGTCTGACAGTGTGAAGGAGGCCTTCTATGTTTGCCATCACCTCAAAGGGTTTGTCCGAGATTACAAGATGCTAACGCTGTCATCTTCTCTCCAAGGATGGGCCCAAAAGTTGCATGGAATCAGTGACCCCGATCTCAGGGAAGACTTCCATGATACGCAGGTGAAGCTGTCACATATCATCATGGAACAGGTCAACACACGTGGTGGGCTCTTACACCAGCCCAGGTCGTTCACCAAGAGGGAGATCGAATCCCACCTCAAGGCGCAGGGTGACTTTAGGACGTGGACGATGAAAGACATGTACAAGCCATTCTCTGTGCCCTGCGAGGAGAAGGCTACTTGACCGAGAGAGCGTGTGTATCGGTGGACATGTAGTGTGTGGGTCGAAAAACTTAACTTGCCTAGCTTGAAACCATCATTGTTATTGTGTCGGACATGTTGTCGTGTTTCTTTCATTGTCATCGACGCATTGTTTTAAGTTTATGAATGCCTTGCTCTAATATTTGTCAACATATATATTTGCATGATGTACTAATATGCCTTGTCAATAGAGATGCCGACGTACGTTGTGTACAAGGGTCGGGTTCCAGGTGTCTAGGAGGAGCGGGTGGACTGCCACCAACAAGTGGACAAGTTCAACGGCAACAGCTACAAGGGATACGTGACTAGAGAGGAGGCGGTGGCCAAGTGGAGGAGACACGTGTGGAAGAAGAACCGGACGAAGATCTTGGTGCCGCTCCTCCTCACCGGCATCGCGGTTACGGTGTACTACATTCTGTCCTAAGGTAGGCGGTGACAACATCGCGCGGTTGTAAGTTATGTGAGTGAGATGAACACTTGTGAAATATACTTGTACACTTATTCGGTTCTAAGTGATGTGATTGATGAACACTTGTGAACATTCATGCTTGTTGATGTATTATATGTGAACTGGAACATTTGTACTGCTGTGTGCAGCTTTTCTGTGAATTTCTGTGTATTTCCTGTAATATACTTGTATTTGTACCAGATTCTGAAAATTTCGAAACTCTGCAAAAAAGGATTATGTGGAGCATATGGCTATATGAACCAGCATATAGCCATATGCGCCATAGAATTTTGAGAATTCTGCGGCGCATATGCATATGCGCCACAGAAATATAATTTTAGTGGCGACAATTTAGTGGCGACCACTAGATGCGCCACAGAAATCGTTTTTGGTGCGCCACTGATAACGTTTTTCCTAGTAGTGGGGCACGATTTCCAATGTCACCGACGGCCTCGAGAGAGCGGTTCTCCGTGTTCACCCGGTACAACACCTGTTGCCCTTTGGCGAAATCCCCGTTCAACACAAGAAGCAGATCACCATCTGACTCCACAAGGTAAAATTTGTAGGTTCTGCGTACCTGTTAAAAGACTGGGGCCGAAATTATTTTGACCATCATGACAGTGCTCGCGTGCTGCTCTAACTGGACGTTGGTTGACAAGATGTCTCTATTCTCAAGTAATGCATATACTTCCCCTCAGAATGCCGTCATGCAGACCAGAAGCATACCAGGAGGTGGCGAATACAATCCTTCTCCAAATGATCCATTGATTTGCCCCATTGGGGTGCTCTCATCGGCCCATGCAATATGATCTGGATAATCAGTGCAAACGAACACCATCATCGGGAACTTCGTCACAACGACAGATTGCAGAAGATCAGATGGTATGTGTGCTTGAAACTCAGTGTTAGAGTTATGAGTGATTGGGTTCAGAAGCCGAATCTGGTATGGCTCCACCCTCGAAGCAAGAACGATGACGCCACGAGAAACACCAACGAAGTAGAATCTTTTGGAAGAAGAGGGCATCAGTTAGCACTAAGATGTTTACAATGGAAAATACCAATAAATATCGGATGTGAATGTGAACCTGCGATGGACGTCCATTAGATTTGTCCTGAAGCAACGACCATTGGCGAGGTTGAGGAAGGTGAAGTCGCCAACATCTGGAAGTGTGTGATCTATCATGATCCAGTTGTTGAGATGGAATTCGGGCACCTTTAAAGTGCGGTGCCAATCGGTGCAGACTTCTCGACAAGCAGCATAGGTGTCGACGTACTCCTCTTTCTCCAGCAAGTAGTCGGTGATCTTGCAAAGTGGGTCGGCCGGGAGATCGAACCAGTTCCTCTTCATCTGGCTATTGGCCATGGCTTACGTGCGGGAATGTTTTGATCGAGGAATAAAGAAGAACTACCACTGCGAGGAGAAGAAGAGGAGGATAACAGACGAGGGAGACGAAGCGGAACTGCCATTGCAAGGAGACAAGGAGACGAGGGAGAAGAAGCAGAACTGCCAATTCAAGTTTGGATCAACGGGCTTTTTTTCGGAACTAGCGCGTGAACCCGCCGTGCACTACATGCAAGTTTTGATCAAACAGACTGACATGTGGGACCTGCTAAAAAATTCCGTCAAGTGCTCCCCATGCATAGTGCGCTGACATGTGGCATGTTTTCTGACTGGCGGGCCTGCCTCCTCCACCTTCGATGGCGCGCGTCCCAGGTTCGAGGGCTGCTGCCGCCCACCAACACATTATTGTGCAATTTTCCATGCTTTGTCGCAACCAGATCCGCTGCTCCTGCCGCCACCACTCCGCTCAGTCATGCACCTCTCTTGTCGTCCCCTTGGGCCGTCGTCCTCCCGCCCTCCCCTCCCTGCCATCCCCTCACGTCCCCTCCCCTCCCCTCCCTGCCCTATCTCCTTGCCACCGCCCACCGCTCAGGCACGTCTGGAAATGAAAACCGAGAGTCGGCCGTTGGGCTAGGGGCCAAACGACGTTGGTGATCCAGATCCCACTAGGAGATGGATCCTGTGAGGCTTGAGGGCACGGATATGGGTCCTGCACGGCTGGAGAGCACGGAATCTCCTTCAAGTCTGGAGAGCACAGAGGACAACAAAACAGGGGGAGAGGAAGCCGGGTGCAGAGCTTTGGAGGTATGGAGCCCGGAGAAGGTGTCGTGCATCCACATTGAAGGGTAAGAACTGTGATTACTTTTTTGCATACCCCAATTAGCGTTTCTAGTCCCGTGGTGATGGCAAGGATATGTGTTGGTAACCGCGGGACATTTGTACAGCTTGTCCTTAAGCATGATGCTTTGTCAAGCGAGCATGAAGGCACTGAAATGTGTGGTGGTGCGGATGATGATAAGAAAGCATATCCAAACATGGCTGCTGACCCTAATAGGATGGAGAGTAGGGAATATTTGGTTGATTCGAACTTTGAGCCTGACTATGGGACTGATGAGGAAGAGGAATGTGAAGATGTGGAAATGGGATGTAGATACGACGACGAAGACGTGGACAGGCCAGTGATACACTTTGACAGGGACAATCCTACAATTGATGAGGGGACTGTCTTTGATAATGTGGAGGACTGTAGATATGCAGTTGCAACCTATACAAACAGAGTTGGGTTCGAATTTATCATTGAAAAGAGCGACCAAAAGAGATTTAGGGTGCACTGTAGGGAAAGTAATGTGTGTAAATGGAGATTACATGCATCTCCAATGCGGGGTGGACACCCATTTCAGGTTGCAATAGCTACATTTAGTTTCAGTCTTTCTCATATTTATTCTGCTGATAACTAGCTCTGAATTATTTGGATTCTTATCGAATGCAGATCAAAGTAAACACGAAGAAACACAACTGCCCTAATACTACTTTAAGTGGTAAAATTAGACCGGTGACTATCAAGTGGATTGCTGCTACTATACTTGGCTAGGTGAGGCAGGATCATAACATTGGACCTGCTGAACTCAGAGCAAAGATTAGCAAAAAGTTTAACATTCTGATTCCTTACCACAGAGACTTTGATGGGAAGGAGATGGCTCTAGAATTCATTCAAGGCAAGTGGAATGACAGTTTTCATATGTTGTATAGTTTCAAAGCTCAGGTAGAGAAAACATCACCTGGTAGTGTTGTTGACATCGATTACGAGGTTGTGAAAGGGAGAGCAAAGGTCTCGAGGGGGTCAGGTATAAGCAGGCAGATAAGATATGCTTCAGGAGATATTTTGCCTGCCTGAAGGCATGCTGGAAGGGGTTACCAGATTGTGAAAAGAATACACATGAAATCACTCTAGTTGTTGTTAGTAAAATGAACACACATGCAATGACACTGGTGGATCTATATGTGGTATGTGAAAAGAACACACATGCAATAACTCTGGTTGGACTTAGTAACAAGAACACACATGCAATGACACTGGTGGATCCATGTGTGGTCTCCAAAGAGAACACACATTTCAATGACTCTAGTTGTTGTTAGTAAAAAGAACACACATGCAATGACACTGGTGGATCCATATGTGGTATGTTAAAAGAACAATCATGAAATGACTCTGGTTGTTGTTACTAAAAGACCACACATGCAATGACACTGGTGGATCCATATGTGGTATGTGAAAAGAACACACATTTCAATGACTCTGGTTGTTGTTAGTAAAAAGAACACACATGCAATGACACTGGTGGATCCATATGTGGTATTTGAAAAGAACAGTCATGAAATGACTCTAGTTGTTGTTAGTAAAATGAACACACATGCAATGACACTGGTGGATCCATATGTGGTATGTGAAAAGAACACACATGCAATGACTCTGGTTGGACTTAGTAACAAGAACACACATGCAATGACACTGGTGGATCCATGTGTGGTCTCTAAAGAGAACACACATTTCAATGACTCTGGTTGTTGTTAGTAAAAAGAACACACATGCAATATGTTAAAAGAACAATCATGAAATGACTCTAGTTGTTGTTAGTAAAAAGAACACACATGCAATGACACTGGTGGATCCATAGGTGGATTGTGAAAAGAACACACATGAAATGACACTGGTGGATCCATATGTGGTATGTGAAAAGAACACACATGCAATGACTCTGGTTGTTGTTAGTAACAAGAACACACATGAATGACACTAGTGGATCCATATGTGGTATGTGAAAAGAACAGTCATGCAATGACTCCAGTTGTTGTTAGTAAAAAGAACACACATGCAATGACACTGGTGGATCCATATGTGGTCTCTGAAGAGAACACACATTTCAATGACTCTGGTTGTTGTTAGTAAAAAGAACACACATGCAATGACACTAGTGGATCCATAGGTGGATTGTAAAAAGAACACACATTCAATGACACTGGTGGATCCATGTGTGGTCTTTGAAGAGAACACACATTTCAATGACTCTGGTTGTTGTTAGTAAGAAGAACACACATGCAATGACACTGGTGGATCCATAGGTTGATTGTGAAAAGAACACACATGCAATGACACCAGTGGATCCATATGTGGTATGTGAAAAGAACACACATTTCAATGACTATGGTTGTTGTTAGTAAAAAGAACACACATGCAATGACATTGGTGGATCCATGTGTGGTCTCTAAAGAGAACACACATTTCAATGACACTGGTGGATCCATATGTGTTATGTGAAAAGAACATTCATGAAATGACTCCAGTTGTTGTTAGTAAAAAGAACACACATGCAATGACACTGGTGGATCCATAGGTGGATTTTGAAAAGAACACACATGCAATGACACTAGTGGATCCATATGTGGATTGTGAAAAGAACACACATGCAATGACACTGGTGGATCCATATGTGGCATGTGAAAAGAACACACATGCAATGACTCTAGTTGTTGTTAGTAACAAGAACACACATGCAATAACACTGGTGGATCCATGTGTGGTCTCTGAAGAGAACGCACATTTCAATGACACTGGTGGATCCATATGTGGTATGTGAAAAGAACACACATGAAATGACTCCAGTTGTTGTTAGTAAAAAAAGCACACATGCAATGACACTGATGGATCCATATGTGGTATGTGAAAAGAACACACATGCAATGACTCTGGTTGTATTTAGTAACAAGAACGCACATGCAATGACACTAGTGGATCCATGTGTGGTCTCTGAAGAGAACACACATTTCAATGACTCTGGTTGTTGTTAGTAAAAAGAACACACATGCAATGACACTGGTGGATCCATGTGTGGTCTCTGAAGAGAACACACATGCAATGACTCTGGTTGTTGTTAGTAAAAAGACCACACATGCAATGACACTGGTGGATCCATATGTGGTATGTGAAAAGAACACACATTTCAATGACTCTGGTTGTTGTTAGTAAAAAGAACACACATGCAATGACACTAGTGGATCCATATGTGGTATAAGAAAAGAACAGTCATGAAATGACTCCAGTTGTTGTTAGTAAAAAGAACACACATGCAATGACACTAGTGGATCCATATGTGGATTGTGAAAAGAACACACATGTAATGACACTAGTGGATCCATATGTGGCATGTGAAAAGAACACACATGCAATGACTCTGGTTGTTGTTAGTAACAAGAACACACATGCAATAACACTGGTGGATCCATGTGTGGTCTCTGAAGAGAACACACATTTCAATGACTCTGGTTGTTGTTAGTAAAAAGAACACACATACAATGACACTGGTGGATCCATGTGTGGTCTCTTAAGAGAACACACATGTAATGACTCTGGTTGTTGTTAGTAAAAAGAACACACATGCAATGACACTGGTGGATCCATGTGTGGTCTCTAAAGATAACACACATGCAATGAATCTGGTTGTTGTTAGTAAAAAGAGCACACATTTCAATGATACTGGTGGATCCATAGGCGGATTGTGAAAATAGATTTTCCCTCTCTCTCGGTCACAAATCTCACAAAATCCCAAACGTGTGGAGATCCCAAACATGTTCTCACTTTGGGTGCTATGCCCTGATTGGCTGACACATATGTCACGCGGATCGTCTCCACCAACCGTTGATCCCATGTGATCCAACGGGCAGGATAACCCCTCCCTTCTCCACTTTTTTTATGCATGGTCAATCCGTGCCACCTCTCTATCCGTGCCACCGATACTTTACCTCCATAAACAAGTGAAAATCCATCTATCTAACTAAAATAAATAAAATAAATGACCATATTTCGAAGAAGCCTTCCGGTTCGTCCTCGTCTTCGTCAACGCCATGGTCCCTACCATCGCCACCGTCGTTGTCCTCCTCTGACGACTCCACACCGCCCCTTCCTAAAATAAGCGCGCTATCTCCTCGTCGGAGTCCTCTTCCTCCTTCTCTTCGCAGTCCCACGGGTCCATGTCACTCTCCTCCGCTTCTGCCTCCAACTGATCGATGAACGCCTTCTCGTTGGCCAAGTCGGACTCGTCCAAATAGCTATCTCCTCTCTTCTTCCTGGTCTTATTCTCGTTCCTCTTCTTGTCCGTACTCGCCGGTGCAACACGTGCCCCCGTCCTGGCTGTTGCTTTGCGCTCGTCCGACACTGCAGGTACCCCATGCTCCTCCTGCACGGCCGGTACGAGCTTCGATGTCGCGGTGTCCTCGAGTGCCGATGTCGATGGATCCTGGGGCGGTCGGACACGACGTGCTGCCTCAGCTGGCGACTCGTGAGCGCGGACGATGCAGCGAAGAGCCGGGGACGCAGGACGGTCAGTGGACGGCTTGGACCTGTCATTGCCACGGCGAGGGGGCATCGTGCTCGAGGTAGTTGCTCCGAATGGTTGATAGCGGGTACACAGAGTGGGGTGCCGATCTGATCAAGGACGAGCAGAGGTTTCGTGCGTCGTGTCCATGCATGCATTTGTCAATTACCAAAAAAAAGTAATATCTCGCGTACTGAACATAATTTGATCACAATAAAACTGGCACAGTGTATTCTAGACTCATAAATATCCCGTGCGTGCCTGTCACGTGGAGTTCGACGTAGTTCGATGTGCCGACGTGATCGTGCAGCAGTTGCGCGCGTCATTGCCCCATCAACATGTGACACACGCACGCGGGATGTGCGCGCCGATTCCCGTGATGACCACCCGGCTTGCACTCCCCTTATTATATACTGGATTTTGGGCGGCACCAAAGACCATTGAAGTGTCCATCACAATAAAGACAAGTCCCATCGATTCCCTACCCCCTCCTCCCTAACTTCTTTGAGAAGGTAGACCGTACACGCTGGTCTTGTATAATATTACTAGTACTACTGGACCACGGCCTGTACTCTTTGACTCTTCTCCCACACTAATCACTATCTCCTTCCTCCTGCCGCCGCCACACTCACCCTGCAAGCCATGGCTCCACTAAGGAGGGGGAGAGGCCGGTCGATGATCCTCGCGGAGAAAAGGGAGAGAAATCGCCATGAGGCACTTCTTGCTCTACCAGCCGCTCAAGCCTACCCTCTCATCGAGGCCCAATCTCCCCCGACAATGGCGCCGAATGTTCTAGCAGGAAAGGGCTCCTCCCGGTATGGTCTTCTTGTTCTACTTCTTCTCCATCTCCCTCTCCATCATGATCTTAATCAACTTCTTCTTGTTTTTCTTCTTCTTCTGGCTCTTCCTCTTCTACATATTACAGGCCGGCCGTGGAGCCCGAATCCACCACGACGGAGGCATTGCAGGACCCGTTCGTCCCCGTTCCATGTCTCAGCGAGGTAGCAAATCTCCACGCTGTTATTTCTCCGAGTTATGATGTGGATATCTTAGATGTTGCCCGCCCCGCATTGGTTTTTCTTCTTCTTTTGTGAGTTGTATTAGTTTTCATGGATATGGCTGGATCTCTTGGTCTTTCCTTAATACCGTTGTTCATAGATTCACTATGGATTTTTTGTGATTAGGATTAGTTTATCGTGGTCATGAATAGATCTCTAGGTCCATTTTTCAACATTGCGGTCAATAGATTCAATGGGGATTTTTTTTGATCTGTATTAGTATTCACCTGGGACCTGGAGTGTAATTGTAGAATTCCTATTTCAATTAACATGAACGATGCAGCGATCGAAGGCCGAGTAACATGACAAGGTGGCCTCGATCAGTTCCAAGATTGCTAACCAACATGAGCTTGCACGCTCCCTCACCCAAGCTAATGAGAGCCTACGCAAGCAATTATCTATGCAGAAGGAGATCTCACTAGATTTTGCACGTGACGTCGTTAGGCTGTAGAAAGTGCTCGACCGTAACTTGAACAGGCAAGAACAGGCCATCAAGATAATCAACGAGCTCACGGAGGAGAAGTAGAATCTCGTGGAAAGGTGCATTCTCCTGTAGGACAAAGTCAGCGAGGCACTCAGAGGACACGTTGAGGACACCAAGGCTACCATCTGAGCCTACCATGACAGGAACTGTTGCCTGGGTGCAGTCAAGGAGATGAAGGCGGACATGAGCAAAGGGATCACCGTACTCGAGGGTGTTCAGAAAGAGAACGAGGAGCTAAGGGCATGTCTGGAGGCGTATCGGAGCAATGCCCAAGTCTGATTCCCGTTAGCGGGGACACGAATATCAGTTCGGCCTCCTCTCCTTTTGTAATGTTTAGGGTTCAGGGAGCAATGCCCATGTCTGCTTCCCATTATAGGGTGCAATAAGAATCCTAGGGCAACTCCTTATCTATCTGGACATGTGTTGGTGTTCATGTTCATGAATGGACACCCATGTTCTCTTTCCATTATGTATCTGGACATGGGTTTCTGCATTATGAGTTTGCCACTCTCCCACTACTATTTGGTGATATTGGGAAAAACCCACAGCACACTAAACTGCAGATAAATCTTATTTGTCTTTGAAATTGAAATTATGACAGTGCCACTAGTCGATTCATAAAATGTTTATTAATCCTAGATTGCTTCTTCCTTGAAATTATGGCAGTGCCACTAGTCGATTCAGTTAATTATGGAAACTAACCAGCTTGTCCTGGTGAACTGAACAAACCATACTATGTATTTTTGTTGAAGGGAAAGAGGCGAAAGATCGACCAGGACCTGGCGACCTGGCTAAATGACAAGATAGCAATCCAAAGGGAGAAGCAGAATTCCTAGAAACTGGCCTTTGACCAACTGCACGCTGAACTCGTGGTCCTTTCTGACAAGCACCAGAAACTAAAGGAGTTAAACGCCGACTGGGCGAAGCTACACAGTGAAGGTCGCGCCTCGGCTAGGAAGCAAATGGAGATCATGCAAGGGAACTTGAAGGAAAATCGTATGGCTGCAGACAAAATTCTCCAATCCGTGACGAAGCACTAGAACCTACAGCTGAAGCACGACATAGTACTGAAGGAGCTAGCCAATCTTAGGGAGGAAAACAGGCAGCTCCGGGCCAGGCTCGCTTGAACACAACATATGTCTATTTAGTACTGAACTTTCTGGTTTATCCTTTGTAGTGGTGATTTTGTAAGCGTGAACTTAACTATATGCACGATATGTGTGTTCGTCTGAAATTAGTTTGCTCGAGGATTGAGTTTGGCTTAGTTCGGAAAGCGCAACTACAAGTCTTACAATTAACTAGTTTCAGGCATTGGCACAACATAAATTATTCATCTCGAATTTCCTTTATCCTCTATAGTCTGTCCTTGTTCACCCTCGCGTGCCTTCTTCGGTTCCTTCAACAGATCCGCAATGCAGTACTCTAGCTTCTTCTTGTCTTCCCTGAGCTGATCCCTCTCCTTTTCTGCATTATGAATCAGCAACATGTGACTATCCAAAAGCTTCTTTGCAGTTCCAACAACCAAGCTCCCATCGATTCCGTCAGTTAGCTCTGACTGCAAATTCTTGATTTCTTGTTCCATCTCCTTATTTCGTACCGACAGCTTGTAATTTTTTTCAGCTGCATCTGTTGGGGATATACTTTTCGGGTATCCTCATAGTTCCTCACTGACCAGGGTGGCCCACTTCGGGTTAGAGCTTTGCTTCACGGGCGGCCAGGAGAAAACGAGTCCAATCCGGCTACGGAAGGCCTGAAGACTTACCGACTTAGGCCCATAGTGTTACTTGTAGTTCAAGATGTACTCTGTAACCGACTCTTAGTCGTAGCCGGATAGATCTCTCTTGTAAACCCTAGGCCGGATATCTATATAAGCCGTCCTAGGGTGAGCCTTTAGGGCACCTACCCTCATAGTCTACAATCTCAACTCGCACAGACGAACCCTTGTAACCCATATTCCAGCTTTGCCGTATTACTGGATTTCTAGCAGGAGTAGGATCCGTCCAAAGCCAGCGGATTCGAACCTAGGTAAACTTGTGTGCTCACCGTCCCGAATAAGACGCCTCTCACCCTCTCTTCCGCATGCCTCGAGGACCCCCTCACGGCGTACTTGTCATCAATCCGACGATAGTTGGTGCCCACCGTGGGGCAAGTGAGATTCAGATCTACGTTCCGAGCGGAATCTGCAAGAATCAGAATCGGCAAGACTATTGCCTTCGGTCGCATCCTCTACGCCAGCGACGTCCCTCTCATCGTTCTCGACAAGACCTGGATTCCGTCTAGGAAGGCTGTGACTGCCTACACCATCATGTCTTTTGGCGAGATTGATGTTTACATCGGTTTTGCTGAACCTGTCCCACCCACCCAAGCGGTGATGATAGAGGAAGAAGAATCTTTTGTGTCCCCTTTGTCCGTGGAGGCGGCAGAGTTCCGCATCTCAGAAAACCCTAATCCCACCCAGCCCGCACCAGTTGTGGAGATAGTGGAGAAATCCGAGCCTGAAGAAGACCTAGCGGCCCAAGTCAAATCTGGAGTGGATCTCCTTATAGAGGCCGAATCCCATATCGACCCACCCGCTGAGGTCTAAACCCAGGAGGAGCATATCAACGACACTGATTCTGGCTCTGATGACGCCGGGACAGACATGCCTTTCCTAAGGTACACACTGCAACGTATGATAATGCAAGACGCAAGCGCAGATGCAATTCTCGAGACCATCAAAAGTTTCGATGAAGCTGATCGCAAAAGCCGCAGGTACCTCAGGAAGCATGCATCGCACTTCATCGGATATGTCGGATCCGGATCCAGCTCTGCCGATGCTGGAAACGACACCGACTCTGTGCTGGAGGCAATCGGAACAAACGCCGACGTACCCACATCCTCGGATGAATCAATGACGTCAGCAGATTTTCGAAAGTTCTCCGCGGAATATGAAGAGGAGTATAACTCCAAAGCTGCAGAGGTAGGAGAAGCCATGGATGAAGGATCCGGGGAACACTCTCCCAAAGCGTAGGATGACATGGAAGTCGGAGATAATCCCGAAGTCCCGATGTCCGAAAGTACCGATCAGAGCTTGACTCCGGGAAACAGACCCAAAGCCGTATTTGCTACCGGCGCTGCTAAGAAGGCAAAGAAGAAGAACAAGAAGAACAAGACCCTGGCAAAAGACCCTCTAGCAAAGGAGGTGACTGCCGAGGAATACGAGGAAGACTCGGATGGAGCACTTATCCCAGAAGAGCCCAAAAAAGAAGAGTCGGTGAATGGACACGTGATCACTGAAGGTGCGCGTAAATTCATCGATGCTGCATTAACCACACCTATTCCTACAGCTGCAGAACTTACTGCTGAAGAACTGGACGAGAGGGCACATGCCCTAGAAGTGCGTCGTCAAGTACTCCTCGATGAAGCCAAAAACATTGAGGAGGAAAAGAAACGCATAGCATCTGCGGAGAAGTACAACTCCAGGCAATACTAGAAGACCAGGAAGCGTCATACCAATGACAACCAATTCCCGCAGATTCACGCCGTCCTTTTTGGAGAAGAGATGGGGAAGCCTCGGAAAGATAGCAAGGGGGATTGGGTATATCCAACCCCAGTACAGAATACCATGGTGTCCCGAGAAATTCTATCGGCTAATCTAGGTCCGGAGGAGATCCGGTTGGGAATCAAGCTACTCAACAAGGGACTGGAGCAGCAAAAGGTCGCTAGGTCTGGAAGTCAAAAACTGGTCTCTGATTCTGACCAATCACGCACAGATCCGGCATGGGCTGACGTAAGACCCCACCATGTTCCGGAGCAGCATCATCGCCCCGAACGCCGGGAAGACAATTATTCGAGAACCGGATCTTTGGGACAACACCACAAAGCTGCCCGTGGCTAGCGTAACGTTAACCCAGTTGTGGAGCAAGAGGCAATTGCTGCACTGAATCTGAGGAACTAGCCCTGGCGAGAGTCGAAAGACCGCAGGGATGATGATAAAGAGAAACTTCGGGAGGAGGATCGACAAAGGATGCCACCTCCTAGACATGAAAGCCGTCTGGATGACGGATGAAGGAACGACGGACACCATGCTAGGACAAGCCAGCAGGGGGCTCGTCTTGATGAAGACCCTCCCCGGAACCAGAATAATGATGCTCCGGACGGAGGTCGGCGATCAGCCGGAAAAAACCCAGCTTCTCCACCCTCTCCACCAAGTAGCCATCACAACGGTGCTCAAGGAGGCCAGGAAGGGCGTCACGGTGGAGGAGGTGGCGGCAGAAGCTGAAGTCCGGCTCCAAGGCAACGTAGCCACAGCCGACATTCGGGACGATCTCTATCCCCGAACGATGCAAGGCACAGGATCAACTCCAATATAGAGGTGCGGCGCTTTGAAAACGATGATATCTACATGGGCCCAAAGTGCTTCGGACCACGCATCAGAGCTACAAGATTCCCGGAAGGATTTGCTATCTTATGACATATCCAGGCCTACGACGGCATTGCTTGGTCAGATACCTGGCTACAGAATTGCTTCCAAGCTTGCTGCATCGCCAAAGGCAGAAACAGCCTGGTCGCAACCCGATATCTCCCACTCATGTTGCAGAAGACGGCATGATCATGTCTTAATGAACTTCCGGAGAACACCATCCATAACTAGTATGACATGCAAAGTGCGTTCTTTCGGAATTTCGAAGGCACATACCGGAGGCCCTATACGGTCGGAGACCTACATCGTTGCACCCAGAAGGCCGGAGAAACTTGCTGGGATTACCTCGGACGATGGATCGACATCAAGAACTCCTGTGAAGGAGTAAATGATCAAACTATGATTGAAGCTTTCATTGCAGGTCTCCCAATTGGTCTACTGCGTCATCGCTTGAAGTGCGACAAGGTCACTAATTTGGGAGAGATGATAGAAACAGCGAGCAAGTATGCAGATGCTGACGACGACGCAGAGGGACTACTCAACGCGCTAGTTGTGCCACAATCGGCAAAACAACCAAAGCAACAAGCTCAGAAGTGCAAAAATACCTCGGAAGAGAAACCAAACGCGGAAACAGTAGTGGTTACTACTACTTTCGGGTCTAGAGGACGAGGAGGACGCGGCGGAGGCCGCGGGCGTGGCCGTGGGACTTCGAGAGTTCAAGGTAGAGGAGACCAGCAACCAGGCAAAACCTACACTTGGGCCGACATTTCCAATAACCCATGTGTACATCACTTAGATGCCAATGGGGGCTCGTCCCACACCAATGCCGAGTGTCGTTTCAATGACGACATCAAAAGAGATGATACCGCTAGCTACAGAGCTACGCGGAAGAAGGGAAAAAAGAATCCCGAAAAAGATAAAGAGACAAAGGAAGATTCCGACATGGAGGAAGATGATGCTTCAAATCCCAAGCTGGAAGGGAAGAAAAAATTTCCGACCAAAAAAGACACTTATGTCACCTTCCTCGGATCTCAACCAGCAAAGGTCAAGAAAGCAGTTCTACATGAGCTCAATGCAATAGTTCCGGCTGTCCCCAATACCTGGATTAGTCGGAAGTGGCAATCACGTTTAACCACGCTGATCATCCGCCTAAAGTACACATGCGAGGAAAATACGCCTTAATCGTCAATCCACTTATTGACGGTTATGGTTTCTCCAAGACCCTCATGGACGGTGGTAGCAGTATCAATATTCTCTATGTCGAAACGCTATGCCGGATGAAAATCTCGGAGACCCAGCTGAACCATAGCTCCGTGATCTTTCATGGAGTTGTCCCAGGAAGACAAGATAATTCCCTGGGAGAAATCACTTTGGATGTTACCTTTGGAACTCCAAAGAATTATCGGACAAAGGCACTTTCCTTCAAAGTGGTCCTGTTCAAGAGCACGTACCACGCTATATTCGGACGTCCGGCTTACTGGGCTTTTATGGCTCGTTCGTGTTACATTTACAATATGATGAAAATTCCAGGTCCCAACGGCCTAATCACCATCAGGGGAGACCCGAAGAAAGCGTGAGAGTGCGAGGATGGAAATGTCGCCTTTGTTGAAGCCGTGCTACACGCCCAGGAGTACCAAGAGATCAAGAAGAGCATAGATCCGTCCAAGATGCCCGCAACAAAGAAGGAGGTGACCAAGCCAAATCCGGAGTTCAAGGCATCAGAAGAGATGAAGAAGATGCCGTTGAAGGATGATGACCCCTCTAAGGTGACCCAGATAGGCGTAGGCCTAGATAGCGCATAGGAAAGCGTGCTCGTCAAGTTCCTCAAAGCAAATCAAGATATCTTCGCATGGCAGCCATCTGACATGACCGGAGTACCTAGGGAACTTGCCGAGCACTCTTTAAATGTAAACCCGAACCCTAAACCCGTCAAACAGTCCTTACGACATTTTGGCGATGAAAAGCGTAAGGCAATAGCTAAGTAACTAGCGCGACTCGAGTTAGCCGGATTCATAGAAGAGGTCATCCACACTAAGTGGTCGGCCAATCCTGTAATGGTCCCTTAAAAGGACACGATTGATTTAAGGATGTGTGTTGATTATACTGCCTTGAACAAGGCTTGTCCAAAAGATCCGTTCGCACTGCCTAGGATTGATCAAGTTATCGATTCTATGGCAGGCTCGGAACTCCTCTGTTTTCTCGATGCATATTCCGGTTATTACCAAATCCGGATGAAGGAATCTGACAAAGTCAAAACTTCATTCATAACCCCCTTCAGAACCTTCTATTTTTTTACGATGCCCTTTGGGCTGAAGAACGCTGGAGCTACCTACCAGCGCACGATGCAGCGTTGCCTCCACGACCAACTCGGACGCAATGTACATGCATGATGATATTGCGGTGATGTCCAAAAAGAAGGAAACACTGATTTCCGACTTGGAGGAAACGTTTGCCAATCTACGAAAATACAACATCATGCTTAATCCAAAGAAATGCTTCTTTGGAATACCAGCCGGAAAATTGTTAGGTTTCATTGTGTCTCAAAGAGGCATAGAGGTGAACCGGGACAAAATCAAGGCTATACTCAATATTTCCAGGCCAACTCGCCTGAAGGACGTACAAAGACTAACTGGTTGCATCGCTGCAGTCAGTCGGTTTGTAAGTCGGCTTGGTGAAAGAGCCGCACCATTATACAACCTCCTAAAAAAGACCAAGGATTTTGTTTGGACTAACGAAGCTGAAGCTGCACTACAAGACCTGAAGAAAGTACTCTCATCTGCTCCTATCCTTGCTGCACCGGAACCCTAGGAACCGATGTTGCTTTATCTTGCTGTGATGAACAAAGTCATTAGTATCGTCATGGTGGTGGAGAGACCGGAGGAAAATCAGGAACACCTGGTGCAGCGTCCGACTTACTTTGTCAGCGAGGTCCTGACAGAATCAAAACAGCGGTATCCGCACTATGAAAAGTTGGCTTACGATGTTTTTCTAGCATCTCGTAAGTTATGACACTATTTTCAGGACCATCCAATTACCGTGATGAGCACAGCTCCCATGAGAGATATAATCAACAATAGTGATGCCACAGGACGCGTCGCCAAATAGGGCATAGAGCTTTAAGCTTTTGATATTGAGTATAAACCCCAGACAGCAATCAAATCCCAAATCCTTACCGACTTTGTCGCTGATTGGACAGAGACGAAGGAGAATATGACCCTCCCTGAGTCGGAATATTGGACCCTCTACTTTTATGGGTCTAAGGCTCGAGGGGGCTCGGGGGCTGGCGTGGTGCTCAAATCATCCCAAGGAGATAAACTTCTATACTTGTTGCTGATCCACTTCACATTGCTACACGGAATCCGGATTACTAGGGATATCAGCATCCGACGTTTGATGTGTTATGGAGATTCGGATCTTATTGCTCAGCAAGTTTTGGATATTTGTAATGCAAATAAGCACATGGCAGCGTATAAAGCTGTCGTGGATGACTTATCTAAATCGTTCGAAGGGTTTGAGGTTCAACACATCCTTCGAGCAGAAAACAAGGAAGCAGATGCATTATCTCGGATAGGCTCTACACGGAAAGAGGTCCCGGATGGCGCTTTTTTAGAGCACCTCAAAGTTCCCTCAAATAAAGGGAGTAGATGAGGAATATCCGACCAAATCCGACTCACCTCTAATAGCAGTTCTGGCTGTAATTCCCAGCTGGACTCAACCCTACCTTGATTATCTGGTAGATGGCAAATTACCCGAAGACGAGGTTCTGAGCCGGCAGATTATCCGACAAGCGAAAGCCTATACTATAGTTAAAGGTGAGCTCTATAAGCGGAGTGTTTCTGGGGGTTTTCAGCACTGCGTATCTCCGGAAGAAGGAGTGGAGATCTTAAGAGAAATCCACGAAGGCGAGTGTGGTCACCATGCTGTAGCCAAATCTTTAGTGGCAAAAGCTTTTAGACACGGATTTTTCTGTCTTACAGCTCAGGCAGATGTCGAATGATTAGTCAAGACATGCAAAGTCTGCCAAAAGTACGCCAAACAAGCTCATGTTCCGGCTGACCAGCTGCGAACAATACCTATAACATGGCCTTTTGCGGTCTGGGGGCTTGATATGGTAGGACCGTTTAAACGGGCTCCAAGTGGATTTACTCACCTCTTAGTGATGGTGGATAAATTCACAAAATGGATTGAGGCTAAAGCCGTCAATAGTTGTGATGGAGCAATAGCCAAAAGATTTGTTGAGGATGTTATAATCCGGTATGGTTATCCGCATAGCATTATCACGGACAACGGGAGTAACTTTTGTATGGGAGAATTGGCCGAATTCTGCAACGAACAAAATATCCGGCTTGACATTGCGTCAGT
The DNA here is from genome assembly GCA_023614405.1 of Avena insularis. Taxonomy (NCBI): domain Eukaryota; kingdom Viridiplantae; phylum Streptophyta; class Magnoliopsida; order Poales; family Poaceae; genus Avena; species Avena insularis. The sequence goes on along the minus strand of CM042686.1, from coordinate 126,549,019 downwards.
CGCACATCCACAGGCTAACGGACAAGTCAAAAGAGCAAATGGTTTAATCCTTCAAGGCCTAAAACCGAGACTCAAAGCACCACTACGACGTGCTGCGGGGTCTTGGGCAGAGGAATTACCCTCTGTAATATGGAGTTTACAAACAACCCCGAATAGCTCAACCGGATACACACCTTTCTTCTTGGTCTATGGCGCAGAAGCAGTTCTTCCTAGTGATTTAATTCATACTTCTCCTAGAGTGGCCGCGTACATCGAAGAAGATGCCAAGATTTCTCGACAAAATGATCTTGACTTAGTCGAAGAAGCTCGCGTTGTTGCTAAAATAAGATTAACAGCCTATCAGCAGAAGTTACGCAAGTATCATAGCCAGAGAATCCGAAACAAATCTTTCAATAAGGGTGATTTGGTTCTCCGGCTTGTGCAACAAAGAAAGCACAAACTTTCCCCAGTATGGGAAGGGCCCTTTTTACTTAGTCGAGTATTGCACAATGGTTTAAACTACTTAACTGACATGAGGCCAGTCAAAGAAAGACTTGCTGCTAAGAAGAGAAAGAGAGCTGGAGGCAGTACAAATCCGGATGAGTTAGACAGACCATGGAATATTGCTCAGCTACGTCCCTTTTATTCTTAGTTTATCCTCCTTTGTAATCATACATATGTACATGTTCTGTGAGAAATAAAAGTCTTGGTTGCCTCAAGTTTTTTCTGAGAAGTTTTTACCATCTTATTTCCTAATGATCATGTCATAGTCAAAAATCCCAGAATACTTGAAAGTACTTTATGCTCATGCTTGTTCTGGTTTAGATTTCCGATTCTAAAAATGCTACCTTCATGTATAACTCTAAAGTTTCTAGTCTATACTTTGGTTATTTGTCTGATTGCCGGATGCAGGTATTTTCCGAGTAGTGAATTGTTGGTACTGGAAGCTGGCTTTGTTTTCGAGTTTAAACTGGTTTAGCAATTAAGCTCCATTGCTCGGCGAAGTTTCTGTGCAGAAGGTTTAGCCGGCTCACGAAAGGGACGAGGCAGAAAGTCAGATAAATGATAAGTATAGACGAAAAAGTATAAGTGCTTATGTAAACATTTCAGGCACACAAAAAATTAAAGTCAAAAGTGCTGAATAGCTCAAAAACTTAGCACTAGCAAAATTATAGTACTGCATATTTACAGACCCATCATGTTTCTCATAATAATACAAATGTTTCTGGCAATCTATGATGCAGGAGGAGAGGAAGGAGTTGCCGGCTCGCTGGATACATCGCCTTGATATCATTCCGAGATGTCCACATCCGAAATGGTATGGTCATCGTCGGAAACTTCGGCTACTTCTTCGGGAGGCGGAGGCGTAGTGTCCACGCGGGTGAAGAAGGGAGTATTGTAGCTGGTCAAGTCAGCTACATGACATTCATATCCGGCGCAGGAGTCCATAATGGCCTTGATGTCTTGCTCCTGTCCGTCTTCATCCACTGTAGAATACCCTCTGGTCACTTGCCATATCTCCATGCTTCCATGGTGGCTCATGCCCATGGTGAGAGTGTTCTGCGCTGCAGATCGCGCGTAGGACATGTTCCAATCCTGGAAAAGTTGCGGCATTTCCTTCGCCTTGTCCCGCACGTGAAAATCCGACATGCTATGCATATCCAGAATCTTGAGAGCTTTGCCAATATCCTCAAGGGATTGGCAGAAGTCATGAAGCAGGTCACCGACTTGGGTAAGCCGGTGGGTGCGAGACTCGGCAGAGGTGGAGTCCGTCAAGTTTAGAGGACCTATAGACAAAACAATTAAGAAAATCTGACATTGAAAGAAGTCGAAGAAAATAGACAAATCAGACAGATGGAACATACCGAAGATGACGTCGTCAACTTTGGTCTTCTCTTCCCGAAGACTCCAGAGTTTAGCCCGGAGCACCTTGGAAAGGTCCTTCTCTATGCAAAGCTCATTATTGAGGTCCGAGATTTTCTGATCTTGAGCCGCAATCTTACGATCACGCTCGTCAGTAGCCATGGAGGAGGACTCGAGAACTTGAGCGATGCTCTTCTCATGATCCGCTTTGAGCTTATCCAGCTCTTGGCGAAGTTCTTTGTTCTCCACCACCAAGGTTTTGAGGTTCTCGACCTCTTCAATCATAGCGCAGGACTATTTTACCAGTGCTGTAAGTCAAAAAGAACAACAGTTCAGTAATAATTCGACTATGAAAACATGAAAGACAAGGTTTGAGTCTCGGAATGTTTACCTTCGGCCTCATACTTAGAGACCTTAAGCTCAGGATTCTTAAGTCGGAGAGCTCTGATCTCTCTCCGCTTGTTGCAGACATTTTTCAACAAATCCTGGTTATAGGAATATACTTTCTGTAAGTCAGAATACCCAAAGTCAGAAGTCTACTGAAGACTCGGGCTAATATTTTTACTAATATCAGCACGAGCCTTGGGGGCTACACTAGTTCGTTCTTTGGCATCCTAAGTAAGCATAAACCCGGATTATATATCGTACTTCATGCTTGGGGGCTAGAGGATATGATATGAAATAAAGGAAAAACAGGAGTTAGAATTCCGACTTACATATTGTTCGCGAGTAAGTTTATCCAAACTCGCATTCACTTCAACAACAACCTTCTCGGCGAGAGTTAGAGGAACCACTGGCGCTGTTGGAAGCTCACGGGTCCTTATCCTCTCGCCGCGAAGACGCACTTGTTCAAGAAGGTCAGAGTGCTTGATGTCCTCTACCTTTTGTGCTTCTTCTTCGGCAGATAGATTTCTTTTCTCCAGGCATTGCCTGGCCAGCCGCTGGATCTCTTCCGCAGATTTCTGAGACAGGCCAAACTTGGCAAGGCCCGGATTGCTGAGAAGGTTTTCGGCAAAGGTCTCTGCCGAGGGATCATTACCTGAAGAGGGTTCACCCTTATCTAAACCTGACTCACTCATGGTGACGTCAGTCTGTGATTCAAGGATCGCTGTCTCCGTTGAAGGAGCCGGATCTTCTATGACGGCCGGCGATGGAGTGGTCACTGGCATTGCAGAGGATTGGGGGGCAGGAGTCGGAGGAGCCACGGCAGGAGAGGCTATGGTTAGCTTCGTCTGTTGGAGGGGCTTCGAAGAAGTTCCCTTCCCCTTACCCTTGATGAGCTGCTTAGCCCTGAGAATGTAATAGAATGGAAAACATTACATCTCGGAAGAAAATTCAAGTAAGGTACAAAGGCGGAAGTTGTGTTGAAAGTTACCTCTTCATGACATGCACCTCCTTTGTGCCAACAACCAGTGTTGGAGCCTTGCGCTTCTTGGGCACAATGTCCGGCAATGGGACCAATTTTGCCTCCTGAGAAACTCTGGAGGATATCCCTCGAGTGGAGCAAATTCCGACTTGGGGAGGTCAGCAAGCTAAAAAGGAGAAAACATATCAGTATTGCGATATAACTTAAAGAATGAAACACATAAAAAGGTTTATTGTTAAAAGCTTACCGGCACAACGGGGTTTTCCGCTGTGTGCATATCTAGAGAAACCTCCAGGATCCTCCTCTCGATCCACTCCCTTATTAGCCATTTAATCTGGCTTATATAACCTTGCGAGGTATAGGCTCTAGGGCTGATGGGGAGGGAATCCTTTTTGGACGACGTGATGGAATGCATCAGTCGGTCTCTGTGGTACTGGAGGGGTTGGATCCGGCATGACACCCAACATTGGACCAAGTCGGATCCCTTCAGTCCTTTATGCTTTATCAAATATTCAATCCGCCTCTTGGCGAGAAGCAGATCATCACTAAGAGCCGGAGCAGCCTCGTCCCAAGATAATTGAGACGCGGCGGCTCCGTCAATGAAAGTCGGCAAAGCAGTGGCTTTGCCAGGAGCCAGAACATCCTTGTGGTAAAAGAAAGTGGCTGGCCATTGTTTGACCGAGTCACTAGCTAGAATCTTAGGATATGCGCGCTCACGCCTAACTGAAAAGCTAATTGTACCGGTAATATAAGGATTACCAGCTGTGATATAATTTCTCCGGACATGGAAGTAGTACCGGAATAAGGTAAGACTCGGCCTAATGCCGAGAAATCCCTCACACAAGGCCGCATAGGCCCTCATCTCTAGGATGGAGTTGGGAGAAAGATGGTGAAGCTGAACACCGTAATGATCTATCACCTCAGAAAAGAATTCCAAGGGAGGGAATGACAAACCTCTATCGAGGCGGGTGCCAAAGTGTACCCGCTCTCCGGCGCGCGGGTTGGGGATGGTCTCACCGAAACCACTCTGCCAGTCGCCGGCGTGGAGGAGTCCTTCAGTCTCCATGCCGCGGAGCTTCTCGTCGTCCAGCACGTAGGGGATCCAAACCCCACGGTAGCTTTCCTTCTCCGTCGCCGCTGCCGTGGCCAAGCCGTTTGATGAAGATGAAGCCATTCTTCTGGTGCGCCGGTGACCTTAGATGGGCGGCGCTGGGAGTTTGGGAAGCAGGGGATCTCTGTGCGCGGGGGAGATTTGGAGGAGAAGAAACGGCAAGGGAACAGGTGAAGAGAGGAGAAGGAGAATCCTCACCCCTTATATCCACCTAACCACGTCAAGATTCGTGCAAATGACACTGTATAACCGCCACACGTCATGGAAGGAACTGGAAAGGACCCACATGATGATTACGTCGCCTCGATCTCCACATATGCATTGAAAAAGCGCCTCGGTTCCGCGAACGGCAGACCCACCAACGGTTGTGCTGACAGGATGTTTGTCAGATGACGTGACTTGACCATGGCGAGTGTCAGATGACGTCAAAGACCAAGTTCCGGCTTAGTTTGAAATTAAGCTGGAAAATCCGAATAACATGTTGATAGGTCCGACATATTTTTAAGACCTGAATCGTATTTTTTGTTGTGAAGTTTCAGGAACCCTTCAAGATTCTGCAAACCGAAGATCAAGCTAGACGATGATAAATCCGACTTCAGATCTTGGAGACTTCCGGGGGCTGCTGTTGGGATATACTTTCCGGGTATCCTCATAGTTCCTCACTGACCAGGGTGGCCCACTTCAGGTTAGAGCTTTGCTTCACGGGCGACCCAGTTAGGGAGAAAAAACGGAGTCCAATCCGGCTACGGGAAGGCCTAGAAGACTTACCGACTTAGGCCCATAGTGTTACTTGTAGTTCAAGATGTACTCTGTAACCGACTCTTAGTCGTAGCCGGATAGATCTCTCCTGTAAACCCTAGGCCGGATATCTATATAAGCCGTCCTAGGGAGAGCCTTTAGGGCACCTACCCTCATAGTCTACAATCTCAACTCGCACAGGTGAACCCTTGTAACCCATATTTCGGCTCTGCCATATTACTGGATTGCTAGCAGGAGTAGAATCCGTACAAAGCCGACGGATTCGAACCTGGGTAAACTTATGTGCTCCCCGTCCTGGAATACCGTACGTCTCACACCCCTCTCTTCGGCACGCCTCGAGGAACCCCTCATGGCGTACTTGTCATCAATCCGACGACAGCATCACTTACATCAGTAAATCCCCCTGACCTTTCCAACTCATATATCTCCCATAACTGTGCCACACATTTCGTAAGTGCATCTGGCTACTCAAGATCCACCCACTCTACTGCTTTACACACCGGGCCAACCTAAAAACACACACACTATAGTGTTATGAACATGCACGATACATTGTACTTCATGTCACAGTTGCACATAATGTAAACAAACCTGATTTGTACAGCCCAAAAACCTTCTCCCTGTGTTACTGCCTTTGAATGCAACAAATCTTCTCATTTTTAGCCCATGGTCACATGGCACTTCTCCATCGAGATCTAGGCCCTCCCATTCGGAGTCATAGATTGTCCGTGGTACCTATAGGTAAATGCAAAGCTGAAATCAAACACGATTGCATGCACATATGGAGCTCAGATCGAGAGATTTACCGTTGCCTAACCCTAGCCCGAGGAAACAGAGGAACTCACAACGTGGAAGGAATACTCGATGTCGGAGAGAAGTCTGTCGCTGCTCGATTGGTCGTCCTCGCCGTTCAAGGACAGCATGGCGAATGCATCATCGCAGGCGACAACATCGGCGAGAGAGAGAGAGAGAGAGAGAGAGAGAGAGAGAGAGAGAGAGAGAGAGAGAGAGAGAGTTTTCCTTCTCCATCGCCGCCACCGCCATCGCCGCTGCCGCGGCCAAGCCGTTTGATGAAGAGGAAGCCATTCTTCTAATGCGCCGGTGACCTTAGATGGGCGGCGCTGGGAGTTTGGGAAACAGGGGAGCTCTATGCGCGGGGGAGATTTGGAGGAGAAGAAACGGCAAGAGAACAGGTGAAGAGAGGAGAAGGAGAATCCTCACCCCTTATATCCACCTAACCACGCCAAGATTCGTGCAACTGACACTGTATAACCACCACGCGTCGTGGAAGGAACTAGGAAGGACCCACGTGATGATTACGTCGCCTCGATCTCCGCGTACGCATTGAAACGGCGCCTCAGTTCCACGAACGGTGGACCCACCAACGGTCGTGCTGACAGGATGTTTGTCAGATGACGTGACTTGACCATGGCGAGTGTCATATGACGTCAAAGACCAAGTTTCGGCTTAGTTTGAAATTAAGCTGGAAAATCTGAATAACATGTTGATAGGTCCGACTTATTTTTAAGATCCGGATCGTATTTTTTGTTGTGAAGTTTCAGGAACCCTTCAAGATTCTGCAAACCAAAGATCAAGCTAGACGATGATATATCCGACTTTGGATCTTGGCGACTTCGGGGGGCTGTTGTTGGGGATATACTTTCCGGGTATCCTCATAGTTCCTCACTGACCAGGGTGGCCCACTTCGGGTTAGAGCTTTGCTTCACGGGCGGCCCAGTCAGGGAGAAAAAACGGAGTCCAATCCGGCTACGGGAAGGCCCACAAGACTTACCGACTTAGGCCCATAGTGTTACTTGTAGTTCAAGATGTACTCTGTAACCGACTCTTAGTCCTAGCCGGATAGATCTCTCCTGTAAACCCTAGGCCGGATATCTATATAAGCCATCCTAGGGAGAGCCTTTAGGGCACCTACCCTCATAGTCTACAATCTCAATTCGCACAGGCGAACCCTTGTAACCCGTATTCCAGCTCTGCCATATTACAGGATTGCTAGCAGGAGTAGGATCCGTCTAAAGCTGGCGGATTCGAACCTGGGTAAACTTGTGTGCTCCCCGTCACGGAATACCGTACGTCTCACACCCCTCTCTTCCGTACGCCTCGAGGACCCCCTCATGGCGTACTTGTCATCAATCCGACGACAGCATCACTTACATTAGTAAATCTCCCCGACCTTTCCAACTCATACATCTCCTATAACTGTGCCACACATTTCTTAAGTGCATCTGGCCACTCAAGATCCACCCACTCTACTTCTTTATACACCGGGACAACCTAAAAACACACACACTATAGTGTTATGAACATGCACGATACATTTTACTTCATGTCACAGTTGCACATAATGTAAACAAACCTGATTTGTACAGCACAAAAACCTTCTCCCAGTGTTACTGCCTTCGAATGCAACATATCTCCTCAGTTTTAGCCCATGGTCACATGGCACTTCTCCATCGAGATCTAGGCCCTCCCATTCGGAGTCGTAGATTGTCCGTGGTACCTATAGGTAAACGCAAAGCTGAAATCGAACACGATTGCATGCACATATGGACCTCAGATCGAGAGATTTACCATTGCCTAACCCTAGCCCGAGAAAACAGAGGAACTCACATCATGGAAGGAATACTTGATGTTGGAGAGAAGGATGTCGCTGCTCGACTGGTCGTCCTCGCCGTTCAAGGACAGCAAGGCGAATGCGTCGTCGCAGGCGACGGTGTCAGCGAGAGAGAGAGAGAGAGAGAGAGAGAGAGAGAGAGAGAGAGAGAGAGAGAGAGAGAGAGAGAGAGGGAGAGAGAGAGAGAGAGAGAGAGAGAGCTGCTGCGGCCAAGCCGTTTGATGAAGACGAAGCCATTCTTCTGGTGCACCAGTGACCTTAGATGGGCGGTGCTGGGAGTTTGGGAAGCAGGGGAGCTCTATGCGCGGGGGAGATTTGGAGGAGAAGAAACAACAATGGAACAGGTGAAGAGAGGAGAAGGAGAATCCTCACCCTTATATCCACCTAACCATGCCAACATTCATGCAAATGACACTATATAACCGCCACTCGTCGTGGAAGGAACTGGGAAGGACCCACATGATGATTACGTCGCCTCAATCTCCGCGTACGCATTGAAACGGCGCCTCGGTTCCGCGAACGGCGGACCCACCAATGGTCGTGCTGAGAGGATGTTTGTCAGATAACGTGACTTGACCATGGCGAGTGTCAGATGACGTCAAAGACCAAGTTCCGTCTTAGTTTGAAATTAAGCTAGAAAATCCGAATAACATGTTGATAGGTCCGACATATTTTTAAGACCCGGATCATATTTTTTGTTGTGAAGTTTCAGGAACCCTTCAAGATTCTACAAATCGAAGATCAAGCTAGACGATGATAAATCCGACTTTGGATCTTGGAGACTTCCGGGGGCTGCTGTTAGGGATATACTTTCCGGGTCTCCTCATAGTTCCTCACTGACCAGGGTGGCCCACTTCAGGTTAGAGCTTTGCTTCACGGGCGGCCCAGTCAGGGAGAAAAAACGGAGTCCAATCCGGCTACAGGAAGGCCCAGAAGACTTACCGACTTAGGCCCATAGTGTTACTTGTAGTTCAAGATGTACTCCGTAACCGACTCTTAGTCGTAGCCAGATAGATCTCTCCTATATACCCTAGGCCGGATATCTATATAAGACATCTTGGGGAGAGCCTTTAGGGCACCTACCCTCATAGTCTACAATCTCAACTCGCACAGGCGAACCCTTGTAACCCATATTCCGGCTCTACCATATTACAGGATTGCTAGCAGGAGTAGGATCCGTCCAAAGATGGCGGATTCGAACCTGGTTAAACTTGTGTGCTCCCCGTCCCGGAATACCGTACGTCTCACACCCCTCTCTTCCGCACGCCTCGAGGACCCTCTCATGGCGTACTTGTCATCAATCCGAAGACAGCAATCACTTACATCAGTAAATCTCCCCGACCTTTCCAACTCATACATCTCCCATAACTGTGCCACACATTTCTTAAGTGCATCTGGCCACTCAAGATCCACCCACTCCACTGTTTTACTGTAGCACCCTGATAAAATCACTACTAGAAAATCGCGTGTTGTTTTTATTTTGTGCATCATCATGACCACATGCTCATGTCATCATGCCACATTGCATTTGAGCATCGTCATCATCATGCATATGTTTTGTCTAAAACTATTTTCTAAAAGCCTAGTTTTGTTTTCTAAAATATCCCCCGTCTTTATTCAAATCAAAACCCTGGTCTCTCTCGGATATTTTGTTTGTCTAAAAAGAAATTACAAACGTCTGTTAAAATAATAACCAAAAAATATATTATTTTTTGGGAGGCAGCCAGCCAGGCCCAAAAGCCTAGCCGGTCACCTCCTTCTAACCTAACCCTAAGACCTACTCCTGTGCTCACCGCCTCCACTACCTCTCATCCATAGGTGCCCCCGACGACCAAGTCAGTGCCTCAGTCCACGGCAAGCCTACCTGGTGTAGGAACTGATCGTAGCCGCTGTCCTCTTCCTCCTTGCTGAAGCTCGCAAGATAGAGCTTCTCCGTTCATTGCCGCGCTTCCTCCGCACGGACATCAAGTGCGTCGCTCGCGCGGATCAAGTACCAGACTGCAGCATCGTCGACGCCGTCCTCGTCTCCGTATCGGTCTCCGCGTCGCCGACCACCTCCCAAGGTGAGCCTCGCCAGCCGCCCCATCTCTGCATCAATGGCGTCCCCGCCAGAAGCGCTGCCCATGCCTGCTCAACGCAGCCCGCCATAACGCCGCCAAGTAGCAGCAGCAGCCCGCACCTCTGTTCCCCGCTTTCCAGTCACCTCTATGGTACATCTCCAGCCATGATCTTCACCCCTAGATACTCTCTGATGTACCACCATTCCTTAGCATCAAACGTCGCACAAAACTGGGGTGTAAATCTCTCATAATCATCCTCCTAAGTCGAGACGCGCTCGCAGTAATCTATAATAACTAAATAGGTCATCCCCACTAACTATTTCTCTAAACATGCAGCCTATCCACCACATCAGCAAGCTGCCATGTCAGAAATTTTGTCCCGATTTTTCTTTTTATTTTCGCTTATTTTCTCTACCAAATCCACCGTGTCCGCTCTTTTTTTTTTTGAGCAAATCCGTGTCCACTCTCTTATTACTGTGTTCTGTGCGAGATGTCTTCTGGCCCATATACTATTTCTGGCCCATTGCTCTAGCATATTTTGTTTGTCTTCTCTACCGAATAACTGCTCTTCTAGAAGCCATAAAAAAAACTGCTCTTCTAGATTGATCCGTATCCACCGACGAGCCCTCCCGATCTCAATCAATGTCCACGGCGGCCATCTCTCTTCGTCTCCCGCTGATTCCCGCTAGAAACTGCTGCACATCCAATTGATGCAGGCATATGAGAGGTTCAGCCCCATCTATAAACTCCGCTGTGCGCTCAACCCTTAGCATCGACGAATCGTCTTTCATTACTTCTGGGCGTGCCGCCGGTGAGCCAGTTCATCCTATCTTCTCCACTTCCTGAGTCAAATGTTGCCATTTTCGTCACAATTTTGGATTTCCTCATGCTCAGGTTCCCGTGAGCTGGACATCGAAGCAGTCGTCGTCGCTGGTCTTCCTTGCTACTTCTGCAGAAGCAGTGGCGTTCATGCCCCTTTGTATTACCTTTGCTTCTACCCCTTCATGAGCTTTCTTACATTATCTTGCACCTGCAAGGAGATTTGAATGACGCAGCTGTCGTGTTGTTTCTATGTCCTTCTCTTGCAGACTGATTTTTCTGGCCACTCCCGTTCTCCATTAGTGTAATATACTTTGCAGTTTCTTCTAAGCTACATGTAGTCCAATTTGATAAATGGAACCAACATGTTTGGGTGATGCTGATGTGAGAAACTGACGTTGTTGTTCGATGATTTTTTGTTAGTAGATGGGACTTTGGTTGAGCTCCTGACGGAGGCTATCTCTAAGGTCTTGCTTCAGTATCATTTACTCCATATACCACTAGGGGAATTAAAGATTGTATGGTCAATATTTTTATATGGACTTGATATAATACTTTTTATCTCATTTGAAATCTAGATGGTCTTAGTGCAGATCGTTGATAGAGATAATCGATGTTCAATTCAGAGATGGAAAATGGGGCATTAGCCTGTCGCTATCTCCACCTCTGACAATAGGCCATCAACTTATCTCACTGCTTCCATCTTCTGAATGTCCATGAGCTCTAAATTTAGAACGGATCCGAGGGGGAACGTGCCTAAGATCATGCACGCACCACAACCGCGCTCTACAATATGTTCAGCTACATTGGGAGTAGATGGCTGCAAGCAAATGGCTTTGGAGTTCAGTGATACCACAATGACACAAGGGTTTTCTTTGTCTTGCCTACAGAGGGCGTCTGAATACCAAGGATAACATGGTCAAGAAATCCTGGTCCCAGCATGATGGCATGAATTGGGATCGGTGCCCAGCTGTAGAATCAGTACATCACATCACACTGAATTGCGAGTATGCCTAGGAATTTTGGAGATGGTTTGGTCTTCGCGAACAAGCATCACGGTCTCCCACAATTTCTGAATTCATGGAGTGCGTTCAGCAAAGTTCAGCATCCAGCCACTGTTGACCTGCTTCCCAGCTTACATCCATCGCCTCGGGAGATCATGAAATGATAGAGTTTTCAACTGCAAAAGGACCTCGAACACCTCACTGAGAAGAGGTGTCGCAGATGAGCTTAACTATGGGCCTCCATATTGTCAAAACATCGCCACAGCTTGCTGGAGTTGGCAGTTGACGTTCAGAATTTTTTCTTTCATTTGTTTCTCCCCCTTCCTATCTAGGCTTGACCAGGTTGTAAAATCTTAGTAACCAAACGCTGGCCTCGGCCACTTGAAGTCATAAGGTAGAGAATCATCTACCTTCTTCCCTAAAGAAAAATAATCCAAGTTGAATCAACTAAGCATTGCCATTTATGAAAGACTATTGTCTGAACACCATGCACATTCCTCTTTTTCAACCCATGTTCAAAAACATACCCAAGATAGTGATCCAATGATAGTGGCTCCCGTTTTCACCATTCCATGTGCTATTTTGTTGTGATGCAAATGTTCATTACTAATAATATTTTTTATAATTCTATTAATTCTTTTAGACAAAATCATTTTTCTAACCAAGCAACCAATACTAACACGATTTACCGCCGCAACGCGCGGGGTTTCATCTAGTCTCTATTAGAGAAACAGCTCATTGCCTTTGTTTTCGCTCTCTGTTCCGAGCATGCTCACCTCAGCGATAGACCACCGTTTAGATATTTGTTTTCTTTCATATGTAGCCAGTTGTACCATCTACCCGTAGCCGCAAATGACACCCCAAACGGAGCTCTCAATCTCCTGCCTCGACCTCCTGAAGTTGGCCCTTTCTCTTCAGAGAAACTCTGTCAGATTCGATAGTAGCCTACATGCAAAGCACTCTGTTCATCGACATTTCGCCGGAGCTACAATCGATCTCCGGAGAAACTTAAAACACAAATGTTACTCCCTAATGTCCCATATTCAAGCATATCCAAACCTCGACCAAAACGGTGCAGCACAACGCTCGCAATCTTCCTCCAAAAATCCGCTGAGCTAGCTTGTTTTGCCACAAACTTTGATTCAGCCGTGTCCTAGTATGCTTGGCTATCCCCACACGTCCGTGTCCTGCTGCGTGTTTTGCTGCTGTCGACACCAAAGTCTGAAGCATTGTGTGTTCTTTGGTTCAGTAGATGGTTTTTATTTTCTTCTTCGCGCTACAGACCCAAACAAATGTCAGCGCCTCCTTTTTTTTAACATCAGAGATTAGCCAGCCGTTGGTTGTCCCTTGATCCTATTGCCCTGCTAGTCTAGCTAATAACAAAGTTAGTTTTGTCTAAATTTATTTTGCCCTTTTCCATTTAAGAAGCAATAACTAATAACTTTTATTCTATAAATCCAAATGTTGTATATGATATATGTTTTCTAATTAGAAAAATGCCAGGAATTCAAATTTGTCGTCCAAAATAATTTTTGAGCAATTTAAAATTTCAAGATTATTTAAATGTCAATAAATGCCTTTTCTTAATAAATCTATAACTTTAATTTCGTAATTTCGAATTCGACAAATGATATGTCTAAATCGATCAGCACGACGAGCTTGTTCTAACTATACTTTCCATGATATGAATTGAAGCATGCATTATATAAATACTTAAAAACCTGAATGGTTTATGCAAGTAAAACTTGACCAAATAATTAATAAAAGTGCTTATTTCTTGTTTCCACACCTCACCCATGTCATGCTATGCTATGCGATGTAAATTGTGCATCATTCCATCATGGCATACGTGTTTGCTTGTTGCATATATGAATCATATGATTGTACTATGTATTTATTCCGGCCCTTGTGTGTTTGGTTTTTATCCGGATAGACATTGAGCAAGGAGAATACCAGGAGCCTCAAGAGTACTACTCGGATCTTTCCTATTCGGCAACAGAACTACGAGGCAAGCAATTCCCCATGCTTGCATACATATAGTACCTATGCTTCTATCTTACTCTTGCATCATTGAGTCGCGATTGCATTAAATTGAATCCCAAGTATTGCATAGCCTTTACTTTTAAACCCCACCGAAGCTTGTACCTCTATCCCATGAGCCATTACTGCAGGAGTTGTTTGAGCCATGCGAGTCGTAGAATGGCATGTGTAGGGTTAGTGCGAGTCTTTGGATAATGAGGTACCTAAACAATTTAATATGAGTAGAGAACTAATGAAAGAGGCACCGGTGAGCATTATCTGCTATTTGGTTCTTTAAGCTCACTTGTGTCTCGTAGGACCCCGAGTACTTGATTCCTGTTCCTTAACTATTCGCACTATCCACATACGGGAGACCCTATAAATCCCCCTTTGCCTGAGCTTGATTCACACTTTATTTCTTGGGGCCAAAAACTAGTTTGGAGCTTTATTACTATCTTGTACTTATGCCATGCTTTACCGCTTTATTTACGATTGTGCATGGAGCACCTGTATTGTTTAGGATCGCGGCACGATTTCAAGGTATCGACAAGCCCAGTCACACTTTCGGGTTTCGAGTCGTTTACAGCCGTTCTCGCAAACCCTAGGTCCGTCTCGGAGCCGACCAACTTTGTTGCGGGTAGCTTAGTGGGGTGGCCCCTTGAAATGATGTATGAATCCTGTGAATGCTTTGTCGTGAGGCCTCGTTGCGTTTTATTTGGTTCTTTCCGAGGTTGATCGTGTGTGTTGCTATTTGTGCACCCCTGCAGGTTAAATCTTTCTGAAAGCCGTGTCGCAGTTATGGATGACTTGGAGCATAGTTTCTTGATCATAGACAAGCATAACTAAAGTACTGCCCTTAATTTGACTAAGACATGACTAGTAATTAGTACAACACTCATGGAATGGTTAATAAAATTGCCAACGGATGGGATGTTCTTCCGCCTTCTCGTTGGTAAACGAGAAGGGAGGGCGAGTGATGGTTACTTATATTACTGATATAACTGTTGCTATTATTTAACGGGCGTCCGTCCATCTCTGGTTGGGCGGATGTGTAGCGAGTCTCTATAGCTCTTTGTAGATATTATCTTTCGCTGCAGTTGCGTCATCTCTAGGTTGTTCTCTTTAGATGCATTAAGACTTGATGAGTACCCCTAGGGTCTCACACGATAAATATTTGGTTCAGATGGACAGGTATACTCTCAAGAAGGTTACTGGGTTGAGGATACGGATGATGGTGGCAACGACTATCCGGTGTAGGGATTCCGGGGTTGGAGATCCGTGAGATCTATGGGCGGGATGTGCTTCGTTCTATGGAATCTTATGCCGATTTGCTTCTTATCCGTACTTGGATATTGTATTCCGCTTCCGCTTGATACACTGTTGTGTGATGTATGAGGAGATATTCTAAACTATTATATCTATTTAGGATATTTGGATCTTGCCGTATGACGTTGAATATTCCTATTTCTATTTCTTTTAGATGGTGTGACTCTGATGTCTATTGTAAGTCGTAGGCATACATACTCATTTGTGTATGTCGTGGTTACACATTCGCCGCCACGCTCTTGTGCCGATGTTCTTGAAAGTGGATAAGGTGGTAGGCCGGTACCGTGCCCTACTCCGCTTCGACAGGCCTACACGTGGGTGGCCTTGGGCCTCCGCGGTAGAGTCACTTATCCACTTTTGGTTCGTCCAGGCTTGAACTTATAGCGTAATGTCCGAGATATAACATTTACACACCGGGCCAACCTGAAAACACACACACTATAGTGTTATGAACATGCACGATACATTTCACTTCATGTCACAGTTTCACATAATGTAAACAAACCTGATTTGTACAGCCCAAAAACCTTCTCCCAGTGTTACTGCCTTCGAATGCAACATATCTCCTCAGTTTTAGCCCATGGTCACATGGCACTTCTCCATCGAGATCTAGGCCCTCCCATTCGGAGTCGTAGATTGTCCGTGGTACCTATAGGTAAACACAAAGCTGAAATCGAACACGATTGCATGCACATATGGAGCTCAGATCGAGAGATTTACCATTGCCTAACCCTAGCCCGAGAAAACAGAGGAACTCACATCATGGAAGGAATACTCGATGTCGGAGAGAAGGCTGTCGCTGCTCGACTGGTCGTCCTCGCCATTCAAGGACAGCATGGCGAATGCATCGTCACATGCGACAGCGTCGGCAAGAGAGAGAGAGAGAGAGAGAGAGAGGGAGAGGGAGAGAGCAACCCTTTTATTGCTGCAACAATGACTAAATTGGCATGTTACAATAGTTTAATGGATACCATGCCCTTTTCCTGGATTACTATCTCCTGCCTGATATGGATTCTCTTCGCACATTCTCATTTCAAATATTAAACCTGCACTCCCTCCATCCCAATTTCATTGCCTAACGAAAACATACCAGTATATTACATCATCTAAAGAAACAAAATCATGTCAACTACAAGGTACTTATGCATCACTTCTTCAGTCATGGTTTCACAAAACATTACATTACAATCTCTCAACAAACATAATCACAACAAGGTTTCATAAAACATCACATTACAATCTCTAAACAAACATAATCACAGAAACAAGTATATTACATCAACTCAAGAAACAAAATCATGTCGACTACAAGGTACTTACACATCACTTGTCCTGTCATGGTTTCACAAAACATTACATTACAGTCTCTCAACAAACAAAATAACAGAAACAAGTATAGTACATCATCTCAAGAAACATAATCATGCCAACTACAATGTATTTATGCATCACTAGTCCAGTCATGGTTTCACAAAACATTACATTACAATGTCCCAACAAACATAATAATAGAAACAAGTACGGTACGTCATCTTAAGAAACATAATCATGTCAACTACAATATACTTATGTCTTATTACAACAACGATGGTTTCAGTGAGTGACATGTCCGAAAATCTTAACAGCTCGCACAATATTATATCGCAATCTCTCAACAAACATAATCACAAAAACACGCTCTAAATGCAATAGCAGTCAATATTACAAATACAGGCCTAGGGTAGCAGCTCTCATCAGATGTCATCAACGTAGACCACCTCATTCTGTTCAGCCACTACAGGGGCATCTACATCCACTATAACCTGTTCCACAACATCAGAAATGGTACCAAGGAAGAACACCTTCCTGGTTCGCTTCTTTCGTCATATAATCTGCATAAGATCTTCAGTATCCAAAACATCTATGAATTGCTGCTTCTTATGATGCCACCACCGGATTTTTGCCATCTGCTTAGGGCCAATACTGATTTCCTTACCGATCATCTCGCTCATTTCATCAAGAGTTATGTTTTTGGAATCGACAATAATCTCCACAATACACGACGACACTGGCTTATTAACTCCCTCATCAAGTTTTGCCATGTATGAATCCACCTCTATGCGTATACTGAACTTATCTAGATCAACATCTATTGGTCCGTATTATCTAGGAGCAGAATCTCTGGCAGCAAGATCTCCAGCATCTGCATACATATCATCAATCATCGCTTCAACTTTCACCTTACGATCAGCTGCACAACACTCCCAAACCATCTGAAGCTCATGGGAGTGCTCAATTTGCTGATAGGTATCATTCATGTTGCACCACACCAAGTTTGTCCTCTGTCTGGAACCCCAGGGAATTCTAGCGGCAAGCATATCTACCAGCTGCGAAACAAACACAACCTCTTTGCAATTCACAAGCAGATGCACATCTTGCTCGAACACAACCCTCTCGTAACCAAAATCAAGTTTTGCAGTGTACTGCCGAACATGAACTGTGAAATCATATAGGTCCTTTGTATCAAAGTTGTGCCTAATTTGATTAAAAAGGGGAACATTTCAGTTCATTCGATTCTATTATGCCGTAACTAATCTACTTGCAAGATAAGGCGCAGATAAGAAAAATTCACCTCTCGCTCTTCTCTCGGGTTTTTTCTTCGAGATCTGGGTACTGCATCCGCCCACCGGAGCCGAACAATCCGCCACCGGCTTTGCTTTTCTCTTCAACCCGCTGCTCGTAGGTACCTTGGGAGCAGAATCCTTGCTGGCCTCCTCGCTAACCGGGGCTGAAGACCTCGCCGCTGCTACGCGTTGAGCCCCAGACTTGGTCCCCGACAGACTATTTTCAGTCGGCGACGTAGCTACAACCTTCGCCTTGTAAGACATTTTGGGCCGCCGCCGTCGGATTCAGTGTCGGGGGAGGGAGAAAAATGGTCCTTCGCCGCCGATAGATTTAGGGTCGGAGAAGGAAAGAAAAGGGACCGCCGCCGCCGCAGGAAGATTCAGTGTCGAGAGTTAGAAAAGTACAGTAATGGATTTGCCCCTACGACACGTGCAGGGTGGCTAAGAAGAGTGACCGGCGAAGGAGGGACACAGCAGGAACTAGTATAACGGAATATCCTGACTTAAAGGGCGCGATTTGAAAATATTGGGTTTGACCATCATTCACTCGAAAGACCCCTCTCAGTAATTGGCGCCCCAACTTTTCGAATCGCGGTGATAAAAATCAACTTGGGTACCGCGTTGCCTGGGCGACCCAATTTTCGGAATGCAAAATGATATGCTCACAACCGTGTGTGCACCAAGCTAGCTGAAATGGATTTAAAAGAAAACTGTGATAAAACTTGCCGATTTAATCTACTATCAGGCACGTGCATTACCCGCCTTTGAGTTGCTGACTTCCCGTAGAAGGCTTTTTCCATGCTTTTCAATCAGATTGGATTCCATGCATCAGACAGGAAGCCATGCGTACATGGCATGCGAGAACCACGAAATTAGTTGTCTCAAGGGTTCATGGCGAGATTGATCAAGACCGATCGCTGGTGACTTTTCGTAAAAAGCCTTTTCCATGCTTTCGAACCAGATTGGATGCCATGTGCTAGAGGAAGCCATGTGTACATGGCTTGTGACGATGAACAAAGTATAGGTCAAGGGTGATTGATGAAGATCGATCTAGGCTTTATCTTGCTCGATGGGAACACGGATCTTTTGTTTTAGATGCAGGACACAGATCTCATGTATTAGATAGATGCAATATCGAAGGGGTAAGTGAATACTTATATAGGGCATTGGTGGGTAATCTTCTTGAATTAAAATGCCAATAGATTATTTCTAAGATCCATTGGCTGCAATGAGCTAGTTAATTAAATTGATGGCCAGATGTTTCTAATTTTTATGGAATTTTCTAGACTATTTCTTTATTTTCTGGTTGCCCGTCTTTTAATATATAATAGATTTTTTCCTAGAATATTCATACAATTTTACGCCATTTATTTAACAATATAGAATTTCATAATATTTCTACAAGAAATTCATAAGTTTCATTTATTTTTCATACAAGATCCTTCAAAAATTTGACAATACGTACAAGATTCAGAGTGGTTTCATTAACTATCCATTCTGAAAATTTGACAATATGTATATGCTTCATAGGATTTATACATCATAGACATTAATACAAATTCATAGAAGTGTTGGGGATATACTTTCCGGGTATCCTCACAGTTTCTCACTGACCAGGGTGGCCCACTTCGGGTTAGAGCTTCGCTTCACGGACGACCCAGTCAGGGAGAAGATACGGAGTCCAGTCCTGTCACATCCCAAAATTTTCCGAATTTTGAAATGTAAAAAAATCAAACAAACAAAGAAAATAAAGGATAAAATTTAGGGGGAAAAGAAACTTTTTGTTCCTCTATTAGAATCTTACTTAAATAAAAAGAATTATGATTGAGGAAGAGACAAACAAACTATCCAAAGATAAAATACAATCATCCATGGCATGTATCTTATCAACCCCTCAAGAAAAAGGATAGACCCGAAACCTAAACACTAATAAGAGAAATGACCATCAAGTTCAATACAAGACTATGACTATGTTCCATATAAAATTTTTGGCAACCTTCGGGGTACGCCCGGATTGCACTGATCCGGTTTAAAACAACCGGAATGTAAGGATAGCTCAGTCTTGAACTGGAAAGCCAGTCCAATCTACAAATAAAGGGACAAACAAAGTGCCAAGTAAGAGAAAGGATTTCTTGGTAATACCTAAATAATCTATAATGGTAAATAACAAAATTACAAAACCCTAGAAATTGGTTTCACACTATTTGGATAAAAAGATATGGTTTATTTAAGAAGAAAGGAAAAGAAATAAGAAAATTCCAAGGCCAATAAAGCACCTACCAAAAATCAATAACTAAATGAAATAAAAGTATTCTTAAATGGTTTATAAAGATAATTATTAAATAGAATTATACAAATGATAATCACCTATTTTGTTTTTGAAACTATAAATCAAAATATATAATTTATTTGGTAAAGAGAAAAAGAAATAGGATTATATTGCAAAGCCAAGATAAGCCATGTCTAAAATCCATGTCTAAATAGAACAAAAGTATATTTAAATAATATATAATGGTAAAGAATTATTTTATAAAACTCTGTAAATTGGTTTAACCCTTTTTGGAGTTTTAAATAAAAAGATATGAAGGAAAGTAACTAAGAAAAAAAGAACCATATAGACCAAAGAAAATATTTATAAATGATATTGATTGAATTGGATAATAAATAAGATAGATAATATCCTAAAATGATCTTGTTGATTTTACAAATTTTTGGAAATTTAAATGAATCAATTTAGAGCTCTAAAACAAAAGTTATAAAAGAAACCTGAAAAAAAAGAATAAGCAAAAGAAAAAAACAGCAGAAGAATAGCCTATTTATTTAACACCCCAGTCAAAGAAGCCCAGCCTACCATGACCAGCCCTCCCTTTCTGTGTATTTTTTTTCTCTCTTCCTTTCATTTTTCTCTTTGGGCCGAATATTTCTGGGCTATTTAGGCCGATCCAGCAAGACGGCTCGTTCCTCTTCTTCCTCTTCACGTACAGGAAACACATAGTCGCGTTCATGGCTGTGGATCTTCCTCTCCTCCCCCTATCAATTCTAGTGACAGTTTCTCTTCGACTTCAAAACGAAAAACGTTTATAATCAAGTGGAGTTTCATTCAGGTCATTAGTTTCTCACTTTAGTGTCTTAATCTCTCATATCAAACCGATGCTCCGAATACCAATCGGTGGCATACGTCTCCCGATCTCCCTCCCTAGAACATATCAAGACGAACCGAGAGAAGCAGCGCGTACCTCTAGTCATCCTTCCTCACTTTCGTTCCTAAACTTTCTCTAGAGGATGTCTCTACATCCATATCAACGATGCCAACTTCAGCCCCAAATTCGAGTTCATCGTCAGATCATGTCGTCCACGGTGAGAATCTTACCAATTCCTTGAACTGGAATACTCTCCTCATCTTTGCCTACCTCCAGGACATGGTGGGACGACATTATGTTTCCGTTGGTCGAGCCACCCGACGCCACCGCGGCTCCAGCCGTAGATTGGCGCTGTCTTCGAAGACCAGCGAGCTCTCCGTCATGTCCATGTGTACCGCCTCGACATCCTCTACGCCATCCACATCTTCTTCAACTCCGGATACGTTCCTAGCGACGAGAACGACAACGCTAAGCCCGTGCCCATTATTCCGGCGATCTCTCCAGCGAGCTATTCCGGTGAGCACTCCTTGTCCATCCGATCTTCATCTAACAGTCAAAATCAGATCACTGACCAAAACGGTATCCTCCAATCAGATTCTGCCAAGTGTCATGTCTCTTTCTATTTTTGGATTTTTAGGACATAAGAACATAGGAACTTGCAAAAATCATATCTTTAGTTCTGTTCATCCAAATTTAGCAAATAATATGTCTATGGATTCACAAAAATGAGTAGAACACAGTAGAGCAACAATTCGGTATTTTTGTGATGGTTAAAACCACGTTTTATACAGAGCCATTTGTGGAGTATTTTGAGTATAAAAATTGTTGTGTAAATTATTTTTGAGTGAATCCTTTTGCAAATGGTTGTATATTGAATCCTCTGTACTGTAGGATCTTAATAAAAGTTTAGTTTAGTACATAGTATTTGTGTAGCATCTGTTAGTCAAGTGTGGATTATTTTAGTGTTATAAAATGTTTTAAATAATCTGTTTACACTAAGATTATTACAATTAGCATCCACCTTATATAAAGGACCAGTAGATGTTTATAGTGTTTAGAACCTTGTTGTAACAACTTGTTAAATAAAATATCTTGTTGTATGCTTGCATGTATTTCGTTGTATTCATGTGTTGTTTTGTGATGCTAGTTTTGAGATTGTACTTTTTTCTTGATTGTATTGTTGTAGACTTTGAGGAGTGTAATCTTTGAAAGATCAAGAAGAGTACCTAAATATTCTACTACCAAGGCAAGTGGCACTATCATCAAGTCCTACTGTTTTCATTATACTTAGTGGATTTTTGTAGTATATGCATGATAGACTATATTATTATGCTATGCTATATCTCCTATGTACAATAGGGAATGGTAGTTTCTACTTGGTAGGTGAAACATCGAAAGATTAGAAATGCTTAGCTCTGATATAGTTTTCGGGATGGAATATCATATTATAATTATATGGAGTATTGGAAAATATATGTTTTCTATAATAAAACAAGTTCTTAATGAAACACCTGGGTGGAATTGGGACTTGCTTGGATTATGTTGAGTGGTTACTCAGGGGCCATGTCTATGGTCGGCTGGTGTATCACACTTGTGAACAGCCACCCAGGAACAAAGAGATTGGAGACGTTCTTGTCGTGAAGCTTCCAGTGCAGCCACATGGCATATGGGATCTACCTTGACCGACTAAGTTGCGAGAACTCAGCCAGACGGACAGAGGGTGGTAGTGATGATAGGATGGAACGCGTCCGTGGTGGTCTGAGGGATTGCTTCTGAAAAGTCCCGTCTCGATGCATCTCGAGTCTTGTGGGGAAAGTGCACCACCTCTCGAGAGGGTAAAACTAAGTACTTAGCCGTGTCCCCGGTTATGGACAATTTCTGAGCATCAAGACAATGAAGCAGAATCAAGAATCTCATCATTCTAATTTTTCTAAGTTAAAAATTGATGGGTGAACAAGGGTTGTTGGTTCATTGATTTCTATCAATGGAACCTAGGTTCACTGATTTCTATCAGTGGTACCACTATGTTGTGATTGGAAATATTACCTGGAGGGTATCCAGTGTAACTGAGTTGATAATAAGTGTTGTAAACTATTTATAAAAAGATAGGGAAAAACTTTCTTGCTGCAAACTAGCCAAAGCTCTACCTGGCCAGATATGCATGTAGTAATAGGTTCCACTTTATATCCACATACTAGTGACACTTGCCAGTACAATTCAAAATGTATTGACCCTTGTGGCTGTAACTTATCATGTTGTAGGATTATTTGATGATAGTGAAGTTTGATGAGTAGGGATTATGAGTCTGCACCCAACATGTTTGCTTGTGGCACATGAAGATGAAGGACTCCATGCTTTATAGTTATATCTGCTGCTTTGTAATAAGATAGTCATATGAGCTATGTAAGTTGTAATGAACTATTTTTATTCCTGGATATGCGATGTAATATGACCTTTGTTTCTTGATATTACATCTTAAACTGTGGGTGCTAGCTATTCGATCTAGGGACTAGCACTATAAACACATGGATCTGTACCTTAACAGGTTCGGGTCTTAATAGATGGTATCAGAGCATTGTGTTGCATGTAGGTTCGTAACCCTATGATTTGGACAAAACCCCTTAGAATAATAGGAGTTGTATTTGTTCTAAGTTATTTACAAACAATCTTGTAAATTATTTCCTTAGTATTCCGTCTGTTTCTATATCTCTCCCTCTTTCAACTTGATGGCCAACGACTACAACTTGAACATCACAAAGGACTTCAACACCATCACCGCAAAGGACTTCAACTTCATCTCAAAGGACCTTCAACTTTATCATCCCAGAGGGCCTCAACTTCGTCATCACTAAGGAGTTCATCTTCAACATCACTAAGGATTTCAACTTCAACATCACAAAGGACTTCAACATCACCAAGGACTTTAACATCACAAAGGACTTCAGCTTCAACATAGATAAAGACTTCGGCTTTAGCATCACAAGGACTTCATCTTCAGCATCATAAGGACTTCTGTCTCAACACCTCAAAGGACTTTCGCTTCAGGATCAATGAGGACTTCAAGACCACCTACTTTGGATTTAGACTTCTCGACATTGTCAACATGCTAGAGCTACCTATCTCCATCACAAAAGGAAGTCAGGAGAAGTTTTAGAAGGAAGATTTATTCTTCAGTAATTCTAGGACTTAGAAATTTTATATAGGATCCTGTTGATAATAGGAGCAATCAACTACTTAGGAAATAATGAGTTACACGCCCAACTCGAGGAGAAGGACAAGGCATTCTAGGATCAAGAAGAAAAGTCAAGATCAATGGAGGAGAAGTTCAAGGATCATACAAGGATTTCAAGAAAGAAGAGAAGTTCACGTTTTGTAGGAAATAAGATGAGAGAGAAATCAGGAAAGATCTTAGGATTAGAAACTTGTCCATTATGGTTTTACTAGGTTATATTAGCTTTTGTTCTCGTGGAACTATCTTGATTCATTTGGATATCTTCAAGAAGTCTATCAAGGAAGACAACAACAAGACAATGGGACTATGGATATTCACCAACTTGGAACCTCACTCTACGTGAAGTGCTGCATGGAAAGCTATTGAAGAACTTGGAGAAATACTTAGGCATAGACTGCACAACACTTGGAAGGACTTCAAGGAAGACAAGAAATATACTCAAGACCTGGAGACTAAGGAAACTCAACTTAGGAGGACCTTGTGACAAGATGACATAAGGACACCTTGATCTCATTCCTAATGCACTAACTATGGAGAAGGGTGGAATAATCTCAAGAGATTAATATCAAGGAGAACCCTATAGTTGGACCACCACATTATTTATTCGTTTAAATAATCAACTTTGTGATTGTTTATGGGTCATACCAATCTATGTGGTATGGCAAAAATATTTTGTTTGCCTAAGTGATGATTGAACTTTGTTGTTGTATGTACGATTGAAATTGTGTGCATATTGCTTGGTGTGATCTATTGTGTATGAGTAGAATTCTTTCCCTAGAAATAATTTGTCTATTCTAATCCCAATCCCAATCTAGCCCAAGCAAATGACTTATCCAAGAAACCAAAACTCCAACATCAATCTTGAGATGCCCATTACAATGCAACCGCTAACAACTCAAACAAAGTCGACTCAAGTGACAACCCAGTTTTTAGCCAACAACCACAACAACACTAAGTTAGACCTAGAAATGATAAAGTTCTTGGGATACCAATCCCAATTATTGCAAAGGATGACCACTCAGATGAGTAACATGATCAACAACCCTTTCTAGACAGACCATGACAACAATTACTTCAAGGATGATCTTGTGGAAAGACCACGATCTTGCAAAATCTATGGAGACATAGGACACTTATAAAGAGCTTACTAACCAATTCCCTAATCGTGAGAATGCTCCATATCTCTAGTTATCGTGTTTCCAATGTGAAATCATTGATCATGTCCCTATCCAGTGCCATGTCTATCTTATAGTTCAAAAGATAAAACATCAAGTAAATGATGGAAATTTTCAATCTCCCAATGATAGCCAAAGACTAAAGTCAAAGTAAATTCTCAAGAGACAACCTAGTCAAATTCCTTTTAAGGGTGGTAGTACCTTAGTTGTCCTGAAACCAGCCTATTGTTTCTAGCCTTCTCGAATCTCGGGACGAGATTCCTTTTAAGGGTGGTAGCCTGTCACATCCCAAAATTTTCCGAATTTTGAAATGTGAAAAAATCAAACAAACAAAGAAAATAAAGGATGAAATTTAGGGGGAAAAGAAACATTTTGTTCCTCTATTGGAACCTTACTTAAATAAAAAGAATTATGATTGAGGAAGAGACAAACAAACTATCCAAAGATAAAATGCAATCATCCATGACATGTATCTTGTCAACCCCTCAAGAAAAAGGATAGACCCAAAACCTAAACACTAATAAGAGAAATGACCATCAAGTTCAATACAAGACTATGACTATGTTCCATATAAATTTTTTGGCAACATAATACCTAAATAATCTATAATGGTAAATAAAAAAATTACAAAACCCTAGAAATTGGTTTCACACTATTTGGAGCCATAGATAAAAAGATATGGTTTATTTAAGAAGAAAGGAAAAGAAATAAGAAAATTCCAAGGCCAATTAAGCACCTACCAAAAATCAATAACTAAATGAAATAAAAGTATTCTTAAATGGTTTATAAAGATAATTATTAAATAGAATTATACAAATGATAATCACCTTTTTGTTTTTGAAACTATAAATCAAAATATATAATTTATTTGGTAAAGAGAAAAAGAAATAGGATTATATTGCAAAGCCAAGATAAGCCATGTCTAAAATCCATGTCTAAATAGAACAAAAGTATATTTAGATAACATATAATGGTAAAGAATTATTTTATAAAACTCTGTAAATTGGTTTGACCCTTTTTGGAGTTTTAAATAAAAAGATATGAAGGAAAGTAACTAAGAAAAAAATGAACCATATAGGCCAAAGTAAATATTTACAAATGATATTGTTTGAATTGGATAATAAATAAGATAGATAATATCCTAAAATGATCTTGTTGATTTTACAAATTTTTGGAAATTTGAATGAATCCATTTAGAGCTCTAAAACAAAAGTTAGAAAAGAAACCTGAAAAAAAATAAGCAAAAGAAAAAAAACAGCAGCAGCAATAGCCGGCCTATTCGGCCCAACACCCCAGCCCACTAAGCCCAGCCCACCATGACCAGCCCTCCCTCTCTGTGTATTGTTTTTTCTCTCTTCCTTTCATTTTTCTCTTTGGGACGAATATTTCTGGCCCATTTAGGCCGATCGAGCGAGCCGGCTCGTTTGTTCATTGTTGTGGATCTTCCTCTCCCCCCTATCAATTCTAGTGACAGTTTCTCTTCGACTTTAAAACGAAAAATGTTTATAATCAAGTGGAGGTTTCATTCAGGCCATCAGTTTCTCACTTTAATGCCTTAATCTCTCATATCAAACCGGTGCTCTGAATGTCAATCGGTGGCATACGTCTCCCGATCTCCCTCCCTAGAACATATCAAGATGAACCGAGAGAAGCAGCGCGTACTTCTAGTCATCCTCCCTCACTTTCGTTCCTAAACTTTCTCAAGAGGATGTCTCTACAATCCATACCAACGATGCCAACTTCAGCCCCAAATTCGAGTTCATCGTCAGATCTTGTCGTCCACGGTGAGAATCTTACCAATTCCTTGAACTAGAATACTCTCCTCATCTTTGCCTACCTCCAGGACATGGTGGGACGACATTTTGTTTCCGTTGGTCAAGCCACCCGACGCCACCGCGGCTCCAGCCGTGGATTGGCGCTGTCTTTGAAGACCAGCGAGCTCTCCGTCATGTCCATGAGTACCGCCTCGACGTCCTCTACGCCTTCCACATCTTCTTCAACTCCGAATACATTCCTAGCGACGAGAAAGGCAACGTCAAGCCTATGCCCGCTATTCCGGCGATCTCTCCGACGAGCTATTCCGGTGAGCACTCCTTGTCCATCCGATCTTCATCTAACGGTCAAAATCATATCACTTACCGAAAGGGGTATCCTCCAATCAGATTCTGCCAAGTGTCATGTCTATTTCTATTTTCGGATTTTTAAGACATAAGAACATAGGAACTTGCAAAAATCATATCTTTAGTTCTGTTCATCCAAATTTAGCAAATAATATGTCTATGGGTTCACAAAATTGAGTAGAACACAGTAGAGCAACAATTAGGTATTTTTTTGATGGTTAAAATCAAGTTTTATACAGAGCCATTTGTGGAGTATTTTGAGTATAAAAATTGTTGTGTAAATTATTTTTGAGTGAATCCTTTTGCAAATGGTTGTATATTGAATCCTCTATACTGTAGGATCTTAATAAAAGTTTAGTTTAGTACATAGGATTTGTGTAGCATCTGTTAGTCAAGTGTGGCTTATTTTAGTGTTATAAAATGTTTTAAATAATCTGTTTACACTAAGATTATTACAATTAGCATCCACCTTATATAAAGGACCAGTAGGTGTTTATAGTGTTTAGAACCTTATTGTAACAACTTGTTCAATAAAATATCTTGTTGTATGCTTGCATGTATTTTGTTGTATTCATGTGTTGTTTTGTGATGCTAGTTTTGAGATTGTGCTTTTTGCTTGATTGTATTGTTGTAGACTTTGAGGAGTGTAATCTTTGAAAGATCAAGAAGAGTACCTAAATATTCTACTACCAAGGCAAGTGGCACTATCATCAAGTCCTATTGTTTTCATTATACTTAGTGTATTTTTGTAGTATATGCATGATAGACTATATTATTATGCTATGCTATATCTCCTATGTAGAATAGGGAATGGTAGTTTCTACTTGGTAGGTGAAACATCGTAAGATTAGAAATGCTTAGCTCTGATATAGTTTTCGGGATGGAATATCATATTATAATTATATGGAGTATTGGAAAATATATGTTTTCTATAATAAAACAAGTTCTTAATGAAACACCTGGGTGGAATTGGGACTTGCTTGGATTATGTTGAGTGGTTACTCAGGGGCGATGTCTATGGTCGGCTGGTGTATCACACTTGTGAACAGCCACCCAGGAACAAAGAGATTGGAGACGTTCTTGTTGTGAAGCTTCCAGTGCAGCCACATGGCATATGGGCTCTACCTTGACCGACTAAGTTGCGAGAACTCAGCCAGACGGACAGAGGGTGGTAGTGATGATAGGATGGAACGCGTCCGTGGTGGTCTGAGGGATTGCTTCTGAAAAGTCCCGTCTCGATGCATCTCGAGTCTTGTGGGGAAAGTGCACCACCTCTCGAGAGGGTAAAACTAAGTACTTAGCCGTGTCCCCGGTTATGGACAATTTCTAAGCATCAAGACAATGAAGCAGAATCAAGAATCTCATCATTCTAATTTCTCTAAGTTAAAAATTGATGGGTGAACAAGGGTTGTTGGTTCATTGATTTCTATCAACGGAATCTAGGTTCACTGATTTCTATCAGTGGTACCACTATGTTGTGATTGGAAATATTACCTGGAGGGTATCCAGTGTAACTTGGTTGATAATAAGTGTTGTAAACTATTTATAAAAAGATATGGAAAAACTTTCTTGCTGCAAACTAGCCAAAGCTCTACCTGGCCAGATATGCATGTAGTAATAGGTTCCACTTTATATCCACATACTAGTGACACTTGCCAGTACAATTCAAAATGTATTGACCCTTGTGGCTGTAACTTATCATGTTGCAGGATTATTTGATGATAGTGAAGTTTGATGAGTAGGGATTACGAGTCTGCACCCAACATGTTTGCCTGTGGCACATGAAGATGAAGGACTCCATGCTTTATAGTTATATCTGCTGCTTTGTAATAAGATAGTCATATGAGCTATGTAAGTTGTAATGAACTATTTTTATTCCTGGATATGCGATGTAATATGACCTTTGTTTCTTGATATTACATCTTAAACTGTGGGTGCTAGCTATTCGATCCAGGGACTAGCACTATAAACACAGGGATTTGTACCTTAACAGGTTCGGGTCTTGATAAATCCGGCTATGGGAAGGCACAAAAGACTTACCAATATATGCCCATAGTGTTACTTGTAGTTCAGGATGTACTCTATAACCGACTCTTAGTCATAGCCGGATAGATCTCTCCTGTAAACCCTAGGACGAATATCTATATAAGCCGTCCTAGGGAGAGCCTTTAGGGCACCTATCTTCACAATAGTCTACAATCTCCACTCGCACAGGTGAAACCCTTGTAACCCATATTCCGGCTCTGCCGTATTACTGGATTACTAGCAGGAGTAGGATCCGTCCAAAGCCGGCGGATTTGAACCTAGGTAAACTTGCGTGCTCACCATCCCGAAACATCATACGTATCACACCCCTCTCTTCCACATGCCTCGAGGACCCCCTCATGGCGTACTTGCCATCAATCCGACGACAGTTGGCGCCCACCGTGGGGAAAGGGAGCTTCAGATATGTGTTCCGAGCGGAATCTGCAAGAATCAGAATCGGCGAGACTATTGCCGTCGGTCGCATCCTCTACGCCAGTGACGTCCCTCTCATCGTTCTCGATGAGACCTGGATCCCGGCTAGGGAGGCAGTGACTGCCTATGATGGCTCAATGCACGGCGCCAAGAAAAGTGTTGATGGCTCGTGGTTGATGTAGAGCTCGTTGGGAACCCCAAGAGGAAGGTATGATGAGCACAGCGGCAAGTTTCCCTCAGTTATGAAACCAAGGTTTAATCGAACCAGTAGGAGCAAGGAAACACCTCAAAGGTGTTACTAGCTGAGATTTGGCAGGGCGCACTACCGGTGCTAGTAGCAACGTGGAGACCTGTACAACACAACCATAGAACTTTGTCCCCAACTTGCGATGAGGTTGTCAATCTCACCGTGTTTTGCGGAAAACAAAGGATTAAACGTATCGAATGGAAAGAAGTAAAGTTTCCAGAAAGTAAACACAAAGCAGTAAACAGTTGTAGATTGTATGTAAACAAAGAGGACCGGGATCCATAGTTCGCTAGAGGTGGCTCTCCTTAGATAGATAACATGATGGGTAAACAAATTACAGCGGGGCAATTGACAAACACCAAGAAAGCAATACATGCATATACTAATCATCTTGACTCCTCTGAGACTTGATTGGGCATTACAACATAATACATAGACCGCCATCCAACTACATCTATGACTAATAATCCACCTTCAGGTTATCATCCGAACCCCCTCCAGTATTAAGTTGCAAGCAATGATTATTATTGCTACGAATCGTGTAAAGTAAACAATACGATTGTTCTATGAACAAAGGATTGTTGTTTTCTCCCTAGTAGCAACAACACATCTAGTACCTTAGAGATTTCTGTCACTTCCCCAGATTACCAGAGGCATGAACCCACTATCGAGCATAAATACTAACTCTTGGAGTTGCTAGCATCTACTTGGCCAAGATAGGTACTAACAACGGAAAGCATGCAAGATCTCAAATAACAAAGACATGATAGAATCAATAATCAATTTGAAATAGCATCTCAATATCCATTGGATCCCCGCAAACACAACATGTATGAATACAAATAGATGATCTTGATCATGAACGGAGCTCACAAGATCTAAACATGAAAGCACAAAGGAGGAGAACCAGCCATCTAGCTACTACATGGATCCGTAGTCCAAGGATGAACTACTCACGCATCACACCGGAGGCTTGCATGGTGACGAAGAAGGCCTCTGTGGTGAATTCCCTCTCCGTGGTGCCAGAAGAGTTTAAGATCCCTCCCGACCTAGGGATGGAGATGACGGCGGCTACAGACTCTTTCGTGGATTTTTGATCGGGTACTTAGGGTTTTCGTCCCGAGGGCAATATATAGGCCGAAGGAGAGGCCGAGGGGGTGCTAGGGGCCACTACACCACCCCCTGGCGCGGGCCGCCAGCTGCCGCTGCCAGGTGGTGTGGCTGCCTCAGCCCTTCTCCGCCTCAGATTCTCGCACTTGATCCTTCCTAAAAATAGACACTTTGGCTTTTGTCCCGTCCAATTCGAGAATATTCATTTTCGACTTTCCGAACCAAAACAGTAAAATAGAAACAGGCAATCGTGGCTCTTGTTAATAGGTTAGTCCAAGAAATCATATGAAAGGTACTCAAAGTTGGAACAAAACACAAGAAAGTGGATAAAACCAAGCATGGAACATCAAAAATTATAGATACATTTGCAATGTATCAACATCCCCAAGCTTAACTCCTGCTCGTCCTCAAGTAGGTATGTGGATAAAAAGAAAGAATAATTTTTGAGGTGACATGCACCATCAAAGTATTTGCAAAACATTCAAAGCTGGGATCATAGTACTTCAATCATAACATGAAAGACAAAGTTCTAGCAATAAGCAAAAAGCTATGATGCAACATGAAAAGGCACAAACAAAAGAATCATGAATAACAATGCTTTGCAAGATGTTTGTTTGTTTCACATAAAGAAAACATAGCATAACAGTATTCAGCTTGTGCCTCAATAGTGTAGCAAATATAAATGCATAGGACACCTTCAAAGTTCATAAGAGTGACTAGATACAATAGTTTAAAACAAGCAATAACAAGTTATGCATCAATCAACTAGTCTTGGGACAATGCACATAGAACTAAGAATGGCCACTATGCTCTCAAAGTAGGTGCATAAAGATACAAGGTGGAGACTCAATATAATGGTGGAAGAAAGGCCTTTTGTAAAAGGAAGTAAGGATTAAAGTCTCATAAAGAGCTTCCAAAAATTATGGTACTTATAGCTTTCAGCTCTCATTGCCCCTATCATAAGAATCTTGAAGTGATTAAGGTTAAAGTGAACAAACTATGGTGTACATGCTTGACGAAGTATAAGTCAGAAATCTCATGTCCCTTGTATACGAGGGCCGCTCCTCATGCTACTCAAGTTTAGTCACCGGTAAGTTCTTGTCATCATAAGTACATGTGTATCATAGTGAACCGCCAACGGGGTACCCCTTGCCCGATGATACGGAAGAATCCCCATATCAACATGACAAGGCAAGCAAACAACGAGCATCTCAGCATTCTTCTTATTTACCATGGGAATATGGTGCTTTTTTCTCTCTTTCCTCTTTTCATAGTATCTCTTTTTTTCTTTCTTTTTTTTCCTCAATATAGGACTCTTTTTTTATAATAAAAATGCTTCATAGATAGCTCATTATGGTTATGCTGCAGGTTTCCACCATGTCAGCATGGATTAGACCAGCGGCCCAGGCGTTTCTCTAACACATATACATAACTCCATGGACTTACAAGCTCCCTTTTCATTTCACACCGACGGCATCCATATACAAAAGAGCATGATATCAACTAGGTACAAGTACCAAGTGTAATGTTGAAAGCGTTCCCAATGAAAGCATGGTTCTGCTAATTCCCAACAAATAAGTGCAAGCATATACAACATAGAAGACACAATGGTTCAAGTTTATTAAGGGCAAGTAAAGTAAAATGTGCCATCAAGTTCGTGAGAGCTTTAATCACTAGTTTTCTCATAACAAGTGGAAGGTAAACAAAAGCATGAATATACTTGGAATAGCATAAGCTAGTAGGTAGGTATGGTGGACTCTTTGGAATAACTTGGTTTAGGGAGTTGGATGCATGAGTGGAACTCATACTTTGTTGTGGAGGCTAGCAAAAGACTGGGAGCGACAAACTAAGAGAGCAATAATGGCCATAATCATGCAGAGCGACAAAACATCATTGATCAAAGCATAAAGTGATACTACAAGTTGAAAACTAAAGGATCATAAAGGCTATGGTGACTTTGGATAGTCATAACATGGTGTGAGCATGTGTCAAGTCAACCCAAATGAAGCATCAAAGGAGAATACCACTATACTATGCTTTAATATGTAAAACAACGCATGATTCATCCAAGGCACATTAAAAAATCTCAATTGTTTATAACAAGTCATGCTACAGCAAAGAATACTTAGAATAAAGCAAAAATAATATCAAGCATGGCATGACAAAGCATAGGCCACAGTCAAAAACGAGCTCTTTTTACCACAAAAGTAAGAACTTTCCTACTATTTTCCAAACCAAACCAAACTATTTGCAAACCAATGTATGAAAGAGGGGGTACAACCAATTTATTCAGAAAACTAAGCAAACCAAGCAAACTAAAAACCAAAATGAAAACCAAAAAGAAGACGCTCCAAGAACAACACAACTGTGCATGAAACAATAAAAATGAAGCGTTTGGAAGAAACCTGGAATTTTTATTGATGAAGAAGGGGATGCTTTGGGCATCCCCAAGCTTTGACGCTTGTACTTCTTAGATATTTCTTGGGGTGACACGTGTGGCATCCCCAAGCTTGAGATTTAGTCCATCCTTCATCTCATTACTCATTCCTTCCATACACCTGGAATTTTTCCTTCATACAAAACTTCACACAATCTCTTTAGCAACATTAGTGCACTTAAGATAAATAAGTCTCAAGGTTCAGTTCTAACACCAAATAAAATTCCATTAGAACACTAGTTACTGTAGCACTTCCCTCAAAAATCTCAATTCCCCAAAAGAACTCAAAAAGGAACCCACAAGAAGCAAATGCAGAAAATGGCAGAAATCTGTCAAAACAGACCAGCAGGTAAAGACGAATTTTTTCGAAGACCTTATGTTGCTCAAATCAAAAAGTGTTGAACTAACTAAAATTAGATAACAACCTGGGGCAGAATCACAAACAATTACAGCTCAATCCCACATACATAGCTCTCTCACGAATTTTTACAGTGAAGCACAAGAATCTGTTTTGGGATAGCAACTTTCCCAATCATTACTTCACTCTCATTAGAGGTTACTCTTGGCACAAAAAGCAAATAAAAAGGATAACGATAGGTTATTACTGAAGTAATAACTTCCAAGACTCATCTAAAACTCTTGGGTTATCTCCCAACAAGTACTTTTTCTTTAACGCCTTTAAGTTAGGCATAAGAACCAAAGAAAGAATCAAGTGTTCTCAAATGAAGAAGCATTAAGACAAAATTTTGTTTTCATAGGAGAAGCTAAATAAATATTCTCTCTTTTTAGGGAAGTGTTCTATACCTTTCTTTAGTGGGAGTTGATATTTAATAGTGCCTTCTTTCATATCAATGATGGCACCAACAGTTCTAAGAAAAGGTCTTCCCAAAGTAATAGGACAAGAAGCATTGTCTTCAACATCCAAAACATAGAAATAAACGAGGACATAGGAATCGTTAACCATAATAAGAACATCATTAAGACTCCCCATGAGTTTCTTTTTAACATTATCATCAAGTGGGACATTCAAATAGCAATCTTCAAGAGGAGGCAAATCAAGCATATCATAAATCCTTGTAGGTATAATAGAAACACTACTATCAAGATCACATAAAGCTTTGAAATCAAAGTCATTCACTTTCATATTAATGATGGGTTCCCAACCATCTTCTTGTTTTATAGGAATAGAAGCTTTATGTTTCATCTTTTCTTCCTTAATCTTTATGAGAGCATCGGTAATGTGTTTTGTAAAGGCCATGTTCATAGCACTAGCATTAGGACTTTTAGCAAGCTTTTGTAGGAACTTAATAACTTTAGAGATGTTGCAACCATCAAGATCAAAATCAACTTTATCATCTAAAGTAGTAGAACTATTACTAGCCTCATCACTAGTGGTGGTAATAGTAGAAACACTAATGTTTCTAGCAATTTCATCTTCTCTTTCCCACTTAGCATGTAATTCTGCTAATAGTCTAACATTTTCATCAATTCTTACTTGTATAGCATTGGTGGCTGCAAAGGGATTATCATTAGTTTCCGGTTTAGCAGCCATTTTATTCAAAGAAGATTGAGCTTCAACCAAAGATGCTATATTTCTTTCAGCATTAGAGAGTTTTTCCTCAATAGTTTTATTGAAAGTAGTTTGTTTACTAATAAACTCTTTAAGCATAACTTCAAGTTCAGAGGGATCACTCTTATTATTGTTGTAAGAATTCCCATAAGCATTACCATTGTTGGGAGGATATGGCTTATAATTGTTGTTACCAAAATTGTTCCTATATGCATTATTACCATAAGCATTGTTCCCGAAGTTGTTATTTCTTATGAAGTTCACATCAACTTGCTCTTCTTGAGCAACCAAAGAAGCCAAAGGAACATTATTTGGATCAATATGGGCTTTCTCATTAACAAGCATAGACATAATAATATCAATCTTATCACTCAAGGAGGAGGTTTCCTCAACAGAATTTACCTTATTACCTTGTGGAGATCTCTCAGTATGCCATTCATAATAATTAACCATCATATTGTCCAAAAGTTTTGTTGCAGCACCCAAAGTGATGGTCATAAAGGTACCTCCAGCAGCTGAATCCAATAGGTTCCTTGAAGAATAGTTCAATCCTGCATAAAAAGTTTGGATGGTCATCCAAGCAGTCAGTCCATGAGTGGGACAATTCTTTACCAAAGATTTCATTCTTTCCCAAGCTTGAGCAACATGCTCATTATCAAATTGTTTAAACTTCATTATTTCACTTCTCCTGGATATAATCTTAGCAGGAGGATAGTATTTTCCAATAAAAGAATCTTTGCACTTAGTCCAAGAATCAATACTATTCCTAGTTAAGGAATTCAACCATTCTTTAGCTTTTCCTCTCAAAGAGAAAGGAAACAATTTCAGTTTAATAATATCACCATCTATATCCCTATGTGTTTGCATCTCACAAAGTTCAACAAAGTTATTTAGATGGGAAGCAGCATCTTCATTACCAATACCAGAAAATTGCTCTCTCATAACAAGATTGAGTAAAGCAGGTTTTATCTCAAAGAAAGTATTTTCAGCCACAGGTGGAGCAATGGGTGTGCTCATAAAATCATTGTTGTTGGTGCTAGTGAAGTCACGCAACTCAGTGTTTTCAAGAGTAGTCATTTTTTTGGGTTTTCAAATAAGAAAGCAAACTAGTAAAACTAATTTTTTTGTGTGTTTTTGAAAAGAAAGCAACTTAGTAAAACTAATTTTTTTTGTGTTTTCGAAGAACAAAACAAGCAAACAAAGCAAAAAGAAAACTAAGCAAAACAAAAACAACAAAGTAAAGAGATTGGTTATGAGGGACTCCCCTTATGAAGATGTCCTTGACTCCCCGGCAACGGTGCCAGAAAATCGCTTGATGGCTCAATGCACGGCGCCCAAAAAAGTGTTGATGGCTCGTGGTTGATGTAGAGCTCGTTGGGAACCCCAAGAGGAAGGTATGATGAGCACAAAGACAAGTTTCTCAGTTATGAAACCAAGGTTTAATCGAACCAGTAGGAGCAAGGAAACACCTCAAAGGTGTTACTAGCTGAGCTTTGGCAGGGTGCACTACCGGTGCTAGTAGCAACATGGAGACCTGCACAACACAACCACATAACTTTGTCCCCAACTTGCGATGAGGTTATCAATCTCACCGTGTTTTGCGGAAAACAAAGGATTAAACGTATCGAATGGAAAGAAGTAAAAGTTTGCAGAAAGTAAACACAAAGAAGTAAACGGTTGTAGATTGTATGTAAAGAAAGAGGACTGGGATCCATAGTTCACTAGAGGTGGCTCTCCTTAGATAGATAACATGCTAGGTAAACAAATTACAGCGGGGCAATTGACAAACACCGAGAAAGCAATACATGCATATACTAATCATCTTGACTCCTCTGAGACTTGATTGGGCATTACAACATAATACATAGACCGCTATCCAACTGCATCTATGACTAATAATCCACCTTCAGGTTATCATCCGAGCCCCCTCCAGTATTAAGTTGCAAGCAACAAACTATTGCTTTACGAACTGCGTGTAAAGTAAACAATACGATTGTTCTATGAACAAAGGATTGTTGTTTTCTCCCTAGTAGCAACATCACATCTAGTACCTTAGAGATTTCTGTCACTTCCCCAGATTACCAGAGGCATGAACCCACTATCAAGCATAAATACTAACTCTTGGAGTTGCTAGCATCTACTTGGCCAAGATAGCTACTAACAATGGAAAGCATGCAAGATCTCAAATAACAAAGACATGATAGAATCAATATTCAATCTGAAATAGCATCTCAATATCCATCGGATCCCCGCAAACACAACATGTATGAATACAAATAGATGATCTTGATCATGAACGGAGCTCACAAGATCTAAACATGAAAGCACAAAGGAGGAGAACCAGCCATCTAGCTACTACATGGATCCGTAGTCCAAGGATGAACTACTCACGCATCACACCGGAGGCTTGCATGGTGATGAAGAAGGCCTCTAGGTTGAATTCTCTCCGCAGGTGCCGGAAGAGCTCATCCCTCCCGATCTAGGGATGGAGATGACGGCGGCTGACTCTTTTCGTGGATTTTGATCGGTACTTAGGGTTTTCGTCTCGAGGGAATATATAGGCGGAAGGAGAGGCCGGGGGTGCCAGGGCCACCACACCACCTCGGCACGGCCCAGCCTGCAGCTGCCAGTGGTGTGGCCAGCCTCGCCCTTCTCGTCTCGTCAGACGGCACTTGATACCTTCCGGAAAATAGGCACTTTGGCTTTTATCCCGTCCAATTCGAGAATATTCATTTTCTGTCTTTCACGAACCAAAAACAACAGAAGCAGGCAGCATCGTGGCTCTTGTTAATAGGTTAGTCCAAGAAATCATATGAAAAGTACTCCAGAGTTGGAACAAAACACAAGAAAGTGGATAAAACCAAGCATGTAACATCAAAAATTATAGATACATTTGCAATGTATCAGCCTACACCATCATGTCTTTTAGCAAGATCGATGTGTACATCGGATTCGCTGAACCTGCCCCACCCACCCTAGCGGTGATGATAAAGGCAGAAGAAATTTCTAGATCCCCTTTGTCCGCGGAGGCGTTTGGGTTTCGGATCTCAGAAAACCCTAATCCCACCTAGCCCGCACCAGTTGCGGAGATAGTGGAGAAATCCGAGTCTGGAGCAGACCTGACGGTTCAAGTCGAATCTAGAGTGGATCTCCCTGGAGAGGCCGAATCCCAGATCGATTCATCCGCTGAGGTCGAAATCCAGGAGGATCATAGCAACAACATTGGTTCCGTCTCTGCCAACACCGGAACAGATCAACCGTTCCTGAGGCACACTTTGAGGTGCATGATACTTCAAGACGCAAGCGTGGATGAAGTTCTCGAAACCATCAGGATCTTCGAGGAAGCTGATACATTGCAAATGTATCTATAATTTTTGATGTTCCATGCTTGGTTTTATCTACTTTCTTGTGTTTTGTCCACACTTTGGAGTACTTTTCATATGATTGCTTGGACTAACCTATTAACAAGAGCCATAGTGCCAGTTGCCTGTTTTCTGCTGTTTTTGGTTCCAAGAAGTCAGAAAATGAATATTCTTGGAATCGGACGGGACAAAAGCCAAAGTTACTATTTTCCCGGAAGACTCACGGAGCCAGAAGGACAGTCGGAGAGGGGCCATAGGGTGGCCACACCCCCCCTTGGCATGGGCTAGCCCAGGCCGCGCCAGGGCATGGTGTGGGCCCCCTGGCCGGCCATCGACCTTGCCTCCTTCGCCTATAAGAGCCTCCCGATGCAAAAACCCTAGATAGTCAATCAGAAATTTACGAAAAGTTCTGCAGCGCCGCCGCCACCGAAGGGGAGATTCAGGGACAGTAAGTCTCTGTTCCGGCACCCTGCCGGGACGGGGAAGTGCCCCCGGAGCCATCTCCATCGATCTCCACCACCATCTCCATCACCATTGCTGATTCCCATGATGAGGAGGGAGTAGATCTCTCTCGAGGCTAAGGGTTCTACCGGTAGCTATGTGTTCATCTCTCTCTATGCATGATCTTATTGAGATCATGAGCTTGTAATCTATAGATCTACCTTCCTACTCAAGTGCTTTAATAGATCTCTGCTCTCCCCATGTGTGTGAAAGTGACAGCGTGCACACGATGGTGGCACTTAGGCTAGAGATTACAAATACTTGTTATGAGTTATATTTGGAGTTGGATGTCTTTATGAAATTGTGGTGTTTGTTGGACTCATCTAGTACTCAAGGTGACAGTGTGGGGTTTTCTAGATGGGAAAGGCTTACTTTGAGGTGTGTTGTTATAGCCCTACCATCGATTAGTGTCCAACCGGAGAGTAGTTAAGAGTAGTATCATAAAGAGAAGATATTTATATGAGAGTGTTCACTAGCGAAAGTATGATCCCTAGGCCTTGTTTCTAAACACTGAAACACCGTTTGCTATTAGATCTATTACATGTTTGATTGCTGCCATCTTTATTTGAGTTTGCTTTTAGTCTCTTCCACACCATCAAGTTATTTTCTATCACCGTTACCACTTGTATTTCACTATCTCTTCGCCGAACTAGTGCACCTATACACCTGACAAGTGTATTGGGTGTGTTGGGGACACAAGAGACTTCTTGTATCTTGATTGTAGGGTTGCTTGAGAGGGGATACATTTGACCACTTCCTCCCTGAGTTCGATAAACCTTGGGTGATCCACTTAAGGGAAAACTTGCTGGTGTTCTACAAACCTCTGCACTTGGAGGCCCAACAACTGTCTACAAGAATAGAAGTGCGTAGACATCAAGCTATTTTCTGGCGCCGTTGTCGGGGAGGTAAGGTAAAAGGTATTCACACCGGAGGATTAAAGAAGAAGAACCTCCCACGGCAAACGCCTATTTTCTGGCGCCGTTGCCGGGGAGGTAAGGTAAAAGGTACTCACATCCTCCGGTGTGAGTGCTCGAAGTTATTTCCTTTAGATTCTGTAATTTTGTCTTTTTGTTTCTTGTTTTCACTAGTTAGGCTTAATGGAAAACAACAAAAAAATTAGAGAGCTTTTTAGTATTTTTCCTAATGTAGAACATGAATTCTTTGAAAAGAAAATTAAAAAACCCATGGAACTTTCTTTGCATGCTAATAGCAATGTTATTAGTATGAATCTTTTGAACACCTTTGTTACTAATGCTATGGAAACATCTAAGCTTGGGGAAGTTGGTTTTCATGAAAATGATCTTTTTACTTCCCCAGCTTTAAATAAGAAAATTTGCTCTGATGATACTTTATCTCCCATATGTGGTAAGTGTAATGATACTTGTGATATTTTAAATCCACATACTGAAAGCATCCCTTTTAAAATACCTATAAAAATTGTTGAACGTGTTATGAATAACTGCTATTTTGGAGATGCAACTGTCCATCCTAGTGATCATTTACTCTTTATACATGAATTATGCGAGTTGTTCAAGTGTGCATGTATTTCAAAGAACCAAGTCAAGAGGAAGCTATTCCATTTTTCACTTAAGGGCAAAGCAAGGGAGTGGTATGAGCTACTAGATGATCCTCATCATTTGGAGTGGAAGGAACTTGAATCTCTCTTTTACTCTAAATTTTATCCTCCTCATGAAATTCATAAAGATAGGAATTACATTTATAATTTTCATCCTCATGATGGAGAAAGTATTGCCCAAGCATGGGGGAGATTGAAGTCACTAATGCTCAAATGTCCCATTCATGAGCTCCCCAGGAATATTATTATTAATATTTTTTATGCAAGGCTTTCAGGACATTACAAGGACTATCTAGATACTTGTTTAGCGGGATCCTTCAGGAGTAAGGAGGTCAAAGCTAAGTGGGATCTTCTTGAAACAATTCAAAGCAATACCGAAGATTGGGATAACAACAAAGGTAAAGAACCAGGTATAAACTATGAGTATGATTGCATTAAGTCTTTCACTGAAACTGCTGATTTTCAAGAGCTTAGTGCTAAATATGGTCTTGATCCTCAAATTATTATTGATTGTTTTAAAACCTTTGCTTCTCATATTAATGCTCCTAAATAAAAATGGGACATGTATCATGAGCCTTTTAAAGACACTTGCATGGAATATGAAATTGTTATTAATGATAGCAATAAACATGCACAAACCTTTGAAAGTACTACATCTTATAAGCATGTTAATTTTTGTGGAATACATAGACCTTGTGAGAATAATCAAATTGAAGAAGAATACTGTATCACCCACAGGAATGAAAAAACTAGAATGTGGTATAGGGCTCTAAATGATCTTGGTAAAAAAGTTTGTGCCCTCTATCCTTTTATTTGTGAACTTTGCTCTGAAGTGGGTCATTTCAATTTTCAATGCTCAGGCCATAATAATATCCCTTCTAATCCAATGAGTACTGCAAGTTTGTATTGTGATGACATGATCACTCCAAATCAGCATGATGAACTTACATTTTTTTTGGGGTGTGAAGAATTATCAAGAAAAACTTCTTTGGTAGATATGGGTGATTTTGGTATGAATAGCGTCATGCATGGTTGTCATATTTATTGTGTTGATAATTGCCACACAAATACTTATATACAAAATATTATAAATGATGAGATTTTACTAACATATGATAGGACTAATATGTGTCTTGGCCTTATTAATGAAAAGGAGGAATCCTCCAAAGTTTCTTCTATTGTCTCTAACAATGAACCAGGGTATATGGAGAAGCTCCCTTTCAAGCCTCTGCCTCCTAAAGAGAAGAAGAAAAAGAAGAAGAGGAGGAGTAAAAGGAGAGAGGAAACGGTATTTTCCCCTAAGCATGTTGCTCCTATTATAGTTTTTGATGAGTCTAAACTCGATGATGTTCCTATGCCTATTACCTATAGTAGTGATCATGATTGGGAAAAGCACACTACTTTTGATATTGATAATCTCTTCGTTACCAATTCTGAAAATGATGATATTAATAATTGCTATACTATTAGTGCTATACATGATCCTTCCAATGATGATATGTTTACAAATGAACACACTTTGGAGGATAACTATTCTATTGCTTATGATGATACTATACCTCCAATATATGATGATTACAATGATGAATATGATATTTTCAGTTCACCTACTATTGAGGAGGAAATTAATTATGATTACAATATGCCTCCTATATTTGATGATTATGGTGATGAAAATAATAATGATAGCTATTTTGTTGAATTTTCTCCCACTACAATCAATAAGAATGACTATGTTTATGTGGGGTGTATTAATTCTTTTATGCATGTGGCTCATGATAAGAATGTTTTATGTGATACTTATTTTGTAAATTTTATTCATGATGCTACTGAAAGTTATTATGAGAGAGGGAAACATGGTTTTATGTGTCTCAACAATATTAAGTTTCCACTCTTTATGTTGAAAGTCTTGAAGTTTCACTTGTTTTGCTTTTCTATGATTGTTTCTTTGTGCTTTCATGACTTGTTTCTTTACAAGATTCCTATGCATAGGAAGTGGGTTAGACTTAAATGTGTTTTGAATTTGCTTCTTGATGATCTCTTTTACTTCAATTCGTATTTCTTATGTGAGCATCTTCTCAAACTATCATGCCTAACTTAAAGGCGTTAAATAAAATTACTTGTTGGGAGATAACCCAAGAGTTTTAGATGAGTTTTGGAAGTTACTACTTCAGTAATAACCGGTCCTTATACTTTTTATTTTCTTTTTTGTGCCAAG
This sequence comes from Avena insularis, assembly GCA_023614405.1. Taxonomy (NCBI): domain Eukaryota; kingdom Viridiplantae; phylum Streptophyta; class Magnoliopsida; order Poales; family Poaceae; genus Avena; species Avena insularis. Next base: position 126,506,333 of record CM042686.1, on the reverse strand, counting down.
AGTAACCTCTAATGAGAGAGAAGTAATGATTGGGAAAGTTGCTGTCCCAAAACAGATTTCTGTCCTTCACCGTAAAAAATCGTGTAAGATCTCTGAAATTCTTTTTGAGGCGTGAATTTTTGCGCTTCTGCCCCAGGTTGTTATCTAACTTTCGTTAGTTCAACACTTTTTGATTTGAGCAACATAAGGTCTTCTAAAAAATTCGTCTTTACCTTTTAGTCTATTTTGACAGATTTCTGCCATTTTCTGCATTTGCTTCTTGTTGGTTCCTTTTTGAGTTCTTTTGGGGAATTGAGATTTTTGAGGGAAGAGCTACAGTAGCTAGTGTTCTAATGGAAGTTTATTTGGTGTTAGAACTGAACCTTAAGACTTATTTATCTTGAGTGCACTAATGTTGCTAATAAAGATTGTGTGAAGTTTTGTATGAAGGAAAATTTTCAGGTGTATGGAAGGAATGAGTAATGAGATGAAGGATGGACTAAAGCTCAAACTTGGGGATGCCACGCGTGTCACCCCAAGAAATCTCCAAGAAGTACAAGCGTCAAGCTTGGGGATGCCCAAGGCATCCCCTTCTTCATCAATAAAAATCCCAGGTTTCTTCCAAACGCTTCATTTTTATTTTTTCATGCACAGTTGTGTTATTCTTGGAGCGTCTTTTTTCGTTTTTGTTTTGGTTTTTTGTTTGCTTTGTTTGCTTAGTTTGCTGAATAAATTGGTTGGACCCCCCTCTTTCATACATTGGTTTGCAAATAGTTTGGTTTGGTTTGGAAAAGAGTAGGAAAGTTCATGCTTATGTGGTAAAAAGAGCTCGTTTTTGACTATGGCCTATGCTTTGTCATGCCATGCTTGTTATTGTTTTGGCTTTATGCTTAGTATTCTTGGCTGTAGCATGACTTGTTATAAACAATTGATATTGCTTAATGTGCCTTGGATGAATCATGCGTTGTTTTAGCATATTAAAGTATAGTATTGTGGTATTCTCCTTTGATGTTTTATTTGGGTTGACTTGGCACATGCTCACGCCATGTTATGACTATCTCAAGTGACCATAGCCTTTATGATCCTTTAGTTTTCAACTTGTAGTATCACTTTATGCTTTGATCAATGATGTTTTGTCGCTCTGCATGATTATTGGCATTATTTCTCTCTTAGTTTGTCGCTCCTAGTCTTTTGCTAGCCTCCACAACCAAGTATGAGTTCCACTCATGCATCCAACTCCCTAAACCAAGTTATTCCAAAGAGTCCACCATACCTACCTACTAGCTTATGCTATTCCAAGTATATTCATGCTTTTGTTTACCTTCTGAATTAAACTTGTTATGAGAAAACTAGTGATTAAAGCTCTCACGAACTTGATGGCACACTTTACTTTTATTGCCCTTAATAAACTTGAACCATTGTGTCGTCTATGTTGTATATGCTTGCACATTGTTGGGGATTAGCAGAACCATGCTTTCATGGGGAACGCTTTTAACATTGCACTTGGTACTTGTACCTAGTTGATATCATGCTCTTTCGTATATGGATGTCGTCGGTGTGAAATGAAAGGGGAGCTTGTAAGTCCATGGAGTTATGTATATGTGTTAGAGAGACGCCTGGGCCGCTGGTCTAATCCATGCTGACATGGTGGAAACCTGCAGCGTAACCATAATGAGCTGTCTATGAAGCATTCTTCTTATAAAAAAAGAGTCCTATATTGAGAAAAAAGAGAAAAATAAAAAAAGAGATTATGAAAAGAGGAAAGAGAGAAAAAAGCACCATATTCCCATGGTAAATAAGAAGATTGCTGAGATGCTCGTTGTCTGCTTGCCTTGTCATTTTGATATGGGGATTCTTCCGTATCATCGGGCAAGGGGTACCCCGTTGGCGGTTCTCTATGATACACATGTACTTACGATGACAAGAACTTACCGGTGATTAAACTTGAGTAGCATGAGGAGCGGCCCTCGTATTCAAGGGACATGAGATTCCTAACTTATACTTCGTCAAGCATGTACACCATAGTTTGTTCACTTTAACCTTAATCACTTCAATATGCTTATGATAGGGGCAATGAGAGATGAAAGCTATTAAGTACCATAATCTTTGGAAGCTCTTTATGCGACTTGAATCCCTACTTCCTTTTATAAAAAGGCCTTTCTTCCACCATTACATTGAGTCTCCACCTTCTACCTTTATGCACCTACTTTGAGAGCATAGTGGCCATTCTTAGTTCTATGTGCATTGTCCTAAGACTAGTTGATTGATGCATAACTTGATATTGTTTGTTTTAAACTATTGTATCTAGTTACTCTTAGGAACTTTGAAGGTGTCCTATGCAATTTATATTTGCTACTCTATGAGGGACAAGCTGAATACTATTATGCTATATTTTCTTTATGTGCAACAAACAAACGTCTTGCAAAGCATTGTTATTCATGAATCTTTTGTTTGTGCCTTTTCATGTTGCAACATAGTTTCTTTGTCTTATTGCTAGAACTTTGTTTTTAATGTTATGATTGAAGTACTATGATCCTAGCTTCGAATGTTTTATGAATACTTTGATCAAGTTTATGATGGTGCATGTCACCTAAAAAAATATTCTTTCTTTTTATCACTTACCTACTCGAGGACGAGCAGGAGTTAAGCTTGGGGATGTTGATACATTGCAAATGTATCTATAATTTTTGATGTTCCATGCTTGGTTTTATCTACTTTCTTGTGTTTTGTCCACACTTTGGAGTACTTTTCATATGATTTCTTGGACTAACCTGTTAATAAGAGCCACAGTGCCATTTGCCTGTTTTCTGCTGTTTTTGCTTCCAGGAAGTCAGAAAATGAATATTCTTGGAATTGGACGGGACAAAAGCCAAAGTTACTATTTTCTCGGAAGACTCACGGAGCCAGAAGGAGAGTCGGAGAGGGGCCATAGGGTGGCCGCACCCCTCCTTGGCGCGGGCTAGCCCAGGCTGCGCCAGGGCATGGTGTGGGCCCCCTGGCCGGCCACCGACCTTGCCTCCTTCGCCTATAAGAGCCTCCCGATGCAAAAACCCTAGATAGTCAATCAGAAATCCATGAAAAGTTCCGCAGCGCCGCCTCCACCCAAGGGGAGATTTGGGGACAGAAAGTCTCTATTCCGGCACCCTGCCGGGACGGGGAAGTGCCCCCGGAGCCATCTCCATCGATCTCCACCACCATCTCCATCACCATTGCTGATTCCCATGATGAGGAGGGAGTAGATCTCTCTCGAGGCTAAGGGTTCTACTGGTAGCTATGTTTTCATCTCTCTCTCTATGCATGATCTTATTGAGATCATGAGCTTGTAATCTATAGATCTACCTTGCTACTCAAGTGCTTTAATAGATCTCTGCTCTCCCCATGTGTGTGAAAGTGACAGCGTGCACACCATGGTGGCACTTAGGCTAGAGATTACAAATACTTGTTATGAGTTATATTTGGAGTTGGATGTCTTTATGAAATTGTGGTGTTTGTTGGACTCATCTAGTACTCAAGGTGACAGTGTGGGGTTTTCTAGATGGGAAAGGCTTACTTTGAGGTGTGCTGTTATAGCCCTACCATCGATTAGAGTGTCCAACCGGAGAGTAGTTAAGAGTAGTATCATAAAGAGAAGATATTTATATGAGAGTGTTCACTAGCGAAAGTATGATCCCTAGGCCTTGTTTCTAAACACTGAAACACCGTTTGCTATTAGATCTATTACATGTTTGATTGTTGCCATCTTTATTTCAGTTTGCTTTTGGTCTCTTCCACGCCATCAAGTTATTTTCTATCACCGTTACCACTTGTATTTCACTATCTCTTCGCCGAACTAGTGCACCTATACACCTGACAAGTGTATTGGGTGTGTTGGGGACACAAGAGACTTCTTGTATCTTGATTGCAGGGTTGCTTGAGAGGGGATACCTTTGACCACTTCCTCCCTGAGTTCGATAAACCTTGGGTGATCCACTTAAGGGAAAACTTGTTGGTGTTCTACAAACCTCTGCACTTGGAGGCCCAACAACTATCTACAAGAATAGAAGTGCGTAGACATCAGAAGCCCACATGGAAAGCCGCAACTACCTCAGGACCCACACGTCACACTTCGTCGGAAACGTTGGATCCGGATCCGGCTCGGCCGATGCTAGAGAAAACACCGACTCGGTGCTGGAGGCGATCGGAACAAACACCGACTTACCCGCATCCTCGGATGACTCGATGACATCGGCAGATTTCCGAAAGTTATCTGCGGAGTATGAAGAGGAGTATAACTCCAAAGCTGCAGAGGAAGGAGAAGCCATGGATGAAGGATCTGGGGAAAACTCTCCGAAAGCACAGGATGACATGGATATCGGAGATAATCCCGGGGTCCAGATGTCCGAAAGCACCGACCAGATCTTGACTCCGGGAAATGGACCCAAAGCCGTCTTTGCTACCGGCACTGCCAAGAAGGCAAAGAAGAAGAACAAGAAGAACAAGACCCTGACAAAACATCCTCCGGCAGAGGAGGTGATTGCCGAGGAATAATGAGGAAGACTAGGATGGAGCACTTATCCCAGACGAGCCCAAAGAAGAATCGGTGGATGGACACATGATCACTGAAGGTGCACGTAAACTCATCGATGCTACATTAACCACACCTATTCCTACAGCTGCAGAACTTACTGCTGAAGAGCTGGCCGAAAGGGCCTAGACCCTAGAAGCGCGTCGCCAAGTACTCCTCGATGAAGCCAAAAACCTTGAGGAAGAAAAGCAACGCATTGCAAATGCAGAGAAGTACAACTCTAGGCAACATCAGAAGACCAGGAAACGTCATACCCATGACGACCAATTCCCATAGATTCACAAAGTCCTCTTTGGAGGAGAACATGGGATGCCTCAATGCGACAGCAACGGGGATTGGGTGTATCCAACACCAGTGCAAAACACTGTTGCGGCTCGAGAAATCCTATCTGCTAATCTAGGCCTAGAGAAGATCCGATTAGGCATTAAACTACTCAACAAGGGTCTAGAGCAGCAAAAGGTCGCCCTATCTGGAAGCCAAAAACTGGTCTCCTATTCTGACCAATGTCGCACGGATCCAGCCTGGAATGATGTAAGACCCCAACATGTTCCGGAACAGCATCATCGTTCCGACCATCAGGAAGACAACTACTCAAGAACCAGATCTTCAGGACAGCACCACAAAGTTGCACGTGACTGGCATAACGTTACCCCAGTTGTGGAGCAAGAAGCAATTGCTGCACTGAATCCGAAGAATCCTCCCCGGCGGGAGTCGAAGGATTGCAAGGAAGAAGATAAAGAGAAACGTCGGGAGGAGGACCGACAAAGAATGACACCTCCTAGACATCCAAGCCATCCAGCTAACGGGCGAAGGAACGACGGATACCGTGCCTAGTCAAGCCGGCAGGGGGCTCGTCGTAATGAAGATCCTCCCCGGAACCGGAATAATGACGCTCCGGACGGAGGCCGGTGAACAGCCGGAAACAATCTAGCTGCTCCACCCTCTCCACCAAGTAGCCATCACAACGGTTCCCAAGGAGGCCAAGGAGGGTGTCATGGTGGAGGAGGTGGTGGCAGAAGCCGAAGTCCGGCTCCAAGGCACCACATCCATAGCCGTCATTCTGGACGATCTTTATCCCCAAGTGACACAAGGCACAGGATCAATTCCAACATAGAGGCGCGGCGCTACGAAAACGATGATATATACGTGGGCCCAAAGTGCTTTGGACCACGCATAAGAGCTACAAAATTCCCGGAAGGATTTGCTATCTCAAGACACATTCAAGCTTACGACGGTATAGCTAGGCCAGATACTTGGCTCCAGGATTTTTTCCTGGCTTGCTGTATCTCCAAGGGCGAAAACAGCCTGGTCGCGACCAGATATCTCCCACTCATGTTGCAGAAGACGTCACGATCATGGCTCAATGAACTTCTGGAGAACACCATCCACAACTGGTATGACATGCAAAGTGCGTTCTTTCGGAATTTCGAAGGCACATACCGGAGGCCCTGTACGGTCGGAGACCTACAGCGTTGCACCTAGAAAGCCAGAGAAACTTGCCGGGATTATCTCGGATGATGGATCGACACCAAGAACTCCTGTGAAGGAGTAAATGACCAAACTGCGATTGAAGCTTTCATTGCAGGACTCCTAATTGGTTTACTATGTCATCGCTTGAAGTGTGACATGGTCACTGATTTGGAAGAGATGATAGAAACAGCGAGCAAGTATGCAGATGCTGATGACGATGCAGAAGGATTACTTAACGCCCTAGCTATGCCACAGTCGGCAAAACAACCAAAGCAACAAGCTCAGAAGCGCAAGAACACCTCGGAAGAAAAGCCGAACACGGAAATGGCAGTGGTCACAAGGAGGGCGCGGCGGTGGCCGTGGACGCGGTTGTGGGACATCAAGAGTCCAGGGTAGAGGAGACCAACAACCTGGCAAAACCTACTCCTGGGCCGACATTGCCAATAATCCATGTGTGCATCACTTAGACGCTAATGGGGGCTCGTCCCACACAAACATCGAGTGTCGTTTCAATGACGACATCAAGAAAGACGATACCGTTGGCTATAGGGCTAAGCGGAAGAAGGCAAAGAAGAATCCCGAAAAAGATAAAGAGACCAAGGATGATTCCGAAATGGAGGAAGTTGATGCTTCAAATCCCAAGCCGGAAGGGAAAAAGAACTTCCTGACAAAGAAAGACACTTACGTCACTTTCCTTGGATCTCAACCAGCAAAGGTCAAGAAAGCAGTTCTACATGAGCTCAACGCAACAGTTCCGGCTGTCCCTCAGTTTTTGGACTGGTCGGAAGTGGCAATCACATTTGACCGTGCTGATCATCCGCCTAAGTTGCACAGGCGAGGAAAATACGCCTTAGTCGTCAATCCACTTATTGATGGCTATGGCTTCTCCAAGACTCTCATGGACCACGGCAGTAGCATTAATATTCTGTATGTCGAAACACTACGCTGGATGAAGATCTCGGAGACCTAGCTGAACTACAGCTCTGGGATCTTTCACGAAGTTGTCCCAAGAAGACAGGCAAGTTCCCTGGGAGAAATCACTTTGAATGTTACCTTTGGAACTCCAAAGAACTATCGGACGGAAGCACTTTCCTTCGAAGTGGTCCCATTCAAGAGCGCGTACCACGCTATATTTGGACGTCCGTCTTACTGGGCTTTTATGGCTCGTTCATGTTACATTTACAATATGATGAAAATTCCAGGTCCCAACTTCGTGATCACCATCAGGGGAGACCCGAAGAAAGCACGAGAGTGCGAGGATGGAAATGTCGCCTTTGTTGAAGCCGTGCTGCATGCCCAGGAGTACCAGGAGATCAAGAAGAGCTTAGATCCGTCCGAGATGCCCGCAACTAAGAAGGAGGTGACAAAGCCGAATCCGGAGTTCAAGGAATCATAAGAGACAAAGAAGACACCATTGAAGGATGATGACCCCTCCAAGGTGACCCATATAGGCGTAGGCCTAGATAGCGCATAGGAAAGCGCGCTCGTCAAGTTCCTCCAAGAAAATCAAGATATCTTCGCATGGCAGCCATCTGACATGACCGGAGTACCTAGGGAACTTGCCGAGCACTCTCTAAATGTACACCCGAATGCTAAACCCGTCAAATAGTCCTTACGATGTTTTGGTGACGAAAAGCGTAAGGCAATAGCTAAGGAACTAGCACGGCTTGAGTTAGCCGGATTCATAGAAGAGGTCATCCACACTGAGTGGTCGGCCAATCCTGTAATGGTCCCTAAAAAGGACACCACTGATTTAAGGATGTTGTGTTGATTATACTGCCTTAAACAAGGCTTGCCCCAAAGATCCGTTCGCTCTGCCTAGGATTGATCAAGTTATCGATTCTACGGCAGGCTCGGAACTCCTATGTTTTCTCGACGCATATTCCGGTTATCACCAAATCCAGATGAAGGAATCTGACAAATTCAAAACTTCATTCGTAACCCCTTTCGGAACCTTCTATTTCATTACGATGCCCTTTGGGCTGAAGAACGCAGGAGCTACGTACCAACGCACAATGTAGCGTTGCCTCCACGATCAAATTGGACGCAATGTACATGCATATGTGGCTGATATTGCGGTGATGTCCAAAAAGAAGGAAACCCTGATTTCCGACTTGGAGGAAACGTTCGCCAATCTACGAATATACAACATAATGCTTAATCCGAAGAAATGCTTCTTTGGAATCCCAGCCGGAAAATTGTTAGGTTTTATTGTGTCTCAAAGAGGCATAGAGGTAAACCGGGACAAAATCAAGGCTATACTCAATATTTCCCGGCCAACTCGCCTGAAGGACGTACAAAGACTAACTGGTTGCATTGCCACAGTCATTCGGTTTGTAAGCCGGCTCGGTGAAAGAGTCGCACCACTATACAAACTCCTGAAAAAGACCAAGAATTTTGTGTGGACTGACGAAGCTGAAGCTGCACTGCAAGACCTGAAAGCAATACTCTCATCTGCTCCCATCCTTGTAGCACCGGAACCACAGGAACCGATGTTGCTTTATCTTGCTGCGACAATCAAAGTCGTCCGTATCGTCATGGTGGTGGAGAGACCGGAGGAAAATCAGGAACACTTGGTGCAGCGTCCGACTTACTATCTCACCGAGGTCTTAACAGAATCGAAACAGCTGTATCCACACTATCAAAAGTTGGCTTATGGTGTGTTCTTAGCATCTCGTAAGCTACGACATTATTTTCAAGAACATCCAATTACCGTGGTGAGCACAGCTCCCATGAGAGATATAATCAACAATAGTGATGCCACAGGACGCGTCGCCAAATGGGGCATAGAGCTTTCAGCTTTCGATATTGAGTACAAACCTCGTACAACAATCAAATCCCAAATCCTCGCTGACTTTGTCGCTGATTAGACAGAGACAACGGAGAGTATGACCCTGCCAGAGTCGAAATACTGGACCTTGCATTTTGACGGGTCTAAAGCGCTCGGGGGCTCGGGGGCTTGTGTGGTGCTCAAGTTACCCCAAGGTGATAAACTTTTCTTTGTATTACAGATACACTTCACGGCAACAAACAACATTGCTAAGTATGAAGCATTGCTGCATGGAATCCGGACTGCTAAGGATATCGGCATCCGACGATTAATGTGTTATGGAGATTCGGATCTTGTTGCACAACAAGTGTCGGATATCTGTAAGGCAAATAAGCACATGGCAGCGTACAGGGATGTCGTGGATGAACTATCTAAATCGTTTGAAGGGTTTGAAGTTCAACACATCCCTCAAACAGAGAATGAGGAAGAAGATGCACTATCTCGAATAGGCTCTGCCCGGAAAAAGGTCCCGGATGGCGCTTTTTAGAGCACCTCAAAGTTCCCTCTATAAAGGGAGTGGACGAGGAATATCTGACCAAATCCGACTCACCTTTAGTAGTAGTTCTGGCTATGATTCCCAGCTGGACTCAACCTTATCTTAATTTCTTGATAGACAGAAATTTACCCGAAGATGAAGTTTTGAGCCGACAGATCGTCCGACGAGCAAAATCCTATACTATAATTAGTGGTGAGCTCTATAAGCGGAGTGCATCTGGGGTATTTCAGCGCTGTGTATCTCTGGAAGAAGGAGTGGAAATCTTACAAGAGATCTACGAAGGCGAGTGTGGTCACCATGCTACAGCCAAGTCTTTAGTGGCAAAAGGTTTCCGACACGGTTTTTTCTGGCTTACAGCCAAGGCAGATACTGAATGGCTGGTCAAGACGTGCAAGTGCTGCCAAAAGTACGCCAAACAAGCTCACGTTCCGCCTGATCAGCTGCGAACAATACCTATAACATGGCCTTTCGTGGTCTGGGGGCTTGACATGGTAGGACCGTTTAAACGGGCTCCAAGTGGATTTACACACCTCTTAGTGATGGTGGATAAATTTACCAAATGGATTGAGGCTAAACCCGTCACTAGTTGTGATGGAGCAATAGCCAGAAGATTTGTGGAGGATGTTATAATCCGATACGGTTATCCGCATAGCCTTATCACGGACAATGGGAGTAACTTTTCAATGGGAGAGCTTGCCAAATTCTGCAATGAACAAAATATCCGGCTTGTCATTGTATCAGTTGCACACCCACAAGCTAATGGACAAGTCGAAAGAGCAAATGGTTTAATCTTACAGGGCCTAAAACCGAGACTCGAAGCACCACTACGGTGTGCTGCGGGGGCTTGGGCAACGGAATTACCTTCTGTGATATGGAGTTTACGAACAACTCCAAACAGGTCAATCGGATATACACCTTTCTTCTTGGTCTATGGCACAGAAGCAGTTCTTCATAGTGATTTGATTCACACTTCTCCTAGAGTGGCCGTGTATATTAAAGAGGATCTAAAGTTTCTCGACAAAATGATCTCGACTTAGTCAAAGAAGTTCACGTCGTTGCTGAAATGAGATCAACAGCCTATCAACAGAAGTTACGCAAGTATCATAGCCAGAGAGTCAGAAACCGGTCTTTCATTAAGGGCGATTTGGTTCTCCGACTTGTGCAGCAAAGAAAGCACAAACTTTCCCCAATATGGGAAGGGACATTTTTAGTTAGTCGAGTATTGCACAATGGTTCATACTACCTAACTGATATGCGGCCAGCCAAAGAAAGACCTGCTACTAAGAAGAGAAAGAGAGCTGGAGGTAGTACAAATCCGTATGAGTTAGACAGACCATGGAATATTGCTCAGCTACGTCCCTTTTATTCTTAGTTTACTTTTATTTTTTATTTGTAATCGTATATGTGTGCATGTTCAATGAGAAATAAAGTCTTGGTTCCCTCAAAATCTTTCTGAGAAGTTTTTACCATCTTATTTCCGAATCGTAGTCGAAAATCCCAGAATACTTGAAACTACTTTATGCTCATGTTTGTTCTGGTTTAGATTTCCAATTCTAAAATTGATACCTTTGGGTATAAATCTAAATTTTCTAGTCTATACTTTCGTTATTTGTCTGATTGTTGGATGCGGGCATTTTTCGAGTAGTGAATTGTTGGTACTGGAAGCCAGCTTTGTTTCCGAGTTTAAACTTGTTTAGTAATTGAGCTCCATTGCTCGGCAAAGTTTCCGTGCTGAAAGTTAGCCGGCTCACGAAAGGAACGAGGCGGAAAGCCAGATAAACGATAAGTGCAGACAAAAAATACAAGTGCTTATGTAAACATTTCAGGCACATAATATTAAAGCCAAAAGTGCTAAATAGATGAATAAAAACTTAGCACTAGCAAAAGTATTATATTACTTATTTACAGATCCAAATTGTTTTTCAGAATAACATGTTGTTCTTCTAATACTCTATGATGCAGGAGGAGAGGTAGGAGCTGTCGGCTTGCTAGATACATCAGCGTCGACTTGATAACGTTCCGAGATGTTCAAATCCTATATGGTTTGATCATCGTCGGAAACTTCAGCTATTTCTTCGGAAGGCGGAGGCGGCGTGTCCATGCGAGTGAAGAAGGGAGTGTCGTAGCTAGTCAAATCAGCTACATGGCACCCATATCCGGCGCAGGAGTCCATGATGGCCTTGATGTCTTGCTCATGTCCGTCTTCATCCATTTTGTAATACCCTCTGGTTACTTGCCAGATCTCCATGTTTCCATGGTGGATCATAACCATGGTGAGAGCGTTTTGTGCTGCGGTTCACGCGTAGGACATGTTCCAGTCCTGAACAAGGTGCGGCATATCCTTGGCCTTGTCTCACACTTCAAAACCGGACATGCTATGCATATCCGGAACCTTGAGAACTTCGCCAATATCTTCGAGGGATTGGCGGACGTCATGCAGCAAATCACCGACTTGAGTAAGCTGGCTGGTGCGAGAATCGGTAGAGGTTGAGTCTGTCAAGTTCAGAGGACCTGCGCATATAATGCAAAGGGTAAGTCAAGAAAACCCGGACTCCAACAAGTCTGAAGATGCAGATAAGTCAAAAAAAAGGAAACATACCAAAGATGACATCGTCGACTTTGGTCTTCTCTTCACGAAGATTCTAGAGTTCAGCCCGGAGTGCCTCGAAAATGTCCTTTTCTCTGAATAGCTCATTGCTGAGATTCGAGATTTTCTTATCTTGAAGCGTAATCTTGCGAGCACGCTCATCGGTGGCCATGGAGGTGGATTCGAGAATTTGAGCAATGCTCTTCTCATGATCTGCCTTGAGCTTATCTAGCTCTTGGCAAAGTTCTTTGTTCTCCACCACCAAGGTCTTAAGATTCTCAGCCTCTTCGATCATAGCGCAGGACTGTTTTACCAGTGCTGTAAGTCAAAACAACAACAGTTCAACAAAAATTTCGACTATGAAACAAAAAGACAAGGTTTGAGTTTCGAAATGTTTACCTTCGGCCTCATCCTTGGAAACCTTCAGCTGTGCATTTTCAAGCCGGAGAGCTCTGATCTCTTTCCGCTTGTTGCAAATATTTTTTAATAATTCCTGGTTATATGAATTAACTTTCTGTAAGTCAGAATACCCAGAGTCAAAAGTCTACTAAAGACTCGGGATAATATTGTAGCTAATATCAACACAAGCCTTGGGGGCTACACTAGTTCATTCTTTGGCATCCTAAGAAAGCACAAACCCTGATTTGACTATCCAACTTCATGCTTGGGGGCTAGAGGATAGGATATAAAGTAACATAAAGAAAAAGTGAGTTGGAATTCTGACTTACATGTTGTTCATGTGTGAGATTGCTCAAGCACATGTTCACTTCAATTGTAACCTTCTCGGCAAGGGTGAGCGGGATCACTGGTGGAGGTGGTAACACACCAGCTCTCAGTCTGTTGTCGCGAAGGCGGACTTGTTCAAGAAGTTCGGAGTACTTGACGTCCTCCGCTTCTTATGCTTCTTCTTCGGTGGAAAGATTTCTGCTTTCCAAGCATTGTCGGGCCAACCGCTAGATTTCCTCTGCAGATTTCCGAGATAGGCCAAGTTTGGCAAGTCCGGGATTACTTAGGAGGTTGTCGGCCAAGATTTCTGCCGAGGGATCATTACCCAAAGAGGGTTCACCCTTATCAACACCTGAGTCACTCATGGTGACATCAGTTTCTGATTCAAGGATCGTTGGCTCTAACGGTTGAGCCGGATCTTCTACAACAGTCGGAGATGGAGTAATCTCCGGTGCTGCGGAAGGCTGAGGAGTTGGAGTCGGAGGAGCTATGGCAGGAGAAGCTAGCTTGAGCTTCGTCTGGCGTAGGGGCTTCGCGACAACTTCTTTCCCCTTGCCCTTGATGAGCTGTTTAGCTCCGAGAAGTTAATAGACAAAGAACATTACATCTCAGAAGGAATTACAGGCAAAATACAATGACCTTGTGAGGAAAGATTACCTCTTCACAACGGGCACTTCTTTGGTGCCGATGGCCAATGTCAGAGCTTTGCGTTTCCGAGGAACGACATCCGGCATTGGGACCAACTCACCCTCGTCTTGAGAAAACTCAGGAGGGTATCCCTCGATAGGAGCAAACTCCGACTTGGGGAGGTCAGCAAGCTGAAAAGGAAAAAGCATCTCAGTATTGCAAAGATAAACATATAGATGAGCACATAAAAAGAGTTACTGCCGAAGTTTACCGGCACAACGGGATCTTCCGCTGTGTGCATGTCCAGGGATAGCTTCGGAATCTTCCTCTCGATCTGCTCCCTTATCAACCATTTGATTTGGCATACATAACCTTTCGCCTTTAAGGTCTTGGAGCTGATGTGGAGGGAATCCTTCTTTGACGACGTGATGGAATGTATCAGTCGATCTCCATGATGTTGTAGGGGTTGAATCTGGCATGATACCTAGCATTGAACCAAGTCGGACCCCTTCAGGCCCTTGTGCTTCATCAGATATTTGATCCGTCTCTTGGCGAGAAACATATCGTCACCGAGAGTCGGAGCGACCTCGTCCTAGGACTCTTGGGGCGTGGCGGCTCCGTCGACAAAAGCCGGCAAAGCATGATCTTTGACGGGAGCGGGGATATCCTTGTGGTAGAAAAAAGTGGACGACCATTGTTTGACCGATTCACTTGCCATAATCCGGGGATAAACGCGCTCACGCCTAACCGAAAAACTAATAGTACCAGTAATGTTGGGGATATAGTTTCCGGGTATCCTCACAGTTCCTCACTGACCAGGGTGGCCCACTTCGGGTTAGAGCTTTGCTTCACGGGTGACCCATTCAGAGAGAGAAGACGGAGTCGAATCCGGCCACGGGAAGACCCAGAAGACTTACCGACTTAGGCCCATAAGATTACTTGTAGTTCAAGATGTACTCTGTAACCGACTCTTAGTCGTAGCCGGATAGATCTCTCTTGTAAACCCTAGGCCGAATATCTATGTAAGCCGTCCTAGGGAGAGCCTTTAGGGCACACACCAATAGTCTACAATCTCAAGTCGCACAAGCGAACCCTTGTAACCCATATTCTGGCTCTACTGTATTACTGGATTGCTAGCAGGAGTAGGATCTGTCCAAAGCCGACGGATTCGAACCTGGGTAAACTTGTGTGCTCACCGTCTCGGAACACTATACGTCTCACACCCCTCTCTTCCGCACGCCACGAGGACCCCCTCATGGCATACTTGTCCTCAATCCAATGACGGTTGGCACCCACCGTGGGGCAAGTGAGCTTCGGATCTGCGTTCCGAGCGGAATCTACTAGAATTGGAATTGGAGAAACTATCGCCGTCGGTCGCATCCTCTACGCCAGCGACATCCCTCTCATCGTTCTCGACGAGACCTGTATTCCGGCTAGGGAGGCTATGACTGCCTACACAATCATGTCTTTTGGCGAGATCGATGTTTACATCGGTTTCGCTGAAACTGCCCCACCCACCCTAGCGGTGATGATAGAGGTAGAAGAATCTTCTGGGTCCCCTTTGTCCGTGGAGGCGGCAGAGTTCCGGATCTCAGAAAATCTTAATCCCACCCAGCCCGCACCAGCTGCAGAGATAGTGGAGAAATCCGAGCTTGAGGAAGACCTAGCGGTCCAAATCGAATCTGGAGTGGATCTCTTAGGAGGGACCGGATCCCAGATCGACCCACCCACGGAAGTTGAAAACCAGGAGGATCTCATCAACGACACCGATTCCGCTCTGAGGATGCCGTGACAGACAGACCTTTCCTAAGGTACACACTGCGACGTATGATAATGCAAGATGCAAGCGCAGATGCAATTCTCGAGACCATCAAAAGTTTCGACATGGCTGACCACGAAAGCCACAGGTACCTTAGGAAGCACGCGTCGCACTTCATCGGATATGTGGGATCCGGATCCGGCTCTGCCGATGCTAGAGAAAACACCGACTCTGTGCTAGAGGCGATTAGAACAAACACCGACGTACCCGCATCCTCGGATGAATCGATGACGTCAGCGGATTTCCAAAAGTTCTCCACGGAATACGAAGAGGAGTACAACTCCAAAACTGCAGAAGAAGGAGAAACCATGGATGAAGGATCCGGGGAACACTCTCCCAAAGCGCAGGATGACATGGAAGTCAAAGATAATCCCGAGGTCCAGATGTCCGAAAGTACCGATCAGAGCCTGACTCCGGGAAACGGACCCAAAGCCGTCTTTGCTACCAGTGCTGCCAAGAAGGCAAAGAAGTGGAAAAGAAGAACAAGACCCCGGCAAAAGACCCTCTTATAGAAGAGGTGATTGCCGAGGAAAACGAAGAAGACTCGGATGGAGCACTTATCCCAGACGAGCAGAAAAAAGAAGAATCGGTGGATGGACACGTGATCACTGAAGGTGCACATAAACTCATCGATGCTGCATTAACCACACCTATTCCTACAGCTGCAGAGCTTACTGGGGAAGAACTAGAAGATAGGGTGCAAGCCCTAGAAGCTCGTCGTCAAGTACTCCTCGATGAAGCCAAAAACATTGAGGAGGAAAAGAAACGCATAACATCTGCGGAGAAGTACAACTCCAGGCAATACCAGAAGACCAGGAAGCGTCACACCAGTGACAACCAATTCCCGCAGATCCACGCTGTCCTTTTCGGAGATGAGATGGGGAAGCCTCAGAAAGATAGTAAAGGAGATTGGGTATATCCAACCCAGTACAGAATACCGTGGCAGCCCGAGAAATTCTATCAGCTAATCCAGGGCCGGAGGAAATCAAGTTGGGAATCAAACAACTCAACAAAGGACTGGAGCAGCAAAAGGTCGCCATGTCCGGAAGTCAAAAACTGGTCTTGGATTCCGACCAATGTCGCACAGATACGGCATGGGCGGATGTAAGACCCCAGCGCGTTCCAGAGCAGTATCATCGCCCCGAGCGCCGGCAAGACAATTATTCGAGAACTGGATCGTCAGGACAGCACCGCAGGACTACGCGTGACTGGAGCAACGTCGCCCCAGCGGCCGAGAAAGAGGCCATTGCTTCACTGTATCCGAGAAACCCTCCCCGACAAGAGTCGAACGGTCGAAGGGGAGAAGATAAAGAGAAACGTCGGGAGGAGGATCGTCAAAAAATGCCACCTCCTAGGCATACAAGCCGTCCGACTGAGCCTCACCGCGGTGGGAACAACGAACGAAGGAACGACGGAAACCATGCCGGGACAAGCCAGTAGGGGGCTCGTCGTAGTGAAGACCCTCCTTGGAACCGGAATGATGACGCTCCGGACGGAGGCCGGCGATCAGCCAGAAACAATCTAGCTGCCACACCCTCTCCACCAAGCAGTGATCACAACGGCTCTCAAGGGGGACATGGAGGACGATGTGGCGGAGGAGGTGGTGGTAGAAGCCGAAGTCCGGCTCCAAGGCACCGCAGCCATAGCCGACATTCGGGACGATCACTATCCCCGAATGATGCAAGGCACAGGATAAATTCCAACATAGAGGCGCGGCGCTATGAAAACGATGATATCTACGTGGGCCCAAAATGTTTTGGACCACGCATCAGAGCTACAAGATTCCCGGAAGGATTTGCTATCTCAAGACATATCCAAGCCTACGACGACATTGCTCGGCCAGATACCTGGCTACAGGATTTTTTCCAAGCTTGCTGCATCACCAAAGGAGGAAATAGCCTGGTCGCAACCCGATATCTCCCACTTATGTTGCGGAAGACGGCACGATCATGGCTTAATGAACTTCTGGAGAACACCATCCACAACTGGTATGACATGCAAAGTGCGTTCTTTCGGAATTTCGAAGGCACGTATCGGAGGCCATGTACGGTCGGAGACCTACAACGTTGCACCCAGAAAGCCGGAGAAACTTGACGGGACTACCTCGGATGATGGATCGACACCAAGAACTCCTGCGAAGGAGTAAATGATCAAACTGCGATTGAAGCTTTCATCACAGGTCTCCCAATTGGTCCACTGCGCCATCGCTTTAAGTGTGACAAGGTCACCGATTTGGGAGAGATGATAGAAACAGCGAGCAAATATGCAGATGCCGACAACGATGCAGAGGGATTACTCAATATCCTAGTTGTGCCACAGTCGGCAAAACAACCAAAGCAACAGGCTCAGAAGCGCAAAAATACCTCGGAAGAAAAACCCAACGTAGAAACGGCAGTGGTCACTGCTACTTTCGGGTCTTGAGGACGAGGAGGACGCGGCGGAGGCCTCGGGCGTGGGCGTGGAACTTCAAGAGTCCAAGGTAGAGGAGTCCAGCAACCAGGCAAAACCTACTCTTGGGCCGACATTGCCAATAACCCATGTGTGCATCACCTAGACGCCAATGGGGGCTCGTCCCACACCAACGCCGATTGTCGTTTCAATGACGACATCAAAAGAGATGACACCGCGGGCTACAAAGCTAAGCGAAAGAAGAATCCCGAAAAAGAAAAAGAGACCAAGGAAGATTCCGACATGGAGGAAGCTGATGCTTCAAATCCCAAGCCGGAAGGGAAGAAAACTTTTCCCACCAAGAAAGACACTTATGTCACTTTCTTCGGATCTCAACCAGCAAAGGTCAAGAAAGCAGTTCTACACGAGCTCAATGCAACAGTTCTCGTTGTCCCCCAATACCTGGACTGGTCGGAAATGGCAATCACATTTGACCGTGCTGATCATCCGCCTAAGTTGCACAGGCAAGGAAAATATGCCTTAATCATCAATCCACTTATTGACGGTTATGGTTTCTCCAAGACCCTCATGGACGGTGGTAGTAGTATCAATATTCTCTATGTCGAAACGCTACGCTAGATGAAGATCTCCGAAACCCAGCTGAACCATAGCTCTGTGATCTTTCACGGAGTTGTCCCAGGAAGACAAGCTAATTCCCTGGGGGAGATTACTTTGGATGTTACCTTTGGAACTCCAAAGAACTATCTGACGGAAGCACTTTCCTTCGAAGTGGTCCCGTTCAAGAGCGCGTACCACGCTATATTCGGACGTCCAGCTTACTGGCCTTTTATGGCTCGTCCGTGTTACATTTACAATATGATGAAAATTCTAGGTCCCAATGGCGTGATCACCATCAGGGGAGACCTGAAGAAAGCACGAGAGTGCGAGGATGGAAATGCCGCCTTTGCCGAAGCCGTGCTACACGCCTAGGAGTACCAGGAGATCAAGAAGAGCATAGATCTATCCGAGATGCCCGCAACAAAGAAGGAGGTGACAAAGCCAAATCCGGAGTTCAAGGCATCAAAAGAGATGAAGAAGACGCTGTTGAAGGATGATGACCCCTCCAAGGTGACCCAGATAGGCGTAGGCCTAGGTAGCGCATAGGAAAGTGCGCTCGTCAAGTTCCTCCAAGCAAATCAAGATATCTTCGCATGGCAGCCATCTGACATGACCAGAGTACCTAGGGAACTTGCCGAGCACTCTCTAAATGTAAACCCGAACGCTAAACCCGTCAAACAATCCTTCCGACGTTTTGGCAATGAAAAGCGTAAGGCAATAGCTAAGGAAGTAGCACGGCTCGAGTTAGCCGGATTCATAGAAGAGGTCATCCACACTGAGTGGTCGGCCAATCCTGTAATGGTCCCTAAAAAGGACACCACAGATTTAAGGATGTGTGTTGATTATACTGCCTTGAACAAGGCTTGTCCAAAAGATCCATTTGCTCTTCCTAGAATTGATAAAGTTATCGATTCTACGGCAGGCTCGGAACTCCTGTGTTTTTTCGACGCATATTCCGGCTATCACCAAATCCGGATGAAGGAATCTGACAAACTCAAAACTTCATTCATAACCCCCTTCGGAACCTTCTATTTTGTTACGATGCCCTTTGGGCTGAAGAACGCGGGAGCTACGTACCAGCGCACGATGCAGCGTTGCCTCCATGACCAACTCGCACGCAATGTACATGCATACGTGGATGATATCGCAGTGATGTCCAAAAAGAAGGAAACATAGATTTCTGACTTGGAGGAAACAATTGCCAATCTACGAAAATACAACATCATGCTTAACCTGAAGAAATGCTTCTTTGGAATACCAGCCGGAAAATTGTTAGGTTTCATCGTGTCTCAGAGAGGCATAGAGGTGAACCGGGACAAAATCAAGGCTATACTCAATATTTCCAGGCCAACTCGCCTGAAGGACGTACAAAGATTAACTGGTTGCATCGTTGCGGTCAGTCGATTTGTAAGCCGGCTTGGTGAAAAAGCCGCACCATTATATAAACTCCTGAAAAAGACCAAAGATTTTGTTTGGACTGATGAAGCTGAAGCTGCACTACAAGACCTAAAGAAAGTACTCTCATCTGCTCCTATCCTTGCCGCGCCGGAACCTCAGGAACCGATGTTGCTTTCTCTTGCTGTGACAAATAAAGTCGTTAGTATCGTCATGGTGGTGGAGAGACCGGAGGAAAATCAAGAGCACCTGGTGCAGCGACCGACTTACTTTGTAAGTGAGGTCCTGACATAATCAAAACAACGGTATCTGCACTATCAAAAGTTGGCTTACGGTGTTTTCTTAGCATCTCGTAAGTTACGACACTATTTTCAGGAGCATCCAATTACCATGGTGAGCACAGCTCCCATGAGAGATATAATCAACAACAGTGATGCCACAGGACGTGTCGCCAAATGGGGCATAGAGCTTTCAGCTTTTGATGTTGAGTATAAACCGCACACAGCAATCAAATCCCAGATCCTTGCTAACTTTGTCGCTGATTGGACATAGACGAAGGAGGACATGATCCTCCCTGAGTTGGAATATTGGACCCTCTATTTCGATGGGTCTAAGGCTCGAGGGGGCTCAGGAGCTGGCGTGGTGCTTAAATCACCCCAAGGAGATAAACTTCTATACGTGTTGCAGATCCACTTCACAGCGACAAATAATATTGCCGAGTATGAAGCACTGCTGCATGGAATCCGGATTGTTAAGGATATTGGTATCCGACGTTTGATGTGTTACGGAGATTCGGATCTTGTTGCTTAACAAGTGTCGGATATTTGTAATGCAAATAAACACATGGCAGCATATAAAGCTGTCGTGGATGATCTATCTAAATTGTTCGAAGGGTTTGAGGTTCAACACATCCCTCGAGCAGAAAACGAGGAAGCAGATGCACTATCTCGGATAGGCTCTGCATGGAAAGAGGTCCCGGATGGCGCTTTTTAGAGCACCTCAAAGTTCCCTCAATAAAGGGAGTAGATGAGGAATATCTGACCAAATCCGACTCACCTCTAATAGCAGTTCTGGATGTAATTCCTAGCTGGACTCAACCCTACTTAGATTATCTGGTAGATGACAAATTACCCGAAGACGAGGTTCGGAGCCGGCAGATTATCCGACGAGCAAAAGCCTATACTATTGTTAAAGGTGAGCTCTATAAACGGAGTGTTTCTGGGGGTTTCCAGCGCTGCGTATCTCCGGAAGGAGTGGAAATCTTAAGGGAAATCCACGAAGGCGAGTGTGGTCACCACGCTGCAGCCAAATCTTTAGTGGAAAAATCTTTTAGACACGGATTTTTCTGGCTTACAGCTCAGGCAGATGCCGAATGATTAGTCAAGACATGCAAAGGCTGCCAAAAGTACGCCAAACAAGCTCACGTTCCGGCTGATCAGTTGTGAACAATACCTATAACATGGCCTTTTGCGGTCTGGGGGCTTGATATGGTAGGACCATTTAAACGAGCTCCAAGCGGATTTACTCATATCTTAGTGATGGTGGATAAATTCACCAAATGGATTGAGGCTAAACCTGTCACTAGTTGTGATGGATCAACAACAAAAAGATTTGTCGAGGATGTTATAATCCGGTATGGTTATCCACATAGCATTATCACGGACAACGGGAGTAACTTTACTATGGGAGAATTGGCCGAATTCTGCAATGAGCAAAATATCCGGCTTGACATTGCGTCAGTCACACATCCATAAGCTAACGGACAAGTCGAAAGAGCAAATGGTTTAATCCTACAAGGACTAAAGTCGAGACAAGAAGCACCACTATGACGTGCTGCGGGGGCTTGGGCAGAGGAATTACCCTCTGTAATATGGAGTTTACGAACGACTCCAAACAGTTCAACCAGATACACACCTTTCTTCTTGGTCTATGGTGCAGAAGTAGTTCTTCCTAGTGATTTGATTCACACCTCTCCTAGAGTGGCTGCATATATTGAAGAGGATGCCGAGATTTCTCGACAAAATGATCTCGACTTAGTTGAAGTTCACGTCATTGCTGAAATGAGATCTACAGCCTGTCAGCAGAAGTTACGCAAGTATCATAGCCAGAGAGTCCGAAATAGATCTTTCAATAAAGATGATTTGGTTCTCCGGCTTGTGCAACAAAGAAAGCACAAACTTTCCCCAGTATGGGAAGGGCCCTTTTTAGTTAGTCGAGTATTGCACAATGGTTCGTACTACCTAACTGACATGAGGCCAGTCAAAGAAAGACCTGCTACTAAGAAGAGAAAGAGAGCTGGAAGCAGTACAAATCCGGATGAGTTAGACAAACCGTGGAATATTGCTCAGCTACATCCCTTTTATTCTTAGTTTATCCTTCTTTGTAAACATATATATGTACATGCTCTGTGAGAAATAAAAGTTTTGGTTACCTCAAGCTTTTTTGAGAAGTTCTTACCATCTTATTTCCGAATGATCATGTCATAGTCGAAAATCTTAGAATGCTTGAAAGTACTTTATGCTCATGTTTGTTCTAGTTTAGATTTCCGATTCTAAAATTCCTAGCCTCGGGTATAACTCTAAAGTTTCTAGTCTTTACTTTGGTTATTTGTCTGATTGCTGGATGCAGGCATTTTCCGAGTAGTGAATTGTTGGTACTCGAAGCCAGCTTTGTTTCCGAGTTTAAACTGGTTTAGCAATTGAGGTCCGTTGCTCGGCAAAGTTTCCAGCAGAAGGTTTAGCCGGCTCATGAAAGGGACGAGGTGTAAAGCCAGATAAACAATAAGTATAGACAAAAAAGTACAAGTGCTTATGTAAACATTTCAGGCACATAAATATTTTAAAGCCAACAGTGCTGAATAGATCAAAAGCTTAGCACTAGCAAAATTATAGTACTGCATATTTACATGCCCATCATGTTTTTCAGAATAACACAAATATTTCTGTTAATCTATGATGCAGGAGAGGAAGGAGCTGCCGGCTCGCTGGATACACCGCCTTGGTATCGTTCCGAGATGTCCACATCCAAAACGGTGTGGTCATCATCGGAAACTTCTGCTGATTCTTCTGGAGGCGGAGGCGGAGTGTCCACACGGGTGAAGAAAGGAGTTTCGTAGCTGGTCCAATCAGCCACGTGACACCCATATCCGGCACAGGAGTGCATGATGGCTTGAAGGTCCTGCTCATGGCCGTCTTCATCTACTTTGCAGTACCCTCTGGTCACTTGCCATATTTCCATGTTTCCATGGTGGATCATGACCATAGTGAGAGTGTTTTGCGCCACAGTCCGCGCGTAAGACATGTTCCAATCCTGGACAAGTTGCGGCATCTCCTTTGCCTTTTCTTGCACCTGAAAATCCGACATGCTATGCATGTCCGGAATCCTGAGAGCTTCGCCAATGTCCTTAAGGGATTGGCAGAAGTCATGAAGCAGGTCACCGACTTGGGTAAGCCGGTGGGTGCGGGGCTCAGCGGAGGTGGAGTCTGTCAAGTTTAGAGGACCTATAGACAAAAGCAGTCAAAAGAAATTCGGCATTGAAAGAGGTCGAAGAAAAAAAGAGACAAGTCAGATAGATGGAACATACCGAAAATGACGTCGTCAATTTTGGTCTTCTCTTCCCGAAGACTCTGGAGTTCAGCCCGGAGCGCCTCGGAAAGGTCTCTCTCTGTGCAAAGCTCATTATTGAGGTCCAAGATTTTTTGATCTTGAGCAGCGATCTTGCGATCACGCTCATCAGTAGCCATGGAGGAGGACTCAAGGATTTGAGCAATGCTCTTTTCATGATCCGCCTTGAGCTTATCCAGCTCTTGGCGCAGCTCCTTGTTCTCCACCACCAAAGTCTTGAGGTTCTCGGCCTCTTCAATCATGGCACATGATTGTTTCAGCAGTGCTGTAAGTCAAAAAAGAACAACAGTTCAACGAAATTTTTTGACATTGAAAACACAAAGACAAGGTTTGAGTCTCGGAATGTTTACCTTCGGCTTCATCCTTGGCAACTTTCAGCTCAGCATTTTTAAGTCGGAGAGCTCTGATCTCTCTCCGCTTATCACAGACATTCTTCAACAAATCCTGGTTATAGGAATATACTTTCTGTAAGTCAGAATACCCAAAGTCAGAAAGCTACTAAAGACTCGGGCTAATATTTTTCCTAATATTAGCACGAGCCTTGGGGGCTACACTAGTTCGTTCTTTGGCATCCTAAGGAAGCATAAACCCGGATTATTTATCCTACTTCATGCTTGGGGGCTAGAGGATATGATATGAAATAAAGGAAAAAACAAGAGTTAGAATTCTGACTTACATATTGTTTGCGAGTAATTTTATCCAAACTCACGTTCACTTCAACTGCAACCTTCTCAGCGAGAGTCAGAGGGGTCACAGGAGCAGTTGGAAGCTCCCCGGACCTGATCCTCTCGTTGCGAAGACGCACTTGGTCAAGAAGATCAGAGTGTTTGATGTCCTCTGCTTCTTGCGCTTCTTCTTCAGCAGATAAGTTTCTTTTCTCTAGGCATTTCCTGGCCAGCCGCTGGATCTCTTCAGCAGATTTCCGGGTTAGGCCAAACTTGGCAAGTCTCGGATTACTGATAAGGCTTTCGGCAAAAGTTTCTGCCGAGGGATCATTACCCAAAGAGGGTTCACCCTTATCTAAATCTAACTCACCCATGGTGACGGCAGTTTGCGATTCACGGATCGCAGGCTCCGTTGAAGGAGCCGGATCTTCTGCGGCAGCCGGAGAAATCACCGGCGTTCCGGAAGGTTGAGGGTCAGGAGTCGGAGGTGCCACGGCAGGAGAAGCTATGGTAAGCTTTGTCTATCGCAGGGGCTTCAAAGAAGTTCCCTTCCCCTTGCCCTTGATGAGTTGTTTAGCTCTAAGAATGTAATAAAGTTGGAAACATTACGTCTCGGAAGGAAATTCGAGTAAAGTGCAAAGGCGGAACTTGTGATTGAAAGTTACCTCTTCATGACGGGTACCTCCTTTGTGCCAACAGCCACTGTCGGAGCTTTGCGCTTCTTGAGCGCAAGGTCTGGCAGTGGGACCACTTCTGTCTCCTGAGAAAACTCTGGAGGATATCCTTCGAGCAGAGCAAGTTTTGACTCGGGGAGGTCAGCAAACTAAAAAGAAGAAAACATATCAGTATTGCAATGTAACTCAAAGGTTGAAACTCATAAAAAGGTGTACTGTTAGAAGCTTACTGGCACTACGGGGTTTTCCGCCGTATGCATATCCAGAGAAACCTCCGGGATCCTCCTCTCGACACGCTCCCTTATCAGCCACTTAATCTGGCTTATATAACCTTGCGTGGTGTAGGCTTTTGGGCTGATGCAGAGGGAGTCTTTCTTGGACGACGTGATGGAGTGCATCAGTCAGTTTCCGTGGTACTGAAGGGGTTGGATCCGGCGTGATACCCAGCATTGGACCAAGTCGGATCCCTTCAGTCCTTTGTGTTTGATCAGATATTCGACCAGCCTCTTAGCAAGGATCAGATCGTCACTAAGAGCCGGAGCGGCCTCGTCCCAAGACGGTTGGGCCGTGGCAGCTCCATCGACAAAAGCCGGCAAAGCAGTAGCTTGGCCAGGAGCTGGAATATCTCTATGATAAAAGAATGTGGCTGGCCACTGTTTGACCGAGTCACTAGCTAGGATTTTGGGGTATGCGCGCTCGCGTCTAAGTGAAAAACTAATGGTACCCGTGATATAAGGAACATCGACAGTGATAGAATTTCTCCGGACATGAAAGTAATACCAGAATAAGGTCAAACTCGGCCTAATGCCGAGAAAGCCCTCACACAAAGAAGCGTAAGCGCTCATCTCTAGGAGAGAGTTGGGAGGAAGATGGTGGAGTTGAACACCGTAATGGTCAATCACCTCGGAGAAGAACTCCGAGGGAGGAAATGACAAACCTCTGTCGAGGTGGGTGCCGAAGTGGACCCGCTCGCCGGCGCGCGGGTTAGGGACGGTTTCCTCGAAGCCGCTCCACCAGTCGCCAGCGCGGAGGAGCCCTTCTGTCTCCACGTTCTGGAGTTTCTCGTCGTTGAGTACGCAGGGGATCTAGACCCCGCGAAAGCTTTCCTTCTCCGCCGCCGCTTCTGTCGCCGCCGCTGCCGCCAAGCCGGAAGAGGAGGAAGAAGCCATTTCTCCGGCGGGCAGATGACCATGGGTGGGCGGCGCTAGGAGTTTTTGGGGAAAAGTAGAGGATCTCTGTGCGCGCGGGGGGATTTGGAGGAGAGGAAAAGGCAAGGGAACAGGTGAAGATAGAAGGAGAAAATCCTAACCCCTTATATCCACCTAACCGTGCCAAGATTCGTGCAAATGCTACAGTGTAACCGCCACGCGTCGTGGAAGGAACTGGGAAGGACCCATGCGATGATTACGTCGCCTCGATCTCCGTGCACGCATTGAAATGGCGCCTCGGTTCCACGAACCGTGGACCCACCAACGGTCGTGCTGACAGAATATCTGTCAGATGACATGACTTGACCATGACTTGTGTCAGGTGGCGTTAGAGACCAAGTTCCGGCTTAGTTTGAAATCAAGCTGGAAAATCCGAATAACCTGTTGATAGGTCCGACTTATTTTTAAGACCCGGATCGTATTTTTTGTTGTGAAGTTTCAGGAATCCTTCAAGATTCTGCAAGCCGAAGATCAAGCTAGACAATGATAAATCCGACTTTGGATCTTGGAGGCCTCTGGGGCTGTTGTTGGGGATATACTTTCCGGGTATCCTCACAGTTCCTCACTGACCAGGGTGGCCCACTTTAGGTTAGAGCTTTGCTTCACGGGCGGCCCAGTTAGGGAGAGAAGATGGAGTCCAATCCAGCTACGGGAAGGCCCAGAAGACTTACCGACTTAGGCCCATAAGATTACTTGTAGTTCAAGATGTACTCTGTAACCGACTCTTAGTCGTAGCCGGATAGATCTCTCTTGTAAACCCTAGGCCGGATATCTATATAAGTCGTCCTAGGGAGAGCCTTTAGGGCACACACCAATAGTCTACAATCTCAACTCGCACAGGCGAACCCTTGTAACCCATATTCCGGCTCTGCCGTATTACTAGATTGGTAGCAGGAGTAGGATCTGTCCAAAGCCAACGGATTCGAACCTGGGTAAACTTGTGTGCTCACCGTCTCGGAACACCGTACGTCTCACACCCCTCTCTTCCGCACGCCACGAGGACCCAATCATGGCATACTTGTCCTTAATCCTACGGCAAGTAATATAAGTATTACCGGTAGTGATAGAATTTTCTCCGGACATGAAAATAGTACCGGAAAAGAGTGAGGGTCGGCCTAATGCCGAGATACCCCTCGCACAAAGAAGCATAAGCACTCATATCTAAGATGAAGTTCGGGGGGAGATGGTGGAGATGAACACCGTAATGATCTATAACCTCGGAAAAGAATTCCGAGGGAGGAAAGGAAAGACCTCTATCAAGGTGAGTGCCGAAATGCACTCGCTCGTCGTCGCGGGGGTTGGGGACGGTTTCGCCGCTCACGATCGCCCGGCGGAGGAGTCCTTCGTCTTCAACGACATGGAGTTTGGGGTCGTCCAGAACGTAGGGGATCCAAACTCCACGGTGGCTCTCCTTCTCTGCCGCCGCCGCTGCCAAGCCGGAGGATGATGAGGAAGCCATTCTATCTGGTGCACCGGTGACCTCAGATGGGCAGCGCTGGAGGTGTTTTTGAGGGGGCAGTGGAGCGCTAGGTTCATGGGAGGCATAGAGGAGAAGGAAACAGTGCTAGAACTGGTGAAGAAGATTGGAGGAGAAATCCACACCACTTATATCCATCAGGCGCGTCAAGATTCGTGTAAACAACTACAGTAAACGTGCCACGCGTCGTGGAAAGGACGGGGAAACCTCTGCGCGATGATTATGCCGCCTCGATCTCCAAACACGCATTGAAACGGTGCCTCTGTTCCGCAAAAGGCGGACCCACCAATGGTCGTGCTGACAGGAAATGTCTCTCAGTGATGTGACTTGACCATGGCTGGTGTCAGGCTACGTCAGAGACCAAGTTCCGGCTTAGTTTGAATTTCGAGCTGGTAATCTGAATAAATGTACTGATAGGTCTAACTTGTTTTTGAGACCCGGATCGTATCTTTTGTTTTGAAGTTTCAAGAACCCTTCAAGATTCTGCAAGCCGAAGATCAAGCTAGATGATGATGAATCCGACTTTGGATCTTGGAGGCTTCCGGGGGCTGTTGTCGGGGATATACTTTCTGGATATCCTCACGGTTCCTCACTGACTAGGGTGGCCCACTTTGGGTTAGGGCTTTGCTTCACGGGCAGCCCAGTCAGGGAGAAGATACGGAGTCTAGTCCGGCTACGGAAGGCCCAGAAGACTTACCGACGTAGGCCCATAGTGTTACTTGTAGTTCAAGATATACTCTATAATCGACACTTAGTCGTAGCCGGATAGATCTCTCCTGTAAATCCTAGGCCGAATATTTATAAAGCTGTCCTAGGGAGAGCCTTTAGGGCACCTACCCTCAAAATAGTCTACAATCTCAACTCTCACAGGCGAAACCCTTGTAACCCATATTCCGGCTCTGCCGTATTACTGTATTGCTAGCAGGAGTAGGATCTGTCCAAAGCCGGTGGATTCAAACCTGGGTAAACTTGTATGCTCACCGTCCTGGAACACCATATGTCTCGCACCCCTCTCTTCCACATGCCTTGAGGACCCCCTCATGGCGTATTTGTCACCAATCCGACGACAAGAAGATTAATAAAGATTCATACAAAAATCACTGCTGATTTAGAACAAAATCATATGAACTGGATGTGGATTTTTTTTCGATGCATGTTTTCAACATCAAATTTTCGAAGATCCATCAAAAATTTATCCAAAAAACAAGAAACCATTAACTGATTCGAGATCCACTCACAAGATACATGGACGAAAATCAAGAAAAAAACATGGTAGTATCCACCCGATACATGCATGAAAGAAGAAGATACATGGAAGAAAATCAAAAAGAAAGGAGAGGGGTAGTATCCACCTGATGCATGCATGGGAGAATCACAAGATACATGGTAGTATCCACCCCATTTCATACAAAACAAAGAAAACTATCCGAATAAAAAAATCACAAGATACATTCGACCTGCAACATGATTTAGACAAGATCCAATAGATCCACAAAAAAGAAACTCACAAAAAAATATACAGATCGTATCATAAGATACATAGAAGAAAAAATCAAGAAAAAATGAAAAAGAGGGGAGGTCATATTCATGCCCTATAGGCCCAGATTTGGCACCTCCATGGCGACCTAGGAGTGGAGCTCCTGATGAGGGGTGGCCCTGCCTCGGCTTCATCCTGGCCTAGCCATGGCTAGGATCCTAGGTCGGGCTAGAGGATGAGGAGGAGGCGACGGGCGACTGTCGACCGAGGTAGATGTCGTCGGATTGAGGACAAGTACGCCATGAGGGGGTCCTCAAGGCGTGCAGAAGAGAGGGGTGTGAGACGTACGGTATTCCTGGACGGTGAGCACACAAGTTTACCCAGGTTCAAATCCACCGGCTTTGGACGGACCCTACTCCTGCTAGCAATCCAGTAATACGGCAGAGCCGGAATATGGGTTACAAGGGTTTCGCCTGTGCGAGTTGAGGGTCTAAAGTATTGGTGTTCTGCCCTAAGGCTCTCCCTAGGACAGCTTATATAGATATCTGGCCTAGGGTTTACAGGAGAGATCTATCCGGCTACGTCTAAGAGTCGGTTACAGAGTACATCTTGAACTACAAGTAACATTATGGGCCTAAGTTGGTAAGTCTTCTGGGCCTTCCCGTAGCCGGATTGGACTCTGTCTTTCTCCCTGACTGGGTTGCCTGTGAAGAAAAGCTCTAACCCGAAGTGAGCCACCCTGGTTAGTGAGGAACTGTGAGGATACCCGGAAAGTATATCCCCAACAACAGCCCCCGGAGGCCTCCAAGATCCAAAGTCGGATTTATCATCGTCTAGCTTGATCTTCGGCTTGCAGAATCTTGAAGGGTTCCTGAAAATTCAGAACAAAAAATACGATCCGGGTCTTAAAAGTAAGTCGGACCTATCAACAGGTTACTAAAATTCTTCAGCTCGATTTCAAACTAAGGCGGAACTTGGTCTCTAACGCCACCTGACACAAGCATGGTCAAGTCACGTCATATGACAGGCGTGCCGTTAGCATGACCGTTGGTGGGTCCGCGGTCCGCGGAACCGAGGCGCCGTTTCAATGCGTGCATGGAGATCGAGGTGACGCAATAATCACGCGGGCCCTTCCCAGTTCTTTCCACGATGCGTGGCGGTTACACTGTAGCGTTTGCACGAATCTTGGTGCAGGTAGGTGGATATAAGGGGTTCGGATTTCTTCTTCTCCTTTCCACCAGTCCTTTGTTGTTTCCTTTCCTCCCAATCTTCCTGCACGCACAGAGCCTCCTCGTCCTCCCCCCACAGAACTCCCAGCATCGCCCCTTTAAGGCCATCTTCTCACCGGACAAATGGCTTCATCATCTTCTTCCTCCGGTTTGGCGGCGGCGAAGGCGGAAGAAGCAGTAGAGAAAGAGAGCTACCGGGGAATCTGGATCCCCTGCGCCCTTGACGAAGCAGGCCTCAAGAACATGGAGAAGAAGGGGCTTCTCGCCGTCGGCGACTAGCGGAGCGGCTCTGGTGAAACCGTCCCCAACCCACACGAAGGCGAGCGGGTCAACTTCGGCACCCATATTGACCGAGGTCTATCTTTTCCTCCCTCGGAGTTCTTCTCCGATGTGATAGATCATTATGGAGTTCAACTCCACAATCTTCCTCCCAACTCACTTTTAGAAATGAGTGTGTATGCTGCACTTTGCGAGGGCTTTCTCGGCATTAGGCCGAGTTTGCTTCTCTTCCGGTATTATTTCCATGTCTGGAGGAATTCCATCACTGCCGGTGTTCCTTATATCACCGGCACTATTAGCTTTTCTCTTAGACGTGACCGGGCATATCCCAAAATTTCAGCCAGTGACTCGGTCAAACAATGGCCAACCACATTTTCAATCATAGGGATATTCCGGCTCCCGGCAAAGCTACTGCTTTGCCGGCTTTTGTCGACGGAGCCGCCACGGCCCAGCCTTCCTGGGACGAGGCTGCTCCGGCTCTCACCGATGATCTGATACTCGCTAAGAGGCGGATCAAATATTTGATTAAGCACAATGGTCTGAAGGGATCCGACTTGGTCCAGTGCTGGGTCTCACGTCGAATACAGCCACTTCAGTACCACGGAACCCGACTGATGCACTCCATCACGTCGTCTCCAACCAACTCCCTCCACATTAGCTCCAAAGCCTACACCACTCAAGGCTACATAAGCCAAATCAAGTGGCTGATCAAGGAGCGGATCGAAAGGAGGATTCTGGAGGTTTCTCTGGACATGCACACGGCGGAAAACCCCATGGTGCCGGTAAGCTTCCATCATCACATCTTTTATGTGTTTCTATCTTCGAGTTAAACTTCAATAATGATATGTTTTCTTCTTTTCAGCTTGCTGATATCCTCGAGTCGGAAGTTGCTCCGCTCGAAGGATATCCTCCGGAGTTCTCTCAGGAGGTAGAAGTAGTCCCACTGCCGGATCTTGCGCTCAAGAAGCGCAAAGCTCCGACAGTGGCGGTTGGCACAAAGGAGGTGCCTGTCGTGAAGAGGTAACTTTCAGTCACAACTTTTCCGCCTTTGTACTTTACTCAAACTTCTTTCCGAGATGTAACGTTTCTGACTTCTTACCTTCTCAGAGAAAAATCGATCATCAAGGGCAAGGGGAAAGGGATTTCTTCGAAGCCCTTGTGTTAGACGAAGCTTACCATAGCTTCCCCTATCGTGGCTCCTCCGACTCCAGCCCCTCAACCTTCTGCAACTCCAGCGATCACTCCTTCTCCCGTGGTTGCAGAAGATCCGGCTCCTCAAACGGAGCCTGCAATCCTTGGGTCACAAACTGACGTCATCGTGGGTGCGTTAGATCAAGATAAGGGTGAACCCTCTTCGGGTAATGATCCCTCGGCTGAAATCTTCGCCGAAAACCTCCTCAGCAATCCGGGACTTGCCAAGTTTGGCCTGTCCTGGATATCTGTAGAGGAGATCCAGCGGCTAGCCAGGCAAGTCCTGGATAAAAGCCATTTATCCCCCGAGGAGGAAGCGTAAGAAGTAGAGGACGTCAAGTTCTCTGACCTTCTAGCTCAAGTTCGCCTTCGAGACGAGAGGATTTCGACTGGCGAGCTTCCAACAGCCCCCGTGATCCCTCTTACTCTTGCCGAGAAGGTGGCCGCTGAAGTGAACGCGGGTTTAGACAAACTCACCCGCGAGCAATATGTAAGTCGGAATTCCAACTCTTGTTTTTTCCATTATGTTATATCATATCCTCTAGCCCCCAAGTATGAAGTAGGATGTTGAATCCGAGTTTATGCTTCATTAGGATGCCAAAGAACGAACTAGTGTAGCCCCCAAGGCTCGTGCTGATATTTAGCAAAAATATTAGCCCGAGTCTTAACTAGCTTTTTGACTTTGGGTATTCTGACTTATAGAAAGTATGTTCCTATAACCAGGAATTATTGAAAAATGTCTACAATAAGCAGAGAGAGATCAAAGCTCTCCGGCTTAAAAATGATGAGCTTAAAGTTGCCAAGGATGAGGCCGAAGGTAAACATTCCGAGACTCAACCCTTGTCTTTGTTATTTTCAATGTCGAATTTTTCTGAATTGTTGTTCTTTTTTGACTTACAGCGTTGGTGAAACAATCCGTCGCCATGATTGAAGAGGGCCAGAACCTCAAGACCCTGGTGGTGGAGAACAAGGGACTTCGCCAAGAGCTGGATAAGCTTAAGGCGGATCATGAAAGGAGCATAGCTCAAGTCCTTGAATCCTCCTCCATGGCCACTAATGAGCATGATCGCAAGATCGCTGCTCAGGATAAAATAATCCCGGATCTCAAAAATGAGCTTGGCAGAGAGAAGGACATGTCCCAGGCACTCCGGGCTGAACTCTAGAGTCTCCGGGAGGAGAAAACCAAGATTGACAACCTCATTTTTGGTACGTTCCACCTCTCTGACTTATCTTTTTCTTCGACTTCTATCAATGTCGGTTTTTTCTTAACTTTATTTTGATATATAGGTCCTCTGAACTTGACGGATTCTTCCTCGTCCGAGCCCCGCACCCACCGGCTTACCCAAGTCGGTGATCTTCTTCATGACTACCGCCAATCCCTTGAGGACATTGGCGAGTCTCTCAGGATTCCG
Organism: Avena insularis; assembly: GCA_023614405.1. Taxonomy (NCBI): domain Eukaryota; kingdom Viridiplantae; phylum Streptophyta; class Magnoliopsida; order Poales; family Poaceae; genus Avena; species Avena insularis. The sequence continues at coordinate 126,473,598 of CM042686.1, read as the reverse complement.
GACATGCCAAGCATGTCAGATTTTTAGGTGCGGGACAAGGCCAAGGATATGCCGCAGCTCGTTCGGGAGTGGAACATGTCCTACGCACGGACTACTGCGCAGAACGCTCTCACCATGGTCATGAGCCACCATGGAAACATGGAGATATGGCAAGTGACCAGAGGGTACTGCAAGGTAGACGAAGACGGCCAGGAGCAGGACCTTCAAGCCATCATGCACTCCTGCGCCGGATACAGGTGCCACATAGCTGATCTAACCAGGTACGAGGTCCCCTTCTTCACCCCCGTGGATACTCCGCCTCCTCCTGCAGAAGAAACGAAGAAGTTTCCGACGATGAACGCACCAACTCGGATGCGGACATCTCGGAAAGATACTAATGCGGAGTAACCAGCGAGCTGGCAGCTCCTTCATCTCCTCATGCATCATAGACCAGAAATTTATGTATTATTCTAGAAAAAACCTGATGCGTTTGTAAATATTAAGTACTATTTATCTTCCTATTGCTAAGCTTTTGATCTATTCAGCACTTTTCACTTTTGAAATTTTTGCGTGCCTGAAATGTTTACACAAGCACTTATTGTCGCCGGATTGATGACAAGTACGCCATGAGGGGGTCCTCGAGGCGTGCGGAAGAGAGGGGTTTGAGACGTACGGTGTTCCGGGACGGTGAGCACACAAGTTTACCCAGGTTCGAATCCGCGGGCTTTGGACGGATCCTACTCCTGCTAGCAATCTAGTAATACGGCAGAGCCGGAATATGGGTTACAAGGGTTTCGCCTGTGCGAGTTGAGGGTCTAAAGTATTGGGTGCCCTAAGGGCTCTCTCTAGGACGGCTTATATAGATATCCGGCCTAGGGTTTACAGGAGAGATCTATCCAGCTACGACTAAGAGTCGGTTATAGAGTACATCTTGAACTACAAGTAACATTATGGGCCTAAGTCGGTAAGTCTTCTAGGCCTTCCCGTAGCCGGATTGGACTCCGTCTCTTCTCCCTGACTAGGCCGCCCGTGAAGCAAATCTCTAACCCGAAGTGGGCCACCCTGGTCAGTGAGGAACTGTGAGGATACCTGGAAAGTATATCCCCAACAGCAACCCCCCGGAGGCCTCCAAGTTTGCTATGGTAAGCTTTGTAGTGACTACCGCTGTTTCCGCGTTGGGTTTTTCTTCCGAGGTGTTTTTGCGCTTCTGAGCTTGTTGCTTTGGTTGTTTTGCCGACTGAGGCACAACTAGGGCATTGAGTAGTCCTTCTGCATCATCGTTAGCATCTGCATACTTGCTCGCTATTTCTATCATCTCTCCCAAATCGGTAACCTTGTCACACTTCAAGCGATGGCGTAGCAAACCAATAGGGAGACCTGCGATGAAAGCTTCAATCGTAGTTTGATCATTTACTCCTTCACAGGAGTTCTTGGTGTCGATCCATCGTCTGAGGTAATCCCGGCAAGTTTCTCCGGCTTTCTAGGTGCAACACTGTAGGTCTCTGATGCCTACGCACTTCTATTCTTGTAGACAGTTGTTGGGCCTCCAAGTGCAGAGGTTTGTAGAACAGTAGCAAGTTTTCCCTTAAGTGGATCACCCAAGGTTTACCGAACTCAGGGAGGAAGTGGTCAAAGGTATTCCCTCTCAAGCAACCCTGCAATCAAGATACAAGAAGTCTCTTGTGTCCCCAACACACCCAATACACTTGTCAGGTGTATAGGTGCACTAGTTCGGCGAAGAGATAGTGAAATACAAGTGGTATGGATATAAGACAACGGTGATAGAAAATAGCTTGATGGCATGAAAAGACTAAAGGCAGACTGAAATAAAGATGGAAGCAAGCAAACATGCAATAGATCTAATGCAAACGGTGTTTCAGTGCTTAGAAACATGGCCTAGGGATCATACTTTCACTAGTTAACACTCTCATATAAATATATCATCTTCATGATACTACTCTTAACTACTCTCTGGTTGAACACTCTAATCGATGGTAGGGCTATAACAACACTCCTCAAAGTAAGGCTTTCCCATCTAGAAAACCCCACACTGTCACCTTGAGTACTAGATGAGTCCAACAAACACCACAATTTCATAAAGACATCCAACTCCAAATATAACTCATAACAAGTATTTGTAATCTCTAGCCTAAGTGCCACCATGGTGAGCACGCTGTCACTTTCACACACATGGGGAGAGCAGAGATTCATTAAAGCACTTGAGTAGCAAGGTAGATCTATAGATCACAAGCTCATGATCACAATATGATCATGCATAGAGAGAGAGATGAACACATAGCTACCGGTAGAACCCTTAGCCTCGAGAGAGAACTACTCCCTCTTCATCATGGGAATCAGCAATGGTGATGGAGATGGCGGTGGAGATCGATGGAGATGGCTCCGAGGGCACTTCCCCGTCCCGGCAGGGTGATGGAATAGAGACTTTCTGTCCCTCGAATCTCCCCTTCGGTGGCGGCGGTGCTGCGGAACTTTTCGTGGCTGGAGGCAGGACTCTTTAGGTTTTTGGTATCTGGAGGCTCTTATAGGCGAAGGAGGCAAGGTCGGTGGAGTGCCAGGGGGCCCACACCACCTGGTGGCACGGTCAGGGCTAGCCCGCTCCACCATATTGTGTGGCCAGGCCCTGGCCCTCCTCCGTCTCTGCTTCTGGATCCGTGAGTCTTCCGGTAAAATAGGAACTTTGGCTTTTGTCCCGTCCAATTCCGAGAATATTGATTTTCTGACTTTCCTGGAACCAAAAATAGCAGAAAACAGGCAACTGGCACTGTGGCTCTTGTTAATAGGTTAGTCTAAGAAATCATATGAAAAGTACTCCAAAGTTGGAACAAAACACAAGAAATTGGATAAAACCAAGCATGGAACATCAAAAATTATAGATACATTTGCAATGTATCAACATCCCCAAGCTTAGCTCCTGCTCGTCCTCGAGTAGGTAAGTGATAAAAAGAAAGAATAATTTTTGAGGTGACATGCACCATTAAAAACTTGATCAAAAGTATTTGCAAAACTCAAAGCTGGGATCAAAGTACCTCAATCATAACATGAAAGACAAAGTTCTAGCAATAAGCAAAGAAACTAAGATGCAACATGAAAAGGCACAAACAAAAGATTCATGAATAACATGCTTTGCAAGACGTTTGTTTGTTTCACATAAAGAAAACATAGCATAATAGTATTCAGCTTGCCCCTCAATAGAGTAGCAAATATAAATGCATAGGACACCTTCAAAGTTCATAAGAGTGACTAGATACAATAGTTTCAAACAAGCAATAACAAGTTATGCATCAATCAACTAGTCTTGGGACAATGCACATAGAACTAAGCATGGCCACTATGCTCTCAAAGTAGTGCATAAAGATAGAAGGTGGAGACTCAATATAATGATGGAAGAAAGGCCTTTTGTAAAAGGAAGTAGGGATTCAAGTCTCATAAAGAGCTTCCAAAAATTATGGTACTTATAGCTTTCAGCTCTCATTGCCCCTATCATAGGCATCTTGAAGGTGATTAAGGTTAAAGTGACAAAACTAATAGGATATGCTTGACAAGTTATAAACCGAAATCTCATGCCCCTTACTTACAAAGACCGATCCTCATGCTACTCAACTTCAGTCACGAGTAAACTCTTGTCATTGTAAGTATATGTGTATCATTAAGAACTGCCAACGGGGTACCCCTTGCACATGATACGGGAGCTTTCCCATAACCAAAATGACAAGGCAAGCAGACGATGAGCATCTCAGCGATCTTTTTATTTGCTATTTGCATAGGTTTTTATTGAGGATGCTTCATAGAGTGCTCACTATGGTGATGCTGCAAGTTTCCACCATGATTAGGCATGGCTTAGGCTAGCGGCCCAGTGCTTTCTAACACACATAATGAACTCCATGATCATACAAGTTCCACATTTATTTCACAATCACGGATCCGTAAGCAAAAGAACATATTATCAACGGGGTACAAAGTACAAGTGCAATGTTGAAAGCGTTCCCCATGAAACATGGTTCTGCTAATTTCAACTTATAAAGCGCAAGCATATACGTAGCAAAGAAGGAACCAATGGTTCAAGTTTATTAGAGGCAAAAAAGTAAAGTGTGCCATCAAGTTCGTGAGAGCTTTAATCACTAGTTTTCTCATAACAAGTGAAAGGTAGACAAAAGCATGAATATACTTGGAATAGCATAAGCTAGTAGGTAGGTATGGTGGACTCTTTGGAATAACTTGGTTTAGGGAGTTGGATGCATGAGTGGAACTCATACTTTGTTGTGGAGGCTAGCAAAAGACTAGGAGCGACAAACTAAGAGAGCAATAATGGCCATAATCATGCAGAGCAACAAAACATCATTGATCAAAGCAAAAAGTGATACTACAAGTTGAAAACTAAAGGATCATAAAGGCTATGGTGACTTGGGATAGTCATAACATGGCGTGAGCATGCGCCAAGTCAACCCAAATAAAGCATCAAAGGAGAATACCATAATACTATGCTTTAATATGCTAAAACAACGCATGATTCATCCAAGGCACATTAAGCAATCTCAATTGTTTATAACAAGTCATTATACAGCAAAGAATACTAAGCATAAAGCCAAAACAATATCAAGCATGGCATGACAAAGCATAGGCCACAGTCAAAAACGAGCTCTTTTTACCACATAAGTATGAACTTTCCTACTCTTTTCCAAACCAAACCAAACTATTCTCAAACCAAAGTGTGAGAGAGGGGGTCCAACCAACTTATTCAGAAAACTAAACAAACCAAGCAAACTAAAAACCAAAATGAAAACAAAAAAGAAGACGCTCCAAGAGAAACATAACTGTGCACGAAACAATAAAAATGAAGCGTTTGGAAGAAACCTAGAATTTTTATTGATGAAGAAGGGGTGCCTTGGGCATCCCCAAGATTTGACGCTTGTACTTCTTAGATATTTCTTGGGGTGACACGTGTGGCATCCCCAATCTTGAGATTTAGTCCATCCTTCATCCCATTACTCATTCCTTCCATACACCTGAAAATTTTCCTTCATACAAAACTTCACACAATCTCATTAGCAACATTAGTGCACTTAAGATAAATAAGTCCCTAGGTTCAGTTCTAACACCAAATAAACTTCCATTAGAACACTAGCTACTGTAGCACTTCCCTCAAAAATCTCAATTCCCCAAAGGAACTCAAGAAGGAACTAACAAGAAGCAAATGCAGAAAATGGCACAAATCTGTCAAAACAGACCAGCAGATAAAGACGAATTTTTTCGAAGACCTTCTGTTGCTCAAATCAAAAAGTGTTGAACTAACTAAAGTTAGATAACAACCTGGGACATAAGCACAAAAAATTACAGCTCACTCCGACGTACAGAGCTCTCTCAGGAATTTTTACAGTGAAGCACAGATATCTGTTTCGGGACAGCAACTTTCCTAATCATTACTTCTCTCTCATTAGAGGTTACTCTTGGCACAAAAAGCAAATAAAAAGGATAAGGAGAGGTTATTACAGAGGTAATAACTTCCAAGACTCAACTAAAACTCTTGGGTTATCTCCCAACAAGTACTTTTCTTTAACGCCTTTAAGTCAGGCATGATAGTTTGAGAAGATGCTCACATAAGAAATATGGATTGAAGTAAAAGAGAGCATCAAGAAGCAAATTCAAAGCACATTTAAGTCTAACCCACTTCCTATGCATAGGAATCTTGTAAAGAAACAAGTCATTAAAGCACAAAGCAATAAGCATAGGAAAGCAAAACAAGTGCAACTTCAAGACTTTCAACATAAAGAGGGGAAACTTAATATTATTGAGATGCATAAAACCATGTTTCCCTCTCTCATAATAACTTTCAGTAGCATCATGAATAAAATTAGCAATATAACTATCACATAAAACATTCTTATCATGAGCCACATGCATAAAAGAATTATTACTCTCCCTATAAGCATAGTCATTCTTATTAATTGTAGTGGGAGCAAATTCAACAAAATAGCTATCATTATTATTTTCATCACCATAATCATCAAATATAGGAGGCACGTCATTAATTTTCTCCTCAATAGTAGGTGGACTGAAAATATCACACTCATCATTGTAATCATCATATATTGGAGGTTTTGTATCATCATAAGCAATAGAATAGCTATCTTCTAAAGCTGGGGAACTAAAAAGATCTTTTTCATAAAAACTAGCTTCCCCAAGCTTAGACTTTTCCATAGCATTAGCAATAATGGTGTCCAAAGAATTCATACTAACAACATTGCTATTAGCATGCAAATAAAGTTCCATAGGTTTTTTAATTTTCTCTTCAAACACTTCATGTCCTAACTCAAGATAAATACTATAAAGTTCTCTAATTTTTTTGTTGTTTTCCATTAAGCCTAACTAGTGAAAACAAGAAATAAAAAGACAAAATTACAGAATCTAAAGGAAATAACTTCGAGCACTCACACTGGAGGACGTGAGTACCTTTTACCTTACCTCCCCGGCAACGGCGCCAGAAAATAGCTTGATGTCTACGCACTTCTATTCTTGTAGACAGTTGTTGGGCCTCCAAGTGCAGAGGTTTGTAGAACAGTAGCAAGTTTTCCCTTAAGTGGATCACCCAAGATTTATCGAACTCAGGGAGGAAGTGGTCAAAGGTATTCCCTCTCAAGCAACCCTGCAATCAAGATACAAGAAGTCTCTTGTGTCCCCAACACACCCAATACACTTGTCAGGTGTATAGGTGCACTAGTTCGGCGAAGAGATAGTGAAATACAAGTGGTATGGATATAAGACAACGGTGATAGAAAATAGCTTGATGGCGTGAAAAGACTAAAGGCAGACTGAAATAAAGATGGAAGCAAGCAAACATGCAATAGATCTAATAGCAAACGGTGTTTCAGTGCTTAGAAACAAGGCCTAGGATCATACTTTCACTAGTGAACACTCTCATATAAATATATCATCTTCATGATACTACTCTTAACTACTCTCCGGTTGAACACTCTAATCGATGATAGGGCTATAACAGCACTCCTCAAAGTAAGCCTTTCCCATCTAGAAAACCCCACACTATCACCTTGAGTACTAGATGAGTCCAACAAACACCACAATTTCATAAAGACATCCAACTCCAAATATAACTCATAACAAGTATTTGTAATCTCTAGCCTAAGTGCCACCATGGTGAGCACGCTGTCACTTTCACACACATGGGGAGAGCAGAGTTCATTAAAGCACTTGAGTAGCAAGGTAGATCTATAGATTACAAGCTCATGATCATAATATGATCATGCATAGAGAGAGAGATGAACACATAGCTACCGGTAGAACCCTTAGCCTCGAGAGATAACTACTCCCTCTTCATCATGGGAATCAGCAATGGTGATGGAGATGGCGGTGGAGATCGATGGAGATGGCTCCGAGGGCACTTCCCCGTCCCAGTAGGGTGCCGGAACAGAGACTTTCTGTCCCCCGAATCTCCCCTTCGGTGGCGGCGGCGCTGCGGAACTTCTCGTGGCTGGAGGTAGGACTCTTTAGGGTTTTGGTATCGGGAGGCTCTGATAGGCGAAGGAGGCAAGGTCGGTGGAGTGCCAGGGGACCCACACCACCTGGTGGCGCAGCCAGGGCTAGCCCGCGCCACCATATGGTGTGGCCAGGCCCTGGCCCTCCTCCGTCTCTGCTTCTGGCTCCGTGAGTCTTCCGGTAAAATACGAACTTTGGCTTTTGTCCCGTCCAATTCTGAGAATATTGATTTTCTGACTTTCCTGGAACCAAAAACAGCGTAAAACAGTAACCGCAATCGTGGCTCTTGTTAATAGGTTAGTCCAAGAAATCATATGAAAAGTACTCCAAAGTTGGAACAAAACACAAGAAAGTGGATAAAACCAAGCATGGAACATCAAAAATTATATATACATTTGCAATGTATTAGTTTCCAACCGTACAGGGCCTCCGATATGTGCCCTCGAAATTCCGAAAGAACACGCTTTGTAAATCATACCAGTTATGGATGGTGTTTGCCGGAAGTTCATTGAGCCATGATCGTGCCGTCTTCCGCAACATAAGTGGGAGATATCGGGTCGCGACCAGGTTGTTTCCGCCTTTGGCGATGCAGCAAGCTTGGAAGAAATCCTGTAACCAGGTGTCTAGCCGAGCAATGCCGTCGTAGGCTTGGATATGTCTTGAGATAGCAAATCCTTCCGGAAATTTTGTAGCTCTGATGCGTGGACCGAAGCACTTTGGGCCCATGTACACGTCATCGTTTTCATAGCGCCGAGCCTCTATGTTGGAGTTGATCCAGTGCCTTGCGTCGTTGGGGATAGAGATCGTCTCGAATGTCGGCTGTGGCTGCGGTGCCGTGGAGCCGGACTTCGGCTTCTGCCACCACCTCCTCCGCCATGTCGTCCTCCTTGCCCTTCATGGGAGCCGTTGTGATGACTATGTGGTGGAGAGGGTGGAGCAGCTTGACTACGACGAGCCCCCTGCCGGCTTGTACCGGCATGGTTTCCGTCATTTCTTCGTCCGTTGTTCCCACCATGGTGAGGCTCAGCCGAACGGTTCTCATGTCTAGGAGGTGGCATTCTCTAACGATCCTCCTCCCGACGTTTCTCTTTATCTTCTCCCCTTCGATCCTTAGATTCTCGTCTGGGAGGGTTCGTCGGATTCAGGGCAGCGATGGCGTCTTTCTCGGCCGCTCGGGCGACGTTGCTCCAGTTACGTGAAGTTTTGTGATGCTGTCCTGAAGATCCGGTTCTTGAATAATTGTCTTCCCTACGTTCGGGGTCATGATACTGTGCCCGGACATAGTGGGATCTTACGCCAGCCCATGCCGGATCTGTGCGACATTGGTTAGCATCTGAGACTAGTTTTTGACTTCCGGACAGGGCGACCTTTTGCTGCTCCAGTCCCTTATTAAGTAGCTTGATACCCAAACGGATCTCCTCTGGCCCTGGATTAGCCGATAGAATTTCTCGGGCTGTCACGGTATTTTGTACTGGCGTTGGGTATACCCAATCTCCGTTGCTATATTTCCGTGGCTTCCCCATCTCATCTCCAAAAAGGATGGCACGGGTACGTGGGAATTGGTTGTCATCTATGTGACGCTTCCGTGTCTTCTGATGCAGACGAGACATGTACTCCTTGTTCGACATGCGTTTCTTCTCCACCTCGATGTTTTTGGCTTCATCGAGGAGTTGTTGACGACGCGCTTCTAGAGCTTGCGCCCTTTCATCCAGCTCATCTGCAGTAAGTTCTACAGCTGTAGGGATAGGTGTGGTTAATGCGGCATCGATGAGTTTACGCGCACCTTCAGTGATCACGTGTCCATCCACCGATGCTTCTTTTTTCAGCTCGTCTGGGATAAGTGCTCCATCCGAGTCTTCTTCGTATTCCTCAGCAATCACCTCCTCTGTCAGAGGGTCTTTTGCCAGGGTCTTGTTTTTCTTGTTCTTCTTCTTTGCCTTCTTGGCAGCGCCGATAGCAAAGACGTCTTTGGGTCCGTTTCCCGGAGTCAAGCTCTGATCGGTACTTTTGGACATGTGGACCTCGGGATTATCTCCGACGTCCATGTCATCTTGCGTTTTGGGAGAGTGTTCCCCGGATCCTTCATCCATGGCTTCTCCTTCTTCTGCAGCTTTGGAGTTGTACTCCTCTTCATACTCCGTGGAGAACTTTCGAAAATCTGCTGACGTCATCGACTCATCTGAGGATGCGGGTACGTCGGCGTTTGTTCCAATTGCCTCCAGCACCGAGTCGGTGTTTTCTCTAGCATCGGTAGAGCCGGATCCGGATCCCACGTATCCTACAAAGTGCGACGCGTGCTTCCTGAGGTACCTGCGGCTTTCACGATCAGCTATATCGAAACTTTTGATGGTTTCGAGGATTGCATCTGCGTTTTCGCCTTGCGGTATCATACGTCATAGTGTGTACCTTAGGAAAGGATTGTCTGTTCCGGCATCATCAGAGCCGGAATCAGTCTTGTTTGATATGCTCCTCCTGGATTTCGACTTCCACGGGTGGGTCGATCTGGGATTCGGCTCCTCTGGGGAGATCCACTCCAGATTCGATGTTGACCGCTAGGTCCTCTTCAGGTTCGGGTTTCTCCACTATCTCTGCAACTGGTGCGGGCTAGGTGAGATTAGGGTTTTCTGAGATCCGGAATGCTGCCGCCTCCGCGGACAAAGGGGACCCAGAAAATTTTTCTGCCTCTATCATCACCGCTGGGGTGGGTTGGGCAGGTTCAGCGAAACCGATGTAAACATCGATCTCGCCAAAAGACCTGATTGTGTAGGCAGTCACAGCCTCCTTTGCCGGAATCGAAGTCTTGTCGAGAACGATGAGAGGGACATCGCTAGCATAGAGGATGCGACCGACGGCGATAGTCTCGCCGATTCCGATTCTTGCAGATTCTGCTCGGAACGCAGATCCGAAGCTCACTTGCCCCACGGTGGGCGCCAACTATCGTCGGAATGATGACAAGTACGCCATGAGGGGGTCCTCGAGGCGTGCGGAAGAGAGGGGTGTGAGACGTACGATGTTCCGGGATAGTGAGCACACAAGTTTACCCAGGTTCGTATCCGCCGGCTTTGGATGGATCCTACTCCTGCTAGCAATCTAGTAATACGGCAGAGCCGGAATATGGGTTACAAGGGTTTCTCCTGTGCGAGTTGAGGGTCTAAAGTATTGGGTGCCCTAAAGGCTCTCCCTAGGATGGCTTATATAGATATCCGGCCTAGGGTTTACAGGAGAGATCTATCTGGCTACGACTAAGAGTCGGTTACAGAGTACATCTTGAACTAAAAGTAACATTATGGGCCTAAGTCGGTAAGTCTTCTGGGCCTTCCCGTAGCCAGATTGGACTCCGTCTCTTCTCCCTGACTGGGCCGCCCGTGAAGCAAAGCTCTAACCCGAAGTGGGCCACCCTGGTCAGTGAGGAACTGTGAGGATACCCGGAAAGTATATCCCCAACACTTATAGTTTTTTCGTCTCTACTTATCGTTTATCTGGCTTTCCGCCTCGTCCTTTTCGTGAGCCGGCTAAACCTTCTGCCGGAAACTTTGCCGAGCAACAGAGCTCAATTGTTAAACCAGTTTAAACTCAGAAACAAAGCCGGCTTCCAGTACCAACAATTCACTACTCGGAAAATGCCCGCATCTAGCAATCAGACAAATAACCAAAGTTAAGACTAGAAATTTTAGTGTTTATACCTGAAGGTAGTAGTTTTAGAATCGGAAATCTAGACCAGAATGAACATGAGCATAAAGTACTTTCAAGCATTCTGGGATTTTCGACTATGACATGATCATTAGGAAATAAGATGGTAAAAACTTCTCAGAAAAACTTTGAGGAAACCAAAACTTTTATTTCTCACGGAACATGTACATATGTATGATTACAAGAAGGATAAACTAAGAATAAAAGGGACGTATCTGAGCAATATTCCATGGTCTGTCTAACTCATCCGGATTTGTACTACCTCCAGCTCTCTTTCTCTTCTTAGTAGGAGGTCTTTCTTTGACTGGCCTCATGTCAGTTAAGTAGTACGATCCATTGTGCAATACTCGACTAACTAAAAAGGGCCCTTCCCATACTGGGGAAAGTTTGTGCTTTGTTTGTTGCACAAGCCGGAGAACCAAATCACCTTTATTGAAAGATCTAGTTCGGACTCTCTGGCTATGATACTTGCGTAACTTCTGCTGATAGGCTGTAGATCTCATTTCAGCAACGACGCGAACTTCTTCGACTAAGTCGAGATCATTTTGTCAAGAAATCTCGGCATCCTATTTGATATACGCCGCCACTCTAGGAGAAGTATGAATTAAATCACTAGGAAGAACTGCTTCTGCGCCATAGACCAAGAAGAAAGGTGTGTATCCTGTTGACCTGTTCGGAGTTGTTCGTAAACTCCAAATTATAGAGGGTAGTTCCTCTGCCCAAGCCCCCGCATCACGTCGTAGTGGTGCTTCAAGTCTTGGTTTCAGGCCTTGTAGAATTAAACCATTTGCTCTTTCGACTTGTCCGTTAGCCTGTGGATGTGCGATTGACGCAATGTCAAGCCAGATATTTTGCTCATCGCAGAATTCGGCCAGTTCTCCCATAGAAAAGTTACTCACGTTGTTCGTGATAATGCTATGCGGATAACCATACCGGATTATAAGATCCTCTACAAATCTTTTGGCTGTTGCTCCATCACAACTAGTGACAGGTTTAGCCTCGATCCATTTGGTGAATTTATCCACCATCACTAAGAGGTGAGTAAATCGACTTGGAGCTCGTTTAAAAGGTCTTACCATATCAAGCACCCAGACCGCAAAAGCCCATGTTATAGGTATTGTTCGCAGCTGATCAGCCGGAACATGAGCTTGCTTGGCGTACTTTTGGCAGCCTTTGCATGTCTTGACTAATCGTTTGGCATCTGCCTGAGCTGTAAGCCAAAAAAATCCATGTCGAAAAGCTTTTGCCACTAAAGATTTGGCTGCAGCGTGGTGACCACACTCGCCTTCGTGGATTTCCCTTAAGATTTCCACTCCTTCTTCCGGAGATACATAGCACTGAAAAACCCTAGAAACACTCTGTTTATGGAGCTCACCCTTAACAATAGTATAGGCTTTTGCTCGTCGGATAATCTGCTGGCTCAGCATCTCGTCTTCGGGTAATTTGCCATCTACCAAATAATCGAGGTAGGGTTGAGTCCAGCTGGGGATTACAGCCAGAACTGCTATCAAAGGTGAGTCAGATTTGGTCGGGTATTCCTCATCTACTCCCTTTATCGAGGGGACTTTGAGGTGCTCTAAAAATGCGCCATCCGAGAACTCTTTCCGCGCAGAGCCTATTCGAGATAGTGCATATGCTTCCTCCTTTTCTGCTCGAGGGATGTGTTGAACTTCAAACCCTTCAAACGATTTAGATAGATCATCCACGACAGCTTTATATGCTGCCATGTGCTTATTTGCATTACAAATATCCGAGACTTGCTGAGCAACAAGATCCGAATCTGCATAACACATCAAACGTCGGATGCCAATATCCTTGGCAATCAGGATTCCATGCAGCAGTGCTTCATACTCGGCAATATTGTTTGTCACTGTGAAGTGGATCTGCAACACGTATAAAAGTTTATCTCCTTGGGGTGATTTGAGCACCACGCCAGCCCCCGAGCCCCCTCGAGCCTTAGAACCGTCGAAAAACAGGGTCCAATATTCCGACTCAGGGAGGATCATATTCTCCTTCGTCTCTGTCCAATCAGCAACAAAGTCAGCAAGGATCTAGGATTTGATTATTGTCCAAGGTTTGTACTCAATATCGAAAGATGAGAGCTCTATGCCCCATTTGGCGACGCGTCTTGTGGCGTCGCTGTTGTTGATTATATCTCTCATGGGAGCTTTGCTCACCACGGTAATTGGATGCTCCTGAAAATAGTGTCGTAACATACGAGATGCTACGAAAACACCGTAAGCCAACTTTTGATAGTGTGGATATCGCTGTTTTTATTCTGTCAGGACCTCGCTAACAAAGTAAGTCGGACGCTGCACCAGGTGTTCCTGATTTTCCTCTGGTCTCTCCACCACCATGATGATACTAACGACCTTATTTGTCGTAGCAATATAAAGCAACATCGGTTCTTGAGGTTCCGGTGCTGCAAGGATAGGAGCTGATGAGAGTACTTTCTTCAGGTCTTGTAGTGCAGCTTTAGCTTCGTCAGTCCAAAAAAAATCCTTGGTCTTTTTCAGGAGTTTGTATAATGGTGCGGCTCTTTCCCCAAGCTGGCTTACAAATCGACTGACCGCAGCAATGCAGTCAGTTAATCTTTGTATGTCCTTCAGGCGAGTTGGCCTGGAAATATTGAGTATAGCCTTGATTTTGTCTCGGTTCACCTCTATGCCTCTTTGAGACACGATGAAATCTAACAATTTTCCGGCTGGTATTCCATAGAAGCATTTCTTTAGGTTAAGCATGATGTTGTATTTTCGTAGATTGGCGAACATTTCCTCCAAGTTGGAAATGAGTGTTTCCTTCTTTTTGGACATCACCGTGATATCATCCACGTATGCATGTACATTGCGTCCGAGTTGGTCATGGTGGCAATGTTGTATCGTGCGCTGATACGTAGCTCCTGCGTTCTTCAGCCCAAAGGGCATCGTAACAAAACAGAAGGTTCTGAAGGGGGTTATGAATGAAGTTTTGATTTTGCCAGATTCCTTCATCCGGATTTGGTGATAACCGGAATATGCGTCGAGAAAATAGAGGAGTTCCAAGCCTGCCATAGAATCGATAACTTGATCAATTCTAGGCAGAGCGAATGGATCTTTTGGACAAGCCTTGTTCAAGGCAGTATAATCAACACACATCCTTAAATCAGTGATGTCCTTTTTAGGGACCATTACAGGATTGGCCGACCACTTTGTGTGGATGACCTCTTCTATGAATCCGGCTACCTCGAGCCGTGCTAGTTCCTTAGCTATTGCCTTACGCTTTTCGTCGCCGAAGCATCGTAATGACTGTTTGACGGGTTTAGCATTCGGGTTTACATTTAGAGAGTGCTCGGCAAGTTCCCTAGGTACTCCGGTCATGTCAGATGGCTGCCATGCGAAGATATCTTGATTTGCTTGGAGGAACTTGACGAGCGCGCTTTCCTATGCGCTATTTAGGCCTACGCCTATCTAGGTCACCTTGGAGGGGTCATCATCCTTCAACGGTGCTTTCTTCGTCTCTTCTGATGCCTTGGACTCCGGATTTGGCTTGGTCACCTCCTTCTTTGTTGCGGGCATCTCGGACGGATCTATGCTCTTCTTGATCTCCTGGTACTCCTGGGCGTGCAGCATGGCTTCAGCTAAGGTGGCATTTCCATCCTCGCATTCTCGCGCCTTCTTCGGGTCTCCCCTGATGGTGATCACGCCGTTGGGACCTGGAATTTTCATCATATTGTAAATGTAACATGGACGAGCCATAAAATCCTAGTAAGCCGGTCGTCCAAATATAGCGTGGTATGCGCTCTTGAACGGGACCACTTCGAAGGAAAGTGCCTCCGTCCGGTAATTCTTTGGAGTTCCAAAGGTAACATCCAAAGTGATCTCTCCCAGGGAATTAGCTTGTCTTCCTGGGACAACTCTGTGAAAAATCACAGAGCTATGGTTCAGCTGGGTCTCCGAGATCTTCATCCGACGTAGCGTTTCGACATAGAGAATATTGATGCTTCTACCACCATCCATGAGGGTCTTGGAGAAACCATAAGCGTCAATAAGTGGGTTAACAATTAAGGCGTATTTTCCTCGCCTGTGTAACTTAGGCGGATGATCATCGCGGTCAAACGTGATTGCCACTTCCGACCAGTCCAGATACTGGGGGACAGCCAGAACTGTTGCATTGAGCTCGTGTAGAACTACTTTCTTGACCTTTGCTGGTTGAGATCCGAGGAAGGTGACATAAGTGTCCTTGGTGGGAAAGTTTTCTTCCCTTCCGATTTGGAATTTGAAGCATCAGCTTCCTCCATGTCGGAATCTTCCTTGGTCTCTTTGTCTTTTGGGGATTTTTCTTTCCCTTCTTCCGCTTAGCTTTGTAGCCCGCAGTATCATCTCTTTTTATATCGTCGTTGAAACGACATTCAGCGTTGGTGTGGGAAGAGCCCCCATTGGCGTCTAAGTGATGCACACATGGGTTATTGGCAATGTCGGCCCAAGAGTAGGTTTTGCCTGGTTGTTCCTCTCCTCTACCTTAGACCCTTGATGTCCCACGGCCACGCCTGCGGCCTCCGCCACGTCCTCCTCGTCCTCCAGACCTAGAAACAGTAGTAACTACCGCTGTTTCCGCGTTTGGTTTTTCTTTCGAGGTATTTTTGCGCTTCTGAGATTGTTGCTTTGGTTGTTTTGCCGACTGAGGCACAGCCAGGGCGTTGAGTAATCCTTCTGCATCATCATCAGCATCTGCATACTTGCTCGCTGTTTCTATCATCTCTCCCAAATCAGTAACCTTGTCACACTTCAAGCGATGGCGCAGTAAACCAATAGGGAGACCTGTGATGAAAGCTTCAATCGCAGTTTGATCATTTACTCCTTCGTAGGAGTTCTTGGTGTCGATCCATCGTTCGAGGTAATCCCGGCAAGTTTCTCCGGCTTTCTGGGTGCAACGCTGTAGGTCTCAACCGTACAGGGCCTCCGATATGTGCCTTCAAAATTCCGAAAGAACACACTTTGCAAGTCATACCAGTTATGGATGGTGTTCGCCGGAAGTTCATTGAGCCATGATCGTGCCGTCTTCCGCAACATAAGTGGGAGATATCGGGTTGCGACCAGGCTATTTCCGCCTTTAGCTATGTAGTAAGCTTGGAAGAAATCCTGTAACCAGGTGTCTGGCCGAGCAATGCCGTCGTCGGCTTGGATATGTCTTGAGATAGCAAATCCTTCCGGGAATTTTGTAGCTCTGATGCATGGTCCGAAGCACTTTGGGCCCACATACACGTCATCGTTTTCATAGCGCCGCGCCTCTATATTAGAGTTGATTATGTGCCTTGCATCGTTCGGGGATAGAGATCGTCCCGAATGCCGGTTGTGGCTGCGGTGCCGTGGAGCCGGACTTCGGCTTATACCACCACCTCCTCCACCATGTCGTCCTCCTTGCCCTCCATGGGGGTCGTTGTGATGACTGTGTGGTGGAGAGGGCGGGGCAGCTGGATAGTTTCCGGCTGATCGCCGGCCTCCGTCCGGAGCGTCATTATTCCGGTTCCGGGGAGGATCTTGACTATGACGAGCCCCCTGCCGGCTTGTTCCAGCATGGTTTCCGTTGTTCCTTCGTCCGTCGTTCCCACCAAGGTGAGGCTTAGCCGAACGGCTTGTATACTTAGGAGGTGGCATTTTTTGACGATCCTCCTCCCGTCGTTTTTCTTTATCTTCTCCCCTTCGATCCTTAGATTCTTGTCGGGGAGGGTTCGTCGGATTCAGGGCAGCGATGGCATCTTTCTCGGCCGCTAGGGCAATGTTGCTCCAATTACGTGAAGCTTTGTAATGCTATCCTGACGATCCGGTTCTTGAATAATTGTCTTCCCTGCATTCGGGGTGATGGTATTGCGCCCGAACGTAATGGGATCTTACGCCAGCCCAGGCCGGATCTGTGCGACATTGGTCAGAATCCGAGACCAGTTTTTGACTTCCAGACAGGGCAACCTTTTGCTGTTCCAGTCCCTTGTTGAGTAGCTTGATACCCAAACGGATCTCCTCTGTTCCTGGATTAGCCGATCTCCGTTGCCACGGTATTTTGTACTGGTGTTGGGTATACCCAATCTCCGTTGCTATCCTTTTGTGGCTTCCCCATCTCATCTCCAAAAAGGACGGCACAGACACGTGGGAATTGGTTGTCATCTATGTGACGCTTCCGTGTCTTTTGATGTAGACGATACATACATTCCTTGTTTGACATGCGTTTCTTCTCCACCTCGATGTTTTTGGCTTCATCGAGGAGTTGTTGACGACGCGCTTCTAGGGCTTGCGCCCTTTCGTCCAGCTCATCTGCAGTAAGTTCTGCAGCTGTAGGGATAGGTGTGGTTAATGCGGCATCGATGAGTTTACGCACACCTTTAGTGATCACGTGTCCATCCACCGATGCTTCTTTTTTCGGCTCGTCTGGGATAAGTGCTCCATCCGAGTCTTCCTCGTATTCCTCGGCAATCACCTCCTCTGTCAGAGGGTCTTTTGTTGGGGTCTTGTTTTTCTTGTTCTTCTTCTTTGCCTTCTTGGCAGCGCCGGTAGCAAAGATGGCTTTGGGTCCGTTTCCCGGAGTCAAGCTCTGATCGGTACTTTCGGACATCTAGACCTTGGGATTATCTCCGACGTCCATGTGATCCTGCGTTTTGGGAGAGTGTTCCCCGGATCCTTCATCCATGGCTTCTCCTTCTTCTGCAGCTTTGGAGTTGTACTCCTCTTCATATTCTGCGGAGAACTTTCAGAAATCTGCTGACATCATCGACTCATCCAAGGATGCGGGTACGTCGGTGTTTGTTCCAATTGCCTCCAGCATAGAGTCGGTGTTCTCTCCAGCATCGGTAGAGCCGGATCCAGATCCCATGTATCCAACGAAGTGCCTCGCGTGCTTCCTGAGGTACCTGCGGTTTTCGCGATTAGCCATATCAAAACTTTTGATGGTTTCGAGTATTGCATCTGCGCTTTTGCCTTGTAGTATCATACGTCGTAGTGTGTACCTTAGGAAAGGCCTGTCTGTCCCGGCATCATCAGAGCCAGAATCAGTGCCATTGATATGCTCCTCCTGGATTTCGACATCCACGGGTGGGTCGATCTGGGATCCGGCTTCTCTAGGGAGATCCACTCCAGATTCGACTTGGTCCGCTAGGTCTTCTTCAGGCTCGGGTTTCTCCATTATCTCCACAACTGGTGCGGGATGGGTGGGATTAGGGTTTTCTGAGATCCGGAACTCTGCCGCCTCCGCGGACAAAGGGGACCCAGAAAATTCTTCTGCCTCTATCATCACCGCTGGGGTGGGTTGGGCAGGTTCATCAAAACCGATGTAAACATCGGTCTCACCAAAAGACATGATTGTGTAGGCAGTCACGGCCTCCCTTTCCGGAATCCAAGTCTCGTCGAGAACAATGAGAGGGACGTCGCTGGCGTAGAGGATGCGACCGACGGCGATAGTCTTGCCGATTTCGATTCTTGAAGATTCCGCTCAGAACGCAGATCCGAAGCTCACTTGCCCCACGATGGGCGCCAACTGTCGTGGGATTGAGGACAAGTACGCCATGAGGGGGTCCTCAAGGCGTGCGAAAGAGAGGGGTGTGAGACGTACGGTATTCCGGGACGGTGAGCACACAAGTTTATCCAGGTTCGAATCCGCCGGCTTTGGACGGACGCTACTCCTGCTAGCAATCCAGTAATACGGCAGAGCCGGAATATGGGTTACAATGGTTTCGCCTGTGCGAGTTGAGGGTCAAAAGTATTGGTGTTCTGCCCTAAGGCTCTCCCTAGGACGGCTTATATAGATATCCGTCCTAGGGTTTACAGGAGAGATCTATCCGGCTACGTCTAAGAGTCGGTTACAGAGTACATATTGAACTACAAGTAATATTATGGGCCTAAGTCGGTAAGTTTTCTGGGCCTTCCCGTAGCCGGATTGGAATCCGTCTTTCTCCCTGACTAGGCCGCCTGTGAAGCAAAGCTCTAACCCGAAGTGGGCCACCCTGGTTTTAGGAACTTTGAGGATACCCGGAAAGTATATCCCCAACAGTAGAGGCGACATGAGGAGGAGGAGGCGACGGGCGCTGTCGGCGTCGGGCTAGAGGAGGAGAGGCAGGAAGATTCTAGGTTAAATCCTGGGAGGTTATCCTCTCCCCTAGGAAGTATTGTAAAATATAAATAATACAAGGGCCAAAATGCAAATATATTTTTGACGATGACTAGTTGACTTCTGCACGAATCTCCAACACACGGACGACAGAGATGGTGTCGGGGCCCAACTTACACTAGTTAAATCCGCTCTCAGCTAGAGAACCTGGTGGGGTGTGATGCCGCATCCGTGAGGGGCAATGTCGTGAAATAATCGGCTAAAACTGTTTCTAGAGATTCCACCCTATGCCGTGTATTGTAGTTGTCTGAAGTTGCGGCGAAAGAAAACAATAGTACTATTTGCAGATAAAAAAGACGATAGTCGGTACAATTAGTGTGGAAGAATAAAGAAGTATAACAAAATTGAATCACTGCTTGTCAACTGTAGCTAGTTGGAGAAGTACCCAAGGGTAACTATCGTGTGAAAATTACGGATGCGAAAGTGCAAGGGAAAAATACTGCTAAATAATATAAAATAATCTAAAAGAAACACCTCCGCTTAAGAATATGAAATAACCCTAAAAGAAAATATTGCTGGCAAACTAAGGTTATAGAATTATACATCAGCGAGATGTTACCATGGATTAACTATGGATGAGAAATTATGGCCAGAAAGTTATTTCAGAAAAGTTACTTCGTATAATAAAAAATGAAACCAAAAAACATTGTCGTTGACATAGAATAACTACCACCGCAAAAATGAAGCCGAGAAATTGTGTCCGAAAATTAAGTAAAAAAAATACGACCGGAAAAGGTGTGCCAGAAAATTTAAACCGAATAATTAGAAAAGATGAAGGTCAAAGTATATTGGTTAGGTCAAAAAAAAGTTAGCCAAAAAATTGTGTTGCGTGGCACGCGATTGGGAGCAAAATTAGACGATGAATAATACACATGCGGATGCGGGTCGACGGATCGAACGACCGAAAAAGATGGGCCAGAAAATTTAAGCTAAACAGTTAAAAAAGATAAACGTAATAAAATATCGGTCAGGGCAAGAAAATTTTAGCCGAATTTTTTTGTTGTGTCTATGTGACGTGGCACACGTTTTGACAAAATTAGACTGTGAAGTGACACGTATTTGGACAAAATTAGACAAAGAATAATACACGATCAGACGTGGACCGCCGGATCGAAGATAAACGGCCGGATGAACAGCGTGCACTGGTCATGTGCGCGACACTGTTCCTATGAACAGTGCGCGGAGGCGCTGAGAGCTTGGCAAAGCCACGGGTTTTAATATATAGTAATATGATACACTTTCCCTGGGGGATCGAACTTGTCTCTAGCTCCGCACGTCACGCGTCCCACGGACCCACAACAGATAGCACGATCTCCTTCCTTCCTACGCCTCCTGCTACTTCATCTTATCTTTTTCCTCTTCAACTCCTCGCCGGGACTCAGATCGTGACCGCCGCCGCCGCGCCCTATCCGCCTGACCCACCCTGCGTCTGCCAGCCCCACACCTATCCTGCCCCGCCAGCCATGGGGGTTCCTTGACCTCGCCCGTGTCTGCAGGGAAGGGCTCGTCGCCTGCTCTACCTCGACTCACCGTCGACTCCACTGCAGGAGATTCAAGAGAGTGGACCAGAGGTCCTGCTAGTGCTACTAACGACGGCGGGGGTGCTACTTGCGCACCGTAGAGGTGTCGTACGCGCTGGCAGTGGCGCTGCTCAGGCACCTTGCATCTCCTTTCCTTCTCCTTCTACTTCACGGCCGATGGAGGTTGTCACTTCAGGGTTTGTCGAAGGCCAACACTGCTATGTGCGGCCTCGAGTTCTAATACATGTGGCTAGAGGTGCTGCTACATGCAATGTCGATTTTTGCTACATGCGGCCAGCGGTGGTGCTACTGCGACCGTGCGGCATTGCTACAAACGACCACTGGGTTTGCTACGTGCGGCGGGCCGCGGTGCTACTAACAACCACGGGTTTTGCTACACACGATGGTGCTGCAAGCAAAGTGGTTTTAATATAATAAATAGTTTTTCTATGATGGCAAAAAACATTTGCTACAAGGTCTCCGGTGCTTCAGGATCCTCCACTTGAAAATAGAAACTTCCGATGATGAGATTGGATCCGTTGTTGAAATCGGAAGGTACCGAAACTGGGGTGGGAGGACGTGGTTCCCGCTTTTGTTGGATTGTTGCTTGATGAAAAGGGGTCCGCCGAATCCATGACTCCAGCGTTTAGGTTTCCCACAAACAGCGCAAATGGACGAGAGGTAACTTCGGCAATGCCCATAGTTATGGACTTAGGGTTTTGCGGAAAAGAGAACGCTGAGAATTTCTCGGATGTCAGGCAAACAAGAAAGTCGAAATCGCCTGATTATTGACGAACAAACCTATTACAGATTGTCAGGGGTTTTTTCGGTACCTCCTCGTAGGCTTCTCCCTTCTTATATATAATAGGCGGGTCTAAAAGTCGTATACAGATAGGTTACATGTTGACGATTACAATACCAACACAATGCCGGTTTCTTACTTCTTTATCTAATACAACTAAGGTTCTATTGGATGCTTTCTTAGGCCTTCATCCAGAATCTCCATGGGCCGTGAGCCTTTATACAACTGAGATAACAAAACATAAGCACCCGAGTAATCATACCAATATTAGTAGCCCCCGATACTCTACCCGAATCATAGATTCTAGTTGAGTCTCAAACATTTTTTCAATTTTTTCCTGTTTTGAGAATTTCTGAATTATTTTTATTTTTCTAACTTTGTAGGGATTTGGTACAATAGGCCTGACGCATCAGACGAATCGGAAATCAGTTAATTGCTCCTAGAAAAAACACTGTAGACATACATCAAATTCAAGTCTCCGGGCCTAAACTTGGGATTTTAACTGGCGTAACTCAGTTCGAGTTGTTGAGGTCTTCTCAAATACTGAGTCCTAGTTCTATTTTATTGGGTACCCAACGCGTTCGTCGTGATTTTTTATCGTATCGTTGATATGGATATTTTTCTGACAGAGCGCATTCTTGTGCGATTACTAGGCCACACGGGACGAATCCCGGGATCTTACCTTCATCTTAGACACCATTCGGAGTTTTATCTCGTCGGGTGCGATCTGAGATTTTTGTATGATTTTTATCGACTGTCTTGTTTAGCTGCTAAAATTTCTGAAGTTTATTAGTTTTTGTTTCAACGATTTTATGGAATCTCCCGATGGGAGTAACCTTTTGAGGATACACTAAAGTAAAACTCATAGGTTTTTTGCTGATATATATGTTTGGGTCGAAATTGTTGTCACCTTATATGCACAATATAATTTCTATCGTGTGTGCGCCAGCGCTCCTGATAGGAGTAATCTCCGAGGCTATATTCGGATGCATGTATCTGGACATAGGCTCATAATTATTATTAGTTTCATCAGAATAATGCTCACGGAAAATAGAGAACCCCTGTTTTGTGGGTAAAAACTATAAATAAAGACTCAGAGTATGAAGTACTTATCTTTTATTTATATTCTAAAGCTGAAGATACATTATTTGGAGGATTACGCCTGGCCGTTGGCCTTAATATTCTGGCTAAGAAGCCAGGCTATAGGCCTTATTGTAACTGAAATTGCGAGAAACCATTAATTCTAAGCGTAAAAGCACTGCAGTTGTGCGACGTTCCACAGATTGGAGTATTTGACTCATGTCTTCTTGTCTTGAAGCCGATATGCTTCTCCGGGGATAACTTCTATAACAATGTAAGGTTGTTCCCAAGGCGACTCTAATTTTCGGTGACCATCTTGCTTGAGGCAAAGAACTAGGTCCCCTACAACGAAGGACCTAGGACGCAATCGTAGGTTGTGGTAGTTGCGCAAGTTATACTAATATATAGTGGCTCTTTGTAAGGCAATATCGCGGGCTTCATCAAGTGTATCAACATTGTCTTCAAGTGCTTCCTTTGATGCTTCTTCGTCATATTCAGCAACTCGTGGAGACTCGTGACATACTTCGACTAGAAGGACAGCTTCAGAACCGTGGACCCGAAAGAAGGGTGTTTCTTGTGTCAAATTATTTTGAGTAGTACGCAAACTCTATAAAACAGATGGTAACTCATCAACCCATGCTCCTTTTGCCCTATCGAATGGTGCTAGTAATATTTTTTTGAGGCCAACAGTTACGAGGCCATTGGCTTTTTCCACTTGCCCATTAGTTTGCGGGTGAGCTACTAAGGCGTAGCTTACTTTTATACCCATCTCCTCGAAGTATTCCTTTAACTCATTGGAAGTAAAATTAGTTCCATTATCAGTGATGATACTGTTTAGTACACCGAATCGGAACACTATGTATTTGATAAAATTCACAACTGAAGTTCCATCCTGGCTGGTGGCAGGCATTGCTTCAATCCATTTAGTGAATTTGTCAATGATGACCCACAAGTATAGGGGGTGTATCGCAGTATTTTCGAGAGAAGTGAAACCCAATTTATTGATTCGACACAAGGGGAGCCAAAGAATATTTATAAGCCTTAACAACTGAGTTGTCAATTCAGCTGCACCTGGAAACAATCTTGCTCACAGCAGTTTATCAGCAACAACAGTTTTGTAGTAGGAATATTAAAGTAACAGCAGTAGTAAAGCAAAGATAGTAGTAACCAAAGCAGTAAACAGTGGGATTCGAGTGCGGTAGGCATAGGGATGGATGGACGGGTGTTGCATGGACAAGACAATTCACATAGCAATAAGATCATAGGGCAATTGCAGATAAATAAGATAAAGCATCCAAGTACTAGATAATCCTAGGCATGTGTTCCATATATAGTCATACGTGCTCCCAATGAGAACTTGCACAACATCTTTTGTCCTGCCAGCCCGTTTGCAGCGGGGCCTCAAGAGAACTACTGGCAATTAAGGTGCTCCTTTTAATAGACCACCGGAGCAAAGCATTAATACTCCGTGAACACATGTGATCCTCACATCAAAGCCATTCCCTCCAGTTATCCCGATTTCTGACACTTCGGGGCCATTGGTTCCGGACAACAATATATGTATACAACTTGCAGATAAGACCATAAACAATACTATCATAATGAATCAATAACATGTGCAGATCTGAAATCATGGCACCCGGGCCCTAGTGACAAGCATTAAGCATAACAAGTTGCAAAAAGTCATAAAGCACTAATAGAAGATACTAGGCACCATGCCCTAACAATCTGATGCTGTTACATGAATGATCTCATCCAATCCCTACCATCCCCATAACCTACAGTGGGGGATTACTCACTTATAGACGGGGGAAACATGGATGGTCGATGGAGAAGCGATGGTGGTGATGATGGCGATGATCTCTTCCAATTCCCCATCCCGGCAGGGTGCCAGAACAGAGTTTCTGGTGCTATTTCGTGGAATCTGGTGGTGGCGGCGGAGCGGAACTCCTTCTGAAAAACGTCGACCCCCCCTGAGTTTTTAGGTCAGAAGGCAACTTATAGGCGAAGAGAGAGACCGAGGGGGAGTCTGGGGCGGCCAGACCACCCCCTGGCGTGGCCTGGGCTAGCCCGCGCGGCCAGGTGGTGTGGCCTGGGCCCAGCCCCCCTCCGTCTCGTATTCTGGCTTCGGGAGTCTTCTGGTGAAACAGGATTTTTGGCATATTTTCCGGGATTTTTCCAGATAGTTGATTTTTTGCACAAAAAGTAGACACCAAGGCAGTTCTGCTGAAAACAGCGTCAAACCGCGTTAGTTGCATCCAAATCACACAAGTTTAGAGGAGAAACAATAGCAAAAGTGTTCAGGAAAGTAGATACGTTTTAGACGTATCAAATCCCCCCAAAGTTTGCTTATTGCTTGTCCTCAAGCAATTAAGTTGAAAACTGAGTTCGATAAAAGAACTTTCACGAACACATTTGCTTCATATGATGTATATATTCTCAGCATGTGATTCACTACTTAGACAATTCATAATAAGGAGTATGCAACTAAGTTTACTTAATCGGCATTGCAAGCTATGAAGAGATTCCAACTCAAAAATAATAAGTAGCATGAAGCATAAACATAAGCAACATTACAATGCTCATAACAAGGTATGATAGTGTGATATCTCGCTTGCCTTTGATTATGAATGCCAAGGCACCTCTAAAGTTCAAGTGAAGACTAGAAGTAAAGATATCAAAGATACAAGCATCAAAGTCATAACACAAATAATCAAGTAATGGGACATGCACAAAGAATGACAACTATGCTCTCAAGAAGGTGCTCAAAGAATATGTGGAGACTCAACAAGAAAATGAAAAGGTTTTGAATAGTTTTAAAGGCTTCCAAATGCTGAAAGTATGGTACTCATTAGCTTTGAGCTCTCATTGCCCCTATCATAAGCATCTTTAATGTGGTTAAGGTGAAAGAGAGGTCCAATATGAGTTATATGCTTGACAGACTATAAACTGAAAATCCCATGTCCCTTGAGTACGAGGGCCGCTCCTCATGCTACTCAACCTTAGTTACCGGTAAGTTCTTATCATCGTAAATACGTGTGTATCATAGAGAACTGCCAACGGGGTACCCCTTGCCCGATGATACGGAAGAATCCCCATATCAAAATGACAAGGCAAGCCGACAATGAGTATCTCAGCAATCTTCTTATTTACCATGGGAAAATGGTGCGTTTTTCTCTCTTTCCTCTTTTCATAAATCTCTTTTTTTCTTTTTCTCAATAGCTATCTCTCGTTTTTTATAAGAAGAATGCTTCATAGATATCATTATGGTTACGCTGCAGGTTTCCATCATAACGGCATGGATTAGACCGGCGGCCCAGGCGTTTCTCTAACACACATACATAACTCCATGGACTTACAAGCTCCCCTTTTATTTCACACCGACGACATCCGCAAACAAAAGAGCATGGTATCAACTGGGTATATATTTACAAGTGTTGAAAGCGTTCCCCGTGACAGCATGGTTCTGCTAATCCCCAGCCTATAATTTGCAAGCATATAACTTTCATGGAGAGTCACAATGGTTCAGGTTTATTAAGTGCAGAAAATAAAGTGTGCCATCAAGTTCGTGAGAGCTTTACTAACTAACTTTCTCATAACAAGCAAACATTTTATTCGGAAGAAAACAAGGCATATTGAATATGCACGGAAATAGAAAATGATGCTAATAGGTAGGTATAGTGGACACTTTGGCAATGTTTGGTTTTAGGGAGTTGGAAACATGAATACTCAGTGAAAGTGAAGGCTAGCAATAGTAAGGGAGCAACAAACGAGAGAGCAATAGCTGTCATAATCATGCTTGCAATAAAACAGGACTAAACATGGCATGAAAGTGATTCAAGATCCTCAAGGCAAAATAATTCATCGAGGCTTAGCTGATTATTTCAGTCATATGCATGCATGAGCATGTGCCAAGTCAATTCAAATGAAACATTCAGAGGAGGATACCACGGTGTCATACCAAGTTATGAATAGAGTAATGCAAGCAAACATTCATAAGACATGCTACAAACTATTAGCAAGCTGGAACTAATCATACGAAAGCAAGAATTACTAAGCATCCAAAGATAACATACACCTTACATGAATAGACTAAGCATGCCTACAGTGATGAGTAATAATACATTGCAAATGTATCTATAATTTTTGATGCTCCATGCTTGGTTTTATCCACTTTCTTGTGTTTTGTCCACACTCCGGAGTACTTTTCATATGATTTCTTGGACTAACCTATTAACAAGAGCCATAGTGCCAGCTGCCTGTTTTCTGCTGTTTTTGGTTCCAGGAAAGTTAGAAAATGAATATTCTCAGAATTGGACGGGACAAAAGCCAAAGTGCCTATTTTTTCAGAAGACTCCAGGAGCCAGAATACGAGATGGAGGAGGGCCAGGAGCTGGCCACACCCAGTGGCTAGGCACAGACGCGCCAGGCATGGTATGGTGGCCCCAGGCACCCTCGGTCCCCTCTTCGCCTATAAGAAGCCTTGACCTAAAAACTACTGGGGTTCGACGTTTTTCCGAAGGAGTTCCGCTCACGCCACCACCAGATTCCACGAAACAGCACCAGAAACTCCGTTCTGGCACCCTGCCGGGATGGGGAATTGGAGGAGATCATCGCCATCATCATCACCATCGCTTCTCCATCGACCATCCATGTTTCCCCCATCTATGAGTGAGTAATCCCCCGCTGTAGGCTATGGGGATGGTAGGGATTGGATGAGATCGTTCATGTAATGGCATCAGATTGTTAGGGCATGGTGCCTAGTATCTTTTATTAGTGCTTTATGACTTTGTTGCAACTTGTTGTGCTTAATGCTTGTCACTAGGGCCCGAGTGCCATGATTTCAGATCTGAACATGTTATTGATTCATTATGATAGTATTGTTCTTGGTCTTATCTGCAAGTTGTATACACACGTTGTTGTCCGAAACCTATGGCCCCAAAGTGACAGAAATCGGGATAACCGGGAGGGAAAGGCTTTGATGTGAGGATCACATGTGTTCGTGGAGTGTTAATGCTTTGCTCCAGTGCTCTATTAAAAGGAGCACCTTAATTGCCAGTAGTTCCCTACATGCCCCGCTACAAACGGGCTGGCAGGACAAAAGATGTTGTGCAAGTTCTCATTGCGAGCATGTATGACTATATATGGAACACATGCCTAGAATTGTCCTGTCCATGCAATGCCCGTCCATACATCCCTATGCCTACCGCACTCGAATCCCACTGTTTACTGCTTTGGTTACTACTATCTTTGCTTTACTACTGCTGTTACTTTACTTTTCCTACTACAAAACTGTTGCTACTGATAAACTGCTGTGAGCAAGATTGTTTCCAGGTGCAGCTGAATTGACAACTCAGTTGTTAAGGCTTATAAATATTCTTTGGCTCCCCTTGTGTCGAATCAATAAATTGGGTTTCACTTCCCTCGAAAATACTGTGATACACCCCCTATACTTGTGGGTCATCAAGTATATGTACAAAAATGAAAACAAATAGAGTTCGTTACTAGCCTCTTACCACACCTCAAGTTGTCATTAATCCTCATTATTGCTCTTCACTTGTGTGGCTTGAATAATAATATGAAACCAATATCCACTGAGGACTGCTGAACCCTATAGCAAACTCACAAAACCAAAGAAGAACGACAAATATTTTTGTTGTTTTCGATTTTTTAAGATAAGAACCAAAAGGGGAAAACAAGCGAAGCAAAATCTTTTTGGGTTTTTCGAATAGTTCAAACAAGGAAAAAAGGGAAAAGAAACCAAGGAGAAACAAAAGAAATATTTTTGGTCTTTTTGTGTTTTAGAAAGCAAAAGCAAAGAAAGAACAAAAACTAAAAGGAGAACGAAACATGAATATACAAAGTACTGACGCAACATGATAAGGAGATGAGTGCGATGCCGGCGTACCTCCCCCCAAGCTTAGGCTTTTGGCCTAAATGGGTATCAATCCCAAACTGGCCAGGATGAAGTGTCACTGTGGTACGACGATGAGGTACCCTCGTCCTGGTGCGAGCTCGAGTACGTCCCCCTGTAGTGCGCGGAGTAATCGTAGGAGGGCACATCCTCCTGATGCTGCTCGTGGAACCCCAGCAAGCGAAGCTGCTCGTCCACCTCCTCCTTAGAGCGCGACCATGGTCTCCTGTGAACACCAAACAAGGAAGACTATGGCAAAGGGATCTCCCTCTCATCCCCGTCAGTAAACAACATCCTATATACTAGACTGTCCAAATCAGAAGTAGCAGTGACAAAGTGATGAGTTTTCATAGCAACAAGGTAAAGCCTTTGTGGTGCCAATACAATATCATTGGGGTCCACTCAAAGTCCTAATGCATTGAACATACGCGAGGCAATGATGCCCCCATAGATAGGCCCCCTAGCAGCTAGGCGGCGAGCAATAAGCTAGCCAAGATTGTACCAAGTGTCATTGCTGAGCGCAGTAGCAAGGAAAGCTAAATGATAGTTGGAGATATTACTTGTGTTCTCCCTACCAAGTATGCTAGTAGCAATATAATATGCAAAGTATCCAAGAGCAGGGAGTTGGATGTTTCTTATCTTTTCGCGTTGCGCCACGCGGTCATCACCATTGGTCACCCCTCTGTAAAGCTCCAGCAAATCATCGGGTCGCCCTTGAATTTTCTTCACAGTCTCTGTCATGCTTACACCTACAGTACTGCAAAATCTTTCCAATGGCATGGTAAAGGGCAAATTATAAATTTTGAAAGAGACAGTTGACTAATAGGGTGTGTTAGTAAACATGAAGCTCTCAACAAAGGTTTTGGTGAGCATAGCGTATTGCTCACTCTCATCTTGCATATATGAGGTCAAACCAACCCTCTCAATCAGTAGCAAGAAATCATCAAGAATCCCTGCAGCTTGTAAGAAAGTAAGACAAGGAAAATTAGATGGGTGAGCATCCCCATCATCCCTTTCATTACCAATACGAGTTGCAATGAGATCTTCGTTGTATGATGGCCTAAACTGAGAGGCTGATCTTGAGGGCCTCAACCTCCTAGGTGCATCCCTCTCAAATATCTCTCCAAAGGTATGGTTGTTCATGCTTGGTATTCTGAAATTTAAACACCTATTAAACAAGTGATTGCAAAGTGAATAAAATGAAGGATTCTACTCATAGGGACTTGTAAGAGGCCTAAACATGCATCAAAACTATATCTCTAAGCATCAAACAAGCATACAAGCTCTCATAACCTATCACCTATAGTAGCAAAATACTCAAGATATAATCCACTAAACACAAATCTACTTGGACAAGGGGAGGAGTCACATACCAGAGAACAAGTGCTCTAAATTTCAGCAACAAAGATGGGCCGAGCAAGGAGATTAAAAAAATCGAGAGCAAGCACAACAAGAACACGATTTTGAGCAATGAACTGGAGCTTACTCGGGAGAGAGAAGAAAGTGTCAGGTGAGAGAGTTAGTGGAGGGCCAGGGGTGGCCCACACCATGGCATGGCGCCACCTAGGGCAGGCCGCGCCACCAGGTGGTGAGCCTGGCTGGTGGGTCCCCT
Source organism: Avena insularis (assembly GCA_023614405.1). Taxonomy (NCBI): domain Eukaryota; kingdom Viridiplantae; phylum Streptophyta; class Magnoliopsida; order Poales; family Poaceae; genus Avena; species Avena insularis. The sequence continues at coordinate 126,443,362 of CM042686.1, read as the reverse complement.
TGGTACCTCCCAGGCACTCCTCTGCCCCTTTTTTCACGTAAAAATTTAATATGAATTTTCTGGAATTTTTCGAGACACTTTATTTTTGGGCATTTTTCAGGTATAGAAGAATGATTTTCTGACAGACAGATTTTTTTTGAATGATGCAATGACAAAACAAGGATAGAACTAGAAGTTCTAAGACACTCTAACATGCAAGCAACTAACAACAAAAAGGAGAACTTAAACGAAAGCAAAAACTAAAATGGATAGAATAGAAGTACACGGAAATAATCATAGTGAAAACATTGTTTTGTTCAATGAAATCCTTTTGTTAACAAGGTTGATCAGGTCTTGTTACCAAAACAATTTCATATGAGACAAAACTTTGTATTTCACTGGTGATTATGTTACCTCAATTTTGATAGCAATGGTCCCAATCATAATAGTTTCAAATTTTTCTCTTGGTATGGGACAATATATTTCTCAAACTTGAATGCCTTCAACATGTTCAATTGAATTCAAACCATAAGTCCTTTCAATCTTCTTGGGTAAATAGACGGTATGTTCCTTGTCATTAACATTAAAGGTCACCTTTCCTTGATTACAATTAATAACAGCTCCTGCAATATTAAGAAAAGGTCTCCCAAGAATAATAGACATATTATCATCTTCAGGCATTTCAAGCACAACAAAATCAGTTAATATCAAGCAATTATGAGCCACTTGAACAGGTACATCCTCACATATACCAACAAGAATAGTGGTAGATTTATCAGCCATTTGCAAAGATATATCAGTTGGTATTAGTTTTTCTAGTTGAAGCCTCTTATAGAGAGAGAAAGGCATAACACTAACTCCATCTCCCAAATCACACAAAGCAGTTCTAACATAACTGTTCTTAATAGAGCAAGAGATAGTTGGAATCCCTTGGTCTCCAAGTTTCTTTGGAACCTTACCATTAAAGGAATAATTAGCAAGCAAAGTAGAGATTTCTTCATTAGGGATCTTCCTTTTATTCGAGACAATATCCTTCATATACTTTGAGTAAGGAGGCAATTTAATAGCATCAGTCAAAGGAATTTGCAGGAATAAAGGTTTCATCCACTCACAAAACTTATTATAGTGTTCATCTTCCTTTGACTTGTGTTTCTTATCAGGGAAAGGCACAGGTTTTTGGACCCAAGGTTCTCTTTCACTAGCATGTTTCTTAGCAATAAAATCTTCTTTAGTGTATTTAGAATTCTTAGTGTGCTTTTCAGGTTCTTCTTCAACTTTTTCTTCATTAGGAACTTCATTTTCTTCATTACCACTTTCAGTTTCAGCATCAGAAATAGATATACTATTAGGATCTATAGCAGGTTCAGAGGGTTCTACTACAGTTCTATGTTTCTTTTTCCTTTTCTTACGAGTAGAGCCACTATTTTCAGCTTGTTGAGAATCCTGCTCAATTCTTTTGGAATGCCCCTCAGGATATAGAGGATCCTGGGTAGCAGCACCACTTCTAGTTCTAATTTCATAAGCATGTTTTTCTTTAGCAGCATTAACTAGCAAGTCTTTTTGCACTTTAATGAGTTGATCTATTTGAGTTTGAACCATTTGAAAGTGTTTAACAATCATTTTAACATCATTAGAGGTTCTTTCCACAATATTTTTCAACTCAACAATAGCTCTAGTGTTTTCCATTAGATGATTTTGCACCCTTTTATTAAAATTATCCTGCTTAACAATAAAGATATCAAATTCTTCTAAGCATTCATCAGGAGGTTTAGAGTAAGGGATATCACCTTCATCAAAGTGTTGGAGAGAGTGTACCTCGATAGTGGATGAGTAAGGAATAGACTTACATAATTCTTCTATAGGAGGTAAATTCTTGACATCTGCAACTTTAATTCCCTTCTCCTTAATACATTTCTTAGCTACCTTCATCACTTCATCATTTAATTCAATAACTCTCCTCTTCTTTGATGTTGGAATAGGCACTGGTATAGTAGATTCAGGTACAATTACTTCAGGTATAGCTTGTTCAAGAGGAGTCCAATCTTCATAGTTCTTACTTATTTTAGCCATTAATTCCTTAGATTCCTTGGGAGTCCTATTCCTGAAAACACAATCAGCACAACTATCTAGGTATGTCCTAGATTCCTCGGTTAGTCCATTATAAAATATATCAAGAAGCTCATTCTTAGGTAATGGACTTCTAGCCTGTGCATGAATCAAAGCACAAAACCTTGCCCAAGATTCGGGCAATATCTCTTTTTCTCCCTGTTTAAAATCAAAAAGTTCCTGCAAAATAGCATGTCTAGCACTAGGAGGAAAATATTTATGCAGGAAAGTACTAATCAAGCAATCAGGGCTATCAATAGATCCAAGAGGTAAATTACTAAACCAAGTTTTAGCTTCTCCTTTCAGTGAAAAGGGGAAAATCTTAGCAACAAAGTAAGTACGCATCTTAATATCATCAGAAAACAAGCCACTCATGGTAGAAAGTTCATTCATATGTGCTACCGCACTTTCATTCTTAGTCCCACAAAAAGGTTCTTTCTCAACAATAGCTATGTAAGATAGATCGAGAGAGAAATCATAATCTTCATCTATAATGTTTATGGGAGAAGCAGCAAACTTAGAATAGGAGACAATTTGGGTCTAATAGTACGCCTCTCAAGGAGACTCTTAGTAGCGCTCCTATCATGGGTGTTTTTACATTCTTTAATAAATTCATCGGTCATCTCAACATAACCATCTTCAATATCATAACTTTCACTAGACTCAGGTGAACTAATAGGTGTAGTAGTAGTGTCTTCATTAGGAGTTTCAGTATTTCTAGCTATAGTTCTAGCAATCGTAGCATCTAGGAAAGGACCTAATGAACCACTCTTATCAAGCACAGTAGAAGCAGCATCATAAGTATCAGAAGTTTCAGATTTAGCAGTAGTAGCAATGTGTAGCATGTGTATGTGGTGGTGTAACGAGCTTACTCATAACAGATGGTGAATCAAGAGCAACAGAGGTGTTCAGAACCGTACCTCTTCTTGTAGTGGATGGTAAAATAGGAACCTTGCCATCACGAGACTTACCCATGATGGATGGATAACAGCGAACAATAGAGAATCCAAGTGAACTTAATAAATAAAGCTATGCTCCCGACAACGCAGTGCGTAAAAATAGTGTTGATGACCCACAAGTATAGGGGGTGTATCGCAGTATTTTCGAGGGAAGTGAAACCCAATTTATTGATTCGACACAAGGGAGCCAAAGAATATTTATAAGCCTTAACAACTGAGTTGTCAATTCAGCTGCACCTGGAAACAATCTTGCTCACAGCATTTTATCAGTAGCAATAGTTTGTAGTAGGAATAGTAAAGTAGCAGCAGTAGTAAAGTAAAGACAGTAGTAACAATTGTAGTAAACAGTAGGATTCGAGTGCGGTAGGCATAGGGATGGATGGACGGGCGTTGCATGGACAAGACAATTCACATAGCAACCAGAACATAGGGCAATTGCAGATAAATAAGATAAAGCATCCAAGTACTAGATAATCCTAGGCATGTGTTCCATATATAGTCATACGTGCTCGCAATGAGAACTTGCACAACATCTTTTGTCCTGCCAGCCCGTTTGCAGCGGGGACTCAAGGGAACTACTGGCAATTAAGGTGCTCCTTTGAATAGAGCACCAGAGCAAAGCATTAACACTCCGTGAACACATTTGATCCTCACATCAAATCCATTCCCTTCGGTTATCCCGATTTCTGTCACTTAGGGGCCATTGGTTCCGGACAACAATATGTGTATACAACTTGCAGATAAGACCATAAACAATACTATCATAATGAATCAATAACATGTTCACATCTGAAATCATGGCACTCAGGCCCTAGTGACAAGCATTAAGCATAACAAGTTGCAACAAAGTCATAAAGCATTAATAGAAGATACTAGGCACCATGCCCTAACAATCTGATGCCATTACATGAACGATCTCATCCAATCCCTATCATCCCCATAGCCTACAGCGGGGGATTACTCACTCATAGATAGGGGAAACATGGATGGTCGATGGAGAAGCGATGGTGATGATGATGGCGATGATCTCCTCCAATTCCCCATCCCGATAGGGTGCCAGAACGGAGTTTCTGGTGCTGTTTCGTGGAATCTGGTGGTGACGGCGGAGCGAAACTCCTTCTGGAAAAACGTCGACCCCCCTGAGTTTTTAGGTCAGAAGGCAACTTATAGGCGAACAGAGAGACTGAGGGGGAGTCTGGGGCGGCCAGACCACCCCCTGGCGCGGCCTGGGCTAGCCCGCGCGGCCAGGTGGTGTGGCTTGGGCCTAGCCCCCCTCCGTCTCGTATTCTGGCTCCGGGAGTCTTCTGGTGAAATAGGATTTTTGGCATATTTTCCGAGATTTTTCCTGATAGTTGATTTCCTGCACAAAAAGTAGACACCAATGCAGTTCTACTGAAAACAGCGTCAGTTCGCGTTGGTTGCATCCAAATCACACAAGTTTAGAGGAGAAACAATAGCAAAAGTGTTCGGGAAAGTAGATATGTTTTGGACGTATCAGTCAACTACTACTAGTAGAAAGATGTGTCCTCTTGGAGATGATTTGTGAAGTTTACCCACCATATCAAGTCCCCACTGAGCGAAGGTCCAAGCAAGAGGTATGGGATTTAGCTCGGCAGCAGGTGCACCGGGTTTTGTTGCGATATATTGACATGACTCACATGTTCTGACTATATCCTTTGCATCTTGTACTGCTGTGAACTAGTAGAATCCTGCCCTAAACGCTTTGGCGCCAATTGCCCGGCTATTAGCGTGATGGCCACACACTCCTTCATGTATGTCCTTGGGTATGATTTTTCCTTCGTTGGGTGTGACACATCACTTAACACACCCGAACTAATTCTTTTATATAATTCTAAAGGCTTCAGATCTTCTACTGATTCGTCGAGATTCCATCACGTATTCCGGGAGTTCTCCTCGAGTCATATATGCTATTTATGGCTGCGTCCATGTAGGCTGTACTATCATAACTTCGTCAACTTCTAGATCTTCGTTGAGGTTTTCTTCTGTATCTGCACCTGCTGGTGCAGCCCTCGAGTCCTTTTCCTGTCTTGGGTGATATGACTTCAAATACTCTCCTGAACCTTAGTAGAAACATAGACCAGGATCCAATAAGGCCACATTAAGAAGTAATCTTTGTAGCCACTCTATGTTAAGATATCAAACCTACTCATAGATTTAGAAGTAGTATCCATTGCTCTTAATCTTATCCATATTCATAATAGAATATGAGTCTGTTAAACCTTTCCAAAACCCATGGAAATTATTTGGAGATGCATATTTTCATTTCCTCATTAATGATTGATAACCATACATAATGACTTAACTAAGCTTGGTTTATAGTAGTTCTAAATTCCACAAACTAAGTAGGGTTGAAATGGGAGAAATCATCAAATATAGAGGACCATGAAATTCAAATCACCATACCACAAACCGCAAGGTTTAATGCAATATATTGTTTATGTATTAATGAGCCTAAGAGTGAATATAATTATAAAGATATCACCCACCATCTTAAATCCTTATCATAATAAGTATGTGTTAACAAAGTCATTTTTTATCAGATTTTCTAAATAAGGAATAAATCCCTAGAACCCTAATTCCTATTAATAGTTCTCTAATAAAAGAACCTTTCATACACTCATGAGTTTCGAAAAGACAAAGAAAAGTGAATAGAACTTTTAGTATAATGAACCTTTGAACCATTCGGATTATTACACCAGAACTCTGAGGATTTAAAACCATGTAGAAATCAAGTTTGAAGTCAATTTATAAATAGAAAATAAAACAGAAAATAGAAACTGAATAAAGAAAAAAAACGGCATAGTGCTATAGTATCAGCCCACAGCCCAGATTGTCACAGTCCTATTCCACGCCCGTGAACAGCAAACTGTACAAACCGCACACTTAGCCAGAGCACATATCTCTCATTGATAGGTGGGACAGCAATGTGGACCACGGGTTGGATCCCAAGAAACTTAGGGGATTTCTGCAAAAATGACCATCATCATCATCCTCACGCACATAGACACCTACGTGGTGGTGCTCGATGCCGTTCACCGACGTCAGCAAGATTCGACCGTAGTGATGCTCGCCGCCGCCCTTGAGAGGTGTAGATAAGACCGCCACATCCTCCTCTATCTTCTCATACCGATCTTATGCTCTATCTCTCGCCCTCTACCACTATCTCTCTTCCTCACCCGAAACCCTATCTCATCAGTGGTCGTTGTTCCGGCCATGTCCGACCACCCCTCGCCTTGCTGAAGCCACCGCTGGAAGCACCGTCGTGGCCTTGTTCGACTAGGACCAAGCACAGGTGCTGGCACGCCATGAATCGGGAGGAATCGAGCGTTCCCTTCTATCGGCCGTTGTGGCCATCATCGTCGATTCGTCATCGTCTGACCACATCACGCCTCCTCGACCTCTCCATCGTCATCAGGGTGAGTCTGTCGTCCTTTGGAACCTCTCCAATCACTCTCGCGAGCTCCGTATCGCCATAGCGTCGTAGTTCATCGTCGGCCAACGCAGTAGGTGGTCACTAGAGTAGCTCCGGTGACGAAAAGTGGACATCACCACCACTATTAGCTTCTCCTTGGACTACTCCACCGCGTAGTGCCTTATGTTTTGCCCCGCGAGCTCCAAATCGACGAGTCCGTGCCCGGCCTGGGAGCTCCGGCCATGCTGACGTCACCCTTAGCCTAGTCAGCAGGTTTGACCCAGTCTTGCTCACGTGGCAACCCACGTGGCCCTGACCCCATTGGTCAGTGGCTGTGGCTAGAGTGTGTATCGGTATAAAATGTAATTCCTGTTTAGGAAATAGGCTAAACATTATAAATTCGTTTATAAATATTTTTCAGGAATTAAGAAAAATGATTAAATTTTATAAATTGAATAACTTTTGTTTTATAATTCAGAAAAATGTATATTATATATCAAAATGCTTAGAAAAATAAAATCAAAAATTTAAATTTATTAACAAACATTATTGTGTTAACTATTTAAATAATTATTATTTAATAAAGATTTTATAAGTTATAATATTTTGAAAATTAATATTTTAATATTGGTAAATAAGAAAAATATAAATAATATACCAAAATTCTTAGAAAAACAAAATCTATAGTTACAAACTTGTTTCATTTGTTTTTGTATCACTTAAATAAATATTTATTATTTAATTAATTTTTATAAAGTGAATAAAATTATAAAAATCATATCTTATTATTTAAAATCACAAAAATACATATAATATACCAAAATGATCATAAAAATAAATTATACACATTAAAAATATCCTCCTTCATATTGAAGTCAAATAAAAGGTAAAGGTCTAATAAATCTTGTTTAAACCCTTTTCTTTTCTTTTAATTCCTTAAAAAATATATAAATATCTACTATTGCCTTTAGCATTATTTGTTTAAAGTTTAAAAATGTAATAACAAGTTCAATTAATGTTTGATGAATTAAAATTAAGTGTATTCTAATTTTGTCCATTATAAAATCATTAAAGTAGTATATTATTTATCAAGAAAGATATTATGCATCTATAAAAGCATCAAGAGATTAACTAGCAATTCTTTTACAAGTTGGGAAAGCTACTCAATGGTTTTAACCAAGTCTTTAAGTAAGTATATCCACTTATAACTTTAATAAAACACCACCTCATTCAAGTAATAATACTTAAATTCTAACTTTGTGGAATGTTAAGAAGTAAACCATCTACAATGTAATACCTTATTCAAAACATGTAAATCTCCACCACTTATCCTATGATTGTTTAATGTAGTAATGTTTTCCTCAAAGGTTATTCTTTTAAGAAACATTAAAAGTGATCCTTGAACACTTCTTTAAAAGCTCTAATTGATTCTTAATCTTGTTTAAGAAATATTTCAGATACCATGACCCAGTTGAGTGCTTTAGTACTGCATACTATTTGTTGTGTTTACATATTGTTTCACACACTTGTAACACCCTCAAATCGGCCCTATGAAAGTTTCAGCACTTCCCGCCAAACCCGCATAGAAACGATTCAAGGACGCCCACCAGGCACTTTCGTGCGGGTGGAAAACGAAGTAATACCATTACACATTAGTCCACGATGGAACCCACAGAACATATATATACAACAACGACTCCATGAGTCAAGAATACAGATATAATATACAAAGATCCAAATCACCTTGAAAACAATAGGGCGTCCGACTACGGATAAGATGCAAATGGGGCTAAGAGCCCAGAAGAATAACCAATGGCGTCCATAACCCTGCCCAGGCCAAGCCGGAAGGGTAACCCTGCTAACGACGTCGATCGCAAACCTGCTAAAACAAAAGGGGTGCCGACAAAGGGCAAAGGAAAAAGAGGAGCGTCAGTACTGAGGCCAGTACACGGCGAGGCTAGAATTCGGCGGCTCTCGCCTACATAGGTATGGTGGACTGAAGCGGCAGCGTAGCAACACTAAACAACCTATAGATACTCAGAAGACCTATTTGGATCCAACCTGATACTAACACCAAGCATACCCGTCCTGGTATTTCCCCCTCGAGACCAAACAAGGAAGTCGGACCAAGAACTCACACAGTTGGCAATTTTATTCATTCTGTTATAGTTGCAGCACTTACGAATTAGATATAGATAGCATGAGTCATCCTGAAGCATAAGTAGTGGGTGGTTTTAATTAACCAATCCGTGGTAGTTGAAACTTTTACTAGTGAGATATAATTGTCCTGAGGAATCCCAAAACCCAACAGTTGTTGACACTTTTATCACATTCCATTGGAGTTGCAATACTTACTAGGCAGGTATAGTATGACACAGATCACCATAGATCCACCAGTTGTTGGCATTTTTATTATCCATTCCATTATAGTTGAAGCTGAATTACTAGTCACATATTAAGTAAAATTTATAACACTACTTTAGTTATGCTTGTCTATGATCGAGATAATGTGCTCCAAGTCGTCCATAACCGCGGACACGGCTTTCAGAAAGTTTTATCCTGCAGGGGTGCACAAAGAGCAACACACACTCGATCAACCTCGGAAAAACCAACTCAAAACCCAACGAGGCATTCACGACAAAGCGATCACAGGATTCATAAAATATTTCAGGGGGCCACCCCACTAAGCTACCCGCAACAAAGTTGGCCAGCTCCGGAACGGACCCAAGGTTTGTGTGGACGGTTGTAAAAGACTGGGAACCCGAAAATGTGACTGGGCTTGTCGATACAGCGAAAACGTGTCACGATCCTAAACAGTACAGGTGCTCCACGCACAATCTTAAATAAAGCAGTAAAGCATGGCATAAGTACAGGATAGTAATAAAACCCCAAACTAGTTTGTGGCCCCAAGAAATAGAAATGAATCAAGCTCTGGCTCAGGGGGTCCATAAGGCCTCCCGGATGTGGATAGTGCCAAAAATCAAGGAACAGGTATCAAGTACTCGGGGTCCTACGGGACACAAGTGAGCATGGAAGAACCAAATAGCATCTATTGCCCACCGATGCCCCTGCATTAGTTATATCTAGCAATTTAATAGTTGTATTTAAAGTCATGATCATCTCCACCATTAAGCCTCTCCACCATTAACATCTGCCAACATCCAACAACTGTGGTACTTGACAGCACGAGATCGCACCTGAGCAAGCAACTACGACTCGCAAGGCCAGCTATCTACCAAACACGGGTAATAGGAGGTGTCCAAGGCAATATAGAAGCTGCAAGGGATATAACTGGTGTACAGAAACTAAAGCATCACGACACGGATAGCAATAGATCAACAGGAGGAAATAAAGACTATAATTGCAAAATAGGTAGAAGGCGAAGAGATGCTCGCCTAGGAAACACTGTCGAAGAGACATATCCGGAGAACTTGTCGATACTCGCATCCACTCATCGGCCTAGTCCGTGAAGAAGCAAACACTAGAAGAAACACCGGATGCAATATTTAATACTACGGCAGAAAATCCGGCATGCTTATGATATGATGCAGATGCGGTGCAATTAGGCAGTATTAAGCGGAACCAGGCTCCCGACAATTAATTAAACGGTTCGAGTTATTTAACTACCCCGCAATTTAAATGTTGGATTAACAGGGCGAAACATGGCATCGATTCATTACACCAATTTAAATGGAGTCCGAAATAAGACAACAATATCCCGCATATAGACTCCATATTTAATCATGCGGTGAATCGGCATAATTCCCACATACCCACAAACATGTATGCAAGCATGATCCATTTATGCAACAAGGAGATATTATATATTATAAAAATAGGGGTCTCGGATAGGGAATCACATTAGGGTATCGGCGATCTTGGGGTTCACCAAGGGGGTTCGACGGGATCGGTCTTCAGGGTCTCGGACATCGGATCCATGAAGGAGGAAGGCTCCGGGTTTGGTCTTGCCATCGATGACGGTCTTGGCGAGATATCCGGGTTCAGGGCTACGGAATCCACGAAGAAGAACTTGGTGTTCCATCTTGACCGGTTCCGAGAAGGAGAGCTTGACGTGCCGGGGTTCGGTCTTTGGGTCCGGGAAGGGGAATCTTCTCGCATCCGTGGAGAGCTTGGTTCAGCATCGACCTTGATGGTAGACGATCTTGACGACAACATGGTTCACCGGGTGACGTTACGCTATCCGTGGCAGCGAAGATCTTGTCGGCAGGGACACTGCAGAAGCACTGTTGGCAGAAAAACGATCAGATATTCTGCTAGGTGTACGAATGGAACACGCGCGCTGCTAGCGATTCCTAGAACCAGATGCTTGGCTCCTAACATGAGGGCACCTGACCGGGTGACGTTGCCAAAGGAGGAGGTGACGCGAGCGGAGGCAGCACCAGTGCTTGGGCTCACGCGGCGGCAGAAGACAGCGACTCGGTCGACCACGTAGACGAGCCCGTGCTCGAGGTGCTTGTGCAGTCAGCAGCGGCCAGAGAGGCGACTGACGGGGCACCGGTAGCACCAGCAGGCGGCGGCCGGAGCTTGGAGGTGGGGACGGGCCATGGATGGGGCGGGGCTCTCTGGGCCGACGTCGGGGAGGCGCCTTGCCGGGGCCCTGGAGGTGAGCGGCCGCAGGCTACTGGGAGGCGGAGGTGCTGGGCGAGACCTAGGCGGATCTGGATGGCGAGGTTCAGAGGTCGTAGGAGAGAGAGCCTGCGAGGCGGTAGGGAAGGCGGCTCGCGGGGAGCTCGCGACGGTGCGGACGGGATGGAGAGGGGCTCGGGGAAGCGGGAACAAGGCGCTGCAGGGGGCACAGGGGCGAGCACAGCGGCGCGGATGGGAGGACAGAGAGGCGGCAGCCAGATGCGGTGGCGCGGACGGCACCCTGGTTACTGGCCGTAGGAAAGGAGGAAGGTGGCCTCGGGGAGCGGGGTGGGACCGGGGATGGGATCGTGGGGCACGTGTCCACTGGGTGGACCGGTTGGTGTTGGGCGTCGTGCAGGCGGGCGGGAGAGGCGCGTGGGCAGGTCCCGCGAGGTGGGCGGGAGGCACAGGGGATTGGCGTGTTGGTGCGGTAGGTGGGGAGGGAGCGGGCCAGGCTCGCAGGGTGGGGCCTAGGGACCAGGGGAGGAGGCGGCAGGGTGTGGTGGCTGGCTGGGGTGAGGTGGAGGAAAAAGGGAGGGGGTTGGTGAGGTGGCGAGATGCGATTGGCCGGGGTGAGGTGGAGGGGGGCTGGGTAGGATTAGGGGTAGGGTATTTGGTAGAAAAGGATTTGGGTGGTTCTGGTTTTTGTACTGGGGGTGGCCGGCTAGGTCGGATCGGCCCGGTTTGGCTGCCCCCTAAAAATAAAATAAAATTTAATTTGTTTAAAACGGGGCGTTTGAAAACTTTTTGTAGACAAAACAAAATATTCCGGAGACCCAGGTTTTAATTTGAATAAAGACGGGAATATTTAGAAAACAAAACTAGGCGTTTCGAAAATAGTTTAGAAAAAAACCATGCATGATGATGATGATGCTCAAATGCAATGTGGCATGATGACATGAGCATGCGGTCATGATGATGCAATGCACAAAAACACAGCGATTTTCTAGTAGTGGTTTTTGCGGGATGCCACAACACTCTCACAAGCCTTAATAAGAAGCACAAGTGTGAAGCTGATATAAAAGTGAAACACATTCTAAAGAACCATTTTCAGTTTCCGAACCCCAGATCAAATACGATTAGTCCGGGGGTTTACGCTTATCAAACTGCATTACATTACTTATGCATAATTGCATCCTACTTATTTAAACATTAGTCCTTACCGGACCAATGATGCTATTTATAGAATTTGGATCTTCTATTATCTCGAAGACCGTGAGTGCATAATCTTGCAATCACAAAAGGCAAGTTCACAACTTGCTCATGTCCTTTGATTATTTTCTATCAAATTCTTGTAACTCAAATGTTGTCATCACCTGCATTTCAAAAAGGTCAGAAAATACTATTTTCATAATAATATGATTATGGATTATTTACCAAGAGGTAATAATCTTCTGATACAGTTCTATTGCTAAAGGAACATAATATCTAGGACTTAACAACCAATGTCGCTAGTGATTCTATCGACGTATGTTACGCGTTAACCATGAGATTTGGAATGGGACAGAGAAGTCAGCTGTATCTTCTTCCTTCCATATGTAGGCAAGATGACCTTAACGTGACGCTGTGATTCCTTGTGCGGATCCAGCATATGGGTGGGCACCCTTAGGCCCCACGATTTTGGTATCTAGATTATCTGTGAGCGGCTGCCGTAGGTATAGTCAGACCTTTATGGACCTTGCCAGGGGCATAACCGGCTCATAGAGTCTTCGAGAACTCATTAGGGTTATAGCTTGCCCGAAAGGGGGCTTAACAAAGATGGAGCTCGGCCCGACAGATCGTGCAGACATATGGGGTCACGGAGAGGGCAGTGATTGGCTTGGATCATCTACTGGGCCCCACACCATAGGAAGTGTGGACGGGGAAGATCGCTTGGTTGTGCAAGAAGGATTTGGTCTCTCATGGGTAAAGTAACGCACCTCTGTAGAGTGTAAGAACTGTGACATGTTACTCCCTGTTCCGGGAAGGAGCTACGAATGCGGCAGGAAAGGAACCCCATGAAGGTTCTGGTGAACCTGTGAAGGCTGTCAGACATAGTTTTCAGAATAAACGCAACCTTTGAAGAAATGTTTACGAAAACCTGCATTGCCTACGACCTTTGGTCGGTGGCTGTAGAGATAGTGCATCATACACTCCTTTTTAGTGAACTTGCTGAGTACGCTCGTACTCAACCGTACCGTCTTAACCCTTCCTAGGTTCTAAGCCAGTGAAGACGATGTCAACATCAATTTCTGCTCAAGAAACCATAATCTACAGCTCAAGTTCTTCAACAGAGTCAATGAAGTCAACATATACATCAACTGAAGTGAAGACAAAGTTCTTAAGTAGATAGGAGTAAATTCTCTAGCCATAAAACCAACTTTTGTAGAGCATTGCATTAGTAGAAATTGCAAGCCAGATAGTTTAGATGCTAGTCTTTTAGCCAGATAGTTCTGAGTTATTATTTCTGGTTCTTTTGTTGTAAGAAGTTTCTTTCTCTCTCTTTAACCTAGAGTGTTCTCTAGATTTTCTGTAAAGAGTCGATTTGTAACCTATAGTCATGTCTTGGACCCGTTGTGTTTCTGTTGTGCCACTCTAAGGGGTGTAATACTAGTGAACGGTGTTTCATTGGTGTTATGTCAATGACTATAGTGTACTACATCATGCAGTGGTATGCTGGGTCACCACAGCTGGTATCAGAGCATATGCTTTGACCTTAGGATTAAAACCCTTTTAGGAAGATCCATACGTTGGATAGTGACTATAGGAGCCATCTTATCTAAACCAAGACTTGTGATGGGTATCCAATTGAGGATAAACCTTGTCACACTTAAGTTGGATGTTATTATCATCTTTCTTAAGGATTAGTTGTATGTCTTCTCTAGAGAATTGTCATTTTAGAGTAGCTCTAAATAGGTATAACACCACTAAGATATCTTAAGTAAGTTAAAGTATCAAAGAAGATTATGACCAGGATTAGTATATCATGTGGAGTAGTATTAGTGATGGAGTCTATATTTAGAATCCCTATGAAGTAACAGAATCTTACCACTAGTTGATACTACTATACCACTTCAGGTAGACCATTAGAGTATGTATAGATATAATTGGAGGTAAATCATGTGGCATTCACCTGATAATTCCATATGATGGAATAGAATTTTTTTAAGAATCATTAATAGTAAGCTAAGAAGAAGAGTCGTCATGGGGAGGTTAGCTCTTTAATCATGATGACTAGGTAAATCTTAACAAGTTCGTGGTAAGAATAGCTCTGGGACCATGGAAAGTTTGTAATTAGGACAAGTACTCTGTAAAAAATCTGGTAACAATAGTAAGTAAAGAACAGTGTAGGTCTATGATAGAAGTCATAGGTATTATAATGTTACGATAATTCTTGGATTAAGGTAGTAACTACAATTTTGTTAGTAGTTTTGAGAGATCATGTGAGGATGGTTTACAATAGAAGGAAAGATTGGTAGTCTTTAGTAGTCTTGAAAGAAAGGTAAGAAGTTAGTAAAAACCAAAGTGAGACCACTTTGCTTCAAATTATCCAGTTGCAATTGGGCAGTTTGGGTAAATAATGAGACAAAGAGTAGTTTAAACCCTAAGTGCTTAGTATCACGAAGTAAACTTATACTAGGAGGTGTCATATACTACACAGCTAAGCCTGAATCCTAGAGGTATTGTACTCAACTACTATATTCCAGGCTTAGAATGATGTGTGTTATATGCACCACTTTTGGATTTCTTGTTTTTTCTTGGATCTTCTTGATTGACTAGATTTGTACATGAAGTTTGACTTGGTGTGCAAATGCATGTTGCATCATCAAGTAATTACTTGATGTTATAGACCTAGATAGTAAGGGAAATTGTGTAAGGGAGTGATGAGTTCCGAAGATCAAGATGAAGACTTGCAGGAATAAAGAAGCCAAATGTAAGGAGTATCAACACTATTTTGAAGGATGGATCAATCCCAACTCATTATGAGCTGGCAATAAGAAGGATTATTAAGTGTAGAAAAGGTGTGGAGCAACATAAAGGAATGAACTTAATTTTACTCAAAATAGATGGTGTTCCTTAGAAGCTAATGAAATAGTCGTCCCAAGTCCATGAAAGTAACATGAGAAGGTGCAATGAAAAAGTTTTGAAACAAAAGTGGTATTCAAGCTCTGACAACTCAAAGAGAATGCTAGTAGGAAGTCTAGAACCTATAGGTTAATCCATACACCTAGAAGCCACAAATGGTATCCATAATTGATCCCCGTAGCTGGTACACTATTGGTTTAGCTAATTAGGTCATCCTTGTATAAGTTAAAGAGTATAAAACTTGGCCTAAGTTAACTTAGATCTAAAGAAGTATAAAATTAAAGGTCATTTTTCAAGAGGTTTTGTGACATCGGATTTATCGGTGAGAAATAATGTCTAAAGAGATAAAAGTAAGGCAAGTAACATTGGAAGATTCATTTCGGAGATCCACAACTATGTGGGTGCACCATAGATTCTTCCATGAAACCTCATAGAAGTAAATTATAAGCTGGACAGAGACCAATATCCTTATTATTGAGCTAATGGATATTATACATGAAGTTTAGAGACCATTAGGAAACCCCAAGGGGAGAGTAAACAGTAAACACTGAAGTGTTGTTGTCTAACTTCCTGACTAAAGGTTGGAGAAGAAGTACAAAGTTATGATGAGGTTGAGCCTTATTATCATAAGGTTACAAGAAGCCATCATTATAAAGTATTTCCAAGAGTATGTCCGGATGAAATATCGAAGGAGATATAATAGATTCAACCTAGTGGACTAGTACTAAAAGAAACAACTTGTAAGTTGCCCTTAAGAAGGAGTAGATCCTACTAAAATAGTCTAGTGTAAAATAGTAGGAAAGACTTATTGGAATGAACAAAATGTGTCCACAACCAATTCTAAATAGGACTGTAAGGGCATAAACCCAAAGACGTATAGTAAAAGGAACTATATGGTAACTTAGAAACAATAGTGGATATTGTCGGAATGAAGAGGATTCACGGAAAAAGATCGATATGGGATACCACAATTATCCCCAATTATGATCACAATGGATTAAAGAAATGTCGTCATCAATACAAGTCAACCCCACATTCCGAAACGTAAGAGAGTATAAACTTCGGGGACAAAGTTATTTTAAGGGGAGAGTCTGTAACACCCTAATGGCTCAATGCACGGCGCCCAGAAAAGTGCTGGTGCGTGGTTGATGTAGAGCTCGTTGGGAACCCCAAGAGGAAGGTATGATGAGCACAGCAGCAAGTTTCCCTCAGTTATGAAACCAAGGTTTAATAGAACTAGTAGGAGCAAGGAAACACCCCAAAGGTGTTACTAGCTGAGCTTTGGCAGGGCGCACTACCGGTGCTAGTAGCAACGTGGAGACCTGCACAACACAACCACAGAACTTTGTCCCCAACTTGCGATGAGGTTGTCAATCTCACCGTGTTTTGCGGAAAACAAAGGATTAAACAAATCGAATGGAAAGAAGTAAAATTTTGCAGAAAGTAAACACAAAACAGTAAACAGTTTGTAGATTGTATGTAAAGAAAAGGACCGGGATCCATAGTTCACTAGAGGTGGCTCTCCTTAAGATAGATAACATGCTGGGTGAACAAATTAAAGCGGGGCAATTGACAAACATCGAGAAAGTAATACATGCATATACTAATCATCTTGACTCCTTTGAGATTCGATTGGGCATTACAACATTATACATAGACCGCCATCCAACTGCATCTATGACTAATAATCCACCTTCAGGTTATCATCCGAACCCCTCCAGTATTACGTTGCAAGCAACCGATTATTGCTTTACGAACTGCGTATAAAATAAACAATACGATTGTTCTATGAACAAAGGATTGTTGTTTTCTCCCTAGTAGCAATAGCACATCTAGTACCTTAGTGATTTCTGTCACTTCCCCAGATTACCAGAGGCATGAACCCACTATCGAGCATAAATACTAACTCTTGGAGTTGCTAGCATCTACTTGGACAAGATAGCTACTAACAACGGAAAGCATGCAAGATCACAAATAACAAAGACATGATAGAATCAATAATCAATCTGAAATAGCATCTCAATATCCATCGGATCCCCGCAAACACAACAGGTATGATTACAAATAGATGATCTTGATCATGAACGGAGCTCACAAGATCTAAACATGAAAGCATAAAGGAGGAGAACCAGCCATCTAGCTACTGCATGGATCCGTAGTCCATGGATGAACTACTCACGCATCACACCGGAGGCTTGCATGGTGATGAAGAAGGCCTGTGGTGAATTCCCTCTCGGCAGGTGCCGGAAGAGCTTCAGATCCCTCTCGCTCTAGGGATGGAGATGACGGCGGATACAGACTCTTTCGTGGATTTTTGATCGGGCACTTAGGTTTTTCGTCCCGAGGGCATCTTAAAGGCGGAAGGGGAGACTGAGGTGCCAGGCCACCACACTACACCACCTGGCGCGGGCCGGCCCAAGCGGCCAGTGGTGTGGCCAACATCCGGCCCCTTCCGCCTCGTATTCGCATCGATGACTTCAAAAAATAGGCACTTTGGCTTTGTCCCGTCAATTCGAGAATATTCATTTTTGACTTTCCGAACCAAAAATAGCAGAAAAGGCAGGCGCACTGTGGCTCTTGTTAATAGGTTAGTCCAAGAAATCATATGAAAAGTACTCCAAAGTTGGAACAAAACACAAGAAAGTGGATAAAACTAAGCATGGAACATCAAAAATTATAGATACATTTGCAATGTATCAACATCCCCAAGCTTAACTCTTGCTCGTCCTCAAGTAGGTAAGTGATAAAAAGAAAGAATAATTTTTGAGGTGACATGCACCATCAAAGACTTGATCAAAGTATTTTCAAAACATTCAAAGCTGGGATCATAGTACTTCAATCATAACATGAAAGACAAAATTCTAGCAATAAGACAAAGAAACTATGATGCAACATGAAAAGGCACAAACAAAAGATTCATGAATAACAATGCTTTGCAAGACGTTTGTTTGTTTCACATAAAGAAAACATAGCATAATAGTATTCACCTTGTCCCTCAATAGAGTAGAAAATATAAATGCATAGGACACCTTCAAAGTTCATAAGAGTGACTAGATACAAATAGTTTAAAACAAGCAATATCAAGTTATGCATCAATCAACTAGTCTTGGGACAATGCACATAGAACTAAGAATGGCCACTATGCTCTCAAAGTAGGTGCATAAAGGTAGAAGGTGAAGACTCAATATAATGGTGGAAGAAAGGCCTTTTTTATAAAAGGAAGTAGGGATTCAAGTCTCATAAAGAGCTTCCAAAAATTATGGTACTTATAGCTTTCAGCTCTCATTGCCCCTATCATAAGCATCTTTAAGGTGATTAAGGTTAAAGTGACACAACTAAGAGGATATGCTTGACAAGTTATAAACCGAAATCTCATGCCCCTTACTTACGAAGACCGATCCTCATGCTACTCAACTTTAGTCACGAGTAAGCTCTTGTCATTGTAAGTACATGTGTATCATTAAGAACCGCCAATGGGGTACCCCTTGCACATGATCAAAATGACAAGGCAAGCAGACAATGATCATCTCAGCGATCTTTTTATTTGCTATATGCATAGGTTTTATTGAGGATGCTTCATAGAGTGCTCATTATGGTGATGCTGCAAGTTTCCACCATGATTAGGCATGGATTAGGCTAGCGGCCCAGGCGTTTCTCTAACACACATACAAACTCCATGATCTTACAAGTTCCACTTTTATTTCACACCGCCGGGATCCATAAGCAAAAGAACATGATATCAACGGGGTACAAAGTACAAGTGCAATGTTGAAAGCGTTCCCCATGAAACATGGTTCTGCTAATTTCAACTTATAAAGCGCAAGCATATACGCAACAAATAAGGACCCAATGGTTCAAGTTTATTAGATGCAAAAAGTAAAGTGTGCCATCAAGTTCGTGAGAGCTTTAATCACTAGTTTTCTCATAACAAGTTTAATTTGGAAGGTAAACAAAAGCATGAATATACTTGGAATATCATAAGCTAATAGGTAGGTATGGTGGACTCTTTGGGATAACTTGGTTTAGGGAGTTGGATGCATGAGTGGAACTCATACTTGGTTGTGGAGGCTAGCAAAAGACTGGGAGTGACAACCTAAGAGAGCAATAATGGCCATAATCATGCAGAGCGACAAAACATCATTGATCAAAGCATAAAATGATACTACAAGTTGAAAACTAAAGGATCATAAAGGCTATGGTGACTTGAGATAGTCATAACATGGTGTGAGCATACGCCAAGTCAACCAAAATAAAGCATCAAAGGAGAATACCACTATACTATGCTTTAATATGCTAAAACAACGCATGATTCATCCGAGGCACATTAAGCAATCTCAATTGTTTATAAGAAGTCATGCTACAGCAAATAATACTAAGCATAAAGCCAAAACAATATCAAGCATGGCATGACAGAGCATAGGCCACAGTCAAAAACAAACTCTTTTTACCACATAAGTACGAACTTTCCTACTCTTTTCCAAACCAAACCAAACTATTTGCAAACCACTGTATGAAAGAGGGGGTCCAACCAATTTATTCAGAAAACTAAGAAAACCAATAAAACTAAAAAACAAAAAGAAAATTAAAAATAAGACGCTCCAAGAAAAACATAATTGTGCATGAAACAATAAAAATGAAGCATTTGGAAGAAACCTGGGATTTTTATTGATGAAGAAGGGGATGCCTTGGGCATCCCCAAGCTTTGACGCTTGTACTTCTTGGATATTTCTTGGGGTGACACGTGTGGCATCCCCAAGCTTAAGCTTTAGTTCATCCTTCATCTCATTACTCATTCCTTCCATACACCTGAAATTTTTCCTTCATACAAAACTTCACACAATTTTTATTAGCAACATTAGTGCACTCAAGATAAATAAGTCTTAAGGTTCAGTTCTAACACCAAATAAACTTCCATTAGAATAATAGCTATTGTAGCACTTCCCTCAAAAATCTCAATTCCCCAAATGAACTCAAAAAAGGAACCAACAAGAAGCAAATGCAGAAAATGGCAGAAATCTGTCAAAACAGACCAGCAGGTAAAGACGAATTTTTTCGAAGACATTCTGTTGCTCAAATCAAAAAGTTTTGAACTAACGAAAGTTAGATAACAACCTGGGTCAGAAGCACAAAAATTCACGCCTCAAAAAGACGTTCATCGATTTTACACGATTTTGTACGGTGAAGCACAGAAATCTGATTCGGGACAGCAACTTTCCCAATCATTACTTCTCTCTCATTAGAGTTTACTCTTGGCACAAAAAGCAAATAAAAAGGATAAGGAGAGGTTATTACAGAGGTAATAACTTCCAAGACTCATCTAAAACTTTTGGGTTATCTCCCAATAAGTACTTTTCTTTAACGCCTTTAAGTTAGGCATAAGAAGCAAGAAAGAATCAAGTGTTCTCAAATGAAGAAGCATTAAGACCAAATTTTGTTTTCATAGGAGAAGCAAAAGAAATCTTCTCTCTCTTCTTAGGGAAGTTTTCTATACCTTTCTTGAGTGGGAGTTGATATTTAATGGTGCCTTCTTTCATATCAATGATGGCACCAACAGTTCTAAGAAAAGGTCTTCCCAAAGTAATAGGACAAGAAGCATTGTATTCCACATCCAAAACATAGAAATCAACGGGGACATAGGCATTGTTAACCATAATAAGAACATCATTAAGACTCCCCATGAGTTTCTTTTTATCATTATCATCAACTGGGACATTCAAATAACAATCTTCAAGAGGAGGCAAATCGAGCATATCATAAATCCTTCTAGGCATAATAGAAACACTACTATCAACATCACATAAAGCTTTGAAATCAAAGTCATTCACTTTCATATTAATGATGGGTTCCCAACCATCTTCTTGTTTTATAGGAATAGAAGCTTTATGTTTCATCTTTTCTTCTTTAATATTTATGAGAGCATCAGTAATGTGTTTTGTAAAGGCCATGTTCATAGCACTAGCATTAGGACTTTTAGCAAGCTTTTGTAGGAACTTAATAACTTCAGAGATGTTGCAACCATCAAGATCAAAATCAAATTTATCCTCTAAAGTAGTAGAACTATTACTAGCCTCAACACTAGTGGTGGTAATAGTAGAAACACTATTTTTTCTAGCAATTTCATCTTCTCTTTCCCACTTAGCATGTAATTCAGCTAATAGTCTAACATTTTCATCAATTCTTACTTGTATGGCATTAGTAGCTGCAAAGGGATTATCATTAGTTTCAGGTTTAACAGCCATTTTATTAATCAATGAAGATTGAGTTTCAGACAATGATGATATATTTCTTTCAGCATTAGAGAGTTTCAATTGTAAACTAGGAATTTCCCTATTTAGGCTCTCAAGTTGATGTCTAATGTTCTTTAAAATGATAGATTGTTCCTCCATAGTTTTAGTAAATAGTTTATTTTGCTCATATTGCATTTGCATGAAGTTTTTGGTGGCTCTTTCAAATTCTAAAATTCTTCCTTCACTAGGTAATCTAGGTTTACCATTATAGCCATAAGTATTATTAGGAGGGTATGGTCTATAATTGTTATTACCAAAATTACTCCTATAAGCATTGTTGCCAAAGTTGTTATTTCTTATGAAGTTCACATCAACTTTCTCTTCTTGAGCAACCAAAGAGGCTTTCTCATTACAAGCATAGACATAATAATATCAATCTTATCACTCAAGGAGGAAGTTTCCTCAATAGAACTTACCTTCCTACCTTGTGGAGCTCTCTCGGTATGCCATTCAGAATAATTAACCATCATATTGTCCAGAAGTTTTGTTGTAGCACCCAAAGTGATGGTCATAAAGGTACCTCCAGCAGTAGAATCCAATAGGTTCCTTGAAGAATAGTTCAATCCTGCATAAAAAGTTTGGATGATCATCCAAGCAGTCAGTCCATGAGTGGGACAATTCTTTACCAAAGATTTCATTCTTTCCCAAGCTTGAGCAACATGCTCATTATCAAGTTGTTTAAACTTCATTATTTCACTTCTCATAGATATAATCTTAGCAGGAGGATAGTATTTTCCAATAAAAGCATCTTTGCACTTAGTCCAAGAATCAATACTATTCCTAGTTAAGGAATTCAACCATTCTTTAGCTTTTCCTCTCAAAGAGAAAGGAAACAATTTAAGATTAATAATATCACCATCTATATCCCTATGCTTTTGCATCTCACAAAGTTCAACAAAGTTATTTAGATGGGAAGCAGCATCTTCATTACCAATACCAGAAAATTGTTCTCTCATAACAAGATTGAGTAAAGTAGGTTTTATCTAAAAGAAAGTATCTTCAGGCACTGGTGGAGCAATAGGTGTGCTCATAAAATCATTGTTGTTGGTGCTAGTGAAGTCACACAACTTAGTGTTTTCAAGAGTAGTCATTTTTTTGTGTTTTCAAATAAGAAAGCAAACTAGTAAAACTAATTTTTTGTGTGTTTTTCATAAAGAAACAAGCAAACAAAGCAAAAAGAAACTAAGAAAAACAAAAATAACAAAGTAAAGAGATTGGTTATGAGGGACTCCCCTTGTGGAGATGTCCTTGACTCCCCGGCAACAGCGCCAGAAAAATGCTTGATGTCTCAATGCACGATGCCTAGAAAAGTGCTGGTGCGTGGTTGATGTAGAGCTCGTTGGGAACCCCAAGAGGAAGGTATGATGAGCACAGCAGCAAGTTTCCCTCAGTTATGAAACCAAGGTTTAATCAAACCAGTAGGAGAAAGGAAACACCTCAAAGGTGTTACTAGCTGAGCTTAAGGTATGCACTACCGGTGCTAGTAGCAACGTGGAGACCTGCACAACACAACCACAGAACTTTGTCCCCAACTTGCGATGAGGTTGTCAATCTCACCGTGTTTTGTAGAAAACAAAAGATTAAACGTATCGAATGTAAAGAAGCAAAAGTCTGAAGAAAGTAAACACAAAACAGTAAACAGTTTGTAGATTGTATGTAAAGAAAAGGACCGGGATCCATAGTTCACTATAGGTGGCTCTCCTTAAGATAGATAACATGCTGGGTGAACAAATTACATCGGGGCAATTGACAAACATCGAGAAAGCAATACATGCATATACTAATCATCTTGACTCCTTTGAGATTCGATTGGGCATTACAACATTATACATAGACCACCATCCAACTGCATCTATGACTAATAATCCACCTTCAGGTTATCATCCGAACCCCCTCCAGTATTAAGTTGCAAGCAACAGATTATTGCTTTACGAACTGCGTGTAAAGTAAACAATACGATTGTTCTATGAACAAAGGATTATTGTTTTCTCCCTAGTAGCAACAGCACATCTAGTACCATAGAGATTTCTATCACTTCCCCAGATTACCAGAGGCATGAACCCACTATCGAGCATAAATTCTAACTCTTGGAGTTGCTAGCATCTACTTGGCCAAGTTAGCTACTAACAACGGAAACCATGCAAGATCACAAATAACAAAGACATGATAGAATCAATAATCAATATGAAATAGCATCTCAATATCCATCGGATCCCCGCAAACACAACATGTATGATTACAAATAGATGATCTTGATCATGAACGGATCTCACAAGATCTAAACATGACAGCACAAAGGAGGAGAACCAGCCATGTAGCTACTACATGGATCCATAGTCCAAGGATGAACTACTCACGCATCACATCGGAGGCTTGCATGGTGATGAAGAAGGCCTCCAGGGTGAATTCCCCTCTCCGGCAGGGTGCCGGGAAGAGCTTCAGATCCCTCCCGATCTAGGGATGGAGATGACGGCGGCTACAGACTCTTTCGTGGATTTTTGATCGGGCACTTAGGGTTTTCGTCCTGAGGGCATCTTATAGGCGGAAGGGGAGACCGAGGGGGTGCTAGGGCCACCACACAACCCCCTGGCGCAGGCCCAGCCTGGCCGCGTGGCCAGGTGGTGTGGCCGGCCTCTGGCCCCTCTCCATCTTGGATTCTGGCATCTGATGACTTCCGGAAAAATAGGCACTTTGGCTTTTGTCCCGTCCAATTCCAAGAATATTCATTTTCTGACTTTCCTGGAACCAAAAACAGCAGAAAACAGGCAGCTGGCTGATGGCTCTGTGTATGGCGCTAGAAAAATGCTGGAGCGTGGTTGATATAGAGCTTGTTGGGAACCCCAAGAGGAAGGTATGATGAGCATAGCAGCAAGTTTCCCTCAGTATGAAACCAAGGTTTAATCGAACCAGTAGGAGCAAGGAAACACCCCAAAGGTGTTACTAGCTGAGCTTTGGCAGGGCGCACTACCGGTGCTAGTAGCAACATGGAGACCTGCACAACACAACCACAAAACTTTCTCCCCAACTTGCAATGAGGTTGTCAATCTCACCGTGTTTTGCAGAAAACAAAGGATTAAATGTATCGAATGGAAAGAAGTAAAAGTTTGCAGAAAGTAAACACAAAGCAGTAAACAGTTTATAGATTGAATATAAAAGACAAGGACCGGGATCCATAGTTCACTAGAGGTGGCTCTCCTTAAGATAGATAACATGCTGGGTGAACAAATTACAGCGGGGCAATTGACAAACATCGAGAAAGCAATACATGCATATACTAATCATCTTGACTCCTTTGAGACTTGATTGGGCATTACAACATTATACATAGACCGCCATCCAACTGCATCTATGACTAATAATCCACCTTCAAAGTTATCATCCAACCCTCCAAAGATAAGTTGCAAGCAACAGATTATTGCTTTACGAACTGCGTGTAAAGTAAACAATACGATTGTTCTATGAACAAAGGATTGTTGTTTTCTCCCTAGTAGCAACAGTACATTTAGTACCTTAGAGATTTCTGTCACTTCCCAGTTACGGAGGCATGAACCCACTATCGAGCATAAATACTAACTCTTGGAGTTGCTAGCATCTACTTGGCCAAGATAGCTACTAGCAACGGAAAGCATGCAAGATCACAAATAACAAAGACATGATAGAATCAATAATCAATCTGAAATAGCATCTCAATATCCATAGGATCCCCGCAAACACAACATGCAGAATTACAAATAGATGATCTTGATCATGAATGGAGCTCACAAGATCTACACATGAAAGCACAAAGGAGGAGAACCAGCCATCTAGCTACTACATGGATCCGTAGTCCAAGGATGAACTACTCGCGCATCACACCGGAGGCTTGCATGGTGATGAAGAAGGCCTCCAGGGTGAATTCCCCTCTCCGGCAGGGTGCCGGGAAGAGCTTCAGATCCCTCCCGATCTAGGGATGGAGATGCCGGTGGCTACATACTCTTCCGTGGATTTTTGATCGGGCCCTTAGGGTTTTCGTCCCGAGGGCAATATATAGGCGGAAGGGGAGACCGAGGGGGTTCCAGGAGCGGCCACACCACCCCCTGGCGCGGGCTAGGCCTGGCCGCGTGGCTAGGTGGTGTGGTGGCCCACTGGCCCCTCTCCGTCTCGTATTCTGGCACTTGATGTCTTCCAGAAAAATAGGCACTTTGGCTTTTGTCCCGTCCAATTCCGAGAATATTCATTTCCTGACTTTCCTGGAACCAAAAACAGCAAAAAACAGGTAGCTGACACTGTGGCTCTTGTTAATAGGTTAGTCCAAGAAATCATATGAAAAGTACTCAAAAAGTGTGGACAAAACACAAGAAAGTGGATAAAACCAAGCATGGAACATCAAAAATTATAGATACATTTGCAATGTATCACTGGCACTGTGGCTCTTGTTAATAGGTTAGTCCAAGAAATCATATGAAAAGTACTCCAAAGTTGGAACAAAACACAAGAAAGTGGATAAAACTAAGCATGGAACATAACAAATTATAGATACATTTGCAATGTATCACACCCTAGCATTAGAGCTTAGAAATAAGCTGAACATAGGTGTGTGCATGGCATTCATGCATAGAAAATCCAGATAATTTTCGCGCTTTTAGATAAAACTTGTCAAAGTGATTGAAGCTTCTCTTAACTTGGTGGAACTGAAGTAGATCATCAAGTTAACTACGATAAGTTTCAATATGACCTTTGCTAAAACCTTATCTTTGGGTAATATAATTTGATCTAAGGGTAGATCAAATGTCATAAACTAAGTCACAACACTCTACTTAATAAGGAGTACTTGATCTTCTAGAGATCATTACATGGTATTCCATACAACAACTCAAGGATGAATACTTAATATCCCTAAGATGATATCAAGGTATTATCTACCACAAACCCTAAATATCAAGTTAAGTATATAACTCCAAATAAAGAAACCTCGAGAACCAAATCTTGAAACATTAACTTTTATTACAAATAGAGTAGAAAGGGAAGTCAAGCTAAGACCATCCAGCACATACTCTTAATATGATATGAAGAGGTGACATTCCTATTTAACTAAGTCCTAGTGCCAAGTGATCATCAGTGTTGAGTGATCAATTCTTGACCTAGCACTTGTTAACCTTTACCTTTGACCTATTATATTGACCTTCCAAAGACCTCAAGTAAATTAATAAGGAGGAACTAGCTATGGTGAAGTATGCCATCATCAATGTAATTAGATCCTTAGTGGTGATCAAACCATTTGGTGTTGGAGGAGTTAATTCACTCGAGAGTTAACTAGAAGTAGTACCTAAACCCAAGAAGTAACTAGTGATCAATGAGCTATAAGGAAGCTAGTAGTATTAGAATATCCAATGATAATCTTGTTAAGCCAAGTAGGTATAAACCTAAAGTAAGTTCCCTTAACAAGATAAGCTTATAGAAAGAGTAGTACAAGTTTACTACTTAGTGGATAATAGATCTTGATCAGACAATGAGAAGCCTAAGCTTAGTTTGATCAAATGATGGTGGTCATTATTCTCAAGTTCCTTGAGAATAGATGACTAGCTGATAAAGAAGAATGGTGAGTATATCAAATTAGGTAAAGCCTAGTAAGATGAATCATCTAGCTTGATCATGATAAGTCAAGCCAGAGTATAATGAAGTATATAACATAAGTTATAGGAGTAGTTGGAAGTATGATAGTTTAACCAAGGTAATACAAGAACAAACTTGTATTATGGGAGTAGTATCATACCTATTCTAGAGAATTGTTATCACCCGTGATATAGAGAGAACTATAATATTGTAAGCCTTGGAAGAAGTTGCAAGATGAAGTTAAGGAAGTTAATAGATGGAGTTAGAAGTAGCTACATTGGTAGGTGTATAAATGGTAGTTGATTAAGAGAAGTTATATACTAGGAGTAAGGATGGAATAATGTTGAAGGGGCACGACCATGTCATCATGTGATGATGGATATGGTGGAGTCATATGATTGTCTTATTCAGGAAGATGTGATCTTTGTGAATAATATAAGAAAGATACATGGAGTATATTTAGCAAAGGAATTCCTTATCTCAAGATAATCTTAGTGAAGTATTGAGGTAAGAATTCTTTAGAAACCTTTAGCTAGCTATACATGCAGCCATGACAAGACCCATGTCTACTTCATTATTCAAAACCCTAGAATAAAATGGATAATGAAACCATTTCCTGTTCCTAGGTAACCATTGAACAATACCTCTTGGACAATTAAAGCTTCCAAGAAATAATTAGAGAATAAGATGAGTGATCATGTATGAAAGCCTTGTCTATTTTTTTATCCTGAACCTTAGTAGAAACATAGACCAGGAACCATCAAGGCCACATTAAGAAGTAATCTTTGAAGCCACTCTATGTTAATATATCAAACCTACTCATAGATTTAGAAGTAGTATCCCTAACTCTTAATCTTATCCATATTCATAATAGAATATGAGTCTGTTAAACCTTTCCAAAACACATGGCAATTATTTGGAGATGAATATTTTAATTTCCTCATTAATGATTGATAACCATACATAATGACTTAACAAAGCTTGTTTTATAGTAGTTCTAAATTTCACAAACTGAGTAGGGTTGAAATGGGGGAAATCATCAAATATAGAGGACAATGAAATTCAAATCACCATATCACAAACCACAAGGTTTAATGTAATATATTGTGTATGTATTAATGAGCCTAAGAGTGAATATAATTATAAAGATATCACCCACCATCTTAAATCCTAATCATAATAAGTATCATGGTGTTAACAAAGTCAGTTTTATAAGATTTTCTAAATAAGGAATAAATCCCTAGAACCCTAATTCCTATTAATAGTTCTCTAATAAAAGAACCTTTCATACACTCATGAATTTCGAAAAGACAAAGAAAAATGAATAGAACTTTTAGTATAATGAATCTTTGAACCATTCAGATTATTACACCAGAATTCTGAGGATTTAAAACCATGTAGAAATCAAGTTTGAAGTCAATTTATAAATAGAAAAGAAAACAGAAAATAGAAACTGAATAAAGAAAAAAAGGGCATAGTAATATAGTATCAGCCCATGGCCCAGATCGTCACAGTCCTATTCCACGACCGCGAGCAGCAAACAGTACAAACCGCACACTTAGCTAGAGCACATATCTCTCACTGATAGGTGAGATAGCAATGTGGACCGTGGGTTAGATCCCAACAAACTTAGGGGGTTTTCTGCAAAAACGACCATCTTCATCATCCTAACGCACACAGACACATGCGTGGTGGTGCTCGATGCCGTTCGCCGGCGTCAGCAAGATTCGACCGCCGTGATGCTTGCTGCCTCCCCTGAGAGGTGTATATAAGACCGCCACATCCTCCTCTATCTTCTCATACCGATCTTATCCTCTCTCTCACTCTCTACCACTATCTCTCTTCCTCACCCGAAACCCTAGCTCGTCAGTGGTCGTCGTTCCAGCCATCTCCGATCACCCCTCGCCTAGCTGAAGCCACCGATGGAAGCGTCGTCATGGCCTTGTTCGACTAGGACCAAGCACATGTGCTGGCGCACCGTGAATCGTGAGGAATCTAGCATTCCCCTCTATCAGCCGTCGTGGCAATCACCGTTGATTCCTCGTCATCTGACCACCTCACGCCTCCTCGAACTCTCCATCATCATCAGGGTGAGTCTGCCGTCCTCTAGAACCTCTCCAATCACTCTCGTGAGCTCCGTATCGCCGTAGCACCGTAGTTCACCGTCGGCCGCCGCAGTAGGTGGTCACCGGAGTAGCTCCGATGACCAAAAGTGGACAATGCCACCACTATAAGGTTCGCCTTGGACTACTCTACCGCGTAGTGCCTTCTATTTTGCCCCGCGAGCTCCAGATCAACGAGTCCTTGCCCGGCCTGGGAGCTCCGACCATGCTGACGTCACCCTTAGCCTAGTCAGCAGGTTTGACCCAATCTTGCTCACGTGGCAACCGACATGGCCCTGACTCCACTGGTCAGTGGCTGTGGCTAGAGTGTGTATCAATATAAAATGTAATTCCTGTTTAGGAAATAGGATAAATATTGTAAATTTGTTTATAAATATTTTTCAGGAATTAAGAAAAATGATTAAATTTTATAAATTGAATAAATATTGTTTTATAATTCAGAAAATTGTATATTATATATCAAAATGCTTAGAAAAATAAAATCTCTAATTTAAATTTATTAACAAACATTATTGTGTTAACTATTTAAATAATTATTAATTAATAAAGATTTTATAAGTAATAATATTTTGAAAATTAATATTTTAATATTGGTAAATAAGAAAAAATATAAATAATATACCAAAATTCTTAGAAAAACAAAATCTGTAGTTACAAATTTGTTTCATTTATTTTTGTATCACTTAAAGAAATATTTATTATTTAATTAATTTTTATAAAGTGATTAAACTTATAAAAACATATCTTATTATTTAAAAATCACAAAAATACATATAATATACCAAAATGATCACAAAAATAAATTATACACATTAAAAATATCCTACTTCATATTGAAGTCAAATAAAAGGTAAAGTTCTATCATTTACTCTTTTGCATACCTTATATTAGTTTTCAATTCGTGGTTGTATGATTGATCTTGTTGTTAATATTGGTATCACTTTGGGATCATTGAGTTAATTTAATTGGTTTTAGCAAACCTGGCTCGGTCAGTAGCAACACTATTTTTGAGAGTTGAATGAAAAAGATAAAAGTACTCTAAAGAAATATAATTTCATCATTTTTCTTTCTTGATTTGCTCATAAGTTTAGTATTCTCTAGTTAAGATCTTTTGTGCTTCCAAGGAAGATTGCATGTTTGTCTTTATCACTTGTATGTTTGTTTGTTTCCTTAAACTTTTATACTTTCTACCCAGCCTTGCTAGCCAAAAACCTGTACCGAGAGGGAATTCTTCTCGTGCATCCATCCCTTAAACCAAAACCTATGCCATTTGTGTCCACCATACCTACCTATTAGCATTATTGCTATTCCAAGTAAATTCCTGTTTTATCTACCTCCAAAATTAAACTTGTTATGTGAAAGTAGTGATTAAAGCTCTCATGAACTTGATGGTACACTTTACTTTCTTGCACTTAATAAACTTGAACCATTGTGCTCACCTATGTTGCGTATATGCTTGCGCTTTGTAAGTTGTGAATTAGCAGAACCATGCTGTCATGGGGAACGCTTTCAACATTGCACTGGTACCTTGTACCAAGTTGATATCATGTTCTTTGGTCTGTGGATGTCGTCGGTGTGAAATGAAAGGGGAGCTTGTAAGTCCATGGAGTTATGCATGTGTGTTAGAGAAACGCCTGGGCCGCTGGTCTAATCCATGTTGACATGGTGGAAACCTGCAGCGTAACCATAACGAGCATCTATGAAGCATTCTTCTTATAAACAAAGAGTGTGATATTGAGAAAAGAGAAAAAAGAAAAAAAGAGATTATGAAAATAGGAAAGAGAGAAAAAAGCACCATATTCCCATGGTAAATAAGAAGATTGCTGAGATGATTGGTGTCTGCTTGCCTTGTCATTTTGATATGGGGATTCTTCCGTATCATCAGGCAAGGGGTACCCCGTTGGCGGTTCTCTATGATACACATATGCTTACGATGACAAGAACTTACCAGTGACTAAACTTGAGTATCATGAGGAGCGGCCCTCGTATTCAAGGGACATGAGATTCTCAATTTACAACTTGTCAATGCATATCCTCATATTTGATCACTTTAACCTTAATCACCTAAAGATGCCTATGATAGGGGTAATGAGAGCTGAAAGCTAGTAAGTATCATAATTTTTGGGAGCTCTTTATGAGACTTGCAATCCCTGCTTCCCTCTATGAAGGGCCTTTCTTTTACTTTGTAGTTGAGTCAGTAAACCTACTCCCTTCTATCTCAGCGAGTATTTTGACTTGTTGTGTTTCATTCATTCATATGATGATTTATTCAATCATGTTTCTTATGTTCCTTGTTTTGCACATTGCTCTTATCTTGATGTTTACTACTCTGAAAGCTATCATTGAAAATCAGTTATTTGTGAACTCCAGCAAATTATCAACTATTCTTCGACCAAGAGCTAAGGTTGCCATTACCAATTATGATTTTCTTTATGTATCTTCATTTTATTTCCTTTACTCATTGCAAGTTGAATTATATAATAGTGAGTTGTCTTCTATTATGATCTATGTATTGATGAATGTGATGCTCGTTCGTATTCTTTTATCGACTCTTCACTCCATAAACCTGAGGTCATGTTTATTGAGCTCAGTTTCGCTTGGGGACAAGCGAAGTCTAAGCTTGGGGGGAGTTGATACGTCCATTTTGCATCACTATTCTATGTCATAATTCACTGTTATTCATTGATATATTTCATATTGAGAGGTGATACTTATGTTATTTCATCAGTTTTTGCATGGTTGATGACTTTTGGAGCATGGACATTGCAATGGGATTCGATGGAAAAGGTGCTGTTTGGAGGCAAAATTCGCGAAGATCAGAAAATCCGGGAAAATATACGGAAAATCCTATTTTTCCAGAAGACGAAGGAAGCCAGAAGGGGGGCTGGAGATGGGCCACAGGGGGCCCACACCACCCCCTGGCGCGGGCCACCCTAGGCCGCGCCACCAGGTGGTGTGGCCGCCCTGGTCCACCCCTGGCACTCCCCTCTGGCGTATATTATCCTCCCGAAACCCTAAGACTCGGGGAGAAACCACAGAAAGATTCCACCGCCTCTGCGGGGCGAAAAACATCGAGAGAAAAATATCTCTCCGGCAGATAGATTTATGCCGGGGAATTCCTTCCCGAGAGGGGAGATCGTCGCCATCAACACCACCATCAAGCTGGACTTCATCGGGATCATCATCATCACCACCATCATCACCATCAGCACCCTCATCACCATCTCCATATTGCTATAACAATTGGTTGAATCTTGCTATAGTTCATAGGGGAAACTTTCCCGGTGCTGATTACTCTTTGTAGTTGATGCTATTGAGTGAACCATTGAATTATTGTTTATGTTCAGATTGTTATACATCATTATTCCATCTCTGATCATGATCCATATGATGTCTTGTGAGTAGTTCGTTTTGTTCTTGAGGACATGGGAGAAGTCTTGTTGTTAGTAGTGGAGTTGCGTTGAGAAAGATTCAATAGATTGTTATTTAAGTTGTGGTGTACTTCTTCTAGTGGTGTCATGTGAACGTCGACTACATGACACTTCACCTATATGGGCCTAGGGGAATGCATTGTGTATTTGGCTACTAATCGTAGGGGTTGCTGGAGTGACAGAAACCTGAACCCCCGTTAGGAAACCATTGCACAAGGGACGTAAGGGTCTTAGAGTTTAAAGCTGTGGTTAGGTTTGTACCTTAATTACTTTCTTGTACTTATGGATGTTTGCAAGGGGTATAATCACAAGTATGTATTAGTCCTAGGAAGGTCGGTACATTAGCACAGGTTCACCCACACAACACTTAGCAAGCTAAAGAAGATTAATCAACTATATGAAGCGAAAGCACTTGACAGTCTTCCCATGTGTCTTCGAGAACGTTTGGTCATCTTAAGTAATACAACCGGCTTGTCCTTTGCTGCATAAAGGATTAGGCCACTTTTTGCATTTATTCCTACTATCTTTTATTTACTCGTACTTTGTTTACTTGCTTTATCAAAAACCCCTAAAAATCCGTTTGCTAAGTATTTGCAGAGAATTCCTGATCCATACAACTAGCCTGCACCTTCTGCTCCTCGTTGGGTTCGACACTCGTACTTATCAAAAATACTGTGATACACCCCCTATACTTGTGGGTCATCAAGACTGTTTTCTGGCGTCGTTGCCGAGGAGTGAAGTGCTATTGGAGAGTGGAACTGGTAAAGGAAACTTCTACTGTGAGTATTGTTTACTTCTGCTAGTTGCTTTATTTTCGTTATGGATAATTCGCTGAGTTTCTTATTTGGTAATGCTACTACCACTGCTAAGGTAGTAGATAAGCCACCACCTGCTGAGAATGATGTTTTTAAAATACCTACAAGAATTATTGATCGTGTTATGGATAACTACTATGTTGGAGATGGAACTGTCCATCCCGGTGATCATTTACTCTTTATACACGAATTATGCGGGTTGTTCAAGTGTGCAGATATTACTACAGATCAAGTTAAGAAGAAGTTATTCTCATTATCGCTGAAAGGAAGAGCTGAGGAATGGTATAAGCTGCTGAAGAATGGTCAAGCTCTGGAATGGAAGGAAATAGTGCCTCTCTTTTATTCAAAGTTTTATCCTCCTAGTGAGATTCATAAAGATCAGAATCAAATATACAACTTTTGGCCTCTTGATGGAGAGAGTACAACTCAAGCTTGGGGGATATTGAAGTTACTAATGCTTAAATGTCCCATTCATGAGCTCCCCAACAATATTATTATCAATAACTTTTATGCAAGGCTCCCTCTACATGACAAGGATTTATTGGATGCTTCTTGTGCTAGATCATTCACTCGCATGGAAGAAGAAGCTAAATGGGATCTTATGGACCATATTCAAGACAATGCTGAAGCATGGGAGAATGACAAAGGTAGAAAGTCAGGTATAAATTATGATTATGAATGCATTGAATCTTTTATGGGAACTGATGACTTTCAAAATATTAAAAATGCTTATGGTCTAGACTCTCAAGCTATTGCTTCTTATTTTAAGGCTTTTGCTTCCTACATTGAAGTGCCTAGAAAGAAGTGGAATAAGTATCATGAACCTTATAAAGATGTTGCTAAGAGTGTTCCTGCAAGAAATACTGAAGTTTATACTACTAATCATGTTTTACCTGAACCTTACATTGAGAAAATGCCTTTCCCAGTTAAGATAAAGGAACATTCTATGATAGCTAGTATGGTTAATGAAAGTACGAATGAAGCTGTTGAACCTGATAAACAAATGGTTGATGAACCCATAATAGAAAATGTGAAAGACTTTGTTACTAAATATGTAGAAGAGGGACACACTATCCCTTGTAAGGATACCTCTAATATTGTTTCACAAAGTAGTGTTATGAGAACTAGTATTCCTGTGTTTTCTGTTAGAATAAGTGATCATTGTTACGATGGTCCTTGTGATAGTTATATTGTTAAGTTTATGCATGATACTGAAAGTTACTATGAGAGAGGGGAAATTGTTCTTATGTATCTCAATAATATCAAGTTTCCTTGTTTTATGCTGAAAGTTTTTATGTTGCACTTCTTTTGCCTTCTTATGCTAGTGGTTTCTGGTTTCAACAACTTGTTTGTTTACAAAATACCCTTGCATAGGAAGTGGGTTAGACTTAAATGTGTGTATTTTTGCTTCTTAATGCTCTATTTCACTTCAATTCATATTCCTGAGTGAGCATCATGAAAATTATCATGCCCATCTTAATGGCCATAAAGAAAGAGCTTTTGGGGAGACAACCCAATTTACTTTTGCTTTCAGTTTGTTTTTGTTTCTTTGAGTCTTGAAAGTTATTACTTTCGTAATAACCTTTCCTTATCCTTTTTGTTTGGTTTTTGTGTCAAGATCAACCTCTAAAGAGAGAGAAGTAATATTTGGGGAAGTTGCTGTCCTGAAACAGATTTTTGTGCTTCACCGTAAAAACGTGAGAGATCTCTGTATGTCCGATTGATATGTAATTTTTTGTTCTTCTGTCCCAGGTTGTTATTTAACTTTCGTTAGTTTTGCACTTTTTGATTTGAGCAACAGAAGATTTTCGAAAAAAATGATATTTACCTGCTGGTCTGTTTTGATAGATTTTGCCACTCTTGCATTTGCTTCTTTATTCGGTTTTCTTTTTGAATTATTTTTGGGTTTTCGGAAGGAGTTGCTACAGTAGCTTATGTTTTGATGGTTTTCAGTTGAATTTGGACACAAAAGGTTTTATCACTTCATTTATACTAATGTTGCTAATGAGAACTGTGTGAAGTTTTGTGTGAAAGAAATTTCCAGATAGTGGAGATAATGGTGTAATAAGGAAGAGAAGGGTTTTATGACTCAAGTAATAAGTGTATGAAGATGAAGATATTGATGTTATTCAAGTGGTGACTCCGGAAGAAACTACTAGGTACCAAATTCAGAGACCTGCAGAGTCCGTTTTCAAATAGGTAATAGTTCAGGTAAGAAAAGTTCCGCGAAAATACTATCCAACTATAATTTTGCAGTTTTTAGACAATAAGGAAATATATGAAGCGAAAGAGAGACGGAAACAGAGCCAGGGTGGCTCACACCACCCTGTGGCGCGGGCCCTCCCCTGGCCGCGCCACCAGGTGATGAGTCCACCCCGGACTCCGCCTCCGACTCGTTTTCTCCCAGTACCTTCCTTTTGTTGTGAAACTTCATAATATACAATCCCCCGGATCTCCCAAGGTTCATATATCGTGTTTTCGTCGTGCTTTCATTTTGATCTGTTTCTACCAGGAACTATCTTTGAAAGCTTTGAAGCACAATGATGTCCGCCAAGGATAAAGGAAAGGAGCCTATGAAGGGAGATCTCCAAGACCCCGGGCAGGAGAAGGAGATCAAGCGTGAAGGTGAAGAGGAGGCACAACACACCGGCACTACCATTGCAAGCATTGGAGTGGTGGCGAATCCTGCCAGGATTAGAAGGACTGCACGGATGTCAACTGGAGGGAAGCCTCCGCGTCACTGCTTGGCACCACGGACACCTTCTCCAAGAACCAAGAGTCCCTTCCATACCTTTATCCATAACCATGCAGGAAAAGAAGACTGTAAGGAAGAAGAGCACAAAAAGAATCACAAGAGCTGGGATCCACAATCTGACATGATCATGCACCGCATCGAGCACAACTCGGAGTTGATTCGTACCCTCACCTTTGAGATTGAGGACTTGGGGAAATTGGTCAAGAAGCTCATCGAGAGGATACCACCACCACCAAAGGAGTAATTCGCCATCAGTTTTGGCATCCCCTTGGTTTGTTCCAAGCTTGGGGGAGTGCCACGGTATCACATCACTATCTTCTATCTTTTTACCTTATTAGTAGAGTCATATCATGAATAGAGAAGTTATTATGTAGGATGGTTTGCATTATGGAAGTGTCCCCTCTCTCGTTAGATATCTATCCCTTGGTGTGAGTTGCCGTTATGGAATATTAATGAGAAGTTTTATCATTTACTCTTTTGCATAGCTTATATTAGTTTTAAATTTGTGGTTGTATGATTGATCTTGTTGCTAGTATTGGTATCACTTTGGGATCATTGAGTTAATTTAATTGGTTTTGGCAAACCTGGCTTGGTTAGTAGCAACACTATTTTTGAGAGTTGAATGAAAAAGATAAAAGTACTCTAAAGAAATATAATTTCATCATCTTTCTTTCTTGATTTGCTCATAAGTTTAGTATTCTCTAGTTAAGATCTTTTGTGCTTTCAAGGAAGATTGCATGTTTGTCTTTATCACTTGTATGTTTGTTTGTTTCCTTCAACTCTTATACTTGCTACCCAGCCTTGCTAGCCAAAAACCTGTACCGAGAGGGAATTCTTCTCGTGCATCCATCCCTTAAACCAAAACCTATGCCATATGTGTCCATCATACCTACCTATTAGCATTATTGCTATTCCAAGTAAATTCTTGTTTTATCTACCTCCCAAATTAAACTTGTTATGTGAAAAGTAGTGATTAAAGCTCTCATGAACTTGATGGCACACTTTACTTTCTTGCACTTAATAAACTTGAACCATTGTGCTCACCTATGTTATGATATGCTTGCGCTTTGTAAGTTGTGAATTAGCAGAACCATGCTGTCATGGGGAACGCTTTCAACATTGCACTGGTACCTTGTACCAAGTTGATATCATGTTCTTTTGTCTATGGATGTCATCGGTGTGAAATGAAAGGGGAGCTTGTAAGTCCATGGATTTATGCATGTGTGTTAGAGAAACGCCTAGGCCGCTGGTCTAATCCATGCTGACATGGTGGAAACCTGCAGCATAACCATAACGAGCATCTATGAAGCATTCTTCTTATAAAAAAAAGAGTACGATATTGAGAAAAGGAGAAAAAGAAAAAAAATATTATGAAAAGAGGAAAGAGAAAAAAAAGCACCATATTCCCATGGTAAATAAGAAGATTGTTGATATGCTTGCTGTCTGCTTGCCTTGTCATTTTGATATGGGGGTTCTTCCGTATCATCGAGCAAGGGGTACCCCGTTGGCGGTTCTCTATGATACACATATGCTTACAATGACAAGAACTTACCGGTGACTAAACTTGAGTATCATGAGGAGCGGCCCTCGTATCCAAGGGACATGAGATTCTCAATTTACAACTTGTCAATGCATATCCTCATATTTGATCACTTTAACCTTAATCACCTAAAGATGCCTATGATAGGGGCAATGAGAGTTCAAAGCTAGTAAGTATCATAATTTTTGGGAGCTCTTTATGAGACTTGCAATCCCTGCTTCCCTCTGTGAAGGGCCTTTCTTTTACTTTGTAGTTGAGTCCGTAAACCTACTCCCTTCTATCTCAGCGAGTATTTTGAGTTGTTGTGTTTCATTCATTCATATGATGATTTATTCAATCATGTTTCTTATGTTCCTTGTTTTGCACATTGCACTTATCTTGATGTTTACTACTTTGAAAGCTA
The DNA here is from genome assembly GCA_023614405.1 of Avena insularis. NCBI lineage: Eukaryota > Viridiplantae > Streptophyta > Magnoliopsida > Poales > Poaceae > Avena > Avena insularis. The sequence goes on along the minus strand of CM042686.1, from coordinate 126,405,227 downwards.
TCATTGAAAATCAGTTATTTGTGAACTCTAGCAAATTATCAACTATTCTTCGACCAAGAGCTAAGTTTGCCATTACCAATTATGATTTACTTTATGTATCTTCATTTTATTTCCTTTACTCATTGCAAGTTGAATTATATAATAGTGAGTTGTCTTCTATTATGATCTATGTATTGATGAATGTGATGCTCGTCCGTATTCTTTTATCGACTCTTCACTCCATAAACCTGAGGTCATGTTTATTGAGCTCAGTTTCGCTTGGGGACAAGCGAAGTCTAAGCTTGGGGGGAGTTGATACGTCCATTTTGCATCACTATTCTATGTCATAATTCACTGTTATTCATTGATATATTTCGTATTGAGAGGTGATACTTATGTTATTTCATCAGTTTTTGCATGGCTGATGACTTTTGGAGCATGGACCGCTGCAGTCAGGATTCTAATGGAAAAGGTGCTATTTGGAGGCAAAATTTGCGAAGATCAGAAAATCCGGGAAAATATACGGAAAATCCTATTTTTCTAGAAGACGAAGGAAGCCAGAAGGGGGGATGGAGATGGGCCACAGGGGCTCACACCACCCCCTGGTGCGGGCCACCTTGGGTCGTGCCACCAGGTGGTGTGGCAGCCCTGGTCCACCCCTGGCACTCCCCTCTGGCGTATATTATCCTCCCGAAACCCTAAGACTCGGGGAGAAACCACAGAAATATTTCGCTGCCTCTACGGGGCGGAAAACACCGAGAGAGAAAGATCTCTCCAGCAGACAGATTTCTGCTGGGGGAATTCCTTCCTGGAGAGGAGAGATCATCACCATCAACACCACCATCAAGCTGGACTTCATCGGGATCATCATCATCATCACCACCATCAACACCCTCATCACCATCTCCATATTGCTGTAACACTTGGGTTGAATCTTGCATAGTTTGTAGGGGAAACTTTCCCGATGTTGATTACTCTTCGTAGTTGATGCTATTGAGTGAACCATTGAATTATTGTTTATGTTCAGATTGTTATACATCATTATTCCATCTCTGATCATGATCCATATGATGTCTTGTGAGTAGTTCGTTTTGTTCTTGAGGACATGGGAGAAGTCTTGTTGTTAGTAGTGGAGTTGCGTTGAGAAAGATTCAATAAATTGTTATTTAAGTTGTGGTGTACTTCTTCTAGTGGTGTCATGTGAACGTCGACTACATGACACTTCACCTATATGGGCCTAGGGGAATGCATTGTGTATTTGGCTACTAATCGTAGGGGTTGCCGGAGTGTAAAACCTGAACCCCCGTTAGGAAACCATTGCACAAGGGACGTAAGGGTCTTAGAGTTTAAAGATGTGGTTAGGTTTCTACCTTAATTACTTTCTTGTACTTACGGATGTTTGCAAGGGGTATAATCACAAGTATGTATTAGTCTTGGATAGGGCGGTACATTAGCACAGGTTCACCCACACAACACTTAGCAAGCTAGATAAGATTAATCGACTATATGGAGCGAAAGCACTTGACAGTCTTCCCATGTGTCCTCGAGAACGTTTGGTCATCTTAAGAAATACAACCGGCTTGTCCTTTTCTGCATAAAGGATTGGGCCACTTGCTGCATTTATTCCTACTGTCTTTTATTTACTCGTACTTCGTTTACTTGCTTTATCGAAAACCCCTAAAAATCCGTTTGCTAAGTATTTGCAGAGAATTCCCGATCCATACCACTAGCCAGCACCTTATGCTCCTCGTTGGGTTCGACACTCTTACTTATCAAAAATACTACGATACACCCCCTATACTTGTGGGTCATCATTACATCCTACTTCTTTAAACATTAGTCCTTACCGGACCAATGATGCTATTTACAGAATTTGGATCTTCTATTATCTCGAAGACCGTGAGTGCATAATCTTGCAATCACAAAAGGCAAGTTCACAACTTGCTCATGTCCTTTGATTATTTTTTATCAAATGCTTGTAACTCAAATGTTGTCATCACCTGCATTTCAAAAAGGCCAGAAAATACTATTTTCATAATAATATGATTATGGATTATTTACCAAGAGGTAAGGAATATAATATCTAGGACTTATCAACCAATGTCGCCAGTGATTCTAGTGATGTATATTACGCGTTAACCATGAGATTTGGAATGGGACAGAGAAGTCAGTTGTATCTTCTTCCTTTCATATGTAGGCAAGATGACCTCAACGTGATGATGTGGTTCCTTGTGCGGATCCAGCATATGGGTGGGTACCCTTAGGCCCCACGATTTTGGTATCTAGATTATCTGTGAGCATCTGCCGGAGGTATAGTCAGACCTTTATGGAGCTTGCCAGGGGCATAACCGGCTCATAGAGTCTTCGGGAACTCATCAAGGTTATAGCTTGCCCAAAAGGGGGCTTAAAAGAGATGGAGCTCGGCCCGAAGGATCGTGCAGACATATGGGTCGCGGAGAGGGCAGTGATTGTCTTAGATCATCTACTAGGCCCCACACCATAGGAAGTGTGGATGGTAAAGATCGTCTGGTTGTGCAACAAGGATTTGGTCTCTCATGGGTAAAGTAACGCACCTCTGCAGAGTGTAAGAACTGTGACATATTACTCCCTGTTCCGGGAAGGAGCTACGAACGCGGCAGGAAAGGAACCCCATGAAGGTTCTGGTCAACCTGTGAAGGTTGTCGGACATAGTTTTCAGAATAAAAGCAACCTTTGAAGAAAGGTTTATGAAAACCTGCATTGCCTACGACCTTTGGTCGGTGGCTATAGAGATAGTGCATCATACACTCCTTTTTAGTGAATTTGCTGAGTACGCTCGTACTCAACCATACCATCTTAACCCTTGCTAGGTTCTAAGCCCATGAAGACGACATCAACATCAGTTTCTGCTCAAGAAACCATCATCGACAGCTCAAGTTCTTCAACAGAGTAAATGAAGTCAACATATACATCAACTGAAGTGAAGACAAAGTTCTTAAGTAGATAGGAGTAGATTCTCTAGCCATAAAACCTACTTATGTAGAGCATTGCATTAGTAGCAATTGCAAGCCAGATAGTTTAGATGCTAGTCTTTTAGCCAGATAGTTCCGAGTTATTATTTCTGGTTCTTTTGTTGTAAGAAATTTCTTTCTCTCTCTTTAACCTAGAGTGTTCTCTGGATTTTCTATAAAGAGTCGAGTTGTAACCTATAGTAATGTCTTGGACATGCTGTGTTTCTGTTGTACCACTCTGAAGGATTTAATACTAGTGAATAGTGTTTCATTGGTGTTATGTCAACGACTATAGTGTACTACATCATGAAGTGGTATGTTGGGTCACCGCATACAGTCTTGCCCCTACGGTGTCACCCCTACGACGCTGCTCGCTCGGGCATCACGCATAACTCCGCACCCTATGGCTAGGCCCACTACACCGTGCCACCTGCTTTAGCGCAAACATGGGACCCCTCCATCCTCACACATCACTTCAACAACATGATGCTGCAGAAGCCGCCTCGTGAGTGGATCATGGACAGCGGCGCCACCACCCATCTCTCCAAGGACGCCGGTATCCTTTCATCTCTCTCCACCTCCTATTTATCGACATGTTACTATTGGCAACGGCTCCTCTGTTCCCGTATCCACATCAGGGAATGCCTCGCTTCCTTGTTTTTTCCTAATCATCCTCTTCATCTTCGTGATGTCCTTGTTAGACCACGCATAATTCAAAACCTTAAGACATAGGTATGATTACTCGGGTCCTTATGATTTGCTACCTAGGACCTATAGAGAAGATTATGGCCCATGAAGAGTCAAGATGAAGATCCAAAATATCAACGGACAAAGATTATTGTTATAGTAGGAAAGAGGAACAAAGACTGACCTAGAGTTGGTATTGTAATTATGTAACCTATTCGCATACATCTTTGAGACCCGGCCTATTATATATAGGATGGGAGAAGCATAGGCGAGATCACCGGACAATCCCTAAGCGATTTGTAACCAAGCAATCTCTCATAATATTCAGGCGACTTTGATCCCATTATTCCCTGGCTGCCGACAAAATCCCCAACGTTCTCATTTCCGCAAAACCCTAAGTCCTCCTTTATGGTCATTGACGAGATCTCCCCTCATCACCTTATCTCTGTACGTCAGTTTACTACTGATAACCACTGCATAGTCGCTTTTGACCCATTTAGTTTATCTGCTAAGGACCTTCTCACCCGGCGTGAGCTGTTTCAGTGCAGTAGTATAGGGGAGCTTTATCACTTTCAGCGCCCTGTGCCCTCACCGCCACCACCACCCCTCATGATGTTTGGCACCATCGTCTCGGTCATCCTAGTCATGACGCTTATTGTCGTCTTTCGTAGCATATTTCTTTGTTGTATAATAAACAAACTCACAGTACTCTATGTCATGCATGTCAATTTGGTCGTCATGTACTAGTACTACTCGCCCTTTTACATTAATTTATTGTGATATTTGGACATCATCCATCTTAAGCGTTTCTAGCAATAAGTATTTCCTAGTTATTATTGATGATTTTACTCATTTTCTATGGATTCTTCCTCTCCACCAAAAGTCTGACGGTTATGCCACGCTTACTTTGTTTCCCACGTTTGCCCATACTAAATATATTTTATCTCTTGCGTCCATACAGTGTGACAATGGTCCTGAGTTCGATAACACCAAACTCCACTCCTTTGCCGCCACGCATGGCATCCATGTCCGCTTCTCGTGTCCATACACCTCCCAACAAAATAGTAAAGTCAACCATATCATCCGTATGGTTAACGATATAGTACGTTCTCTCCTATTTTAGCCTATCTTACCACCTCGCTTTTGGGTATAAGCTCTTCATCACGCCACTCATGTCCTTAATCGCCTCCCTACCAAAACCATCTCTCCTCCCTCTCCCTATTTTGATCTTCACAATAGCCACCCAACTACTCGTCTCTATGCGTTTTTGGTTGCCTCTGTTATCCCAACACCGCATCCACTATGACCCATAAACTCGCCCCACGGTCTAGCGGTTGCGTTTTCCTGGGTCATTCTCCTCACCAAAAAGGTCATTGCTGCATGGAACTTGTCACTCATCACATCATTATCTCTTCCCATGTTATTTTTGATGAGACTAACTTTCCATTTGCCTTGTCACAGCAACCCTCCGCTGCCACGTACGACTTCCTCGACGACGATGACTCTCCTCCTATCTTTGTTCCCACCTTTGCCTATGCCACGTGCCCCATCTCCACCTCCCTCCCTGCACACGCCCCTACCGCTGCCACCGCATGTGCACCACATGCGTAGCACATCTGGCATCCATAAAGGTCCCCACGAGCGGCTTAAGCTGTCTATTTTTATCAACAGGTACTCACTGGTTCCTACCTCCGCCCGTGTGGCTATCAAGGATCCCAACTGGCTCGATGCTATGATCGCGGAGTACCGCTTTCTTCTCGGCAACGTCACTTGGGATCTCGTGCCTCCCCCTCAAAATGCCAACATTGTCTCTGACAAGTGGGTATTTCGCCACAAGCTCAAGCCCGATGGCTCCCTCGACCGCTACAAAGCATGTTGGGTTCTTCACGGCTTTTCCTAGGAGCAAGGTGTCGATTTTGAAGAGACATTCAACCTGGTTATCAAACCGGCCACTGTCCACGTCATCCTCTCCCTCACGCTCTCCCTTAAGTGGGAGACTCGCCAGCCCGATGTCAAGAACGCCTTCCTCCATGGCAAGCTCGTCGAGGTCGTCTACTTGTAGGGGTTCCGTGCATGAAAACAATAAATTTTACTCTACGCCCCTGAACCCCTGAAGCTGCCAGGACCTATCTATTAGTAATACAGTAACGGGAGAGGCTTTTCGCGAACTTACCCTCGAAGACCGAAAAGCGTTGTCAACGCTCAGGAGAGCGTGGTTGATGTAGACGACCCGAAGCCGACCTCAAGGTCATGATGAAGTCCTTGCGCTCCTTCTGACTCCAACGAGTTGAGTGCCTCAAGTGTGACACCTCATGGGAGTTACACATGTCCGGTGCCTGACGATGACTCCCGCTTCCCCGATCCAGCAGCAGTTGCGGAAGTAGAGCTCCCGGATCCGAATCCCGCGGCGCGACGACGCTCCACGGTGAAGATGTCTCTCGCTCGCGCAGTCCACACTTGGGACCACGGTCACGAGAGAGAGAGAGGGGGAGAGACAAAATATCAATTAGAGGTCCTCCCAAAAGTGGGGAGACCTTTATTGATTATTGGGTGTATTTTCTAGGCCAATATACCCCACTTTATATAGGGGGAGGGGAGGCACTACCTCCCCTCAAGTCCCGAGGTGGGACTAAAGGAGAGGAGGGGGGAGGGGTGGCACCGCTGGCCACCTCCATGGGCCCCACGCGGGGGGGCTGGCCCACTAGGGCGCCGGCCACCCCCTTGGCCCCTTCTCCTTCTTGCCTTTCCCTAATGGGCCCTCTCCCCTCCGGGAATTGGCCCATTAAGCCTTTGACCTTTTTAATTTATTTTCTCTTTATTAAATAATTATGAATAAATGATTAAATCAATATTTAACATTCATTCACACATTACCTAATCTCCGTGGCCATGGAACACCTTCCACCTCCACTCCGGACATCCTCCGGACTTACCGAAACCCTTCCGGTTTTCTCCCTTCTTTTCTTCGGTGATTCTACCGATCCTATAAACACTTTCTAAGCATCATCAAGCCCTTAAGCGTGATACCCTACGGGTCGGGAACACTCCAGACATGGTCGGGACACTCCCGCACCAATGATCAACAGAGGGACCTGGATGGCCATGTGACCCCTATGCGTTCCACGAAGATCTTTCGTCGTTTGATCCGGGACAGTCGTGTCTTATTCCCTTTGTCATTCGATACTTGCATTGACCGAGATTCGATCAATGACATCACCATGTCGTGTTCAATCTCGTTACTGAACAATGCTACTTAACTCGTTCCGACAAGTGATATCCCCGTGATCTAATCACACGCTGCGCAGCTATTGGATATAACTTATCCGAGTGGGCCCTTAAGTATCTTCCCGTCACATGGACGGACAAATCCCGCTCTTGACATATATTGCCTCTACGGTTTCCTCCGAATACCTGAACACACCTTTATAACCACCGTTTTACCAGATGGCGTTTGATGATATCTAAGCACCCTCGGGAGACAGTGATTGATATAGCCTCACGGTCTAAGGAATAGTCTACGAGGATCCATTTCTAATCATCGTAACTTTGAACTTCGTGACATGATCGGGTCACGATGTTTAGGTTGGGTATTGGTTCATCATCTCATTCTCTGAATGAGATGACCTCATTTCCAACTGGCATAAATGCCACATGATCAGGAAACATGATCATCTGTTGACCAATGAACCAGTGACTAGAGTTTCACTGGGAACCCCTGGTTGTTTGTATATCACACGTGTATTGATGTTTCCACTCAACACAGTTATAGCATGATATAAAACTTAATCATAAACTATATGAAATATGATAATAGTCCTTACTACTATTTGTCTCTAGGGCATATTTCCAACAGTCTCCCACTTGCACTAGAGTACAAATACACTAGCTACATTTGTTCTCAATTATTGGCACTATATATCCAGTACCCTGAACATGCTTGCTCATGGAAGAGGTTGAGTTTTGGGTCTGTACTTTACAGTCCCAAATCCTTTGCAACTTACTAATGTCACCTTGATTGACATCAATACTCTATCATCACATGATAGCATCTGTGTGTATGTATCACCGCTATGGCAGTAGAACGAGGCCATTTTCCAGGAGCCTACAGTGACATTAGATCAACCTCGAGGGCTTTCTCATGGGCACTATGCCCTGGGACACATCATTCTATGTTAAAAGCGAACTAGCCCCGCCACAACATTATACACCACTTTAGATGGTACCCTTATCTATTATTATAAATGTATTCATCGAAACACTAGTGCACTCTATGCAACTTTTGATGTTTTGTTCATCTCGCTTCCTACTTGACTTTTAATTGGTATCTACAGGAGTTTCCAACATATTCCCTTATAACATAACCCTTTATGTTTTAAGATATGTTATCCTTTATGGATTTGGAAAATATATCCACAGTTCTCTAATAGACACTGCGGACAAACTTAGCTCAATGTTCTGTGATTCGAACTAAATCACTTTTAAACGTTCCTTATTTAGATCACATATTATGCTAAGTTATCATCATGGTTTACTAAGATAGAACCTATGTCTCAACATAGTGGATAACGATCCTCCTTTTCTTTCTTTCAACCATTGATGTTAAACTTAATTCTATTCCTAATTTGAGTTATTAAGAACCAGTTCCTTAATTAACTTCTATTCTGAAACAGCTTTCAGAATCCTTTAAGGAATACTACATAATATCATAATACACTTATTATCAACTTCTACATTTTATAAATCATTATTTATAAGTATTTGTGCTTTCATCCTTAACTTGCTTAAGAATTACTCCTATAAGCTCCCACTCAAACTATGTTGCTAACATATTTGGGTACGAGTTAGTACTCTTACTCAAACTATGTTCCTACATATTTGAATTTGAGTCTTATGTTGATCCCACTTAAAAATATGTCAATCACATATTGTTTCAGGAAGACTTTCATAGCTCCCACTCAATTTTATGCAAATTGCATATCTCCTTACTGTTTTGAATAACTTCAAAATCCTTTTTGATTAAACAGAAAACTTGGAGATTTATTATGAGATACTAGTAATTTACTAGTTTTAAATCCACTAGACATTTAGCACGCATGAATCAAATTCATCTGAATTTGTCCAATACTTGACAAATTGTGCTTTTGTCATTCACCCCTTTCTCCTAATGGCTTTGCAGTCATTTGGGAAAATTCCAAGGAACCCCTTTTACTTGTGAGATTCAGCAACGAATTGCTTTCTAATCTCAAGGGAATTTTGCTTCTAGGATTTCTCATAATTTAGTTTACCATCATTTCCTTTGTAGTTCGTAGGTATGTCATATTCCAAAAATTATGACAAGCGATTCACAAATGTTTCCATACAAGATATGGATTTACATTTTGAATCCTACTTCTTATAGTGAAAAACAATAGTGGAGGGAAAAACACAATGATCAGAATCATTGATTCTTTCCTTCTGTGAAGAGAATCGTTCAGGAATCCTGTCCGTTGCGCTTCTCAACACTCTGATGCAGGGTTTTGAATCCTCATTGTGTTTTACACTAATTTCCATTTGCTCCATAATTGAGAAACATCAGTAGAACTGAGCTTTCTCAAGAATGTACCAAAATCCAAGCAATACGAATTTTGCTTTCTTTTTGGTTTCAGCTATGGATTTCGTATTCAAAGTTTCCAATGAATACGCTACAAGGACTTATTCGCTATTGTTTTGGTTATATCGAATAACCCCAAAACTTTCACGAATTCCAATGGTTCACTGTAAACTCATTGAGTGCTAACTATTTCTAAACTAATGGTCTCTACATATACACTACAACGATTTATTCGGTGACTTCTATTCAACCCCTTTGATATCTAATATCATATTGTGATGCTTTGTATTTTGACGTTTCAAAACACTTTGCATTCCGCAGCTTCTTTCATGCCATTCTTATAAAGTTGAATTTTATTACTATTGATCAAATCATAGTAATTGGATTCTCTTTTATATTTATACCCTTTGTTGATGAAACACTTTGATCAAATCAAATAGTTTCATATTCATGTTTCCTTTGGTAAACTTACTTTACACATTTAAACAATCACTTAATGATAATTACCATTTTCGTTAAAACATAATACATGGGATATGTATATACTTTTAACAATTCATTAAACACTTTGTATTCAAGTAATACACGGTGTTCAAGTTATTTTGCCGAACTTAGGCATGATTTATATGTGATAAGAAATCGAATGACTTTCACATATTATCATATAACTTTGAATTTAAACAATGGTTTTGCATTCATTAATGAAATATCATTAAGTTGGGTATTTTAAACAAGGCATTTTAATGTTTTACAAATGTTCATGCATTATCAATTAGTTTCAAACAACAAGGATAATTCACATATAATCAAACAAGATATGAACACGAATAGAAATCATTCATAAAAGCAGAACAACTGTTTGTTACAAACTCATATGAATAACCGTCTCACAAAGTGTGAGACACACTAAAGAAGTTCACAATCTCTTGATTACATTAATCATCCTAAAACACAAAACTAAATGATAAATGTCGAGGGAGTGTGTCGTCGGCCATCATCATCATGCTCGTCATCAACACGCAACGTCACCTCCTCTCCAGCAAGCACCTCTATGCAGAAGGACCTGTTTTCACCAAAACAGAACAAGTATCAGATATACTTAACACTGCAAATGTGTCTGCAAGATTATAACATTTATAAAACTGTATATCAAATATATACCTTGGTCGTCGATGACTCCAGCGACTTTGGGTTCATCTATCACATTTCTGAAATGTGATATGAACTCAAGGAAATCCAGTGTTTCCGTGTCGCCTCTCATAACGCAGATCCTGACTTGTGCTTGGAAGCTTGGTGGAAGCGACCGCAGCACAACTCCCATCGCAAATGAGCTTGAGTACCAGTTGTCCAGGTAGTATGCCAGACTCATATACGCATCGTAGAGGCGCAATAAGTGCCCATCCAGTGAGGAGCCCTCCTCCATCTTTATGGAGAGGAAGTCCCCCATCAGCTCATACTCCCACATGCGCACTTGTTCCACGAAATGTGCTCTAAGATGTGCCATGACCATTCAGGGCTTGAGACTCCCCACCATTGGCCATAGCCCATCCTCCATTCTGAGGCGCATGGTCACTGATATAAATGTGGCCATCACACGACAACGACAATGCAGATCCCGCTGCTCCTGGGTCTCATGAGAATAGGGTGGCTCCAAAAACATCTCGCAGGTCATGTAGTTAGCTACATTGTTCTCCCCAAGGAGATCAAATAGGCATATGACCCATGCAGAAAAGTTGGATCCATCTAACTTGAGCTTCTCTCCTTTTAACCAATCGTCGATAGGAAAGGTAATCTCGGCAGAAACCATTTTCTACATTTATAATTGCAAAAGGAATTTAGACTAAGTTTATAATTAAATGAGTTAATAATAACTCCACTCAGAAACACCTATCCCCAAAGAGGGTTCCTAGTGATAACACGACCCCTATCAGCCACATCTCCCCCGATCATCACGGCCATCAATGTGGGTTCAAGGGTGGACGCTAAACATCGGTCACATCATTCATGCGACTCGTGCTCGATCTTTCGACCATCCGCGTTCCGAGGCCACGCTTCTGTAGCGTGATAGGCTCGCCAACTCAACCTTAGTGTATTCGCTGTGCAACATGGCTTGCACCCACTGTATGCGAACGTAGATATGTCTGACACCCGATCATCACGGCCTGCCTCATACCGAAGAACTTTCTTGGTGGTGCACACTAAGGAGGAACACAATCGTTGGTTATTTTAACAGGGATCATCTTATTAGGCTACCGTCGAGTATCTAATACTAGCACACAATAAGACATACAAACAATAATATTGAATGTAAATGCTATGTGATATGGTCCTTCACATCGTGATCTCCATCCGTCGTCACCGGGTTCCGGCGCCAGGGTTTCGGTGCCGTAGACACTAGGGTACCAGTGTCATTCTAGCGTGGTAGTTCGTCACCTTCGTGACTATCTACTACTATGTAACAAAAGGTAATTACTTTACCTTTGCCACAACCATATCACAAAGCAACGCCCTCCCTGCAAAACAAAGTTAGACGCCTCTACTTTATCTTTGCATGTTTTACGTGGCTGAATGGGCTTTCGCACAAGAACCGTTCTTACCTACGAACTTTCAGCACAACGCTGATCAACTAGTTGTCTATACTACACCCCTTTCGGGGCCCTCCCTTGCAAATGGTATACCAACTAATGCGAGAGAGACAGACACCCCCCTAAGCCACTTTATACGGTACAAGCCGTATGTCAAGCGTGGACCAGTCTCGTGAATGAACGCGTAAAGTCGGTTGGGGGCCGTTTCATCAAGCATTACTGCGGTATACACAAGTACACGTGGGAGGGTAACAACTAAAAGATCAACGCCCACATGCTATATCTCGTGTGTTCTACCCGTACTAGCATTACTACGCATAGATCTAGCTCTGATACCACTGTAGGGGTTTCGTGCATAAAAACAATAAATTTTACTCTACGCCCCTGAACCCCTGAAGCTGCTAGGGCCTATCTATTAGTAATACAGTAACGGGAGAGGCTTTTCGCGAACTTACCCTCGAAGACCGAAAAGCGTTGTCAACGCTCAGGAGAGCGTGGTTGATGTAGACGAGCCGAAGCCGACCTCAAGGTCGTGATGAAGTCCTTGCGCTCCTTCTGGCTCCAACGATTTGAGTGCCTCAAGTGTGACACCTCGTGGGAGTTACACACGTCCGGTGCCTGACGATGACTCTCGCTTCCCTGATCCAGCAGCAGTTGCGGAAGTAGAGCTCCCGGATCTGAATCCCGCAGCGCGACGGCGCTCCACGATGAAGATGTCTCTCGCTCGCGCAGTCCAGACTTGGGACCACGGTCACGAGAGAGAGAAGGGGAGAGAGAAAATATCAATTAGAGGTCCTCCCAAAAGTGGGGAGACCTTTATTGATTATTGGGTGTATTTTCTAGGCCAATATACCCCACTTTATATAGGGGGAGGGGAGGCACTACCTCCCCTCAAGTCCCGGGGTGGGACTAAAGGAGAGGAGGGGGGAGGGGTGGCACCGCCGGCCACCCCCATGGGCCCCACGCAGGGGGGGCTGGCCCACTAGGGCGCCGGCCACCCCCTTGGCCCATTCTCCTTCTTGCCTTTCCCTAATGGGCCCTCTCCCCTCCGGGAATTGGCCCATTAAGCCTTTGACCTTTTTAATTTATTTTCTCTTTATTAAATAATTATGAATAAATGATTAAATCAATATTTAACATTCATTCACACATTATCTAATCTCTGTGGCCATGGAACACCTTCCACCTCTACTCCGGACATCCTCCGGACTTACCGAAACCCTTCCGGTTTTCTCCCTTCTTTTCTTCGGTGATTCTACCGATCCTATAAACACTCTCTAAGCATCATCAAGCCCTTAAGCGTGATACCCTACGGTTCGGGAACACTCCAGACATGGTCGGGACACTCCCGCACCAATGATCAACAGAGGGACCTGGATGGCCATGTGACCCCTGTACGTTCCACGAAGATCTTTCGTCGTTTGAACCGGGATAGTCGTGTCTTATTCCCTTTGTCATTCGATACTTGCATTGCCTGAGATTCGATCAATGACATCACCATGTCGTGTTCAATCTCGTTACTGAACAATGCTACTTAACTCGTTCCGACAAGTGATATCCCTGTGATCTAATCACACGTTGTGCAGCTATTGGATATAACTTCTCCGAGTGGGCCCTTGAGTATCTTCCCGTCACATGGACGGACAAATCCCGCTCTTGACATATATTGCCTCTACGGTTTCCTCCGAATATCTGAACACACCTTTATAACCACCGTTTTACCAGATGGCGTTTGATGATATCTAAGCACCCTCGGGAGACAGTGATTGATATAGCCTCATGGTCTAAGGAATAGTCTACAAGGATCCATTTCTAATCATCGTAACTTTGAACTTTGTGACATGATCGGGTCATGATATTTAGGTTGGGTATTGGTTCATCATCTCATTCTCTGAATGAGATGACCTCATTTCCAACTGGCATAAATGCCACATGATCAGGAAACATGATCATCTGTTGACCAATGAACCAGTGACTAGAGTTTCACTGGGAACCCCTGGTTGTTTGTATATCACACGTGTATTAATGTTTCCACTCAACACAGTTATAGCATTATATAAAACTTAATCATAAACTATATGAAATATGATAATAGTCCTTACTACTATTTGTCTCTAGGGCATATTTCCAACACTACTATCGACAACCCACGGGCTTCATCGACTCCACCTGTCTCGAGCATGTCTGTAGGATGAACCATTCGCTATATGGTCTCAAGCACACTCTTCGTGCGTGGTACCAGCGCTTCACAATCTTCATCATATCGATCGGCTTCACATGTTCGTGCTCGGACACCTCATTGTTTGTTCTCAAGTGTCCGGAGGGCACAACCTTCCTTCTAATCTAAGTGGACGACATCATCCTCACCGCCTTCTCGTCGCGCCTCCTCGACGGGATCACGGCTTCTCTTCGCTCCGAGTTTCCATGACGGACATGGGTAGCCTTCACTACTTCATCGGCATCGTGGTCACTCGTGACTCCTCTGTCATGCATCTCTCGCAAGCCAAGTACGTCACAGAGATTTTTGACAAAGCCAGCATGACTGCCTGCAAGTCCGTGACAACGCCGGTTGACACATCACCGAAGCTCGCCGTCACCGCCGGTGCTCCCGTCACCGATCCGACTGAGCACCGGAGCCTCTTCGGGGCTCTCCAGTACGTCACCTTCACGCGTCCTGACATCGCGTACGCCGTTCAGTAGGTGTGTCTCCACATGCACGATCCTCACGAGAAGCACCTGGCGACCATCAAGCGCATCCTGCGCTACGTCAAGGGCACGCTTTCTTATGGACTCCAGCTTCGCTCGTCATCGCCGGACTCCATGGTCACCTACACCGACGCTGACTGTGCTGACTGCCCAGACACTCGCCGCTCCACATGAGGCTTCTGCGTCTACCTTGGTGACAACCTCGTTTCATGGTCTTCGAAGCAGCAACACCCGGTTTCTCGTTCTAGCGCCGAGGCCGAGTACCATATTGTGGCTAACATCGTGAGACTAGTTGGATCCGCCAACTCCTCCACGAGCTTCATCGACCATATACTCCTACCACGGTTGTGTTCTGTGGCAATGTTAGCGCCATCTACATGTCCACGAACCCCGTCCAGCATCAGCGCACCAAGCATATCGAGATCGACCTCCACTTTGTTCGCAATCGTCTTCCCATGGGCCAGGGCCGCATACTCCACGTACCCTCGTCTCGCTAGTTCGCCAACGTCTTGACGAAGGGTCTCCTGTCACCGTTGTTCCTGGATTTCCGGTCCAGTCTCAACGCCCGTCCTCCTTCCGTTGTGACTGCGGGGGAGGGTTAGACTATTATGACACATATCATGCCATAAATCCTATATCCCGTAAATCGTGGAGTTGTTATTAGCGTGATCTCCCGTTTATGGTTAGGATTGTTTGTAATCTATCTATATATACGTGGAATGGAAAAGGCCCAAGTGTGGTCAATCTTCTCACACTTCTCCCGGTGAAGCCCGAACCGTCGTCGCCTCCATGCACACGCTCACGCGGCGGCGGCTTCATCCGCGCGCTGTCACCACCGTGTGGCCACCTCCGCATGTCCGACCGAAGAAGGAGATGAGTTTCGGTGAGATGCGGAAGCCAAAGAAGCAGCCCACGCCGGCGTGCTTGCCACCACGCGACTACGTCGAGATGGACCTCAAGCTACAGGCTTCGGATGACCCCCAACGGCTGGTACAACCTCAAGGTGGCGATGGAGGCATCGCTCAACTACGTCCCTATGATGTCCCTCCCTGACGCACTCGCCTGGTCACGGGTGGAGTTCGAGCGGGAGGATGCCGAGATCCAGCAGCGTCGTCATCCTCGACGACTCCAACGAGGACGAGGTCGGCCCGAGCCAATCGCAGCAGTGGCGCCACGGCGACGCCGGATAGGGTTGCAACAGTCATGCCCTGAAGGACGAGCCACCGAGCGACAACGACAACGGCGACTACCAGGGGTTGTACCAACGCCTAGGCATGAACTAGGCGGTTTCTACTGTTTTTTATATGTTTTTAGTTAAATATCGCGAACTTGCCTATGTATGCCGAATTGCCCTAATATATACTACTATAAATTTCTTCTGAATTTCGCTAAGTTTGCGTGTGTTTCAACGTATTCATATTATTTCGCCTATGTGCTCTTGGAGTCGTGACTGGGACTCGGTGTCTTCCAGACTAAAAGTTCCTCCAATCCGGCACAATTTAACGCTAGAAATCGGCGTGAGGTCTCCAGCGAGTGGAGATGCTATTACCCCTTCCTTGTTTCTGTTAGTCGCGCTCTTACCCCTCACTAGTAGAATTCCGATTCAGAAGAAATAAAGTATCCCCTCTCGTTCTATATTAGTAATTTTTCTTTATCAAAAACAATAAATTAAAAATCCGACTTGAAAAGTTTATATCTCTGGACCTGCAGTGGATTCACCATATTTTTTAAACATTTGCGTTTTGTGCTAGGCTAGCTTTGAAACGCAAAGTGTAATTTATCTATGTCTGCCCCTTTTCAATATGGAGAAAATACAATTTAAAATATCACCGGAAGTGAAAATTTTCAATTGACAATTTCTTCATTCTATTTAGGAAATCTCATAGGTTGCTCATTAACAACTTCAAAACTAGCTATTTTTAAAAAATAATACTTTTTTTAAATCATTTTCACAAATAATACACAAATTAAAAAAGTTGCAATTCTAGCGCGGTGTCGGCTTTTGAAAAGCCGACCGGGACTCGTCTGCTGTTGAAAAGCAGACCAGGACTCGTCTGCTTTTGAAAAGCTGACTAGTCCTGTCGGTATTTCAAAAGCCGACAGGTTACAGGGGCAGTGTGAAAAATAGATGGGACTGGTCGGCTTTTCAAAAGCCGACACCCCGCTAGAATTGTAAATCTTTCAATTCGTATATTATTCGTAAAAATTATTAAAAAAACGTATTATTTAAAAAAATAGTTCAAAACTACATGGCGCGTGCTACAGCTTTGAAAATACAATTTATCTATGTCTGCCCCTTAGATCAAAGTGTCTTAGATCAAAACAGAGTCCCTTAGATCAAAGTGTAATTTATCTATGTCTGCCCCTTTTCAATATGGAGAAAATACAATTTAAAATATCACGGAAGTGAAAAATTTTAATTGACAATTTCTTCATTCTATTTAGGAAATCTTATAGGTTGCTCATTAACAACTTCAAAACTACATGGCGCGTGCTACAGCTTTTTTTTTAAAATTAACCATCATATATTAAGCATGCAAGCCGCCTCATTAAAACCTTTCAGTCCTCTTAGGTATCCTGGTAAGAAAAAAGAGTGCGTCTGAAACTTGCAGCTCATCAAACCATTGTTACATCGTTTATGATGGTGTTCAGCAAGAAGTTAGGGGGATCATCGTCCCAATTACAAGAGATTTTATTTAAATAACACACTCTAGCTAATTCATGAACAACTTTATTTGCTTCCCTTGGACAATGACTAAATGTAACACTACTAATAGAGGTTGCTGCATCAACACAATCAGCAAAGACAGCAGCCGCCTCCATCCACCAAGTGTCTTCACCAGTGCATGCTTGGACCGTTTCCAGGGAATCAGATTCAGCAATTACCAAGTTGCATCCTGTTTTAACCGCCAGAGTTAATCCTTCCTTCATAGCTAAGGCCTCTGCCATGGAAGCAGAACCAACATAAGGAATATATTTGCCAATAGCCGACACAAAATTGCCTTGATAATCTCTGATAATAGCTCCAATCGCTCCAGATAACACATCTTCATGGAACGTTGCATCCATATTAATTTTAACCTGTCTAGGTTGCGGCCGCTTCCACTTCTTGTCCAAGGGAAATGGCTTAGCTATTTTTACCGAATTTGCAACCATAGCCAGAATAGATAATTTACACTTGAATATTGGGGGAACATCCTCACCGTGCGTACGGCGTCTTCTAATCCACCATAAATACCAACTGGATATCATTATCACTTCCTTAACACCCACATCTTCGAGATCTTCAAGCAAGTTGTCCTGGCCCCGGAGTAAAAATTCCAAAACGGCAGAGCCCTCGCGGTCGATAGCAAGGGCCTCTTCTATGATCGCATGCAGTTCAAGAGCCTCCCAAAGATCCTTCGCTGTTTGACACTGAAAAAGAAGGTGTTTGACATCTTCTGGTCCCTGCATGCATATGGGGCATTGGGGTGACGTTCCCATATGACAGTTAGCCAGATACATTTTAGAGGAATTATACCATGTAAGGCCCGCCAAGAGAAGATTTTCACTTTGCTCGGAATCTTGAGTTTCCACAGGATCTTCCAGACCGGGTTAATTCCCGAAGAGCCAGGAAGGGCAAGCTGGCCTGCCGATGCTCCAAATTGATGACGCCACTGTAAGTGATATCCCGACCTTACCGTGTAGCGCCCATGCTTAGTAGCCCCCCAGGCAATGAAGTCGTCGAAACCCTGGGGGTGCAGCGGAATTTGCATGATCCGATTCACATCAACCCAACTGAACAATTCACTTAGAAGCTCCTCATCCCACGGACCAGTAACAGGATTTATCAGTTCGCTAACCTTCATATACACTGCGTTCCCTCGTTCCGATAGTATCTGCTACAGCTTTGATCTAAGGGACTCTGTTTGCTGGGGGTATCTACCAGTGAAAAAGCATGATAATCTCTCACTATAATAGCCTTTGTTTGCCCTCTCACACATTAGGCACCCGACCCCGCCCATCAGATGTCATCTCCCCTCGTCGGTCCGCACCGTTGTACCCAATCGTGACCCACACAAATAATACCGCTGCCACCAACCATCCCTATGTTCACCGGGACGCCACAGCCAGTCTCTTCTCCAGCGGCGGTGGCCCCACCTCGAGGTGACCTAACCGTCCCGTCTCTCCGTCAGTGCAACCATTGTAAATCGTCGCTGCAACCATTGTAAGCCATCCGACCTCTCCCTTGGCGTGCACCACTGATCCACGTGTCGGCTCGGCATCAAAGAAGAATGGCCTGAAATTAAAAAAAGAAAAAACCAGGCAAACAAAGGAACTTTATAGTACTAGTATAACAGAGTGGAAAGAGAAAAGAAATTAAGGAAGCTGCCTAAGACTAGGCACAAAACAGCCTAGGTTGGAGTGGCAAACCAATTGGAACTTTGGACGGCAGGAGGCCGGTAGGCCGGCCTGTTACATCCAATAGCCTAACAACCCTTGTTGCAATCAGAAGACGTTGAACATAGTAGTACTAGTCATCACAATAAGCAAATAGTCCAAATTGGCGTTGCTTGCTGCTCTGAGATTTGCTGGGCTTCCATTTCCTGCAGTAGCAAATGACAGCAGCAGCAGCAGCATCAAACGGACACTTGCAGTCAAGCAAGAGAGATGCAGTGCAGAGTGTCATAATTGGAGCAAGGTGAACCGTTTGCAGGTAACACTAACCGGAAGGGGAAATCGATGCCGTCTGCTAGCTATAGCATCTTCCGGTAGAATGGCCTCATGTCCTGACCTGCAAGCGAAAACACGGAGGGGAAACCGATCGGAGAAAACCAGGAGGCAGCTGCATTAGTTGTTACCTTGAGGTCTTCTTCTTCTGTAAACTCCATTTCACAGGGACAGTGAGACCTATGTTCAGGGGAGATGACACCTACTTCAGACGGACGGATACATGGCCTGCCTTAGCCGATCCATCTGGCCGATGTCGGTGTCATCTCTCCTGATCACAGGACCCAAACCCACAAGAAGACCACTCTGCTCAGCAGCTCAAGGCGTTTTTTGCCTGTATGTATGTCTGTATGTGTATGTCTGTCCCTGCACGGTGCATAGACAAACACAAGGAGCCTCGTCTATATATATATAGGCCGGCCAGCTGGGACGGAGCGATGCCTCCGAGAAAGAGAAGCAGCTGCTTAATTAGCTGGTGAGTGGCGACGCCCGGCCATATGACGAGGCACAACATGCCGAGTCTGACGAGCATTGACCGGAGAAAACTCGTGCGTTCACTCCTGGGCCTCCTCGCTTCCACACAGGGACTGAAAGCTCTAGGTCAGCGGCGTCGTGGTCGGTCGTGGTGGAGCGAGAGGACGATGTACACACACGACAACTTGGTGACTTCACAAATTAAAGGACAATTTGGTGCACTAGTACTAGTGGTCGTGCTGGAGCGAGAGACCATGTACACACACAGCGGAGAGGCCGCAAACTTGGCGGTGGTGCCCTGCCTTCTGAAAGAAAAAGAAAAAAAAAGGCAAGTTGTTGCCCTTCATCTCATGGACAAATTTTAGATTCCTCTGTTTTGTTGCTAATTTTTGTGAAAACGATACTACTCCCCCGGGTCGCTCGCACGCTATGCGCCCCTCGACGTGGAGAGAAACAGCCCACCCCGTGGGTCCCACACACGTTCTTTAGTCTTATCCCTTCTTCCCCAAATCGAGTCCGCGGGGAGAGCTTACAGCCCGCTGCACCTGCTGCACGCCATACCGCCAAGCACCTCCTATCTCGCCGCCGGCATCGCGCACCTCCTCCTCTCGCCCGCCGCTAGTCTCACGTACCTCCTCCTTTTTCTCTGCCTCTATTCTACTCGGCGGTGACCACGAGAGCATGAAGGGCGACCAAAAATCGAGCTCCCCCATGGTGCGGATGGCCTGTGGATGCGGGAGCAACACCTCAGCTCCGATGCTACAAGTATGCTACAACGGCTATAGCTCTCAGTACAAGCGGCGGCGTCGCTTGCTACAAGCCCCGCAGCGACCTACTACAGAGGCGGCGACGGCGACCTGCTACAAGCACGGCGACCTGCTACAAGCACGGCGACGCTTTGCTACAGAGCCATTGGCTGCTTGCTACAACAGCGTCGGCCGAACTTGCTATATGGAGCCGGCGGCGTTGCTACATGAGGTGGTCAGACTTACTACATAGAGCCGGCGGCGTTGCTACAGGAGGCGGCCAGACTTGCTACATGGAACCAGCAGCGTTGCTACACGAGACGATGGACTTGCTACATGGAGCTGACGGTGTTGGTACAAGAGGCAGCCCGCGTTGCTACATGGAGCTAGTGATGCTACTACCATGGCCCGGCGGTGGTGCCACGAGCAGCGAACGGAGGTGCTACGAGCACCTTTGCTCCATGCGACGAGTGGCTTTTGCTACCTACATCCGGTGGTTTTGCTACGAGCAACGGATGGTGTTGCTACAAGCGGCGGAGCCGTCGCCTTGGAGGCCTTGGAGAAGCTGCGACAACCATCTTCTCCGGCAGTGGCCTTTATCGCTGCAGACGTGAAAGCCATGGAGCAGTTGTAGATGAGGGAGAGAGAGAGGTAAGGACGAGGGAGGCAGACACGGAAGCCTAGGAAAAATTGGAGAGGAGGCTAGGAGGGATAGAGAGGTGAGGACCAAAGAGACGCGCGTTGACCGGATCCGACGGCCCGGGATGACTCGATCGAACGGCGAGGGACCCGGGGATCGGGGGATCAAATCCCCCGGGGATATGTAGCGCGCTTCTAATTTTTGTGAACTGCGATAACATTGTCGCAAATTCCATCGCTTGGAGCAAGGCCTTCTAGCTGCGACAACGTAGAGGTCCATGGTCAAAGAGTACTGCTCCTATGTGTAACTGTATATCCCAAGGGAACCTGACAACGATGGATGCAGAAGATCGACTAAATATGTATGCACGTAGGTAACCCCATGTTTATGTTCTTTAGTTCTACATACTAGTAAGCCGGCCTGCAGTTCATCATGTTCAATGAACCTCAGTATTTTACCCAACACATACGGAAGAAAATCACGTCAATTGCTTTCCTAGATGCTATGATCTCCTGCAGATCCTTGGTACATGTAATATAGTCCCTGGATTGTTTCCAAGGACACATAAGAATGATGCGACTGTTTTTTTTTCGAAATGGGAACATAGCCCCGGCCTCTGCATCAATAGATGCACACAGTCTTTTTATTGTATCGTTCAAGAAAGTATGAAAGTCTTACAATCATGGATCAGAAGGGATTAAAACATGTATCAACCATCTAAAAATGAAAAGCAAGCAAAAGCTAACCATTTTGAAGTCTGCTAGTGTGTCGCCAGCATATAGTCTGAAAATAGAAATCCTGAGCGACCGTCAGAAGCTGGTTGCATCCAGAAACCATGTCTTCCCGTTGATCCGCCGGGAGGAGGAAAGACCATAGTTGAATCTAATGTACCGCGAGCCGAATAACCTGCAAGAAATTAGTACCCGATTGTTTTTTAAACACAATATTATTTCTGGACAACCATATGGACCAACATAAAGCCGAAACACCTATGCGAATTCTGACTTTAGTGATCATATCAATCCTATTAAGCCAATTACCAAACATATTAGTAATATTGGACGGTAAGGAAATGTTAAAAGCAAAGTAAACCATTCGCTAAATAATACGAGCAAACGGGTAGGACAAAAAAGATGCTCTACGGACTCTACAGAATCACAGAAAACATATTTTTGACAGCCATGCCAATTTCGTTTAGCCAGGTTATCATTTGTTAACAAAACCTTATTCTTTAGGAACCACATAAACATTTTGATCTTAAGTGGGACTTTAAGCTTCCATAGGTACTTGTGTAGAAATCTTGTATGTCCATTCATGTGGTCTAGATACATAGATTTAACTATGAATATACCCGTATTAGTGAGTTTCCAAATAAAAAGATCAGGAGTATCATTAAGTTGAACCATCATTAGTCTCCGGCACAAATGTAACCAACGTGTCCATTTGTTTCCAGTTAAACTTCTTCTAAAACCAATATTCAGATGAGTTTGTGATAAAACATCAGCTATCACTACATTCTTCCTACTAACAATGTTATATAGGGATGGATACTGACGTGCTAATGATGTAGTACCTAACCAAACATCTTCCCAAAACACCATCGCCCACTTTGAAATAGCCCGCATTGAAAAACATATCTTTCACTCGCATGAGGCCCTTCCAAAAAGAGGAGTCTGTAGGTTTAGCTTGCACTTGAGATAACGTTTTACTCTGAAGGTATTTATTTTTAAGGATTTACTGCCACATTCCTTCCTCGTTTAGGAGTTTAAATAGCCATTTGCTAAGTAGACACTTGTTTTCTATCTCAAGTACCTCAATGCTAAGTCCACCTTGATCTTTAGGACGGAAAATTATATTCCACTTAGCTAACCTATATTTCTTCTTGGTATCATCACTTTGCCAGAAGAATCTAGAGCGAAAGAAATCCAATCTCTTTCGAATCCCTTTATGCTGTGTTTGGATGCATGGAATCCTATATGGAATTGAATTGGACTTTCAGTTTCCAAATCTGAGATGGAAATGAATT
Organism: Avena insularis; assembly: GCA_023614405.1. NCBI lineage: Eukaryota > Viridiplantae > Streptophyta > Magnoliopsida > Poales > Poaceae > Avena > Avena insularis. The sequence goes on along the minus strand of CM042686.1, from coordinate 126,382,094 downwards.
GGCTCTGAAATAGAATTCATGTGTTCGGAATTTCATGTTGAAATCGAAGGGTGAACCCAATTCCAAATCATGTTTGGATGTACAAACCGTGGAATTTGGTGTTTTGTTGAATTTGAACAATATAAATTTGTGTACATGTAAAAATATATATTAGAATGTATATATATATTATTTAGCACACACAATACAAAAGAAATTTACCACAGCTATCCATCGTGCCCATATTAAAAAAATCGAATAAAGAATTAAACGATGGGGCCCTCATCCCCATCGTTCCCAGCTCCGGTCGGCACTTGCCAGCAAGGCGGTGGTCGTCTCCGACGCGGTACTCACCTGGATCCGCCCTCCCTGAGCCAAGTGTCGCCGCTGAGCGCCTCCGCCTACTAGAGGCCGAGCGTCGCGTCCGCTGTCCGAGAGACGACGCCGAGCGCCTCCGCCTGCTAGGGGCCGAGCGCTGCATCCGCTGTCCAAGATCCAACACCGAGCGCCTCCGCTCGCGGCCAGGAGCCGACGTTGAGCGCCTCCACTATCCAGAGCTCGCGGCAAAGGGCCGCCGCCATTCACCCTGTGCTCGTTGTCGAGTGCAACTGGCGGGGAGAGGAGGGGGGCCGAACCTGCGTGCTGCCATCGGGCTCTGGTCGCTCTCGTCGGGATGGAGGCGGCAACGGCGAGGGGCGCGTCGCTGCTTGCTCTCTGGTCGCTCACGACAAAGAGGCAGACTGTTTCCAAGCGATTCCGAGGGTCTGACCTCGGAATGTTTCGCGGGATGTTAACACGTACAGATTCGGCCCGTGGAATTTGGGCTCAGTTTCCAGGCTCTAATTCTAAGGCCTATCCAAACGGTGGAAACTGCTCACGAATTCCAGATTCGGTGATTCCGAGCCCAATTCCATGCATCCAAACACAGCATTAGAATCTCTAAAAAAGATAACATAAACATAGGTAGACTAGTCAAAACCGAATTGATTAGGACAAGCCTATCTCCGTAGGATAGCAGTTTGCCTTGCCAGCAACCTAGCTTAGAGACAAAACGCCCCTCAACAGGGTTCCATTCAGAGTTTCGCAATCTTCTATGGTGGATAGGTACCCCAAGGTACCGAAAAGGAAGGGAACCCGACTCGCAGCCAAAAATCTGCTTATATTCATGTTCCAAATCCTTTGCTTTTCCAAAACAGAAAATTTCGCTCTTATGGAAGTTAATCTGCAAACCCGACAATTGTTTGAAGATACAGAGTATTAACTTCATATTAACAGTCTTCTCTAAATCATGCTCCATAAAGGGTATGGTATCATCTGCATACTGAAGAATGGAGACGCCTCCCTCTACCAAGTGAGGTATAAGGCTACCTACATGACCATCTTCCTTTGCACGTGCAATAAGAATGGACAGCATGTCAGCAACAATGTTGAAAAGCATCGGAGACAAAGGATCTCCTTGTCTTAGTCCTTTTCTTGTTTGAAAAAGGTGTCCAATGTCATCATTGACTCTTATTCCTACACTTCCTCCCTGCACAAATCGTTTGATCCACTCACACCATTGAGGGTTAAAACCTTTCATGCGTAAAACTTGTTGTAGAAAAGTCCATTTAACCTTGTCATATGCCTTTTCAAAATCAATTTTGAAAACCATGCCATCCAGTTTCTTACGGTGAAGTTCATGGATGGTCTCATGCAGGACAACAACACCCTCTAGAATATGTCGTCCTGGCATAAAGGCAGTCTGAGATGGTCTAATCACCTTATGAGCCAAATCAGTAATGCGATTAGTAGCCACTTTAGTAAAAATCTTGAAGCTTACATTTAGTAGACAAATTGGTCTATATTGCTGAATTTGTACCACATTCTCCTTTTTTGGCAGAAGAGTAATCACTCCAAAGTTCAACTTAAAAAGTGGTAAGTCTTAGAATGTAATTACCTAAAAAGATCCATGAAGTCACATTTAATGATATCCTAAAAAGTTTGATAAAACTCCGCCGGGAAGCCATCAGGGCCCGAAGCTTTATTATGTTCCATTTGAGAAATAGCATCCAAAACTTCTTTCCCAGAGAACTCAGCTGTAAGACATTCATTTTCTTCAGCTGAAAGTTGGGGAACGTCATCGGTACAGTCCTCCAACAAGGAGAAGCTACTTTTATTCGGTTCACCGAAAAAAGTTTTGTAATATTCAGTAATATAGGTTTTCAAGTTGTCTTCGCCCACTATGATGTGACTGTTGGAAGCTAAGTATCTTACATGCATGTATGTGATCTCCACGCACTACTATATGTGTTTCTCTTTGATTAATTAAACCTTGCACTGTACTCAGTTAATGGTATTTTCTTGAGAGGGGATCAATAGTACTTCCTCGGTCCAAAAAAAGTGACTTTGATTTATATATATTCGCATGTATCTATATATAAAGCATGTCTAGATCATGCGAATCTAGACAAATCCTAGTCATTTATTTCTGGACAGAGAAAGTATTTTTTTCTTCTGAAATGGAGGCAAAAGTTTTGCCCGAATCTATTGATTAAGGAGAAGTTTTAAAAGAAAGTAAAATGTTCAATTATTACAAAGTCCTACTCTCTCGGCATAATTACACTCGAACGCTTAGCGCCTCGCTAAAACCTACAAGTGGGCTTCTTTCTTAATTTTGTATAGGATCACTAACGGCAGGGCATGCTTGTTGTGGAAGACCAGGGTGTTCCGTTCTTTCCAAATCTCCCAGGTAGTTAGCAAGGTGAGGAATCCATGGCCTCGCAGTTTAGGATTGGGCCTTCAGACATCATTGACCACCAACTTTTAAATATGAGTCCCACCCATTGTTGAAGCTAAAGCATATGGAGATACATCCAATATTTTGTGAAGGCCCAAAGTCGGATGGTGAAGCGACAATTGACAAATGAATGATTGACCGATTTCATGGTTTGCTTGCATAGAGAGCATAAACCACAATTTGGCCGCCCCCTCTTCTCCAACCGGTTTGCCCTCCAAAGCATATTTTTGCGTTGCAAGCCAAGTGAAGAATTTTTTCAGAGAGCCCAAGCCTTTCAAATCATTTTGTTCATGTTGGAGGAGTTAGATCCCAAAAATTGCACTTCGTAGGCCGAGGCCGCTGAGTATTCCCACTATCCGTAAGTTTCCATCTAATGTCATCCTCCACAGTGGAAAGTTCCACATTATTTATGAGAACCCAAAGATCCACAAATTGAGCTAAATGGTCCATGGAGAAGTTTTGATCCAACTTCACATTGTCAAGCCATGTGTTTTGTTGCAAGGCTTGTTGAACCCTCTACTTATTTCATTTTGAAAAAAAGAGAAAATTAGTGGTACCATCTTTTTTGGATTTCGCCCTTCCAACCACGGCGCAGGCCAAAAGGAGTCTTCTGAGCATTTCCCCGTAATAGTGGTGGTGGCATAGAAAATTTCCATATTCTCTTGGGTGCAAGGATTTTCAGGCCCCACCCAATTTTTTTTACGATATTTCCATTCAATCCATGGCCACCTAAATCTTAGCGATGTTGCAAACTTATCCATATGTAGCACCCCAAGACCACCTAGTTTTTTGGGGTGACACACGATCTCCCAATTTACTTTACATTTTCTACCCATGGTAGAATCCTTAGCCAGCTAAAGAAATGTATGCTCCAATTTCCTGATGAACTTGATAATGCCGTGTGGGAGGGTGAGCGTTGTGGTCACCCCAAAAATTGGGATAACATCTAGGCTCTATCATAGCCAGGTGTATACCCATTCTTACCACGAGCTATTGGGAAATGTTGCTAGATGCATGCATATCATTTGCCATGTTGGGTTTAGTCCCACATCGGTTATGGCAGGAGATGGGAAGTGACTTATAAGGATAAGGGTGTTGATATGTCCATTTTGCATCACTATTCTATGTCTTAATTCACTATTATTCATTGATATATTTCGTATTGAGAGGTGATACTTATGTTATTTCATCTATTTTTGCATGGTTGATGACTTTTAGAGCATGGACCACTGCAGTCAGGATTCTGATGGAAAAGGTGCTGTTTAGAGGCAAAATTCGCGAAGATCAGAAAATCCGAGAAAATATACGGAAAATCCTATTTTTCCAGAAGACTAAGGATGCCAGAAGATGGAGTGGAGGTGGGCCACAGGGGGCCCACACCACCCCATGGCACGGGCAGGCCTAGGCCGCGCCTGGAGGTGGTGTGGCCGCCCTAGCCCACTCCAGCCTCTCCCCTTTGGCGTATATCATCCCACGAAACCCTAAGACTCGGGGAGCGACCACAGAAAGATTCCGCCGCCTCTGCGGGGCGGAAAACACCGAGAGAGAAAGATCTCTCCGTGACAGATTTCTGGAATTCCTTCCCGGAGAGGGGAGATCGTCGCCATCAACACCACCATCAAGCTGGACTTCATCGGGATCATCATCATCATTATCACCACCATCATCACCATCAGCACCCTCATCACCATCTCCATATTGCTGTAACAATTGGTTGAATCTTGCTATAGTTCATAGGGGAAACTTTCCCGGTGCTAATTACTCTTTGTAGTTGATGCTATTGAGTGAACCATTGAATTATTGTTTATGTTCAGATTGTTATACATCATTATTCCATCTCTGATCATGATCCATATGATGTCTTGTGAGTAGTTCGTTTTGTTCTTGAGGACATGGGAGAAGTCTTGTTGTTAGTAGTGGAGTTGCGTTGAGAAAGATTCAATAGATTGTTATTTAAGTTGTGGTGTACTTCTTCTAGTGGTGTCATGTGAACGTCGACAACATGACACTTCACCTATATGGGCCTAGGGGAATGCATTGTGTATTTGGCTACTAATCGTAGGGGTTGCGGAGTGTGAAACCTGAACCCCGTTAGAAACCATTGCACAAGGGCGTAAGGGTCTTAGAGTTTAAAGATGTGGTTAGGTTTCTACCTTAATTACTTTCTTGTACTTACGGATGTTTGCAAGGGTATAATCACAAGTATGTATTAGTCTTGGATAGGCGGTACATTAGCAGGTTCACCCACACAACACTTAGCAAGCTAGATAAGATTAATCGACTATATGAAGCGAAAGCACTTGCAGTCTTCCCATGTGTCCTCGAGAACGTTTGGTCATCTTAAAATACAACCGGCTTGTCCTTTTACGCATAAAGGATTGGGCCACTTGATGCATTTATTCCTCGTCTTTTGTTTACTCGTACTTTGTTTACTTGCTTTATCAAAACCCTAAAAATCCGTTTGCTAAGTATTTGCGAGAATTCTGATCTATACCACTAGCCAAAGACCTTACGCTCCTCGTTGGGTTCGACACTCTTACTTATCGAAAATACTGCGATACACCCCCTATACTTGTGGGTCATCAAGACTATTTTCTGGCGCCGTTGCCGGGGAGTGAAGCGCTATTGGAGAGTGGAACTGGTAGAGGAAACTTCTACTGTGAGTATTGTTTACTTCTGCTAGTTGATTTATTTTCGTTATGGATAATTCGCTGAGTTTCTTATTTGGTAATGCTACTACCACTGCTAAGGTAGTAGATAAGCCACCACCTGCTGAGAATGATGTTTTCAAAATACCTACAAGAATTATTGATCGTGTTATGGATAACTACTATGTTGGGGATGGAACTTTCCATCCTGGTGATCATTTACTCTTTATACACGAAATATGCGGGTTGTTCAAGTGTGCAGGTATTACTACAGATCAAGTTAAGAAGAAGTTATTCTCATTGTCGCTGAAAGGAAGAGCTGAGGAATGGTATAAGCTGCTGAAGAATGGTCAAGTTCTGGAATGGGAGGAAATAGTGCCTCTCTTTTATTCAAAGTTTTATCCTCCTAGTGAGATTCATAAAGATCGGAATCAAATATACAACTTTTGGCCTCTTGATGGAGAGAGTACAGCTCAAGCTTGGGGGAGATTGAAGTTACTAATGCTCAAATGTCCCATTCATGAGCTCCCCAACAATATTATTATCAATAACTTCTATGCAAGGCTCCCTCTACATGATAAAGATTTATTGGATGCTTCTTGTGCTAGATCATTCACTCGTATGGAAGAAGAAGCTAAATGGGACCTTCTAGATCGTATTCAAGACAATGCTGAAGCTTGGGAGAATGACAAAGGTAGAAAGTCAGGTATAAATTATGATTATGAATGCATTGAATCTTTTATGGGAACTGATGACTTTCAAAATATTAGTAATATTTATGGTCTTGATTTGCAAGTTATTACGAATTGCTTTAGAGCTTTTGCTTCCTATATCGAAATTCCAAAAAGGGGATGGAACAAGTACCATGCACCTTACAAAGATATTGTTGACTATGCTCCTATTGGAAGTGCTGAGTATTGCATTATTGACCCCATCTTACCCGAACCTTATATCGAGAAGATTCCCTCCCCCGAAAAGGTAAAGGACCATCCAATGATAACTAATGTAATCACCAAAAGTGAAAAAAGAACTGTAAAACCTGATGAACAAATAAACATTGAACCTGTGGTAGCAATTGTGAAAGACCTTGTCACTAAAAGCATAGAAGATGGGCACATAGTCTTTTGTGAGGATGCTTCTAATATTGTTTCACATCCCAATAAAACTAAAAAGGCTAGTGTTCCTGTGCTTTCTGTTAGAATTGGTGATCATTGCTATTATGGTTTATGTGATATTGGTGCAAGTTCCAGTGCTATTCCTTATGAGCTTTATAGAGAAATTATGCATGAGATCAGTCCTTGCGAGTTGGAAGAAATTGATGTGGTTATTCACCTTGATAATAGATAGACCATCTCTCCAATTGGTATTGTACGAGACGTGGAAGTTCTTTGTGGTAAGATTAAGTACCCCGTTGATTTTCTAGTACTTGGTTTGGCTGCTAGTAAAACCTACCCTATCATTTTTCGTAGACCTTTCTTGGGTACTTGTGGAGCTATTATTGATTGCAAGAGGGAGAAAATCTTGACTAAGTTTGATGGGGAATCTTATGAGTTTAATTTTTCGAAATTTACTAAAGAACCTTGCAAAGAGGAAATCCATAATGAGGATTTTAGGGTTGAACAACTTGCTTCTATTTCTCTTGCTCCTAACAATGCTTTGCAGCAATTTATGGAAGATCATGAAAGTGAAATCTTCATGGAAGAAAGGAATGAGATTGACAGGATCCTCCGTGATCAACCTAAGATGCTTAAGCACGACTTGCCTGTGGAAGACTTGGGTACCATGATGCCACCTAAAAAGGATCCGGTTTTCGATCTAAAACCTCTCCCTGATGATCTTAAATATGCTTTTATTGATGATAAAAAGATATATCCTGTTATTATTAGCGCTAAACTTTCAGGGGAGGAAGAAGAAAGATTATTGGAGGTTTTGAGGAAACACCGAGGAGCTATGGGCTATACTCTAGATGATTTGAAAGGGATTTCACCTACTATATGTCAGCATTCTATCAACATAGAACCAAATGCGAAGCCAGTAGTGGAGCACCAATGACGTTTAAATCCTAAGATGAAGGAAGTGGTAAGGAATGAGGTATTGAAACTCCTTGATGCTGGTATTATTTACCCTATTGCTGATAGTGAATGGGTTAGTCCTATTCATTGTGTTCCTAAAAAGGGAGGTATTACCGTTGTCCCTAATGATAATGATGAGCTTATTCCTCAAAGAATTGTGGTAGGCTATAGGATGTGCATCGATTTTAGGAAAGTCAATAAAGTTACTAAGAAAGATCACTGCCCGCTTCCTTTTATTGATCAAATGTTGGAAAGGTTGTCTAAAAAGACCCATTTTTGTTTTCTTGATGGTTATTCTGGTCTCTCTCAAATTCATTAAACAACAAGATCAAGAAAAAACTACTTTTACTTGCCCTTATGGAACTTATGCTTATAGACGTATGCCTTTTGGTTTATGTAATGCTCCTGCTACTTTCCAAAGGTGCATGTCTGCTATCTTTCATGGCTTTTGTGAGGAAATTGTAGAAGTGTTCATGGATGACTTTTCTGTCTATGGAACTTCTTTTGATAATTGTCTGCACAACCTTGATAAAGTTTTGCAGAGATGTGAAGGAACTAATCTTGTTCTTAATTGGGAGAAATGCCACTTCATGGTTAATGAAGGGATTGTTCTTGGGCATAAAGTTTCTGAAAGAGGCATAGAAGTTGATAGAGCTAAGGTTGAGGCAATTGAGAAGATGCCATGCCCAAGAGACATCAAAGGTATCCGTAGTATCCTTGGTCATGCTGGTTTCTATAGAAGGTTTATTAAAGACTTTTATAGGATATCAAAACCCCTTACTAATCTTCTTCAAAAATATGTACCCTTCGTGTTTGATGATGATTGTAAGGAAGCTTTTGAAACTCTTAAGAAGGCTTTAACTACATCCCCTATTGTTCAACCACCTGATTGGAGTTTACCCTTTGAAATAATGTGTGATGCTAGTGATTTTGCTATAGGTGCTGTCCTTGGGCAACGTATTGATAAAAAGCTAAATGTTATCCATTATGTTAATAAGACTCTAGACGCTGCTCAAAGGAATTATGCTACCACTAAAAAGGAATTTCTAGCTGTTGTTTTTGCTTGTGATAAGTTTAGGCCCTATATTGTGGACTCAAAAGTAACCATTCATACTGATCATGCTGCTATTAAATATCTTATGATGAAAAAGGACGCTAAGCCTAGGCTTATTAGATGGGTACTGCTTTTACAAGAGTTTGATCTACATATAGTAGATAGAAAGGGTGCTGAAAATCTTGTAGCTGATAATTTATCTCGTTTGGAAAACATCTCTTTTGACCCTATGCCTGTTAATGATAGTTTCCCGAATGAACAGTTAGCTGCAGCGGGGGTGAGCTCACGAGGAAGCCCTTGGTATGCTGATTATGCTAACTTTATTGTCTCCAAGTATTTGCCTCCAACTTTTACAGCTCAACAAAGAAGAAAGTTCTTCTATGATCTAAGACATTATTTTTGGGATGACCCACACTTATACAAAGAAGGAGTTGATGGTATTATGCGAAGATGTGTTCCATAATATCAACAAAAAGAGATATTGCATAAATTCCATGGTAGTGCCTATGGAGGACATCATGCAGGAGATAGAACTGCACAAAAGGTACTACAATCAGGTTTCTACTGGCCTACCCTTTTTAAAGATGCAGGAAAATTTGTTTTATCTTGTGATGAATGTCAGCATGTTGGTAATATTTCTAGACGCAATGAAATGCCTATGAACTACTCTCTAGTTATTGAACCTTTTGATTGTTGGGGATTTGACTTTATGGGTCCTTTCCCTCCTTCGAAAGGCTACACTCATATTCTTGTTGTCATAGATTACGTTACTAAGTGGGTAGAAGCCATTCCTACAAAACATGCTGATGGGGAAACCTCTCTAAAAATGCTTAAAGATGTTATCTTTCCTAGGTTTGGAGTGCCTAGGTATCTCATGACTGATGGGGGTTCTCATTTCATTGGTGGCGGTTTTAGGAAGACCCTCGCTAAATATGATGTTAATCATAGAATTGCTTCAGCTTATCACCCCCAAACTAGCGGGCAAGTAGAGTTATCAAATAGAGAAATTAAATCTATCTTGCAAAAGGCATTAATAGGTCTAGAAAAAACTGGGCTAAGAAGTTGAATGATGCTTTATGGGCTTATAGAACTGCTTATAAAAATCCTATGGGAATGTCTCCTTATAAAATGGTTTATGGGAAAGCTTGCCACCTACCCTTAGAGTTAGAACACAAAGCTTACTGGGCAGTGAAAGAACTAAATAGAGATTGTAAGCTCGCTGGTGAGAAAAGATTATTTGACTTAAGTTCTTTAGATGAATGGAGGAGTGAAGCCTATGAGAATGCTAGGCTCTTTAAGGAAAAAGTTAAAAGATGGCATGACAAGCGAATACTTCAGAGAGAATTTCATGTTGGTGAGAAAGTTCTATTGTATAGGTCTCGTCTCAGATTTTTTGCAGGTAAGCTACTATCAAAATGGGAAGGACCTTTCATCATTGAAGAAGTATACCATTCAGGAGCAATAAAAATTTCTTCTCTAAAAGATAATACTACATAAGTAGTGAATGGATAGCAACTCAAACACTATATTGCTAGAGATTCTTACAATGAAGATGTTGATGCCTTTCAAGTTATAACTCCAGAGAAATTCATTGAGGACCAAATTCAGAGACCTGCAGAGTCCGTTTCCAACTAGGTAATAGTTCTGGTAAGAAAAGTTCCACGAAAATACAATCCAACTATATTTTTGCAGTTTTCAGTCAATAAGGAAAGTTTCGAAGCGAAAAAGGGACGGAATCGGAGCCGGGGTGGCCCAGACCACCCCATGGCGCGGGCCCACCCCTGGCCACGCCACCAGGTGGTGAGGCCACCCAGGACTTCGCCTCCGACTCGTTTTCTCCTAGTACCTTCCTTTTGTTATGAAACTTCGTAATATATAACCCCCCGGATCCTCCGAGGTTCGTATATCGTGTTTTCGTCGTGCTTTTGTTTCGATTTGTTTCTGCCAGGTAAAAATCCTAGATTTGGAGCCACAATGTCTTCCTCTGGATCATCCAAGGGAGATTCCTTAGAAGATATCATCAAACCATACATGAGAGAATTTAAGATTCATCCCAAGGAGTTGTTGCTCGAAGGAGGGGAAGTCCGGATTAAAGAGGTTCAAGGCCCTAAAGGTGAAGGAAGTCTGGAAGATGGACGAAAATGAGAAGACATCACCACCACCTAAGGAGTAATTCGTCATCGGGTTTGGTGTCAACACCCGGATTTTTAATCCCAGATGCCCGTTATGCCATACCTCGCAATCCTAGGATTACCATTTTTGCGAGACATAATGGATTGGATATCATAGTACATCATCCATTACAAACCATACAAAAGGTTTTACACAAATAAGGATCTCATGATCCAGTCTTAATACAGCAAGCAGCAGAAATAAAAGATAAGCGTAGCGGTGGGGTCCATCTTCAGGGGAATAGGCAATGCTGACGAAGGCAGATAGTCCTAGTTATCATAGCCGTCCTGCTGACCATCATCTTGATAATCTCCTTCATAGTCTGGCCATGATAATAGCCAAGGACAAAAGCCATGAGTACTCTTTAAGTACTCACAAACTACTATTAACAGGTACTATCCTTCTAAGTTAAAGTGCTAAATCTAAGTTTAACCATAAAGTTAAGTTTGAAACCTAAGATGAGTTCAGAAGCAAAGAAAGATAAAGTAAAGTTCTAGAATCACTTAAACTGGGAAGCTATTATCATCAACACAACCCTGTTGTGGTCAAGTCAAAGTTCATCATTCATTTCAAGTTATTTCGAAAACATCTGACAACGAAATAGTATGGCCATTCCAACTGTCCATAATCATGTGACGCTATTCAATAGTTTGACACTCTGCGGAGGTACACTTTCACCACAAGATTCGATACATCTATCAGGGATAACCCTAAATCATCATACTTAGTATGCAGATAATCAAACATAACCTTCCCTTTACACACCCTAGTACAAGCACCTCTCCTATGAGCATGGCCTCCCAACCATGACCAGAAGTCATCTTGGGCACTGCATAGGTGGACAACATTGAGAGATAGCCTCGTCTCAAACCTCTCTCGTGAGGGAACTAATACTAATTCATATAAATTTCCAGCTAAGCCTTACCCAATTCAGGTAATGTGGTTGTACGGTAAATTTGGAATGGTATCACATCCGAAGCCAACCATCAGTTTTATAAAGGGGTTAAGGCTCATGCCTCATCATTTTCATCATCATAAACCAGTTGTGTCTCTCAACACATGTCAAAACATCTCAATAGAATGACTCATCATTCCAAGGTTTTCACAATTCATTTTCACCAAGTGCTCCCATCTAAAGTGACTCAAGTTTTTAATCTACTCTAAAATACTAAGTTAAGAGTGTTCACTAAAGGGGAAAGATGGGATCAATCTCATGCCATAAAATGACATCTAAAGGTTTCTAAGTAGGTCAAGTTTTATACTTTTTATGTTACCTTCAAAACAAGTAAAGAACTTTGTATAACCTAAGAGGGGTAAAACTTGTAGGTAAGACTTGGGGTACTAATAGTCAAAGGAGTGTGATCAAAGCATGCTTAAGGCATCTTTGCTAAACCATCTAGTTTAATTCTAGCTTGCTAAAAATAGCTTGCCTTGGTTGGTGCAGTGGTTGAAGTTTTCTTCTTCTTCTTCTTCTTCTTCTTGGTAGAACTCCTCCTCCTCGAAAGCTTGGTCGGTACTAGCGTCTATAAATACATAGGGAGTAGACAATCACCAAACAATACTTAACTAGGCTAAGTAGCATTCTAAAACACACATTTGATGATCTATTATCATCACAAACATCACCAGTTTAATTCAATAGTTTCAACCTTTTTATTTTAGAAAAGTAATTTCTACTCATTGAAATATTAACTAAAATTTAATATTCACCACCAAAATATGGGATCATGTGGACACATGTCCTCACCACATATCTAACATGTGGGAATGATGTTTAAGGGTTGGATCAATATGACTTTAGTTTAAGTTTATTATTTAATGATTTAAAGTGACTAGAAATGCCTATATAGTATTATTTTGGTACTAGTCCAAAGTCACTGCATGTAAACCTTAATATTATTACATATTTAGATAGATATGAAGAAATGTGATTTTTGAGAGTTGGAATCGACTCAAAAGCTAACTTGGTTGATTTTATAAAAATGTTGCAAGTTGCAAAAGCTTCTGTTTTGTTATTTTTATTAGGAGAGATCTATAACTCTAATTGAATTAAATCCAACGGGCTTGGATAGAGTATTTTAATACCTTCCAGACAAAATTAGTTTCATGCAATTTGGATTTCTAAAACTCTCTGAATTGATTTTTGAAATAGTGGATAGAAACTAGATTTAACTAAAAAGAAAAAACCAGATTTGAATCTATGGGCTAGCGCGGGAAAGGATTTGAGCCGGCCCAGTGGCGCTCTGCGGCGCGGGGCTCAGCTGACAGGGGTCCCGTGTCAGTGACACTTAAACGCAACTGCAGCTGTGTGTGGTCGAGGATTAGAAGCGAGATCAACGGTGAGGTCATCGTCGATTTGAGCAGTCGCCAAAGAACTCGAACCCTAGCGGCTCGGTGGGGTCTCTGAGGCGTGCAGGGCTCCAACAGTCGGCGAGGCGGGTAAGCGACGTGGAAGATGACGGCGGCAGGCTGATTCTTGGCGCGGAGCTTGGGGTGGTCGCAATCAGGCGCCCTTCTCCTCTGGCCAAGGCTGCTCGGCTCCAATTCAATGCTGCTCACTTGCTCCGGCTAGAGGTGGGCGAGGTTCAGAGGTGAGGGAGTGGAATGGTGTGGAGAGACGCTGGGAGGGCTCCTTTTATAGGCCCGACGGTGAGACCAGCGGGATGGGGCGGCAGTGGCGACAAGGCTACAGCGAGGTAGAGGCATGGCTGGGGTGGCGATCGAGGCGGTCTCTGGCGGTGCTCTAGGAATTGAATGCGATAGGGCGGTGGCCTGTGATGCAGGCGAGGTGGCGCTTTGAGAGGCAGAGGCGGCGGTGTCCACGGCGAGCGGTGGTTGTGAGGCTTTGGGCGGCGAACGGGGATGTCTGGGGTGTTCTCCAGGTCGAGGTGGAGCAGCGGGCGCGGGCTGGTGCCAAGGGGCGGTCTGTGCGAGCGGGGACAGGGCGTGCTCTCGGGGCGGCACTGGCATGGTGCGGTGGCACTGGGCGCGGTTTGTGCTCGGTGGTCCACTGCTGCTCTGGGCTCGGGCAAGGGACAGGGGGTGGCGGTGAGCTCCTAGCTACCTCCTAGACATGGCGAGAGAGGGGGAGATGGTCTGCTATGACGGGGCAAAGTTTGGCCGGCGACCATGCCCTCGGGTTGACATGGCAAGAGGGTTAGGGACAAGGGAGAGGGGAGTTAAGGGTTTGGTTAGACTAGGAGGGGACAGAGGAGATAAAAGAGGATCAATTGGGGCAAAACCCTGTTCAAAACAGTGAGCTAGGATTAGAGGTGATAATATGCATGCCAAGTGTTTGATGAAATGGCCGCATGAAAGAAAGTTTTGAATTTTGGTTTCAAAATTTTTGAGTGATCTCCACTAGGGATAGGTAGTCTCTGGTTGCAAGGGTTTTGAAAATGGAGCTCAATTAGATGATTTTTGAAATAGGGGTTATCTATGCATATGCATTAGATTCAATTTTAAACTGTCATTTAAAATAGTTAACAGAATGTTTTTAGCAGATCAAAAGGTGGGCTTTGGTACCTCATTATGTGTACTAGCAAGGGGTGCAAAGATCAAGAATTGTTTTTGTTAAGAATTGAGTACTAGGAATAGCCAAAGTAGGCATGAGAGTTAAATTTGCCAAAATGGCCATTCCTTCTTTTTAATTCTTATTTATTTGATTTTCTTTAAGAAAAGTTTGGGAATGATGTAGATGATGTTTAAATCACCTAAGAAACATTTTACAAGCATTGGATCAATCAATCATGGCAATTCAAACAACTCCTACTTTAAATGCATACACATATGAATGCCTTCATTTTAAATTTGGAAAAGTTTTTGTTAACCCTATTTTTGGATGATTTGATCTTGTTAATATTGGATTAAAGTTTTGGGATGTTACAAACCTTCCCCCCTTAAACAAAATCTCGTCCCGAGATTTACAAAGAAAACTAGGAACTAAAGAGATCTGGGAACTCTGTCCTAATGTAATCTTCGCGCTCCCAAGTGGCTTCCTCCTCGGTATGGTTGCTCCACTGAATCTTGAGAAACTTGATACTCCTGGTCCTGGTGGTTCTGTAGGCTTCTTCTAAGATACGTATGGGTACTTCCTGGTAGGTCAGGTCATTGTTGATTTCCACAGCTCTGTGATCGATATTCTTGAAAACTTCAGTCTTTTCAGGCACTTCCAAGCATTTGCGAAGTAACGAGATACGGAACACATTGTGGATGGCTGACATCTCTTCAGGCAGTTCCAGTTGATATGATACTTATCCTCAACGGTTCAGAATCTTGAAAGGTCCGATATATCTGGGAGCTAACTTTCCCTTCAGACTAAAGAGTTGAGTTCCCTTCAATGGTGAAACCTTGAGATATACGAAATCTCTGACATTGAAAGTCAGGTCTCTCCTTCTTTTGTCAGCATAACTCTTCTGTCTGGATTGGGCGATCTTGAGGTGCTCACGGACTTTGTGAACTTTCTCTTCTGCTTCTCAGAGAATGTCGGGTCCAAAGATCTGACTCTCTCCTACTTGCGACCAATTCAAAGGGGTACGACACTTTCTTCCGTATAGGAATTCAAATGGTGCCATCTGCAAACTAGCTTGATAGTTGTTGTTATATGAGAATTCTGCGAAAGGCAGGCAGTCTTCCCATTTTGATCCGTATTCCAACACACAAGCTCTAAGCATATCCTCTAGGATCTAGTTGACTCTCTCAGTTTGTCCATCTTTTTGCGGGTGATAAGCGGTACTGAAGTTC
The DNA here is from genome assembly GCA_023614405.1 of Avena insularis. Lineage (NCBI taxonomy): Eukaryota > Viridiplantae > Streptophyta > Magnoliopsida > Poales > Poaceae > Avena > Avena insularis. The sequence continues at coordinate 126,366,650 of CM042686.1, read as the reverse complement.
AACTTGGTTCCTAAACCTTCCTGAACTTTCTGCCAAAATCTCGAGGTAAACTAGGTTCCTCGATCTAAGACGATGGGCTTGGGGGTTCCATGCAGACTAACAATCCTAGCAATGTATAGCTCTGCTAGTTTTGCACTCTGGTAGGTTGTCTTGACAGGTATGAAGTGGGCTACCTTGGACAGTCTATCAACTATGACCCATATTGAGTCATTTCCCCTACTAGAAGTAGGTAAACCGGTGATAAAGTCCATTCCGACGGAATCCCATTTCCATTCCGGAATCTGCAAAGGTTGCAACAATCCTGCAGGTCTCTGATGCTCTGCTTTGACTCTTTGACAGATGTCACATTTGGTGATGTAGCTTCCGATCTCTCTTTTCATCTTGTGCCACCAAAATTGCTCTTTCAAATCCTGATACATCTTTGTTCCTCCAGGGTGGATAGAATAAAGAGTGTCATGATCTTCCTTCATGATAATTTCCTTCAGCTCCGAATCTGCTGGCACACAGATACGTCCTTTGTACCACAGTACTCCTTCTTCGTCTTCGATGAATCCAGGTACCTTTCCTGTACCAATACGACGTTTGATTCCGTCGATACTTTCATTTCCCTTCTGGGCTTCCTTGATTTGGTTAAACAAAGTGCGTTGAAGTTCAATGCTAGCTAGAAATCCTTTGCTAACTAACTCAGTCCTGAACTGCTCCAACTCCTCATACAAACTTGGTTGCTTCTCTTTGATCATGGTGTTAAGCCTGCACGGCAATCTGCTAAGAGCATCCGCTACCACATTGGCTTTGCCGGGGTGATAGTGAATGTCAAGGTCATAATCCTTGATTAACTCTATCCATCTTCTTTGCCTCATATTAAGCTCCTTCTGAGTGAAGATATACTTCAAGCTCTTATGATCTGAGTAAATCTCACAGCGATTACCCATCAAATAATGACGCCATGTCTTCAACGCTAGAACCATGGCTGCTAGCTCAAGATCATGGGTCAGATAGTTCTGCTCATCTCGCTTGGTTGTCGACAGATCTGTGATGACTTTGCCTTCTTGCATCAATACACATCCTAGTCCAATCTTGGATGCATCACAATACACATCAAACGGCTTCTTGATGTCTGGCATGATCAAAATTGGGGCTGATATCAATCTTTTCTTCAGCTCTTGGAAACTGGCTTCACACTTGCCTGTCCATTCAAACTTCTTGTCCTTCTTCAACAATTGGGTCATTGGTCGGGCTATGCTCGAGAATCCTTCTACGAACTTGCGGTAATATCTCGCTAATCCGAGAAATGAACGAACTTGGGTTTGATTGGTTGGGGCTTCCCATTCTTCGACATCTTTGATCTTGGTGGGATCAACAGAGACTCCTCCGGCAGACACAATATGTCCTAGGAATCCTACTTCCTTCAGCCAAAACTCACACTTGCTGAACTTGGCATATAACTGATGCTCTCTCAGGGTTGCTAGGATGATTCTCAGGTGTTGTTCATGCTCTTCTTCTGACTTGGAGTAGATAAGGATGTCGTCGATAAACACAACTACAAACTTATCTAGGAAATTCATAAAGATCTTATTCATGAGATTCATGAAATAAGCAGGGGCATTGGTTAATCCAAAAGACATAACCGTATACTCGTATAAACCATAGCGAGTAGTAAAGGCGGTCTTCAGAATATCCGTTGCACGAATCTTATGTTGGTGATAACCAGTCCTAAGATCAATCTTTGAGAATACCTGAGCTCCAGTCAACTGATCAAATAGATCCTCTATCTTTGGCAAAGGGTACTTGTTCTTGATGGTGACGTCATTCAACTTTCTGTAATCTGTACACAGACGATTGCCTCCATCTTTCTTGTCGACGAATAACACTGGTGATCTCCATGGCGATGCGCTTGGCTAAATCAAGCCTGTTGCTAACATGGCATCCAACTGCTTCTTCAGTTCCACTAACTCTGAGGGGTTCATGGTATAGGATCTCTGGGCTATAGGTCCGATTCCGGGGATTAGTTCGATAATGAACTCAATATCCCTATCCGGGGGCATACCTGGCAATTCATCTGGGAATACGTCGGGGTATTCACAGACTACTCTGACTTGGTCAATGGTAGGCAGGGCTACACTCTTGTTGCACTTGAATTGACGGGGTAAGGTTTCGGAGATATGCTCTACTGTTACTCCAGAACTACTGGTCATGGTGATGGCTTTCTTAGCACAGTCTATCAGTCTTTTATGCCTTGACATCCAGTCCATACCTAGTACTACTTCCAATCCTTTGGTTCCAGGTACAGTTAGGTTGGCATAAAAATCTATCCCATGTATTCTGGTAGGTACAGCTTTGCAAATTTTTCTAGCTTTTGTTGTTGAACTAGGGATTTGAACTATCATGACATGCTTCAGGTTGGTTGGGCGAATCTTACTAGTGCATACAAATTCTTTGGTGACAAATGAATGCGATGCTCCAGAATCAAACAATACTCTTGCTAAAACTGAGTTGACAGAAAACATACCCAGCACTACATCTGGCGCTTCCTGGGCTTCTTCTGCGTTCATGTGGAAGAGACGACCGTTGCGGTTGTGCGGGTTCCCTGGGGCAAATCTCCTTCCTGGTTGAACACGACGCTGCTGCTGAGCTGGGGCATTCACAGGGGCCTTGGCGGCAGTCTTCTTGGGACACTCATTGGAGTAGTGACCCTTCACTCCACACTCGAAACAAGTGATCTGGGACTTGACCTTGACTGCGACAGGTACATCATTGCTTCCAGTTCTGGGTGCGGTTTTGTTGTTGTTGTTGTTGCTCTTGGGAGGGGCACGGTTGAAATTGTTGGCATTGCCGGAGTTGTGACTGTTTCCTCCGGACTTCACATTACCTCCGCTATGGTTGGGGTAGCTTGGGCGAGAATTTGGGGGTCGGTTGTTCGTTGGCGCATATCCTGGTGAGGGGTTGGGATGGTACTTCGGTGACTCGGATCGATCGCTGCATCATCTGGCGCTTATGCGGTTGTCGTTTACTGGTTAATCTTCCCTTCCATCTGAATGGCAGAGTCGACTAGCTCTTCGAGATCCTGGAAATGGATGTTGACGAGGACAGTCTGCATCTCATCATGCAGTCCGTTTAAGAATCTCTCCTTCTTCTTGGCCTCCGTGTTGATCTCATCCGGTGCATATCTGGCAAGTGACAGGAATCTGTCACGGTACTCTACCACATTCATTCTTCCTTGCTTCAATTCGTGGAATTCATCTCTCATCATGTTGACAAGATCTTGCGGCACGTGGGTGCGGCTGAACTTGACCTTGAATGCTTCCTGGTCATCACGGCCATGGTTCATATTATGGATGCTATTCCACCAAGCTCTTGCATCTCCCGCAAGATAGTGGGTGGCGAAGAGAACTTTCTCATTCTCATCAACTCGGCAACCTCTAAGTTGTTTTCCATGGTGCGTAACGATCCTTGACATCTAATGGGTTTTCAGATTGGTTAAAGATTGGGGGATTGGAGTTTTGAAAGTTTTTGAGTTTGGATCCTTGGTGATCCTGATTTCCATGTCCTTGGTTGTTGAGATCCATTTGGGCGATCTGCTGCAATGTTGCTAAGTTGTCTTGACGTTCGGCCCTGCTTGCTTCACGGTCCGCGATGAGATTCTGCAAGATCTGCAGCATTGGGTCCTGCGACGAGCTGCTCCCTCCTTGGTTTCCACGAGTCATCTGAAGATTGAGATAGATATAGGGGTAAGAGGGAAATTCTAAGGTTCATGGTTTTGGGTTTTCAAAGCTAAAACATTGAGTTAGACTCAGGTTTTTCAACTAACTTCTTTTTCATTCATGCAAGCAAGCACCCGATACAACACACACCACAACAATCAAAGGGGAAAACAGATGGTTTGAAGAACCATTCTGGAAGCTACAATACAATGAGATGATACATCTCATGCTACGATAGTGCTCTAGTGCCTCTACTCATCGTCGATGAAGTCGGAGTCTTCATCATTCGTGTAGAAGTCCACAACATCCTCCTCCAGAAAGTCATCATCGTTGCTGAGGTAAGAATCCATATCTCCCTGGATGTCTTCACCCTCATCATCTTCTTCCTTGGCGGCAAGCTGAGCTTCCTGCTCCTTGACGGTCTTCTCGAGGTCGGCCACCTTCTTGCAAAGACAGGCGATGGTGCGGTCCTTCTTTGCACGCTGGCGATGAAGAGACTGGCGATCTTGGACGAGCAGTGTGAAAGTCTGGGCCTTCTGGTCGGCAATGGCACGGTTCTGGTTGGCTAACTCCCTGGCATTGTCCAGTTCCTGCTGTCTGTCATGAAGCAAGAAATCAAGGTTCTCCACTTGACGCCTCAACTCTAGGTGACTTGGCATCTCCATCGGCATTCCCATGAAGTCACGTCTTGCATAGTGGGCAAAACGGGTTCCTTGGATCTTGTTGACGCTGAGGGCACATAGATGTGCGAGAGCTTCATGCGTTGCCCTGGCTAATCCATATAGCCAGTTGTTCTCTCTCACGGAGAACTGAATTCTCCCGGAAGTTGGTGCTTCGATGCTTCCCCGAAGATCCGCGGTGACTAGCCACTGTAGGTCTCCTCCTGGGGGTCCTGGAAGTTGAGCTCCAAGAAACTCTGGATGTGGGCATCCCAGTAACTCCGATAGTGAATCCAGATCCCTCTCGAAGATCAGCTGACCTCCGTTTCCCAACTGGTAAAACTTGCTGAACTGAGTCTCCATCTACAAGAATTAAGGATGAGGAAGTTAGTGAAGTGATCCAGTGTGTCAAATTTTAAGTAGTAAAGTAAGAATTTTGAGGAACATGAATGTTTGAGAAAGAAAGAATTCCCAAGGATAAGAGGGGAAATAGTTTTTCATAAATACTCACTTTGGTTTTGAAGCTAAGTTTTTGGTTTGGACGTCCATTCTAACTAGGGTCTCCTATGGTCAGGATGGCTCTGATACCAACTTGTCAACACCCGGATTTTTAATCCCAGATGCCCGTTATGCCATACCTCGCAATCCCAGGATTACCATTTTTGCGAGACATAACGGATTGGATATCACAGTACATCATCCATTACAAACCATACATAAGGTTTTACACAAATAAGTATCTCATGATCTAGTCTTAATACAACAAGAAGCGGAAATAAAAGATAAGCGTAGCGGTGGGGTCCATCTTCAGGGGCACAGGCAATGCGGACGAAGGCAGATAGTCCTAGTTATCATAGTCGTCCTGCTGACCATCATCTTGATAATCTCCTTCATAGTCTGGCCATGATAATAGCCAGGGACAAAAGCCATGATTACTCTTTAAGTACTCGCAAACTACTATTAACAGGTACTATCCTTCTAAGTTAAAGTGTTAAATCTAAGTTTAACCATAAAGTTAAGTTTGAAACCTAAGCTGAGTTCAGAAGCAAAGAAAGATAAAGTAAAGTTCTAGAATCACTTAAACTGGGAAGCTATTATCATCAACACAACCCTGTTGTGGTCAAGTCAAAGTTCATCATTCATTTCAAGTTATTTCGAAAACATCTGACAACGAAACAGTATGGCCATTCAAACTGTCCATAACCACGGACGCGGCTATTCAAATAGTTTGACACTCCGCAGAGCGGGTACACTTTCACCACAAGATTTGATACATCTGTCAGGGATAACCCTGAATCATCATACTTAGTATGCAGATAATCAAACATAACCTTCCGTTTACACACCCTAGTACAAGCACCTCTCCTATGAGCATGGCCTCCCAACCATGACCATCAGTCATCTTGGGCACTGCATAGGTGGACAACATTGAGAGGTAGCCTCGGCTCAAACCTCTCCCATGAGGGAACAAATACTAATGCATATAAATTTCCAGTTAAGCCTTACCCAATTCTGGTAATGTGGTTGTACGTTAAATTTGGAATGGTATCGCATCCGAATCTAACCATCAGTTTTATAAAAGGGTTAAGGCTCATGCCTCATCATTTTCATCATCATAAACCAGTTGTGTCTCTCAACACATGTCAAAACATCTCAATAGAATGACTCATCATTCCAAGGTTTTCACAATTCATTTTCACCAAGTGCTCCCATCTAAAGTGACTCAAGTTTTTGATCTACTCTAAAATACTAAGTTAAGAGTGTTCACTAAAGGGGAAAGATGGGATCAATCTCATGCCATAGAATGACATCTAAAGGTTTCTAAGTAGGTCAAGTTTTATACTTTTTATGCTACCTTCAAAACAAGTAAAGAACTTTGTATAACCTAAGAGGGGTAAAACTTGTAGGTAAGACTTGGGGTACTAATAGTCAAAGGGGTGTGATCAAAGCATGCTTAAGGCATCTTTACTAAACCATCTAGTTTAGTTCTAGCTTGCTAATAATAGCTTGCCTTGGTTGGTTCAGTGGTTGAAGTTTTCTTCTTCTTCTTGGTAGAACTCCTCCTCCTCGAAAGCTTGGTCGATACTAGCGTCTATAAATACATAGGGAGTAGACAATCACCAAACAATACTTAACTAGGCTAAGTAGCATTCTAAAACACACATTTGATGATCTATTATCATCACAAACATCACCAGTTTAATTCAATAGTTTCAACCTTTTTATTTTAAAAAAGTAATTTCTACTCATTGAAATATTAACTAAAATTTAATATTCACCACCAAAATATGGGATCATGTGGACACGTGTCCTCACCACATATTCTAACATGTGGGAATGATGTTTAAGGGTTGGATCAATATGACTTTAGTTTAAGTTTATTATTTAATGATTTAAAGTGACTAGAAATGCCTATATAGCATTATTTTCGTACTAGTCCAAAGTCACTGCATGTAAACCTTAATATTATTACATATTTAGATATTTATGAATAAATGTGATTTTTGAGAGTTGGAATCAACTCAAAAGCTAACTTGGTTGATTTTATAAAAATGTTGCAAGTTGCAAAAGCTTCTGTTTTGTTATTTTTATTAGGAGAGATCTATAACTCTAATTGAATTAAATCCAACGGGCTTGGATAGAGTATTTTAATACCTTTCAGACAAAATTGGTTTCATGCAATTTGGATTTCTAAAACACTCTGAATTGATTTTTGAAATAGTGGACAGAAACTAGATTTAACTAAAAAGAAAAACCAGATTTGAATCTATGGGCTAACGCGGGAAAGGACTTGGGCCGGCCCAGTGGCTCTCTGCGGCACGGGGCTCAGCTGACAGGGGGGTCCCGCGTGTCAGCGGCACTTAAAACGCGAAACGGTACGCGCGCTGTGGGCCGTAGGATTAGAAGCGAGATCAACGGCTGAGGGTCATCATCGACGACGAACAGGTCGCCAGCAAACTCGAACCCTAGCGGCTCGGTGGGGGTCTACTGGGGGCGTACCAGGGCTCCAACAGGGTCGGCGAGGCGGGTAAACGACGTGGAAGATGACGGCAAGGCGAGGCGCGGTTGTGGCGGAGCTTGGGGTGGTCGCAATCAGCGGCGCCCTTCTCCTCCTGCCGCGGCTACTCTGGCTCCAATTCCGGCGAGCTGCTGCTCCACTTGCTCCGGCTATAGGTGGGCGAGGTTCAGAGATGTGAGGGGAGTGGAATGGTGTGGAGAGAAGAGGCTGGGGAGGGCTCCTTTTATAGGCCCGATGGTGAGACCGAGCGGGATGGGCAGGCGACGGTGGCGACAAGGCTACGGCGAGGTAGAGGCATGGTTGGGGTGGCGATCGACAGGCGGTCTCCTGGCGGTGCTCTAGGAATTGAATGCGGCCATAGGGGCGGTGGCATGCGGTCTGGGCGAGGTGGCACTCTGAGAGGCAAAGGCGGTGGTGTCCACGGCGAGCGGTGGTTATGAGGCTTTGGGCGGCGAAAGGGGATGTCTGGGGTGTTCTCCAGGTCGAGGTGGAGCAGCGGGCGCGGGCTGGTGCCAAGGGGCGGTCTGTGCGAGCGGGGATAGGGCATGCTCTGGGGGTGGCACTGGCATGGTGCGGTGGCACTGGGCGCAGTTTGTGATCGGTGGTCCACTGCTGCTCTGGGCTCAGGCAAGGGACATGGGGTGGCGGTGAGCTCCTGGCTACCTCCTAGACATGGCGAGAGAGGGGGAGATGGTCTGCTATGGCGGGGCAAAGTTTGGCCGGCGACCATGCCCTCGGGTTGACATGGCAAGAGGGTTAGGGACAAGGGAGAGGGGAGTTAAGGGTTTGGTTAGACTAGGAGGGGACAGAGGAGATAAAAGAGGATCAATTGGGGACAAAACCCTGTTCAAAACAGTGAGCTAGGATTAGAGGTGATAATATGCATGCCAAGTGTTTGATGAAATGGCCGCATGAAAGAAACTTTTGAATTTTGGTTTCAAAATTTTTGAGTGATATCCACTAGTGATAGGTAGTCTCTGGTTGCAAGGGTTTTGAAAATGGATCTCAATTAGATGGTTTTTGAAATAGGGGTGATCTATGCATATGCATTAGATTCAATTTTAAAGTGTCATTTAAAATAGTTAACAGAATGTTTTTAGCAGATCAAAAGGTGGGCCTTGGTACCTCATTATGTGTACTATCTAGGGGTGCAAAGATCAAGAATTGTTTTTGTTAAGAATTGAGTACTAGGAATAGCCAAAGTAGGCATGAGAGTTAAATTTGCCAAAATGACCATTCCTTCTTTTTAATTCTTTTTGATTTGATTTTCTTTAAGAAAAGTTTGGGAATGATGTAGATGATGTTTAAATCACCTAAGAAACATTTTACAAGTATTGGATCAATCAATCATGGCAATTCAAACAACTCCTACTTTAAATGCATACACATATGAATGCCTTCATTTTAAATTTGGAAAAGTTTTTGTTAACCCTATTTTTGGACGATTTGATCTTGTTAAGCTTGGATTAAAGTTTTGGGATGTTACATTTGGCATCCCCTTGGTTTGTTCCAAGTTTGGGGGAGTACCGCGGTATCATATCACTATCTTCTATCTTTTTACCTTTTTAGTAGAGTCATATCATGAATAGAGGAGTTATTATGTAGTATGGTTTGCATTATGGAAGTGTCCCCTCTCTCGTTAGATATGTATCCCTTGGTGTGAGTTTCCATTATGGAATATTAATGAGAAGTTCTATCATTCACTCTTTTGCATAGCTTATTTTAGTTTTCAATTCGTGGTTATATGATTGATCTTGTTGTTAGTATTGGTATCACTTTGGGATCATTGAGTTAATTTAGTTGGTTTTGGCAAACCTGGCTCAGTCAGTAGCAGCAACACCTTTTTGAGAGTTGAAAAGAAAACGATATAAGTACTCTAGAGGAAAATAATTTCATCATCTTTCTTTCTTGATTTGCTCATAAGTCTAGTATTCTCTAGTTAAGATCTTTTGTGCTTCCAAGGAAGATTGCATGTTTGTTTTTATCATTTGCATGTTTGGTTGTTTCCTTCAACTCTTGTACTTGCTACCCAGCCTTGCGAGCCAAAAACCTGTACTGAGAGGGAATTCTTCTCGTGCATCCATCTCCTTTAAACCAAAACCTTTGCCATTTGCGTCCACCATACCTACCTAGTAGCATTATTGCTATTCCAAGTAAATTCTTGTTTTATCTACCTCCCAAATTAAACTTGTTATGTGAAAATTAGTGATTAAAGCTCTCACGAACTTGATGGCACACTTTACTTTCTTGCATTTAATAAACTTGAACCATTGTGCTCACCTATGTTGCGTATATGCTTACGCTTTGTAAGTTGTGAATTAGCAGAACCATGCTGTCATGGGGAACGCTTTCAACATTGCACTGGTACTTTGTACCAAGTTGATATCATGTTATTTTGTCTATGGATGTAAATTGATTGTGAAATGAAAGGGGAGCTTGTAAGTCCATGGAGTTATGCATATGTGTTAGAGAAACGCCTAGGACGCTGGTCTAATCCATGCTGACATGGTGGAAACCTGCAGCGTAACCATAACGAGTATCTATGAAGCATTCTTCTTATAAAAAAAGAGATAGAGATTGAGAAAAAAGAAAAAAAGAGATATTATGAAAAGAGGAAAGAGAGAAAAAAAGCACCATATTCCCATGGTAAATAAGAAGATTGATGAGATACTTGTTGTCTGCTTGCCTTGTCATTTTTATATGGGGATTCTTCTGTATCATCGGGCAAGGGGTATCCCGTTGGCGGTTCTCAATGATACACATGTGTTTACGATGACAAGAACTTACCGGTGACTAAACTTGAGTAGCATGAGGAGCGGCCCTCGTATTCAAGGGACATGAGATTCTCAACTTACAACTTGTCAATGCATATCCTCATATTTGATCACTTTAACCTTAATCACCTAAAGATGCCTATGATAGGGGCAATGAGAGCTGAAAGCTAGTAAGTATCATAATTTTTGGGAGCTCTTTATGAGACTTGCAATCCCTGCTTCCCTCTTTGAAGGGCCTTTCTTTTACTTTGTAGTTGAGTTAGCAAACCTACTTCCTCTCTATCTCAGCAAGTATTTTGAGTTGTTGTGTTTCATTCATTCATATGATGATTTATGCAATCATGTATTATGTTCCTTGTTTTGCACATTGCTCTTATCTTGATGTTTACTACCTTGAAAGCTTTTATTGAAAAGCCACCTATTTGTGAACTCCAGCAAATTATCAACTATTCTTCGACCAAGAGCTAAGTTTGCCATTACCAATTACGATTCACTTTATGTATCTTTATTGTGTTTCCTTTACTCATTGCAAGTTGAGTTGTATAATAGTGAGTTGTCTTCTATTATGATCTATGTATTTGATGAGTGTGATGCTTCTTGTCCGTATTCTTTTATCGACTCTTCACTCCATAAACTTGAGGTCATGTTTATTGAGCTCAGTTTTGCTTGGGTACAAGCGAAGTCTAAGCTTGGGGGGAGTTGATACGTCCATTTTGCATCACTATTCTATGTCTTAATTCACTATTGTTCATTGATATATTTCATATTGAGAGGTGATACTTATGTTATTTCACCTATTTTTGCATGGTTGATGACTTTTGAAGCATGGACTGCTGCAGTCAGGATTCTGATGGAAAAGGTGTTGTTTGGAGGCAAAATTCGTGAAGATCAGAAAATCCGGGAAAATATACGGAAAATCCTATTTTTCCAGAAGACTAAGGATGCCAGAAGATGGAGTGGAGGTGGGCCACAGGGGGCCCACACCACCCCATGGCGCGGGCAGGCCTAGGCCACGCCTAGAGGTGGTGTGGCCGCCCTGGCCCACTCCAGCCTCTCCCCTCTGGCGTATATCATCCCCACGAAACCCTAAGACTCGGGGAGCGACCATAGAAAGATTCCGCTGCCTCTGCGGGGCAGAAAACCCAGAGAGAGAAAGATCTCTCCGGCAGACAGATTTCTGCTGGGGGAATTCCTTCCCGGAGAGGGGAGATCGTCGCCATCAACACCACCATCAAGCTGGACTTCATCGGGATCATCATCATCACCACCATCATCACCATCAGCACCCTCATCACCATCTCCATATTGCTATAACAATTGGTTGAATCTTGCTATAGTTCATAGGGGAAACTTTCCCGGTGTTGATTACTCTTTGTAGTTGATGCTATTGAGTGAACCATTGAATTATTTTTTATGTTCAGATTGTTATACATCATTATTCCATCTCTGATCATGATCCATATGATGTCTTGTGAGTAGTTCGTTTTGTTCTTGAGGACATGGGAGAAGTCTTGTTGTTAGTAGTGGAGTTGCGTTGAAAAAGATTCAATAGATTGTTATTTAAGTTGTGGTGTACTTCTTCTAGTGGTGTCATGTGAACGTCGACTACATGACACTTCACCTATATGGGCCTAGGGGAATGCATTGTGTATTTGGCTACTAATCATAGGGGTTGCCGGAGTGACAGAAACCTGAACCCCCGTTAGGAAACCATTGCACAAGGGACGTAAGGGTCTTAGAGTTTAAAGCTATGGTTAGGTTTCTACCTTAATTACTTTCGTGTACTTACGGATGTTTGCAAGGGGTATAATCACAAGTATGTATTAGTCTTGGATGGGGCGGTACATTAGCACAGGTTCACCCACACGACACTTAGCAAGCTAGAGAAGATTAATCGACTATATGAAGCAAAAGCCCTTGACCGTCTTCCCATGTGTCCACGAGAACGTTTGGTCATCTTAAGAAATACAACCGGCTTGTCCTTTACTGCATAAAGGATTGGGCCACTTGCTGCATTTTTTCCTACTGTCTTTTGTTTACTCGTACTTTGTTTACTTGCTTTATCAAAAATCCCTAAAAATCTGTTTGCTAAGTATTTGCAGAGAATTCCTGACATGGGTATACCCTACAGGTACTCAAGCTTGGTATATACTGTCCAAATACATACAGGCCCACGGTGTCGCCAAGGCCCGGATGGAGGGACTCGAGTAACCTAGGGACTCTCGGTTGCTTGAAAGACAAGAAGAAGCTAAAGATAGAAAGTTTGAAGGGGAAAACCCTAACTTGTAACCGACTCGACCTGCTACCTGAGACCTAGCCTATCTATATAAAGGCTAGGAGGGGGCGGAGAGGAGGACACACGCAACCCTAGTTTCCACAACCCTTGCCAGATTGCATCTGCGCACCATTGTAACTTTCGACTCCTTCGATAATTCCACGAGCAGACAAGTAGGAGTAGGGACCTCTACGAGGCCTGAACCTGGGTAAATCCTTTGTCCCCTGTGTGCTTATTTGCTAGCCAATAGATTGTTGGGTCCGCAGCATAGGAAACAAAAAATTTCCTATGCTGAGAACTACACGCCAAGATCTATCTACTAGGTACAGAGCAACGGGTGGACATACATCCATGGAGAACTTACCCTCGAAGACAACGAGCTTTGTTAACGAGTAGGAACTCGTGGTTGATGTAGTCGTACACTTGTCGATCTCAAGATCGTGAGGAAGTCCGAGCGCCACAACTCAGCAAGCATCACTCGCACACATGTTCAAGCCACGAACAACCTCCACCTCCTCGCTCAGTGATCCAGTGAGCAGCAACTCCTTCCGCATTTAAATGCCACCGGGAACATGTATCTCGCTAATCCCAGACCATAGGGGAATAATTCTAGAGGGGGAGAGAGATCCTTCACAAGGAGGGTGGCCTTTTATAGGAGGAGGGGGTGCCCCCTCTCTCCATGGTCGGCGCATTGGGGGGTGACCCCTCACCTCCCCCATTCATGTGGTGGTAACCCCTCCACATTAAAATGCCTCTTCACATTCCCTTTTAAAGTCTCCACTTTAAATGCATTAAATTTCTCCAAATTTAATGCTCTCTCATTTAATAAAACTCTTTTTATTAAATTTATTCAGAATTTTGTTAATTACTTTAATTAACAAACATTCACATATAGCCCCTTGCAATATTTCAATATCACATGCAGAACCACCTACGCAATTTCACCGAAACAATTTCTGGTTTCTATTGAAACAATTCTGCGCTTTTGCAATTCTTTTCTGAAATGTGCTCCAAAATGGTGTCCGTAACTTTTAAAGTGCCACCCTACGGTTCGTGAATAATGCAGACATGATCGAGACCCTTCTCCGATCAATAATCAGCAGCGGGACACGGAGATCCATCGACTCCTACACATTCAACGATGACTCCTGTGATCGTGAGAACCTTTAACGCTTATAACTAAATCCCTTTGTCTCTCGATATATTACATGTCCGAGATTCGATCATCGGTATCTCCATACCTAGTTTTATCTCGTTATTATGCATGCTCTTTTCTCGTTCCCGTGATATAACATTCTAGTGATCATATCACTTGCTTGCAAGCTATCCTAATGTGATATCACCGAGAGGGCCCAGAGTATATCTATCTGTCATCTGGATTGACAAATTCCACTCCTGATCCATGAGCCTCAACATAACACCTTCGTAGCACTGAACCCATCTTTATAGTCACCCTATTACGGTGTGACGTTTGATGTTATCAAGATACTCTTCTGGTGTTAGCAATTAACATGATCTCATGGTCTAAGGATAAAGATTACTTCGTATGATGTTATAGCAATATAAACATAATGACTTGATCGTAATGCTATACTTCGGATGAATGTTCATCACATCATTTCACAACATCCAATGTCCATGATCAGGAAACCTTGATCATCTTGTTAATCAATAAGCTAGTCTATAAGAGAGGCATGACTAGGAACCCTTTTTGTTTATTAAACACACATGTATTGATGTTTCCTATCAATACAATTATAGCATGCAAAATAAACATCTATCATATACAAGGAATACATAATAACAACTTTATTATTGCCTCTCAGGGCATATTTCCTTCATAGATGTCTCCAGTGCTCCCTCCTTCTCCAAAACCCAAGTCCATAACAATGGGCATTGACGAGTTAAACCCTCGTCAATTGGCGCCGTCTGTGGGAATTGGGAGTGCTGATGTTGCGGCTTCTTCGGCCCCATCAAACGCGATCTACAACTCTGCAACAGCGGAGATTCACCAGCTTTTCGGCCTTGACTTCACCGTCCACACGCCGGCTACGCCTGACCTTGAGTCCGTAGGCAACGGAATCACTGGCGATTGGGAGCTTCCGCTTCAAGTTGGTCGATGGGCACGCCGCATGCACGATCAGCGACTGACGATTGCCCCAGCATCATGGTTCCCTCCATCGATCAGCACCCGCAGCGAGCTCAACGCTCCGGCGGCAATTGGGAACATGGTCATCGACAGCAGTCGCGACTCCGACCTAAGATATCTAGCCACTGAAGATGGAACCTACGGTTCCGAATCTGAATGTTGTGGAAGCAACAGCTTCCCAAATCACTTCATGTGTGCCGTCATCAAAGCGGGCGACACCTCCGCCAACCGCGGCAACGGTGGTAACACCGGCAACGGCACCGACCCACCCAACACCACCAACAGCGGCAACTGCGGCAATGGAGGAGCAGTCGAACCCCCCAGCATAATCAACGAGCAAACCGGCGAACTGTTGGAGATATGCCCAAGAGGCAATAATAAAGTGGTTATTATCATATCTTCATACTTATGATAAATGTTTACATACCATGCTATAATTGTATTAACCGGAAACATTAATACTTGTGTGATTTGTAAACTAAAATAAGAGTCCCTAGTAAAGCCTCTTGTTAAACTAGCTTGTTGGTTAATATATGATCATTGTTTCCTGATCATGAACATAGAGATGTTATTAACAACAGGGTCATATCATTAGGAGAATGATGTGATGGACATACTCCTATAGATAAGCGTAGCATAAAGATCAAGTCATTTCAATAGTTCAATTGCTATATGCTTCGATACATAGTAACCTAATTCCTTGACCATGAGATCATGCATATCACCTTTACGGATGGATGCTTTGATGTCATCAAACACCACACCGTAATAGGTGGCTATAAAAGTGGCATTGAGTGTTCGGAAAGTATTGGTTGAAACACATGGATCAAGAGTGGGATTTGTCCATCCATATGACGGATAGATATACTCTGGGCCCTCGGTGAAATTTCATCCAATTAGCTTGCAAGCATGTGACCTGGCTCACAAGGGATCACATATCAGGAGCGAGAAAAGAGTACTTATCGATATGAGGTTGAACTAGGTATGCTGGAGATACCAACGATCATAACCTCGGATAAGTAAACTATCGTGAGACAAAGGGAAATTGTATCGTATGTAAGTGGTTCATTCGATCGAAAGTAATCGTAGAAATATGTAGAGCCATATGAATTTCAGATTCCTCTATTGGTTATTGATCGAGAAGTGTCTCGATCATGTCCGCATAATTCACGAACCGTGGAGACACACTTAAGGATTGACGTTGTTTTGAGTAGTTATGGTATTATGAGAAAGAGACCGAATGTTGTTGAGTCTCGGATGGGATCCGGGATATCACGAGGAGATCCGGAATGGTCGGAGAATAAGATTCATATAAGGAAAGTCCCATTTCGGAGTTGGGGAATGGTTAGGTGTTTTCATCGGGAACATTCTAGAAGGTCCCGGAATGTCCGGCACTCCGGGGGGGGAAGGGTACATGAATGTGTCATTGTAAGTTGGAATGATTGCATCATGTACTAAGTTTTCTTGCTGTCCCAAATAAAGTATTAAATTAAATCCTAAATTGAAAAGTCAATCGGCTAGTTTGAAAGTCAAGCAACAATTTTGGGAAGTGGGAAAAGAGGAGGAGGTGGCCGAGGTTGGGAGGAGTCCTCCCAAGCGGCGCCCACCAAGCCGAGTTGGGGAGGGACTCCACTCCCTCCCCTTGGCCGGCCAGCCCCTCCCACCTATATAAGGAGGGGCAGGGCTCCCTCCTAGTACACACAAGTTTCCACCTCTAGATCTCCGGTTTAGAGCCGTTTTGGTTTAGAGCTTCTAATTGCTTTAGCCAGCGGTTTAGAGCCTTCTAATTGGTTTAGAGCCTTCTAATTGGTGTGTCTAATTACTAGACCACGAATAGCCTCTCTCATAAGCTCCACCCTACTACTTTGGCTTAAGGCGAAGCCTGTGGGATTCCCTCTACTTAGGTACCACGCCGTTGTCTTTGGGAATCGCGAGAGAGTGCTACAACCTCCATTTCTTTGGAACAAGGAGAGGAAGGTCTTAGTAAATCGAACGTGTGACCATTGCGGAGCGCTGCTGGAGCGTGGCGCTGGAAGGATCGATCTCGCGATCTTGAGATCGGAAGAATCGACTACATCACCCACGAGAATCTGCTCGTTAACCGCTTTGGAATCTTCGAGGGTGAGTTCCTCTATCGACTCGTTGCTACAATCTAGTAGATAGATCTTGGCTTGTTTGTTTGTATGCGATAGAAAATTTTGTTTTCCATTGTACGAACCCCTGCAGTGGTATCAGAGCCGTGTCTATATGTAGATCTGTTGCACGAGTAGAACACAATGGTCATTGAGGGCATTGATGCTTTTATTGTAGATTGCTTTTTGTGTACTTTGCATCTTGCGGTATGTTGGGATGAAGCGGCCCGGGCTAACCTTACATGACATCGTTCATGAGACTTGCTCCACGCTTGACATGCAACTTGTATTGCATAAGTGGCTTTATGGTGCCTGTTTCTCCTAGCATAGTAAAGATCCAATTTACAACGGGTGATCAACAATGCTAGTATCAATGTTGTGGTTCTTGTTCGTAAGTTAGAACGACACTTATTGAAAGCCCCAAACCACGTAAAATATGCAAAGAAAGTAGAGGCGTCTAACTTTGTTTTGCAGGGGTGTCTGATGATGTGATATGGCCATGATTGTGATTATATTTGATGTATGCAATGTTCCTTATTGTAAGTTGGCAACCGGGAGCCATATGGTTGTCTTTATTTTATTAAGACACGTGTCTATTCAAAATAGTTGTAATAGTTGAAGCTGGTGGACGACAACCATGAAGAAGCGTCATTGACCTTGATGCTATGCCGGTGATGATGGAGATCATGTTCGTGCTTGAAGATGGAGATCGGAAGCACAAAGAAGAAAGGCCATATCATATCACATATTATGAATTGCATGTGATGTTAATCCTTTATGCATCTTGTATTGCTTAGTAGGCAGCGGTAGCATTATAAGATGATCCTCATGCACATAAATTTCAAGTTCTAAAGTGTTCACCCTTAGTATGCACCGTTGCCAAAGCTTGCTGCTTGAAGCACCACGTGATGATCGGGTGTCTTTGATTCCGGGTGAATACAACGTAAGCAAGCCAGATTTGCTTATGCGGTAGCTAAGGTTTGATCTTGACGAGCCTAGCATGTGCGGACATGGTCTCAGAACACGGATCACGAAAGGTAAAGCATGAGTCATATAGTAGATATGATGAACATGTTGATTGTTCGCCATTGAAGCTACATCAACTCTCGTGATGATCGGTTTTGATGTGGTGGATTTGGTTCGTGTGATCACTAAAACAATGTGAGGGATGTTGTTTTGGTGGGAGTTCACTGGATTAATTTAATTATTAATTAGAACTCAATTTATCATAAATTAAATCAAAGGTTATTTGCATAGTTGTTGTAGTCATTGGCATCCGTTTACCACCTTGCTTAGTTATAATTGAGATGATAGAACTATAGAATTCTGGTTAGTTACTTTACGAACTGATGGTATCGTATTGTTTTGAAGTGTTAATCTAAAGTTTAAAAGTCCTATTGCAAACTTTCAGTAATTTCAGTTACTCCATAAAGTTTAATAATTAGTATTAAAACAAGAGTGACAATTCCAAGTGTTAGTGTTTGAGTATCATGTTTGTCTCCATGATTCTTGATATTCAAAGGATTGTCTTAATATCAAGGTTATCTAGGATCCGAAGAGTTGTTTGAAACCATGATGTGTGGAAGATATTGTGATATCTGAAATGAAGTTTTAGTTACAACATGATAGAGTATAATATGGCAAAAGTCATGTTCTCATATTTGATGAGAATTTGCAAAAGGTTGGAGACACTAGTTGTCCTAATCTTCCAAAAGGTTTTGGAGAGCAACATTATACTCACGATTCACCGTTATAAGCTAAAGTAACTTGATCATGGATAAATCCATGATGAAGGTGAATATTTGATGTAGGTAAAATGTTTACTACACCAAGAGTTAACTAAAGAAAGGAATTTGAAAGAACACCAAACATTTGATAATGGTGATCTACTTCAAAGTGCAAGTCCAAAGACATTGGTATTTAACTATACGCTTTGGACTATGTGTCATATGTATGACTCCACTATTGATGTTGATAGATTCTTTCAAGCGAGAAAAATCTTGAAGAGAATCTCATAAGTATATGGCAGAAAAGAAAAGACTAGAATTGTTCAGTTTAAGTATATAGATGATATCGTGTTATGGCTATATTCTTTGCTTATTAAACAATGTGGTTCTTAAGTATTTGATACTGAATTTGTTGGTGTGAATCGTCATACGAAACAACACAATTCATGAACTACAATGGCCTAAGTAACTAGCAAAAGAATATGTGATGATGTTCATCGAAAACAAATAAAGGGTTATTGTGTTGCTCGTTAAACATCAAAGCTTGCCTTGAGGATTTGTTTTATCGGTATTATGAGAACAAAAGGGTTGTTCAAATAATTGCCGTAATCCATAAAAGATGGATGATTCACAAATCTCGTTGGATAAATCACATCCATAAAACTAGTGCTAAAATTGTCGAAAGACAAATTGATTGAAAGATCACTTAGGAAGTGACATACGTTTAAATTATATTGGAAAGAAAACATGAAGAAACTCCATGTGGATGGAATTTTGGAGTCTTTTGATTTTGATCAAATAGCGTTTGTGAAACTTTCCTAGAGATAATTAAAACTTCGTTCATAGGCCAAAAGGGAATGAATGACTAGCTTATTGGAACTTGTGCATATTGTTGTACGAACTCCATTATGTGTAGTCAAGAGCGATGGATTTCAACTTCATATGCTTTCTCCGAAAATTTGAGTGAATATGTGAATATTTACTTAATAAGGATGAAGTGTGAAATATTTGAAAAGTTCGAAAGATTTTCAAGATGAAGTGCAAAATCATTGTAACAAGAATATAAATAGTTTATGATAAGATCATAAAGAAAGATATTTAAGTTACAAGTTTAGCATAATACCTAAGATTTAAGGAATCGGTCCGTGGATTTGCATTTCCCGAAACACCATAAGAGTATGGAGCGTTCGAGATATGTAATTGAACCTTGTTTGACATGGTAAGATCGAAGGTATAATTCATAAAACTGCTATTATATTTTAAAGATTAAAAGCTTTAGAGACTACCGTTTTCCACTAAAAGAGCTCCATCATAATCCGCTGAAATGACACCATATAAGGTTATGGTTTGGGATAAAACCCAAGTAGTACTTTCTTAAACATTGGTATGCTATGCATAAGAAAGATGTTTGCAACCAAAGTCGGATAAACCTGTCTTTGTATTACTGTTAAGTATTCCTCCATAAACACCGGAGACAAAAGTGTTTGTCGCTTAGAACGTCAAGTTTCTTTGAGAAGTAATTTTTCGTGAAAAGTTAAGTGGGAGGACTATAGAACTTCGATAAGGTTAAAAGAACCTTAGCTATATGTGCAAGTTGCGCGACATCGAAAAGTGTTAGGAGGCAGAACAATGCTCATGGCTCACGTGCCTCAAAGGTTGTGGTCACGGAGGTCTAAGTTTCTATTGAAACAAGTAGGTCGGATGAACAATCAAATACCAAGATTTGAGGGTTGAATCATTATTTGAGAATAATGAACCTACTACATGCAAAGAAGCGATGATGGGCCTGACTCGTCAAATGGCTTGAAGCCATATAATCCGTGATAGTTCCATACACAAGAAATCAAGTTTTGAACTTGAAGGACCCTCGAAAAGGTGTAAGACCTTGCAGTTGTGTTTGGATCTATAAAGAAGTAAACATGGATGTTTCACATCTATGAAATAGTCGACATGTTGGGAAAGAGTTCACAACAATGTTCAAAGGTTGTATATGACAAGATTTGATCTTTCATAGCGATTTTTAGTCTAGACGGATTAATATAGCAACCACTACATATAATTTGTTATGTGGTAGTAGAATAAACAAAACAAGTTCTTCTAATAGAATGGTTACCTAGGACGTGTGCATGACACGGTCCAAAGGGTTTTGTTAATTCAAAGGATGCTAAAAGCATATGCAAACTTCAATGGTTGACGTAAGCATAGCGGAGTTGGAATCTTCACTATGATGAAACTGTTAAAAGAGTTTAATTTCATGGAGACAATGAAGATGCTTGCATTTGCAAGAAATTAAGTGGGAGCGCTAAGACATGTTTCTAATACATTATGTGGAAGACATATTGTTGATTGGAAATAATGTATCTTTTATTAACACATATTAAGAATTTCATCCCGATGAAAGACTTAGGCAAACCCCAAATATTTGGCATCAATAGACGCTAATATGGTTGTGCCAGACGTACATAGACGAGATATTGAATGAATTCAATATAGAAACTACAAGAAAGGTTCTTGTTGCCTGAAAGGATTGAAAGAGTTCAATGTTGATGATATATTCAAGTGTATTGGCACTTGGTAAGTGAAACAAAGATTCAAGTATAGATTGATACTTGATGTATGAAATCACAAAGAGTATTTATATCAATCATCTTGTGATATGTACAAATCCAGATATGTCCTATGCTATAAATATTATGAGCATATACCAGAATGATTCATAAGATGATCATTGACGATAGTAAGGATATTCTTATGATCTTTTGGAAGAACTAAGAGTATATTATTTGTAGAAGTGACAAATAGATGGTTAGTTCATTGTAAAAGTACTACATTGATACTAGTTTTGTCACAAAGTACAAATTAAGTTTATCTCAATCTAAATTAAGGGTGGCACAATATAATGGAAAGTGAGTTCCATAATGGATTTGGATGAGTTCCAAAGTTAAGACATTGTGACAGATACTTCAACAAAGGCTAAGTATATGACTGCTCTTAAAGAAACAAAAGAGGGCATTTGTGTCAAGTAGTTTGTTATCAAACTAGGTGTAGTTCACAGTGGGATAATACTATGAAGATATATTGTGCGACAATATTATCAACATGTTTTAACCCCAAAGAACTAAAGGTCACACCGAAAGACCAAATCATACAAAGCCATCTCATTAGAGAATGAGTGATGCGTGAGGCAAAGACATGCATTTACACACGACTGGAAGTGTGGATCCGGAGATCGATTAACCACTAGCAATCGTGTACATGCAACACCAAAAAGCCATAGGTGTTGAAAACACAAAGGTTTGAAACTAGATTATTGACTCTAGTGCAAGTGGGAGACTGTTGGAGATATGCCCAAGAGGCAATAATAAAGTGGTTATTATCATATCTTCATACTTATGATAAATGTTTACATACCATGCTATAATTGTATTAACCGAAAACATTAATACTTGTGTGATTTGTAAACTAAAATAAGAGTCCCTAGTAAAGCCTCTTGTTAAACTAGCTTGTTGGTTAATATATGATCATTGTTTCCTGATCATGAACATAGAGATGTTATTAACAACAGGGTCATATCATTAGGAGAATGATGTGATGGACATACTCCTATAGATAAGCGTAGCATAAAGATCAAGTCATTTCAATAGTTCAATTGCTATATGCTTTCTGATACATAGTAACCTAATTCCTTCGACCATGAGATCATGCATATCACCTTTACCGGATGGATGCTTTGATGTCATCAAACACCACACCGTAACAGGGTGGCTATAAAAGTGGCATTGAGTGTTCGGAAAGTATTGGTTGAAACACATGGATCAAGAGTGGATTTGTCCATCCATATGACGGATAGATATACTCTGGGCCCTCTCGGTGAAATGTCATCCAATTAGCTTGCAAGCATGTGACTGGCTCACAAGGGATCACATATCACGGGAACGAGAAAAGAGTACTTATCGGTAACGAGGTTGAACTAGGTATGCAGAGATACTGACGATCATAACCTCGGATAAGTAAACTATCGTGAGACAAAGGGAAATTGGTATCGTATGTAAGTGGTTCATTCGATCGCAAAGTAATCGTAGAAATATGTGGGAGCCATATGAATTTCCAGATTCCTCTATTGGTTATTGATCGGAGAAGTGTCTCGATCATGTCCGCATAATTCACGAACCGTAGGGAGACACACTTAAGGATTCGACGTTGTTTTGAGTAGTTATGGTATTATGAGAAAGAGACCGAATGTTGTTGAGTCTCGGATGGGATCCGGATATCACGAGGAGATCCGGAATGGTCCGGAGAATAAGATTCATATAAGGAAAGTCCCATTTCGAGTTGGGGAATGGTTAGGTGTTTTCATAGGGAACATTCTAGAAGGTCCCGGAATGTCCGGCACTCCGGAGGGGAAGGGTACATGAATGTGTCATTGTAAGTTGGAATGATTGCATCATGTACTAAGTGTTCTTGCTGTCCCAAATAAAGGATTAAATTAAATCCTAAATTGAAAAGTCAAACGGCTAGTTTGAAAGTCAAACGGCAATTTTGGGAAGTGGGAAAGAGGAGGAGGTGAAGCCGAGTTGGGAGGGAGTCCTCCCAAGCGGCGCCCACCAAGCCGAGTTGGGGAGGACTCCACTCCTCCCTTGGCCGCCAGCCCTCCCACCTATATAAGGAGGGGCAGGGCCCTCCTAGTACACACAAGTTTCCACCTCTAGATCTCGGTTTAGAGCCGTTTGGTTTAGAGCTTCTAATTGCTTTAGCCAGGTTTAGAGCCTTCTAATTGGTTTAGAGCCTTCTAATTGGTGTGTCTAATTACTAGACCACTAATAGCCTCTCTCATAAGCTCCACCATACTACTTTACGGCTTAAGCGAAGCCTCAGGGATTTCCCTCTACTTAGGTACCACGCTGTGCTGCCGGAATCGCGAGGAGAGTGCTACAACCTCCGCTGCTGGAACAAGGAGAGGAAGGTCTTCGCCGAAAATCGAACGCAGACCGATCAGGGAGCGCTGCTGGAACGTGGCGCTGGAAGGATCGTCTACGCGATCTTGAGATCGGAAGAAATACGACTACATCACCCGAGAATCTGCTCGTTAACGCTTTGGAATCTTCGAGGGTGAGTTCCTCTATCGACTCGTTGCTACAATCTAGTAGATAGATCTTGGCTTGTTTGTTTGTATGCGATAGAAAATTTTGTTTTCCATGCTACGAACCCTGACAACGTGCTGGAACTCAGGCAAAACAGGCGGGAACATTGCCACAAAGCCCTACGAGGTGCACCTCTACCCTTCGGGTCCCCTCAGGAACTACTGATGAGTTACCACTAGCTCCTAAAAGAGGAATTCAAGCGCCAGAAACTAGCAATCGCGCAACTTGAGGCGCATTAAGACAGTCCTCCTCAGAGAACCTAGCATGTCGCCAGAAGAGGCAATCGCTGATGAGGCACACCCTCACCGGGCAGAAAGCACATGACATTCCGAAAGTCCCCCGACGGCTCATGATAGTCGACACGAAGGAACGCAGGTTGGTTCCCAGGCACAAGCAGTCATGATTAATAATGGCCACCATGTACCTTTCAATAACCAGCCACCGATCCCAACCCCCGGCGCCATGATGCCGATCTATGATTATGGGCTGGGCGAATCGAGGACGCCGACAAAGAACCAAGATTGCATCAAAAAGGGCAAAAAGGGCAGCGTTAGCAAAATGCCTCCTCGCCCTCGGTTAGCGATGTGATCCTGACACATCGCGCCGCCGTTCTGACGACACGATCGCAACTCGATGCCGCATGACGAACTCACGACGCGCAAGATCGACCATCAAGGGCACGCGGCGTGCTCGATCGATTCGGAAGAACAAGATGGGGAGCTCTATGGCGCGGAGATGCTTCCAGCAGATCCATCGCAAAAAGCGAATGCCTAAAGGGTTCAAACTCCCATCAAAGAACCCGAAATTTGACGGTCTGCAGGACCCCAAGATCTGGCTGGAGGATCACATCTCCTCCGATCGCACGGAGGCCGCTTACGTAATCTTGCCATGCAATGCTTGCATTTGGCCGCCGGCATGGCTCAATAACCTCCCACGGATCCATTCGCGGCTGGGATGAGCTGGTCTACAACCGCGCGCAATTTAAGGCGACAAATGCCTCGCTTCAATCGAAGAACTGAGATGCTGCCAACAAAAATCTGGCGAATCGCTGCGCTCTTACATCCAAAGATGGTCCATCATCAAGAACTCCACGGAGAACATCTCAGAAGACCGCGTGATTGATGCATTCAATGGTGGTGTCCGCCGCATGGAACTCAGGGAGGAGCTAGGTCGCTCGAAGCCCAAGACCATCGACCACCTGATGGAGATCGTGAATCGGTGGGCCGATGGGGAAGATTCGTTGAAGAACCGCGTTCACTCGACGGAGGCGTAACTCGAACAAAGACGCGACCGCCGGAAACGTAAGCGCGCCGATTCACAACGACAGCGATGACGCCAACATGGTCGAAAGCCACGCGGCCGAGCGCGACGATAGACCAGCGGATACCGCGAACGCGGATACCATACCGCGACTCCGGGAAAACCACGCAAGTATGGCAACGCCGCACTCGCGATGAAGCACCCGTGACCTCCATCGAAGACAAACTGTCCGAACCATGCACGGTACACTTCTACATCGACAAGCATGATGGCAAGAGAAAGTCCAGTCACCTCCTCAAGGACTGCCGCGAGTTCCTCAAGCTACATGAGGGGTTGGTTCAGATGAACCGCAATGCGATGAAGAGGCTACAGAACCGCTCCAGGCGCAGTGGCACATGGTGCACCACCACCACCACCTGGGCCACCCCCGAACGGAGCTGCAATGAACCAGCACCACGGAGGCGAACCATACCCACGGGCCATGGGTACCATGATGATCCAAAAGGGACGCCCCTCCAATAGGGTGCAGAAGGCCATCACTCGCCAAGTCAACTTGGCCATGCACTTGCCACCATCCACCACTGAGTACCTCAGTGGTAGTGAGTCATGCATTACCTTCGACAAACGCGACCACCCGTCTCAAGTACCTCGCCCAGGTCATTGCCCCTCGTACTCGAGGCACAAATTGGAGGCTTTGACATGAGTCGCGTCTTCATGGATGGCGGAAGCGGTATCAACCTCATATTCGCGAGTACCTTGCGAGCAATGAGGATCCCTCTAACCTGCTTGGAGGCATCGGACACAACGTTCCACGGCATCGTCCCAGGAAAAGGCGTATACCCCCTGGGCAAAATCAACCTCGACGTCATATTCGGCACGCCAAAGAACTTCCGGCGTGAGCGCATCGACTTTGAAGTTGTCGACTGGCCCTCACAATACCACTGCATCCTCGGGCGCGTCGCGTTCGCTAGGTTCATGGCAGTACCTCACTACGCCTACCTGTAGATGAAAATGCCAGGTCCCAACAGTGTCATCACGATCAATGGGAGTTTCGGCGATTCGACAGCCATGACGGAATTCAACAGAATCTCCCAGTCCTTCGACATGCAGGAGGAGCTCGCGCGATTGAAGGAAACGACAGACAACAGTCTGCCCCCCTAAGTAGGCCAAGCTCACCTGACCTCTCTATAACTACCTCGGTGAATTACGCTCCTAGTTACAAGCCTGGATGAGCAGAAATGGTTGAAATAGTATGGTGGGGCCCAAATGCCACTCACAGGTAGACCTTTCGGCCGTCCCAACCATTTCCAAACATCGGGACAAGAACGGGCGGCGTAATCGGCAGGCGAAGGGATCAACTACATACACAAATGAGTATGTATGCAATCCACCATACAATGGTTCTCAGAGTCATTCCATCTAAAAAGAAAGGAAATATTGCAACGCCATACCAAGAAGATCCAAATATCCTAGATAGATATAATAGTTTAGGATATCTCCTCATACATCAAACATCGAGTATCAAAGTGGAAGCGGAAGACAAAATCATGAAAGTAACGGATAAGAAGCAAATCGGCATAAGATGCCCCATAAATAAACACATCCATACAGATCTCACGGATCCCGTTCCGGAATCTCTACACCAATGATCGTGCCCATCGTCTGCCTCCTCCACCCAAAGATCCATCTTGCGAGTTTACTTGTTCATCTGAATCAAACAATTTATCGTGGTGATACCCTAGGGTACTCAAGTCTTTATGCCTCTAAAGGGACACAACTCAGGGGTGACGAATTGCAGCAAAAGATAAACCCTAACAATTCTATAGATACTGCTAACCATCCGCCTAACCAGAGATGAGCGGATGTCCGTGAATTAATAACAACAGTTATAACATAATATCAACAGATCCATCCTCCTCACTTACCGACGAGGAAGCGGACGAAAAAGCCCCCATCCGTTGGCAGTTTTATTATCCATTCCATGAGTGTTGCACTATTTACTAGTCATACTTAGTCAAATTAAAAGCGGTACTTTAGTTATTCTTGTCTATGATCGAGAAAGCTCTCCAAAGTCGTCCATAATCATGACACGGCTTTCAGAAGTTTTACACCAGGGTGCACAAATAGCAACACACACTCGATCAACCTTGGAAAAACCAAATCAAAACCCAACGAGGTAGTCACGACAAAGCGATCACAGGATTCAGAAATATTTCAGGGGGCCACCCCATTAAGCTACCCGCAACGAAGCTGGCCGGCTACGAGATGGACTCAAGATTTGTGGGGACGGTCAAACGATCGGGAACCCGAAAGTGTGACTGGCTTGTCGACAAATAAAACGTGTACGGCCCTAACAAGACAGTAAAGACTGCACAATTTAAATAAAGCAAAGCATGGCATAAGTACAGGATAGTAAATAAAACCTCAAACTAGTTTGTGGCCCCAAGAAATAAGAATGAATCAAGGTCTGCCTAGGGGTTCATAAGCCTCCGGATGTGGATAGCGAATATTCAAGAACAGGAAAGTACTGGGTCCTACGGACACAAGTGAGCTGAAAACCAAATAGCGAATATGGCTCACCGATGCCACTTTCATCAGTTATCCCATTACTACTCAGGTTAAGTTGTTTAGGTACCTCGTTATCCATCAGACACTCACATACCCTACACATGCTGTTCTACGACTCGCATGGCTCAAACAACTCCGGTAGTAATGGCTCATGGGATGGAGGAACAAGCTTTGGTGGGGTTTAAAAATAAAGGTTATGCAATACTTGGGATTCAATTTAATGCAATCACGACTCAATTATGCAAGAATAAGATAGAGGCAGTAGGTACTATATGTATGCAAGCATGTGGTAGTGCTTGGCCTGCATCAGCTTGAAGCGAGAGAAGGATCTGGGTAGTGCTCTGGTTTCTTGATATATCCCCGGCGTCTATTATTCAAGAAGAACCAAACCAAAAAGGGCCAACATAAATAAAGTGCACAAGCATATGAATAAAATGCGACAAGCAAACAATCATGCCATGATGAATGATGCACAATTTGCATGGCAATAAAGTAGCATGGCATGGGTGAGGTGTGGAATACAAGAATAAATCATTTTATTGAGTTTTGGCCCCATTTTATCCTCATATTAGTTGTCGTATACTTTATATTTATATGATGCATGCTGCAAAACAGATAATGGAATGCATAAACAGAAAGGTCTCGTCGAGCTAATCATTTTAGACATATCATTTGTTAAATTTGGACTTATAAAACAAAAGTTATTAATTTATTAAGGAAAAGGGCATTTTATTGTAATTTAAATCAACTTGAAATTTTAAGTGTCCAAAATATATTTTGAAGGCCATATTTGAATTCCTCACATTTTTCTGATTTCAAAACATATATTATTTGTATTATTTGAAATTATAATTTAAAATTTATTTGAAAACAGATTTAAATTTGAATTTGAATTAATTTGAAAAAGATTTAAATTAAAACAGAAATAAACAGGAACTTTTTCTACTCAGGTTAAGTTAGCAGACAATGACCAGTGGGTCCAGCGCTGACTCAAAGACAACTATTGTGAGAAAAGGTTTTTACACCGCGGGTTGAGCTAGCCTCAGCGACTGACGGGTGGGGCCGGGGAACACGCGGACCCACACACGGGTGCGCCAGCGGGGACGCGACACGTGGGGCATCCGTGGGAGTGCGGGTTGAGATTTAAAAAGGCTAGGGGTGTTCTATGAAACGTGCAGAGGTGACGGTGGGCTCGGTGGACCATGGATAAGCGTAAAACAAAACGGAGGGGGTATATGCAAAAGCAAACCGTCTCGTTCCTCTTCTCCGCTACCGGTGACCGATCGCGCTGGTCGACGAAGCGCCATGCTGGAAGTGTTGGAGATATGCCCAAGAGGCAATAATAAAATGGTTATTATCATATCTTCATACTTATGATAAATGTTTACATACCATGCTATAATTGTATTAACCGGAAACATTAATACTTGTGTGATTTGTAAACTAAAATAAGAGTCCCTAGTAAAGCCTCTTGTTAAACTAGCTTGTTGGTTAATATATGATCATTGTTTCCTGATCATGAACATAGAGATGTTATTAACAACAGGGTCATATCATTAGGAGAATGATGTGATGGACATACTCCTATAGATAAGCATAGCATAAAGATCAAGTCATTTCAATAGTTCAATTGCTATATGCTTTCTGATACATAGTAACCTGATTCCTTCGACCATGAGATCATGCATATCACCTTTACCGGATGGATGCTTTGATGTCATCAAACACCACACCGTAACAGGGTGGTTATAAAGGTGGCATTGAGTGTTCGGAAAGTATTGGTTGAAACACATGGATCAAGAGTGGGATTTGTCCATCCATATGACGGATAGATATACTCTGGGCCCTCTCGGTGAAATGTCATCCAATTAGCTTGCAAGCATGTGACTGGCTCACAAGGGATCACATATCACGGGAACGAGAAAAGAGTACTTATCAGTAACGAGGTTGAACTAGGTATGCAGAGATACCGACGATCATAACCTCGGATAAGTAACATATCGTGAGACAAAGGGAAATTGGTATCGTATGTAAGTGGTTCATTCGATCGCAAAGTAATCGTAGAAATATGTGGGAGCCATATGAATTTCCAGATTCCTCTATTGGTTATTGTTCGGAGAAGTGTCTCGATCATGTCCGCATAATTCACGAACCGTAGGGAGACACACTTAAGGATTCGACGTTGTTTGAGTAGTTATGGTATTATGAGAAAGAGACCGAATGTTGTTGAGTCTCGGATGGGATCCGGGATATCACGAGGAGATCCGGAATGGTCCGGAGAATAAGATTCATATAAGGAAAGTCCCATTTCGAAGTTGGGGAATGGTTCCGGTGTTTTCATCAGGAATGTTCTAGAAGGTTCCGGAATGTCCGGCGCTCCGGGGGGGAAGGGTACATGAATGTGTCATTGTAAGTTGGAATAATTGCATCATGTACTAGGTGTTCTTGCTGTCCAAAATAAAGGGTTTATTTAAATCCTAAATTGAAAAGTCAAACGGCTAGTTTGAAAGTCAAACGGCAATTTTGGGAAGTGGGAAGAGAGGATTGGTGGAGGCCGAATTGGAGGAGGGTTCCTCCTTGGCGGCGCCCACCAAGCCGACTTGGGAGGGACTCTCCTCCTTGGCCGCCCTCCCACCTATATAAGGAGGGCAGGGCTCCCTCCTAGAACACACAAGTTCCTACCTCTAATCTCCGGTTTAGAGCCGTTTTGGTTTAGAGCTTCTAATTGCTTTAGCCAGCGGTTTAGAGCCTTCTAATTGGTTTAGAGCCTTCTAATTGGTGTGTCTAATTACTAGACCACTAATAGCCTCTCTTATAAGCTCCACCATACTGCTTTTGGCTTAAGGCGAAGCCTCGGGATCTCCCTCTACTTAGGTACCACGTTGTCTTTGCGGAATCGCGAGGAGAGTGCTACAACCTCCGCTGCTTGGAACAAGGGAGAGGAAGGTCTTAAAAAGTACCGAACGCGATGTGACCGATCTGGAGCGCTGCTAACGGGCGCTGGAAGGATCGTCACGCGATCTTGAGATCGGAAAGAGTGCGACTACATCACCCACGCAGAATCTGCTCGTTAACCGCTTTGGAATCTTCGAGGTGAGTTCCTCTATCGACTCGTTGCTGCAATCTAGTAGATAGATCTTGGCTTGTTTGTTTGTATGCGATAGAAAATTTTGTTTTCCATGCTACGAACCCCTACAGTGGTATCAGAGCCGTGTCTATATGTAGATCTGTTGCACGAGTAGAACACAATGGTCATTGTGGGCATTGATGCTTTTATTGTAGATTGCCTTTTGTGTACTTTGCATCTTGCGGTATGTTGGGATGAAGCGGCTAACCTTACATGACATCGTTCATGAGACTTGCTCCACGCTTGACATGCAACTTGTATTGCATAAGTGGCTTTATGGTGCCTGCTTTCTCCTAGCATAGTAAAGATCCAATTTACAACGGGTGATCAACAATGCTAGTATCAATGTTGTGGTTCTTGTTCGTAAGTTAGAACGACACTTATTGAAAGCCCCAAACCACGTAAAATATGCAAAGAAAGTAGAGGCGTCTAACTTTGTTTTGCGGGTGTGCAATGATGTGATATGGCCATGATTGTGATTATATTTGATGTATGCAATGTTCCTTATTGTAAGTTGGCAACCGCAGGAGCCATATGGTTGTCTTTAATTTTGTTAAGACCTGCGTCTATTCAAAATAGTTGTAATAGTTGAAGCTGGTGGACGACAACCATGAAGAAGCGTCATTGACCTTGATGCTATGCGGTGATGATGGAGATCATGTTCGCTTGAAGATGGATATCGGAAGCACAAAGAAGAAAGGCCATATCATATCACATATTATGAATTGCATGTGATGTTAATCCTTTATGCATCTTGTATTGCTTAGTAGGCAGCGGTAGCATTATAAGATGATCCCTCATGCACATAAATTTCAAGTTCTAAAGTGTTCACCCTTAGTATGCACTGTTGCCAAAGCTTGTCGCTCAAGCACCACGTGATGATCGGGTGTCTTTGATTCAGCTGGTGAATACAACGTAAAGCAAGATTTGCTTATGCGGTAGCTAAGGTTTGATCTTGACGAGCCTAGCATGTAGGACATGGCCTCGTGAACACGGATTACCGAAAGGTAGAGCATGGGTCATATAGTAGATATGATGAACATGTTGATTGTTCGCCATTGAAACTATATCAACTCTCGTGATGATCGGTTTTGATGTGGTGGATTTGGTTCATGTGATCACTAAAACAATGTGAGGGATGTTGTTTTAAGTGGGAGTTCACCTAGATTAATTTAATTATTAATTAGAACTCAATTTATCATAAACTAAAATCAAAGTGAATTTGCATAGTTGTTGTAGTCATTGGCATCCGCTTACCACCTTGGCGCTTAGTTTTAATTGAGATGATAGAACTATAGAATTCTGGTTAGTTACTTTCTTAACTGGTATCGTATTGTTTTGAAGTGTTAATCTAAAGTTTAAAAGTCCTATTGCAAACTTTCAGTAATTTCCGTTACTCCATAAAGTTTAATAATTAGTATTAAAACAAGAGTGACAATTCCAAGTGTTAGTGTTTGAGTATCATGTTTGTCTCCATGATTCTTGATATTCAAAGGATTGTCTTAATATCAAGGTTATCTAGGATCTGAAAGAGTTGTTTGAAACCATGATGTGTGGAAGATATTGTGATATCTGAAATGAAGTTTTAGTTACAACATGATAGAGTATAATATGGCAAAAGTCATGTTCTCATATTTGATGAGAATTTGCAAAAGGTTGGAGACACTAGTTGTCCTAATCTTCCAAAAGGTTTTGAGAGCAACATTATACTCACGATTCACCGTTATAAGCTAAAGTAGCTTGATCATGGATAAATCCATGATGAAGGTGAATATTTGATGTAAGTAAAATGTTTACTACACCAAGAGTTAACTAAAGAAAGGAATTTGAAAGAACACCAAACATTTGATAATGGTGATCTACTTCAAAGTGCAAGTCCAAAGACATTGGTATTTAACTATACACGCTTTGGACTATGTGTCATATGTATGACTCCACTATTGATGTTGATAGATTCTTTCAAGCGTAAAAGGAAATCTTGAAAGAGAATCTCATAAGTATATGGCGAAAAGAAAAGACTAGAATTGTTCAGTTTAAGTATATAGATGATATCGTGTTATGGCTATATTCTTTGCTTATTAAACAATGTGGTTCTTAAGTATTTGATACTGAATTTGTTGGTGTGAATCGTCATACCTAAACAACACAATTCATGAACTACAATGGCCTAAGTAACTAGCAAAAGAATATGTGATGATGTTCATCGAAAACAAATAAAGGGTTATTGTGTTGCTCGTTAAACATCAAAGCTTGCCTTCAGGATTTGTTTTATCAGTATTATGAGAACAAAAGGGTTGTTCAAATAATTGCCGTAATCCATAAAAGATGGATGATTCACAAATCTCGTTGGATAAATCACATCCATAAAACTAGTGCTAAAATTGTCGAAAGACAAATTGATTGAAAGATCACTTAGGAAGTGACATCGCCATTTAAATTATATTGGAAAGAAAACATGAAGAAACTCCATGTGGATGGAATTTTGGAGTCTTTTGATTTTGATCAAATGACGTTTGTGAAACTTTCCTAGAGATAATTAAAACTTCGTTCATAGGCCAAAAGGGAATGAATGACTAGCTTATTGGAACTTGTGCATATTGTTGTACGAACTCCATTATGTGTAGTCAAGAGCGATGGATTTCAACTTCATATGCTTTCTCCGAAAATTTGAGTGAATATGTGAATATTTACTTAATAAGGATGAAGTGTGAAATATTTGAAAAGTTCGAAAGATTTTCAAGATGAAGTGCAAAATCATTGTAACAAGAATATAAATAGTTTATGATAAGATCATAAAGGAAGATATTTAAGTTACAAGTTTAGCATAATACCTAAGATTTAAGGAATCGGTCCGTGGATTTGCATTTCCCGAAACACCATAAGAGTATGGAGCGTTCGAGATATGTAATTGAACCTTGTTTGACATGGTAAGATCGAAGGTATAATTCATAAAACTGCTATTATATTTTAAAGATTAAAAGCTTTAGAGACTACCGTTTTCCACTAAAAGAGCTCCATCATAATCCGCTGAAATGACACCATATAAGGTTATGGTTTGGGATAAAACCCAAGTAGTCCTTTCTTAAACATTGGTATGCTATGCATAAGAAAGATGTTTGCAACCAAAGTCGGATAAACCTGTCTTTGTATTACTGTTAAGTATTCCTCCATAAACACCGGAGACAAAAGGGTTTGTCTCTTAGAACGTCAAGTTTCTTTGAGAAGGAATTTTTCGTGAAAAGTTAAGTGGGAGGACAATAGAACTTTGATAAAGTTAAAAGAACCTTAGCTATATGTGCAAAGTTGCGCAGCACCGAAAAGTGTTCCGGAGGCAGCAACAATGCTCATGGCTCACGTGCCTCAAAGGTTGTGGTCACAGAGGTCTAAGTTTCTATTGAAACAAGTAGGTCGGATGAACAATCAAATACCAAGATTTGAGGGTTGAATCATTATTTGAGAATAATGAACCTACTACATGCAAAGAAGCGATGATGGGCCCTGACTCCGTCAAATGGCTTGAAGCCATATAATCCGTGATAGTTCCATACACGAGAAATCAAGTTTTGAACTTGAAGGACCCTCGAAAAAGGTGTAAGACCTTGCAGTTGTGTTTGGATCTATAAAGAAGTAGACATGGATGTTTCACATCTATGAAATAGTCGACATGTTGGGAAAGAGTTCACAACAATTTTCAAAGGTTGTATATGACAAGATTTGATCTTTCATAGCGATTTTTAGTCTAGACGGATTAATGTAGCAACCACTACATATAATTTGTTATGTGGTAGTAGAATAAACAAAACAAGTTCTTCTAATAGAATGGTTACCTAGGACGTGTGCATGACACGGTCCAAAGGGTTTTGTTAATTCAAAGGATGCTATATGCAAACTTCAATGGTTGAAGTAAGCATAGCGGAGTTGGAATCTTCACTATGATGAAACTGTTAAAAGAGTTTAATTTCATCGGAGACAATGAAGATGCTTGCATTTGCAAGAAATTAAGTGGGAGCGCTAAGACATGTTTCTAATACATTATGTGGAAGACATATTGTTGATTGGAAATAATGTATGTTTTATTAACACATATTAAGAATTTCATCCCGATGAAAGACTTAGGCAAAACCCAAATATTTGGCATCAATAGACGCTAATATGGTTGTGCCAGAAGTACATAGACGAGATATTGAATGAATTCAATATAGAAACTACAAGAAAGGTTCTTGTTGCACAGAAAGGATTGAAAGAGTTCAATGTTGATGATATATTCAAGTGTTTTGGCACTTGGTAAGTGAAACAAAGATTCAAGTATAGATTGATACTTGATGTATGAAATCACAAAGAGTATTTATATCAATCATACTGTGATATGTACAAATCCAGATATGTCCTATGCTATAAATATTATGAGCATATACCGAATGATTCATAAGATGATCATTGACGATAGTAAGGATATTCTTATGATCTTTTGGAAGAACTAAGAGTATATTATTTGTAGAAGTGACAAATAGATGGTTAGTTCATTGTAAAAGTACTACATTGATACTAGTTTTGTCACAAAGTACAAATTAAGTTTATCTCAATCTAAATTAAGGGTGGCACAATATAATGGAAAGTGAGTTCCATAATGGATTTGGATGAGTTCCAAAGTTAAGACATTGTGACAGATACTTCAACAAAAGGCTAAGTATATGACTGCTATTATAGCAGCAAAAAGAGGGCATTTGTGTCAAGTAGTTTGTTATCAAACTAGGTGTAGTTCACACGGGATAATACTATGAAGATATATTGTGCACAATATTATCAACATGTTTTAACCCCAAAGAACTAAAGGTCACACCGAAAGACCAAATCATACAAAGCCATCTCATTAGAGAATGAGTGATGCGAGAGACGCAAAGACATGCAATTACACACGGACTGAAGTGTCGATCCGGATCGATTAACCACTAGCAATCGTGTACATACAACACCGGAAAGCCATAGGTGTTGAAAACACAAAGGTTTGAAACTAGATTATTGACTCTAGTGCAAGTGGGAGACTGTTGGAGATATGCCCAAGAGGCAATAATAAAGTGGTTATTATCATATCTTCATACTTATGATAAATGTTTACATACCATGCTATAATTGTATTAACCGGAAACATTAATACTTGTGTGATTTGTAAACTAAAATAAGAGTCCCTAGTAAAGCCTCTTGTTAAACTAGCTTGTTGGTTAATATATGATCATTGTTTCATGATCATGAACATAGAGATGTTATTAACAACAGGGTCATATCAATAGGAGAATGATGTGATGGACATACTCCTATAGATAAGCATAGCATAAAGATCAAGTCATTTCAATAGTTCAATTGCTATATGCTTTACGATACATAGTAACCTGATTCCTTCGACCATGAGATCATGCATATCACCTTTACCGGATGGATGCTTTGATGTCATCAAACACCACACCGTAACAGGGTGGTTATAAAGGTGGCATTGAGTGTTCGGAAAGTATTGGTTGAAACACATGGATCAAGAGTGGGATTTGTCCATCCATATGACGGATAGATATACTCTGGGCCCTCTCGGTGAAATGTCATCCAATTAGCTTGCAAGCATGTGACTGGCTCACAAGGGATCACATATCACGAACGAGAAAAGAGTACTTATCAAGAACGAGGTTGAACTAGGTATGCGGAGATACGCGATCATAACCTCGGATAAGTAACATATCGTGAGACAAAGGGAAATTGGTATCGTATGTAAGTGGTTCATTCGACGCAAAGTAATCAGAGAAATATGTAGAGCCATATGAATTTCCAGATTCCTCTATTGGTTATTGTTCGGAGAAGTGTCTCGATCATGTCCGCATAATTCACGAACCGTAGGGAGACACACTTAAGGATTCGACGTTGTTTGAGTAGTTATGGTATTATGAGAAAGAGACCGAATGTTGTTCGGAGTCTCGGATGGGATCCGGGATATCACGAGGAGATCCGGAATGGTCCGGAGAATAAGATTCATATAAGGAAAGTCCCATTTCGAAGTTGGGGAATGGTTCCGGTGTTTTCATCAGGAATGTTCTAGAAGGTTCCGGAATGTCCGGCGCTCCGGGGGGGAAGGGTACATGAATGTGTCATTGTAAGTTGGAATAATTGCATCATGTACTAGGTGTTCTTGCTGTCCAAAATAAAGGGTTTATTTAAATCCTAAATTGAAAAGTCAAACGGCTAGTTTGAAAGTCAAACGGCAATTTTGGGAAGTGGGAAGAGAGGAGGATTGGTGGAGGCCGAATTGGAGGAGGGTTCCTCCCTTGGCGGCGCCCACCAAGCCGACTTGGGAGGACTCTCCCCTTGGCCGGCCCTCCCACCTATATAAGGAGGGGCAGGGCTCCCTCCTAGAACACACAAGTTCCTACCTCTAATCTCCGGTTTAGAGCCGTTTTGGTTTAGAGCTTCTAATTGCTTTAGCCAGCGGTTTAGAGCCTTCTAATTGGTTTAGAGCCTTCTAATTGGTGTGTCTAATTACTAGACCACTAATAGCCTCTCTTATAAGCTCCACCATACTCGCACCGGCTTAAGGCGAAGCCTGGGATCTCCCTCTACTTCGGTACACGCCATGCTGCCAGGAATCGTGAGGAGAGTGCTACAACCTCCGTCTTCTTTGGAACAAGGGAGAGGAAGGTCTTCGTCGAGTACCGAACGTGTGACCGATCAAGGGAGCGCCGTTTAACGTGGCTGGAAGGATCGCTCACGATCTTGAGATCGAAAGAGTACGACTACATCACCCACGAGAATCGCTCGTTAACCGCTTTGGAATCTTCGAGGGTGAGTTCCTCTATCGACTCGTTGCTGCAATCTAGTAGATAGATCTTGGCTTGTTTGTTTGTATGCGATAGAAAAATTTTGTTTTCCATGCTACGAACCCCTACAGGGGGTTCGATCCTGGGACCTAGGGCTCACGCGCGGAGGCGGAGCCACTGCGGTGGCCTGGGGTTGTTGCTGGGGAACGTCTGCGCGGCCAGAACACCTTACCGCGGCACTACGGCGAGGATGCGAACGCGAAGGCCAAATGCAGTAGAGTGCTCGACAAAAAGGCTAAGCATGCTGAGGTGGATCGGCGAGGGGTTGCCTAGGGGTGGGTCACTCACCGTGAGGGCGCTGGAGGTGGTTCGGCTGGGAAGCGGATCGTCGATGTGGCTCGGCCAGGTGCAACGGTCCTGGCGCCTCCTTCCGCCTGGCTCCGTGCTGTGGTGACGTAGGGGAGCTCCACGGCCTTCCTCGACAACCAGAGCTCCGCGCCCGCCGCCGGATTCGAAGAGTTGGTGATCGGCAGCCTCGGTGGCCGACGCAGCGGGTGTGTGGTAGGAGGGGGAGGGAGAGGGTTAGGGCACGGCCCCGGGGATCTGTGGTGGGTACGAAAAGAGAGGGAGGGTGGAGATAAGGTCGAGAGAGGGGAGCCGTGGGGGAGTGGTTAGGGGTAGAGGTGGCTTCGGCCACCTTTTCCTCCTCCCTTCACGTGCTCGGGTCGGGGCAGGAGCAGGGCGAGGTGGTGCTGGGGGGCTGCCAGGTGGGGACGGCAGGGTCTGGTGGGGAGGCTCACTGAGGGGCCCTCATGGCAGAGAGAGAAGGAGAAAGGAGGAGAGGGGAAGAGGGAGCTCGGGTTGGAGCTAGGGTTGGTTAGTGGGAGACTCGGGCTAGGGTTTCTGCTGGGGATGGGGTAGCTAGGTGGGGCCAGGGTGACCAGGTGTGGCCGAGCTAGGTGAGAGGGGAGAGAGGCCGAGAGAGAGGGGGAACTAGGGTTAGTTAGAGAGGGGCTCGGGTTAGGTTAGATGGGGGTGTGGTTTAGAGAGGGGGTGAAGAGAGAGGAGGGGTAAGGTGGCTAGGGTTTGTTTTTGTCAAGATCAAGCCAAGATCAAACAAAGCTAGCCAAAAAAAGAGAAGGAGATCAAAGGTGGTAAGGAATAGAGAGAGAGGTTAGGTTTGGAGAAAGAATAAGGGAGAGGGGTATAGAGATATGGGGATGATCCACTCAAGATTCAAATAAAAACTCAAAAGAGAAAGAAAGGTGATGCTTTGCATGGCCCATGCATAATATTAATGCTAGGTTTCATCTTGTGAAAACACATAAATAGCCATAGCATTTATACATATGCATTCCAAAAATATGGAATAAGCCAAACTAGAAGAAGTGGAAGGATGCCCCATGTGGAGTAGTTGGAGATGCCCATATTTGAATAAAATGGAACATGCTAGTGTGTATGTGCCACTAGATGCTTAATAGTCCCAAAAATATCCCAACATGAGCATAATTCCATAATAATCCATATGTAAGCTAGGAAAAAGGGTTCCACTCACAAGGCATGCAAAGGTGGCCATGTGGCTCTCATATCAATAATGTGAAAACAACATGATGCTAAGATGAGAGCATGTGGAACAATAGAATTGGATCCATCCCCACCCATATGAGCTAGAGGTAAAACCCAATAAAGTGCAAAACTCATATTTGGTTGGATGGTGGAATTATAAGGTGGTGACAGAGAAAGGTGATGGAGTTGAATAAAAGATATGCCCCCAACTCAACTTGGGCATGAAACAATATATCAAGAACCAAATACAATATCAAGAGGCAAATACAATTTACAATGCATATGAGAGAAAAACCAACACAAAAAGGGTTTTATATGATGCTCAAATGCAAGGAGGCATGATGACATGAGCATGATATAATGATGATGCAACAATTATATATTTGAAGTAGCCATTATA
This sequence comes from Avena insularis, assembly GCA_023614405.1. Lineage (NCBI taxonomy): Eukaryota > Viridiplantae > Streptophyta > Magnoliopsida > Poales > Poaceae > Avena > Avena insularis. Next base: position 126,327,358 of record CM042686.1, on the reverse strand, counting down.
TTACTAGACCAAGTAGCATTACAATTGTTAGACAATTGGGATGCTACAACTCTCCCCTACTAAACAGGAATCTCGCCCCGAGATTCTAGGAAGAAGAAGAAGACACAAATAGGGTAGGATACTTGGCACAGAGCTCATCTTCACGTTCCCAAGTGGCTTCATCAACGGAATGGTGCGACCACTGCACCTTGCAGAATTTGATGGACTTGTTGCGAGTCCTTCTTTCTGTGACTTCAAGGATTTTAGTGGGGTGTTCTTGATAAGACAGGTCTTCTTGGAGATTGATAAGCTCATGGTCCACGGTCCTGCCGGGATCCTTGAAGCACTTCTTGAGCTGAGAGATGTGGAAAACATCATGGACCTTGAGTTTTTCCGGGAGCTCAAGAGCATAAGCAACTTCTCCTCTTCTTCCACGAATTTTGAATGGACCGATGTATCTAGGAGCCAGCTTTCCTTTGATACCAAAGCGGTGCGTGCCTCTCATGGGAGTGACACGAAGGTAAACGAGATCACCAGGGACATACTCCATGTCCGTGTGCTTTCTGTCATAATTGCTCTTCTGGCGACTTTGAGCAATCCTCAGATTTTCAAGAATGATGTGCACCTTCTCCTCCGCTTGAGTTACAATGTCAGGGCCAAACAATGTTCTTTCTCCTGCACCCGACCAACCAATCGGAGTTCTGCATTTGCGGCCATAGAGAGCCTCAAATGGTGCCATCTTCAGACTTTTCTGGAAGCTGTTGTTGTAAGAGAATTCAGCATAAGGAAGACATTCTTCCCACTTCATGCCGAACGAGATGACGCAAGCACGAAGCATATCCTCCAGAATCTGATTGATCCTTTCAACTTGTCCTTGCGACTGAGGGTGGTATGCTGTGCTGAAGTTCAACTTTGTTCCCAAAGCATTTTGGAAACTCTCCCAGAACTTGGAAGTGAAGATGCTTCCACGGTCTGAACTGATCTCAAGCGGAACCCCATACAGAGAGACAATTCTGTTGATATAGAGCTCAGCCAACTGAATTGCAGAAATGGTTTCCTTGACGGGGAAGAAGTGAGCCACTTTAGAAAGCCTGTCAATGACAACAAAGATTGCATTGTTGCCCTTCTGCGACCTTGGAAAACCAGTGATGAAGTCCATCTCTACTTTCTCCCATTTCCATTCCGGGGGTTTCAATGGTTGTAGAAGACCGAAAGGTTTCTGATGGACAACTTTCACTCTGCGGCAGACATCACACTCCGAGACATACTTGGCACAATATCTTTTCAAACCCGGCCACCAATATTGTTTTTTCAAGTCCATGCACATCTTTGTGCTGCCAGGATGGATAGAAAGAACAGAATCATGCGCCTCCTTGAGAACTTGCTCTCTCAAACCCGGGTAGTTCGGAACAAACATCCGGTGTTCAAAGAAAAGCGTGCCTTGGTCATCGACGTGGAAGGACTCATACTTCGGACGCTGGATGTTGGAGATGACCTTTCTTGTGTACGGATCACCAAGCTGAAAGGAGCGAACCTTTTCTTCCAAGAGAGGAGTTGCTAGAAGGTTCAGAAGATACCCTTGCTCCACAATTTCAAGGTTGAGCTGACGGAATTACTCGCACAAGAGAGGCTGTTGTTCTTCCATCATGAGGTTGTTGACATAAGCTTTGCGGCTAAGAGCATCGGCCATGACATTAGCTTTGCCCGGAGTGTAGTTGATGGTCAAATCAAAATCATTGATTGCTTCAATCCATCTCCTCTGCCGAAGGTTGAGATCAGGCTGAGTGAAGATATACTTCAGACTCTTGTGATCAGAAAAGATTTCACAACGGTTGCCAAGCAAGTAGTGCCTCCATACTTTCAAAGCAAAGACAACTGCTGCGAGCTCGAGGTCATGTGTAGGATAGTTGATCTCATGCGTCTTCAACTGTCGAGAGGCATAAGCAACAACTTGTTTTTCTTGCATAAGGACCGCACCCAATCCTTGCAAAGAGGCGTCACAGAAAATCTGGAAAGGCTTGGATGTATCCGGAGGAACCAAGACTGGTGTGGAGGTGAGCTTCTCTTTGAGTGTCTCAAAGCTTGCTTGACATGCAGGAGTCCAAAGGTATTTCTTGCCTTTCTTGAGGAGATCGGTAAGAGGCTTCGCTATCTTCGAAAAGTTCTGAACGAAGCGACGGCAATAACTAGCCAAACCAAGGAAACTCCGCACTTCTTTGACATTTACAGGAGGAAGCCATTCAACAATCGTCTTCACAGTTTCCGGATTGACTGCAATGCCCTTGGCAGAGATGACGTGACCAAGATAGGTTACTTGAGGCAGCCAAAACTCACACTTGGAGAACTTTGCATACAAGCGGTTCTCACGAAGCTTGTTTAGGACACACCGAAGGTGTTCTTCATGCTCTTCTTGTGACTTAGAATAGACTAGGATGTCATCCAGATAGACCACAACGAACTTATCAAGATACTCCATGAAAACTGAGTTCATGAGCCTCGAGAAGGTGGCAGGTGCGTTGGTGAGACCGAAAGACATGACCGTGTACTAAATGCAGCCATAGCGGGTGGTGAAAGTTGTTTTAGGAACATCTTCCTTGCGAATCTTGATTTGGTGATAACCACTTCTCAAGTCGAGCTTAGAGAATACCACAGCTCCAGCTAGCTGATCGAAGAGATCATTAATCCGCGGAAGGGGATATTTATTCTTGATGGTTTTAGCATTGAGAGCCCAATAGTCAACACAAAGTCTATCAGTCTTGTCTCGCTTCTTCACAAAGATTGTTGGGCTACCCCAAGAAGAAGTACTATGCTGAATGAAACCCAACTTCTCTTGTTCATCAAGCTGTCGTTTGAGTTCAGCCAACTCAGCAGGACCCATTTTATAAGGCCGCTTGGAGATAGGAGCGGTACCAGGTTCAAGCTCAATTACAAACTCAACCTCACGATCCGGAGGCATACCTGGCAACTCTTCAGGAAAGACATCTGGGAACTCACAGACCACCGGAACACTCTGAATAGCTTCCATAGCATCATCATTCAGAGCCGCCAAAGAGAAAAGCTGGATAGCAGGAGTCAGACTTGGAGAATAGACTATATGGCCTTCAGGAATCTTCAGAGAAACCGAGCGTTCAGCACAATCAATCACAGCTGCATTTGCTGTCAACCAATCCATGCCCAAGATGACATCAATGTCAGAGTTGCCCAGAAAGATTAAGGATACCGAGAATGAAGAGCCACCAATCTCAACTTGATTGCCATGGCTGATATGAGCAGCCCTCATGTTTGAACCAGGAGATTGTACCACCAGACGATGTGATAAAGGAACCTTATCCAGATCATGCTCTTGCGCAAACTTATGCGAAACAAAAGAATGCGAAGCACCAGAATCAAACAAAACTCGTGCAGGGACTGAGTTAACGGGAAGCATACCCATCACAACTCCAGGTGCATGCTCAGCTTGAGCGGCGTTGACACAGTTGGCACGAGCAACAGTAGACCCGGGCTTGGTGTTGATGTTGAGAGACCGAGGTGGTGGTGCACGAACCATAGGAGAGCTTGCCGCAGATCTTGGAGGTGGTGGAGGAAGAGCTTTGTTTTTCATCGGGCAGTTCCAGTGTTGATGCCCAGTGTTTCCACAAGTGTAACAAGCACCAGGTGGACGTGGAGCAACGTAGCCAGGGACTCCGCCAGGCGCCTGTGGTAGTGGTGGTTGTAGCCCCTGGGAGCAGCAGTGAGGAAGTTTGGTGGCCTTGTCACGTAGCTTGAAGGTCTTGGTGGATCCGGGAGCGACGGTGGGGTGTTAGGAACCCAGACACGACGCTTAGAAGGAGCTGACATAGCTGAAGAGCTTGCTGCATCGCGGTTGTGTTTCTTTGACTCCTCAAACACTTGCCTACTTGCCTCTTCCTGCAGAGCTGTATGCTGAAGTTCCAGAAAAGACGCCGGCCTTGCATGTGTGATTGCATATTTAATCGATGCATTGAGCCCTTGCCGGAACCTCTTTTGCTTCTTCTTGTCATCAGAGATCTCATCGCCACCATAACGAGAAAGGTTCATGAAGTTTCTGATGTAGGTATTGACATTATCATTGCCCTGCTTGAGGTTGAGAAACACTTCCTTCATCCTCTCCATGACAATTTCGGATATCGCTCTTTGAAAGCTCCAAAGAAGCTGTCCCCAAGTAGGCTGAAAACCGGCAGTTTTGCCTTGGGTAATTCTCCCACCAGAGCTGCATCTCCCTTGAAGGTGAGTAGCACACTTTACCCATTCTTGCTCAGAACATCGGCCATCATGACCTTGACATCTCACGCAACCAATCATCAGCATCAAGTGGTTGATCAGAAACATCAAATTGGCGTGGGTTGAACTTCAGAAAGCTTTTGATGTCTCCTCGCTTGGAAGGTGGAGGTAGCGGAACAAACTCATTCCTCTTGACACTTTCTTCAAAACGCTGCTGGTTCTGCTGCATTGCTGCCAAGGCATTGGCGATGCTTGACAACGCTGCCCCCAGTTCAGGTTGTATGTCCTCCTCAGAACGGCGTGGTGGTGCCATCCTGTGGTTGATATAAAACACAAGTCAGTACTATGATGGAGAATAATAATAATCCAAAATAGTACCAAAATGGAATTAACCAAGATTAAAGGATACAATTTACTAAGATGATATTAAAATATCAACAAAGTTCAAAGCACCTAGAAGATATTAAGCATATCGCACATGACTGAAAAGGAGTGTGGTACACAGATATATCAAAGAAAAATTTTCCGCAAATTTCGGCATTAAAATACCGATAGATGCGCAAAATCACTTAATGAATCAAGATTAATGACTCTACCAATTCAATATACAAGAGCGAATGATAAGAGTAGTGGTATGGTCGCGACTCCATCCCGCACTCAAATCATTACTCCGCACATGAATAAGTAGAACACATATCCCAACCCCTTCTTTTCACGATGAACCTAAGATTAGTAACTACGGAAACGAACACCCCAAACAAGATAACGTTGGATAACAAAGAGTAAGACAGATCGCGGCGGTATACAACGAATCAAATAGATCGCGTCGGTTTGCAAAAGCCTGTCGGTATGGAATGTACCAACAGTTGATAACCAAAGGCAGATTGTGATAACAACTTGGATGCAACAGATAAACAAGGAATTACACACACACACACACACACAACCTATGGTACTACGGAAACCCAGAACACGTGAATCCTAGTTGAATTTTAAGAAGAGGATTGAAACGTTACACTTCCTTACCAGAAAAAGGGTGGGTGGGTGGGTAAGAAGAAAAGTGGAAGCAGTCCTACTCTCACGTTTTGTTTTTCCCTAGTATACATAGCTACCAAAATATTTGCTAGACTGACAACGACCATTTGGCTGAGACCCTGAAGGGCGGGATGGCTCTGATACCAATTGTAACTACCTCGGTGAATTACGCTCCTAGTTACAAGCCTGGATGAGCAGAAATGGTTGAAATAGTATGGTGGGGCCCAAATGCCACTCACAGGTAGACCTTTCGGCCGTCCCAACCATTTCCAAACATCGGGACAAGAACGGGTGGCGAATCGGCGAAGAAGGATCAACTACATACACAAATGAGTATGTATGCAAGCCACCATACAATGGTTCTCGAGTCATTCCATCTAAAAAGAAAGGAAATATTACGCCATACGGCAAGATCCAAATATCCTAGATAGATATAATAGTTTAGGATATCTCCTCATACATCAAACATCGGTATCGGTGAGCGGAAGACAAAATCCAGTACGGATAAGAAGCAATTCGCATAAGATGCCCCATAAATAAACACATCCATACAGATCTCACGGATCCCGTTCCGGAATCTCTACACCGAATGATTGTTGCCCACATCGTCTGTCTCCTCCACCCATTATCCATCTTGCGAGTTTACTGTTCATCTGAATCAAACAATTTATCGTACGAGACCCTAGGGTACTCGGCAAGTCTTTATGCCTCTAAAGGGGACACAACCTGGGTGACGAATTGCAGCAAAAGATAAACCCTAACAATTCTATAGATACTCGCTAACCATCCGCCTAACCAGAGATGAGCGGATGTCCGTGAATTAATAACAACATTATAAGTAATATCACAGATCCATCCTCCTCCTCACTTACCGACGAGGAAGCGGACGAACAACCCCATCCGCTGGCAGTTTTATTATCCATTCCATGAGTGTTGCACTATTTACTAGTCAGGTACTTAGTCAAATTAAAAGCGGTACTTTAGTTATTCTTGTCTATGATCGAGAAACTGTGCTCCAAGTCGTCCATAACCGCGGACACGGCTTTCAGAAAGTTTTACCCTGCAGGGGTGCACAAATAGCAACACACACTCGATCAACCTCGGAAAAACCAAATCAAAACCAACGAGGTAGTCACGACAAAGCGATCACAGGATTCAGAAATATTTCAGGCCACCCATTAAGCTACCCGAACAAGCTGGCCCGGCTACGAGACGGACTCAAGATTTGTGGGACGGTCAGAACGCATTTGGGAACCCGAAAGTGTGGTGGGCTTGTCGATCTAAAACGTGTCACGGCCCTAAGCAGATGCAAGACTGCGCACAATTTAAATAAAGCAGTAAAGCATGGCATAAGTACAGGATAGTAAATAAAACCTCAAACTAGTTTGTGGCCCCAAGAAATAAGAATGAATCAAGCTCTGGCTCAGGGGGGTTCATAAGCCTCCCGGATGTGGATAGCGCGAATATTCAAGGAACAGGAATCAAGTACTCGGGGTCCTACGGGACACAAGTGAGCCTGAAAAACCAAATAGCAAAATATGGCTCACCGATGCCACTTTCATTAGTTATCCCATTACTACTCAGGTTAAGTTGTTTAGGTACCTCGTTATCCATCAGACACTCACATACCCTACACATGTCGTTCTACGACTCGCATGGCTCAAACAACTCCTGTAGTAATGGCTCATGGGATGGAGGAACAAGCTTCGGTGGGGTTTAAAAATAAAGGTTATGCTATGCTTGGGATTCAATTTAATGCAATCGCGACTCAATGATGCAAGAATAAGATAGAGGCAGTAGGTACTATATGTATGCAAGCATGTGGTAGTGCTTGCCTGGCAGCTCAGTTGAAGCGAGAGAAGGATCTGGTAGTGCTCACAGGTTTCTTGATATATCCCCTGCTCAGCGTCTATTCGAAGAAGAACCAAACAAACAAGGGCCAACATAAATAAAGTGCACAAGCATATGAATAAAATGCGACAAGCAAACAATCATGCCATGATGAATGATGCACAATTTGCATGGCAATAAAGTAGCATGGCATGGGTGAGGTGTGGAATACAAGAATAAATCATTTTATTGAGTTTTGGCCCCATTTTATCCTCATATTAGTTGCTGTATACTTTATATTTATATGATGCATGCTGCAAAACAGATAATGGAATGCATAAACAGAAAGGTCTCGTCGAGCTAATCATTTTAGACATATCATTTGTTAAATTTGGACTTATAAAACAAAAGTTATTAATTTATTAAGGAAAAAGGGCATTTTATTGTAATTTAAATCAACTTGAAATTTTAAGTGTCCAAAATATATTTTGAAGGCCATATTTGAATTCCTCACATTTTTCTGATTTCAAAACATATATTATTTGTATTATTTGAAATTATAATTTAAAAGTTATTTGAAAACAGATTTAAATTTGAATTTGAATTAATTTGAAAAAGATTTAAATTAAAACAGAAATAAACAGAAACTTTTTCTACTCAGGTTAAGTTAGCCACAGACAATGACCAGTGGGTCCAGCGCTGACTCAGCAGCACAGCGCGCAGAAAAAGGTTTTTACACATAGGGTTGGGCTAGCCTCGGTGACGGTGGGCCGGGAACACGCGGACCCACACACGGGTGCGCCAGCGGGGACGCGACACGTGGGGCATCCGTGGGAGTGCGGGTTGAGATTTAAAAAGGCTAGGGGGTGTTCTATGAAACGTGCAGAGAGGCTGACGGTGGGCTCGGTGGACCGCGGGATAAGCAGAAAACAAAACGGAGGGGGTATATGCAAAAGCAGCGCTCTTGTTCCTCTTCTCTCCGGTGACCGATCGGTCTGGTATGTCGCTGCAGCGCGTGGGGGTTCGATCTCGGACCTAGGGCTCACATGGAGTGAGCCACTGCGGTGGCCTGGGGTTGTTGCTGGGGAACGTCTGCGCGGCCAGAAAACCTTACCGCGGCACTACGGCGAGGATGCGAACGCGAGCGCGCCAGCGCAGAGAGTGCTCGACAAAAAGGCTAGCGCGTACAGAGGTGGATCGGCCAGAGGGGGTTGCCTAGGAGGTGGGTCAGCTCACCGTGAGGGCGTCGGTGGAGGTGGTTCGGGCTGGGAAGCAGGGGATCGTCGACGTGGCTCGCGGACGGCGGCTAGGGTTTGGCGTCGGGCTCGGCGGGTGCAGCGGTTCTGGGGCTCCTCCTGCTCGGCTCCGTGTACAGGGTGACGTAGGGGAGCTCCACGGCCTTCCTCGACAACCAGAGCTCCGCGCCCGCCGCCGGATTCGAAGAGTTGGTGATCGGCAGCCTCGGTGGCCGACGCAGCGGGTGTGTGGTAGGAGGGGGAGGGAGAGGGTTAGGGCACGGCCCCGGGGGATCTGTGGTGGGTACGAAAAGAGAGGGAGGGTGGAGATAAGGTCGAGAGAGAGCGGGGTGCCGTGGGGGAGTGGTTAGGGGTAGAGGTGGCTTCGGCCACCTTTTCCTCCTCCCTTCACGTGCTCGGGTCGGGGCAGGAGCAGGGCGAGGTGGTGCTGGGGGGCTGCCAGGTGGGGACGGCAGGGTCTGGTGGGGAGGCTCGGCTGGAGGGGCCCTCATGGCAGAGAGAGAAGGAGAAAGGAGGAGAGGGGAAGAGGGAGCTCGGGTTGGAGCTAGGGTTGGTTAGTGGGAGACTCGGGCTAGGGTTTCTGCTGGGGATGGGGTAGCTAGGTGGGGCCAGGGTGACCAGGTGTGGCCGAGCTAGGTGAGAGGGGAGAGAGGCCGAGAGAGAGGGGGAACTAGGGTTAGTTAGAGAGGGGCTCGGGTTAGGTTAGATGGGGGTGTGGTTTAGAGAGGGGGTGAAGAGAGAGGAGGGGTAAGGTGGCTAGGGTTTGTTTTTGTCAAGATCAAGCCAAGATCAAACAAAGCTAGCCAAAAAAAAGAGAAGGAGATCAGAGGTGGTAAGGAATAGAGAGAGGTTAGGTTTGGAGAAAGAATAAGGGAGAGGGGTATAGAGATATGGGGATGATCCACTCAAGATTCAAATAAAAACTCAAAAGAGAAAGAAAGGTGATGCTTTGCATGGCCCATGCATAATATTAATGCTAGGTTTCATCTTGTGAAAACACATAAATAGCCATAGCATTTATACATATGCATTCCAAAAATATGGAATAAGCCAAACTAGAAGAAGTGGAAGGATGCCCCATGTGGAGTAGTTGGAGATGCCCATATTTGAATAAAATGGAACATGCTAGTGTGTATGTGCCACTAGATGCTTAATAGTCCCAAAAATATCCCAACATGAGCATAATTCCATAATAATCCATATGTAAGCTAGGAAAAAGGGTTCCACTCACAAGGCATGCAAAGGTGGCCATGTGGCTCTCATATCAATAATGTGAAAACAACATGATGCTAAGATGAGAGCATGTGGAACAATAGAATTGGATCCATCCCCACCCATATGAGCTAGAGGTAAAACCCAATAAAGTGCAAAACTCATATTTGGTTGGATGGTGGAATTATAAGGTGGTGACAGCGAAAGGTGATGGAGTTGAATAAAAGATATGCCCCCAACTCAACTTGGGCATGAAACAATATATCAAGAACCAAATACAATATCAAGAGGCAAATACAATTTACAATGCATATGAGAGAAAAACCAACACAAAAAGGGTTTTATATGATGCTCAAATGCAAGGAGGCATGATGACATGAGCATGATATAATGATGATGCAACAATTATATATTTGAAGTAGCCATTATATTACTAGACCAAGTAGCATTACAATTGTTAGACAATTGGGATGCTACACTCTCCTTCGACTCATCTGTGCACACAAAGAAGGTGTAGGTCCATCCATCAGATCCCGCTAAAACGGCCCTCATCGCTAACAACTTGAGTCCCGCATAGGAACTCGCGCTCGTCGAATTCCTCTGTGAGCACTGGGAAATTTTCTCCTGGTGTCCTGCGGACATGCCAGGAGTTCCCAGGGAATTCGCCAAGCACGCACTCAACGTCAACCCCGACGCAAGGCCAGTCAAGCAAACAATCAGGCGACTGTCTGAGCCACGAGCACAGGCAGTCGGAATGGAGATCAACAGACTCCTCGAGGCCAAATTCATACGCGAGATCAAGGAAAGCACTTGGCTCGCCAATACGGTGCTGGTGCCAAAAAAGGACACGGATATCCTGCGGATGTGCGTGGACTTCACTTCTCTAAACAAGCACTGCCCAAAAGATCACTTCCCGCTACCACGGATCGATCAAATCATCGACTCCACCGCTAGATGCGAGCGCCTCTGCTTCCTCGACGCCTACTCGGGCTATAACCAAATTCGAATGAAGGAGGAAGACCAGGAGAAGACCGCGTTTACAACGCCCTTCGGCGTGTTCTGCTACAACACAATGCCCTTCGGGCTAAAAAACGCGGGAGCCACGTACCAGCGGTGCATGCAGGCTTGCCTCAAGGAGCAACTTGGTCGCAACATCCAAGTCTATGTCGACGACATAGTAATCAAAACCAAGGAAGAAGCCTCTCTAATCGACGACTTGCGTGAAACCTTCGCCAATCTCGATCGCTACCGGATAAAGCTCAATCCGGACAAATGCGCCTTCAGCGTACCCTCTGGGCAACTGCTCGGGTATCTTATCTCCGCGAGAGGGATTGAGGCAAACCCGAAAAAGATAAAGGCCATACTGGCCATGGAGAAGCTAAAGAACATAAGAGGCATTCAACAACTAGCCGGGAAACTCACGGCCCTCAGTCGATTTATCAGTCGAATAGGAGAAAAGGCGCTGCCCTTCTATCAGCTCCTCCGCAAAGCTAACAAATTCGAATGGACCAACAAAGCGCAAGAAGCATTCGAAGACCTCAAGCGCCTGCTATCCACCTCGCCAGTATTGGTAACTCCACGAGAAAGGGAACCACTGCTGCTGTACATCTCCGCCACCAACCAAGTGGTTAGCACAGTGCTCGTCGTCGAACGGGCCGAGGAAAACAAGGTCCACGGCGTACAACTCCCAGTATACTCAGCGAGGTCCTCACGCCAACAAAACAGCGGTACCCGCACTACCAGAAGCTGGCGTACAACGTCTTTATGACCGCCCGACGACTGTGCCATTACTTCCAGGAACACCCAATCGTGGTAGTAAACGATGCCCCATTGGGACATATCCTCAATAACCCAGACGCCACAGGACGAGTCACGCTTTGGGGAATCGAACTGTCTCCACGAGACATCCATTACGAAAAGCGCGGCACAATCAAGTCGCAAGTTCTCCCTGACTTCCTCGTACATTGGATGGAAAACCAACTCCTGGACAGGCCAGACATGTCCTACCTCTGGACAATGCACTTCGATGGGTCCAAGAGGAAAGATGGAGCAGGAGCAGGTGTCATACTGACATCGCCTCAAGGGGACAAGCTGAAGTACGTCCCGCGAATGCAGTTCACAGCCTCAAACAACGAGGCTGAATACGAGCCCCTGTTACACGGGATGAGAATGGCAAAAGCCTGCGGTGCAAAGAGGCTAATCATATATGGTGACTCCAAGCTGGTCGTCAACCAAACAATGCACGAGTGTGACACACTAAACGACAACATGATCGCATACCGCGACCTCTACGACACACTTGAAGGAGACTTCGATGGTTGCGAGTTGCGACACATAGGTCGCGAAAGCAATGAGGAGGTGGACGCACTCGCCAACATAGGCTCCACCTGCGCACCCATACCACCTGGGGTATTTCTCGAGCGCATATGATAATGCTCCAACAAGCCGAAGGCCGCAGAGAAGAAAACAAGCGCAGCAACGGACTCGGGGGCTATGCCACCCAATGAGCCAATGACAATCGATGACTTGGAGCTCGACATAGGACTCGAGGGACCAATGAGCGTCATGATGATCGAACAATCCTGGACACAGCCGTACATTACGTACCTCCTCAGTAAGCGCCTACCGGACGACCCGATAGACGCACGACACATCACGCGATGCTCCAAGGCATTCGCCGTTATCAACGGCGAACTGTAAAAACACAGCATCACAGGCGTGTTACAGCGATGCGTCTCCCTAGCCGATGGAAGAGCAGTCCTCCTCGACATCCATGAAGGGACCTGCGGGCACCACTGGCGATCGCGCCCTCGTTGCCAAAGCTCTACGAGCTGGATTTTATCGCCCATGGCCATGCGCGACGCCAAGGATATAGTCCAAAGTGCAACGCTTGTCGGCGATTCACGACAAACCACACGCACAGCGCAGAACTCCGGCCTATCCCATTGGCCTGGCCCTTCGCGATGGGGACTCTACATGGTTGGCAAACTTCCAAGGTCCTCGCATGAGGCTACGTCTACCTCCTGGTCGCGATCGGCAAATTCACCAAGTGGATTGAGGCCATGCTAGTGACCAAGCAATCGAGCGCGAGTAAAAGTTCTTCGAGTCCATCGTCTACCGCTTGGCGTGCCGCAAACATCATCACCGACAACAAACTTTACATCCAAGGAGTTCCAAGAATTCTGCGAGAACAGGGATCAACATCAGCACGCCTTAGTAGCACACCCAGCACTACCAACGGTCGTGGAAAAACAAACGGGCTCGTCTACGCGGCATCAAGCGACTCCTCCGACCACTCGAACAAGCCGCGGGCTGCTGGCGGATGAGCTGCAATCACGGAACTGCGTCAACTCCAAACAGCGCCACGGCTACACGGCATTATTTATGGTACACAAGCGAGGCGATACTACCCGAAATGCGGTACAAAGCGCCATGCGTAGTCGCCTACAGAGCAGGAGTCATCCCTCGCACTCGAAGACTCCATCGACCTCCTTGACGAAGCAAGAGAAATCGCCGCAGAAAGATCCACGATCTACCAGCAGAACCTGCGCAACTATCATAACAGAAGGCTTCGCCCCAGATCCTTCGTCGAAGGTGACCTAGTCCTGCGACTGAAGCAGTAGGGACATCTCAAGCTCGAGTCCCCCTAGGAAGGACCGTACGTGATTACAGAAGTAATCCCAGGTGACGCCTATCGCCTTCAAGATTTAGAGACAGGAGTCGCACACTCCAACCCTTGGAACGTCGCACAACTGCGACGCTTCTACCCTTAGTCATTTCTTCTTTACTTTTGCATCGCAAATAAGGCTATTCAGCCAAGGCTACTTAGCCGCACATTGTACTCCGTACTGATCTTCGAATAAATAAAAGCTAAGTGCCCCAAAACTCCGTGTTCTCCTTTCTTTTGTCAACTTTCATACTCGGGGGCTACACCACCCTATACACACATGTTCTTCGAACAATAACGTGATATCCCGAGTAGCTGGCACATTAATCGAACCCCTTAGCACAAACTCAACCCACCGCAACGCACTTTTGACAGTTGACAAGGAACGATACAAAGATGGCCAGGCTAACGAAAAGGACTCGCATAAGTGCAACGCACCCCACCCTTATAAAGCTATTTGTATACATTCAACAATAAATTATCTACAAATATATATGAGCTTACAACACCAGTACACTTATATGCAGGATACATATTTGGCTACCCTTGCAACAGAAGAACATTAGTTTGTTCCTCGAAGAAGTCGATGATCTCCTCGGCTGGACGATCCACCGCCTGATAGTGCGGCACCATGTTCCAGGAAGATCCTGCTGGTGGCACCGGTGGCCTAGAGGCAATGGCGGTGACATCCACATCAGGCCTGTGCAAACGCACCATGGAGAGGGCAGCCTTGGCACCAGCCACCAACTGCTGCCTCACGCACTCGCGAACCGCGGACATATCTTGAAATTTGGTCAGAAGGGCCAGCAGGCTTGATGGAGTATCATCCAGCGGGAACATCGCCCGGTAGATGTTCTTCAAACACGACTGCGACTTCTTCAGAAAGAGCAGCATCATGAGGCGCGATCCTGCGGTCGCTGATCGCCACGATCATGATCTACCCAGAAGTATCCACTCTCCTGAAGTTGCTCCTGGGTGAGATCATGAAGGCGGATGGCAATCCTATCCCTCTCCTCCTACGGATGGCGTGCGCTAACAACTACACGAAGCAGCATCAACAACATGAGTACAACGTACCATTGCGATTAACTACAAAGGAAAAGACGAGGATGAGCAAACTAACACTTAAACCGGTTGCCCAGTTGCGTCACCTCGCCAAGCAGATATTGCTCACGGGCGGCGGCTTTTTCACGCTCCAGTTGCTTCACGCGATCACGAAGTCGCGAAAGTAAGGACAACTCCTCTACCCTGGAGCATGGTGGTGCCATTGCATCCTCAAGAGATGGCGAGTACGGGGTTCCCCCCACAGGACCACTTGATGTACCCTACCAAAAATCAAGCCAGAGGCAAATAAGGCGACCAACTCAAAAGTCAAAAATAACAGATGCATTCAGGATCAATAAAAGTATCTACAAACACATTCATGTGCATGTTCTCCAATCAAAAGAGCAAGTTCATCAGCTATTACAAGAAACTAACTATGGAGCAACTGGCTTCTTCGACTTCGATGACCTCGGGGGCTTCATCAAGTCCGTGGCAGTATCAGATGCCACTGACTTTCCGCCGGGCCTTGAGGCCGAAGTTTTTGCCGCCTTCTTTGCGCGATTGAGATCCTCCGAATACTTGGCAATAGTGTTTATCAAGGAATGGCCATATTTGGCACAGGTAGTCGCAAAGGGAGCGAATACTACCTGTTGACCATCCGTGCCAACAGGCATCGTCTTCGACACCGCAGAAGGATCCACTGACCGTGGGCTTGCACCATGGCAGCGACATGGTCGCGCCACCTTGCGGAGGAGTTCTTGTACGTGGCAGGCACACCCCCAGCGAGCGACTCCACCAGCTCTTCCACATTGTCGACCAGCTCCGCCTTCGGCATCAGCTCCTCCCGGAGGCGACTCAGGGTGGCCTTGGCTTTGGACAGCTATTTTGGACAGCGGCGCTACGATCTTCGACCGCAGATACCCGCGCGTCGCCAGAGCGCCATGACCAAGGTCTTGTGGATCAAAACTCAAGCCACCAGCATCTACACCAAAATACACACATGGATCAAACTTCTAATGCCACCGGCACTATAGAGGAAGAGAAGAACATCAATAAAATATCTACCAGTAAAAGTACCTGAGAGGGCCTTGGCGACTGAGAACAGTTGCTCTTCGAACAACTTCTCCTTGGCCGCAAAGGAGGCACGCAGATCCTCTTCGCGCTTCTAGGCTTCATCACGAGCCGCGATCGCCTCGTCGCGCCCCTTCACAGCTGCGATTAGTGTCTTCTCCAACATGGCGACATCACGCAGTAAAACGTTATGCTCAGCTACATGGCAGTCAAAAATTTGGCTGTCAGTCGATTATACCAAAATACAGAGAAGACGAAAAGAATAAGTATAGAACACTCACTCTCGACCACGCGGTGGTGCGTCTCCAGCATCGCATGCTGACGACCCATCGCCATCACCTGCTCCGCCACCTGCGCGGCTTCCTTTACAAGGAGTTGTCGCACAAAACAAGGAGTCAGCAGAGGGCAACAAAAGGGTGTTGACTGCCAAATTATAAAAGAAAGAAAGATATACTTACATGGTCCTCCAGCGACTCCGAAGAAGATTGTTGAACCGTCATCCGAGACTCGATGCTCCCCTACGTGAGGAGAGCTCGAAGAATTGTGCCCGGAGTGGGCCGCCGCCGGAGGAGAAGGAGCGCGCTGGACCTCTATCTTGGCCCTTGAGGTCGCGACTCCTGATTCCTTCAAAAATTCGACGTCGTCAGAAGATGACGACGCCTCTTGACTGCAAGACAAAATCCGCACTCAGAAAGGGCAAACTCCAAGGAAAAGCCAACAAGAAGAAACCAAGAGAAGAATGAATGCACTAACAAACTCACCAGTCAAATCTGTCAAGATCAAACGTGGCCTCCACTGACTCCGACGAAGACTCCTTGGGCAATCGCATCTTCTTGCGAGAAGACGGTGCCACAGCCCTCACAGGAACAGCTGGAATTGGCGATTCCGTGTCAACAGCCGTGTCTCCTAGAGATGAAGGAGTCGACGCGTCGGAATCCCCGCTACGTTAACGCTTGCGAGTATGCGGACTCTCGGACCCGGGGGCTTCCTCTTCCACATCAGAAGGGACAGTCGACTCAGACTCGTCCTCTTCCAAAGCTTCACGAGGAATAATCCCCTCAGGGAGGGGAGGCATGCAAGGCGACACCGCCCACCCCTACATTCTAAGATCAGCAAACACAATAGGAAACGCAATCGAGAAAATAAGCTACTACGTAGCGCAACTGTACCTCGGGAGGAGGATTCGAAGCATCAAAGGGAGGAACGACTGGCTCGTTCGGTAGCACATCCTTGAGGGTGTACTTTGTGACCAGTCGCACCCTCTTATCTACCTCACTCGCGGACATGTCATCAGCAGACACGCGAGTGGGATCATCAGCGCCACCCCATTGGAATATGGGATGGACCACGGCACAGAGAGGCCGGGCCAGCGACGCAGCCAAGTCGACAAGGTGCGACCTCCTCTTCTGCCTATCGCGATTCTCGAGGTCGCAGACGCGTGGATATAACACGTCTGTCTCCACGAGTTCGGAAGGCATGATCACGTTCTTCCAAGAAAGCATCTTCTTGCAGGGAGTCGCGGGATCGAAAGGCGCGAGTCCAAAGTGCTCGTCCTTGGCCTTCTGATCGCGCACATAGAACCATTTGTCCCTCCATCCGTGGACGGACTTGGTAAGCTTGATATCGAAGTAGGTGGAGGATGGGTCAACGTGGATTCCGCAACCACCTACGTCATAAACTAAAGAGCCAGATCGGATGGCCTTCAATTTAAAGATGCACTTGAAAAGACCAAAGTGTGGCTCGATTCCGAGCCAGCACTCGCAGAGAGTGATGAAACAAGTGATGTGGAAGAGAGAATTTGGGGACAGCTGATGGAGCTGGAGCCCATAGAAACAAAGAAGACCCCGAAGAAAGGGGTGAAGAGGCAAGGAAAGACCACGAATGATGAAAGCAATAAACATCACTCGAAAACCAGCAGGAGGCATTGGAATGGTCTCACCGCTGGGACGCTGAATCGGCTACTGCAGAAATAACTCCGTCTTGGTGAAGAAGGCGGAAATCAGCGCCTTGATGATAGAGGGAGCCATGCGCCATTAGTCACTTGGTGCCCGCGACCTTCTTCTTCGACGGCGGCGACCGGTGCGGCAGCGTGAACCACCTTTCTTCTTCATTGCAGCGGTGAGGGTGGCATGAATCAGCGGCAACGGCTCCCTTCTTCTTCCCCATTGCGCGGCGGCGATGAGAGAGAAGGAAGGAGCTTGGGAACGAACGGAGCTGGTCCAGCGTGGTGGAGAAGATGGGCGTAGAGGAAAGTAGAAAATCAAACTGCAATGGCGATGGCAGCAAAGAAGAAAGAGCACAGATGGGAAATTACCGCTGTAGCATCGCTACTTAACCCCTGGGAGATGCAATCCAACGGCTGACAAAAACCCTATTGAGCGTGGCACGCATCGCGTGGGACACGTGGAGAAGAGGAAGCGAACCGTCCCCCACTTCTACCATTACGCGTGGAAATCGAGGAGGCCGCGATTAAAAATAAGATTACGCCGCCCGATCAAATCAAAGTCAGAAAGTGGGACCCATCGTCACGTCCGTCAAAACCGCTCACGCGGGCAGCTAAGGTCATACCTGGCGTCAACCTGAGCGTCGCCAATGCTATGCTGGAAAACTCGACTATTTTAGTCCTTGCTGAGTCTTCGACTCCACCAAGCACTCGAGCTACTCCCATAGGGAGCGCGCGCACCCTCGACTTTTCTTTTTCTTGTTGCGAACATGGACAATCACAAAAGCAAACTCAACCACTCGAAACACGGTTCGATTATGGACATGTTACTCCCATAGGGAGCGCTGAAACAAGCAGGCAAAAACGACGTGATCGCGAAAATATTTTAGTACCTGCCTGAGTCATCGACTGAAACAAGCAGGCAAAAGATGACAGCAGTCGCGAAAGTGTTTTAGTACCTGCCTAGGTCATCGACTGAACAAGCAAGCAAAAGACGACAGCAGTCGCAAAAGTTCTTTAGTCCCTGCCTGAGTCTTCGACTAAACCAGGCACTCGGGGGCTACTCCCATAGGGAGCGCTGGTCGTGCACCCTATGATTATTTGTACAAAAAAGGGGTGTGTTGATAACATCCACACTCGAAACTCATGGCGACACCGCCTCATAATTTTTCCCTACAAAGAGACTGCGTCTCCTGGGTTACCCGAATCGTCTCCGCGATGATAAAATTCGGATGCCGCGCCTACGGCGTGAAGGGAAGACCTGAATAAGGCCTGGCAACGCATTTAACTGCGCACTACCAGAAATATACTCGTGCCCACAGGCACGATGAACATGCCTTGACGGACGCGTCAAGTGCTCACACCCATATAACTGGGATTCGACTCCTGTAAGACCCCCGCGGCCTGAGTCGAATTACACCAACACTTTTCCGGATTCGAGTCCGGGGACTCGAATTCGAGTAGATTGCGTTGTTTCACCCTAAGGTGGTTAACTGATACCGATGCTTCGGTTATATCAGGCACGTATATCAACAATCCCTATGACACAAATACAAGCAATCGAAATGTACTCATTTGGGCACTCGAAGGCTTTAAAAAGTCCCCAGTCGAATCTGCGATTCCACTGGACACTCGGGGGCTACTGACATGGGTATACCCTACAGGTACTCAAGCTTGGTATATACGGTCCAAATACATACAGGCCCATGGTGTCGCCAAGGCCCGGATGGAGGGACTCGAGTAACCTAGGGACTCTCGATTGCTTGAAAGACAAGAAGAAGCTAAAGATAGAAAGTTTGAAGGGAAAAACCCTAACTTGTAACCGACTCGACCTGCTACCTGAGACCTAGCCTATCTATATAAAGGCTAGGAGGGGGCGGCGAGGAGGACACACGCAACCCTAGTTTCCACAACCCTTGCCATATTGCATCTGTGCACCATTGTAACTTTTGACTCCTTCGATAATTCCACAAGCAGACAAGCAGGAGTAGGGACCTCTACGAGGCCTGAACCTGGGTAAATACTTTGTCTCCCGTGTGCTTGTTTGCTAGCCGATAGATGTCTCCAGCGCTCCCTCCTTCTCCAAAACCCAAGTCCATAACAATGGGCATTGACGAGTTAAACCCTCGTCAATTCCTGATCCATATCACTAGCCAGCACCTTCTGCTCCTCGTTGGGTTCGACACTCTTACTTATCGAAAATACTGCGATACACCCCCTATACTTGTGGGTCATCAGGTGTCCCTTCCTAACATGCTAGTCTTTTGGTGGGAGAGAGTCCAATGCATGTTGAAAGTTTGTGTTGGTCTCCAGTTGGGTTGAGTTGGTCGGCTGAGACGCTCGGGCAGTGGCTATCACACACCTGGGTGAGAAACACTGGTTAAATGGACTCAAGTTAACGATAACAACCATAACAATTGGTATTAGAGCCCATGTGCTTGGATGCAAATCTTGGGTGTACTCATGGTGGTTGGTCATGGCTGGACTCATGGTTGATGGACTAGAAACGCTGTGTTAAGCGGGTCCATGGCGACCGATGTGTGAGGGGGGATATTTGTTAGGTTTAGTCCCACATTGGTTGTGAGAGGAGATGTGAAGTGACTTATAAGGCTTAGAGTGTCCCCTCATAAGAGGCTAGTCTTTTGGCACGAGAGGGTCCAAGGCCTGTCGTAAGTTTGTGTTGATCTCCGGTTTGCCTAGGTTGGTGGCCGAGACCGAGACGTCCGCGCAGCGGTCCATGGCCCTTGTGGGTTAGAAACACTATCTAAGTGGATTCAGGGTTGCGATAACAACCGTAACATACCATGATAGAAACATGTCATGCAAATTGGAATGGACGATGTCATGACGCAAATGTCAGCACATAACATTGAATTGTCTCCTTTATTTGGTTTACCCCATATACTAGCTAAATAGAAGTGTTGAAAAGAGAAGGTTAAAGAATGTTAAGTTAGGCAAGAAAATGTCCTTGAATCATCAGCATCAGTTATGACTTTAACTAACATACTTGATCTTAATTCCCTCTAATCTACCCAACTATGCCTCCATTTGAGATAATGTCTATATAAAAAATATGCTCCTTGATGTCATGAATCCATTGTTGCAAACAATTTCTAATTTCGTTTAGTATTTAAAACTCTACGTCGTGTTCCTTTTTAGAGCTTATTTGAATATTTTTTTCTAAATTCGTCACACATAGTTGATCATTTATAATTTTCTTTGAGGGAAAGTTTCAATTCATCATTTCACACAATTTTTATGTTGTAAGTTTTCTCTTTTGACATTCCTATACGAGTCGATCTACATAAACATATGTATATTAGGACATTTTAGATATACACGTTTATAAATGTCAAAACGAAATACTTACAATACGAAAGTTTTGTGAAACGATGAGGTGAAGCTACTCAAAGAAAATTTCAAACGGACGTCCGTGTACGATGAATTTTGCAAAATTCATTTACAAAACGTATACATATGAACACGAAATAGACCGGTTAGCGGAACTAGGAACTGTTTGTGGGAATATATTCACAACATCGATTCACATCTTTTCATGTACAACTTATTTTGAATCGGTGCATAATTGTGTAGATCAGAACAAATTAAGTTAACCATTTTTTTTAAACTCAAGGGGCGCATTTTATTAAGCATCCAATAGAACTACATCGTCTAACATCAACTAAAACGGATTGTGGAGGAACACCCATCCACTTAATGAAGCTATTTGAATCAAAACTAGATCTAGCAAGGTTATGCGCCGCCTTGTCTGCTTCTCTAAAGCAATGCTGAAAAGAGATTCCACCAATGCGTTGACCATGTTGTTTAGAGAGGAAAGTTTACATGTCTGGATTGCATCGAGGGAGAAGATTTTGCACCGAAGCGGGCCTGTCCGTGAAGCGTCCAAAATCAAGCGTTCCTAGAAGGTCAAGTTTTGGCCTGCTTTAAATCTCGTACAGTATAGAAAATCCATACGACCCAATACAAAAAGGTTTAATTTTTTCCCGGGTGCGAGAACGGGCATGCGGCCCAGTAAACACGTCCTAAATGTTCAGCTCGCTTGTTTCTATGGTTCTTGGGTACCTTGCATGCTTCATCAAGTTAGGAAGTAATGTACTAATTTTGGACTTTTTTTTAGGGAATGGTATTTTTGGACGTTTTTTTAGGCAATGATATTTTTGGAGTTGTTCGTTGATAGGTGTACCATGATTTGTCAAGGATTCCTCAAGTTTTCCACTCTTTTGACTAGGATAGGGACGGTAATTATTGTGGAATCTTTTCTTTTTGTACTACACCTCCTTTGTTTCTTACTTTTGACTGGCAGACAGACTTTGAATTGTCTTGTTTTTAGCGACAGATGTAACCTTGCTGCCTAGATATCCCTGTCACTGGAATAAAATCTAAACATTAGCGTTTATCCACTACTCTATTATGCACTACTTTTTAAACCTTCCAGATACACAGCCCTAAACTATGTCATCTGGGTGCAAAATAGCTGGTCTGGAATAGACTTATACTAACCTAAAGAAAGGATGAAAGGACAAGAACAGTGGGGCGCTTGGAGATCTTAGCATGATCTGGACAGAATCCTTCGGAAGAGCATTTAATCAGGAAAGAATCAAGCACATGCGTAAGGGGATCCTTGTGCATTCATGTGTTGCTTGAAGAAGTCCGGCATTTCAGTGTCAGTCATTTCTACTCCTCCTGTTCTGCAGATCTGTATAGCAAGAAAACATAACACTGCAAGTGTGCAACTAGTTTAGAGTGTGCGGGTCGCTCTCCATTTCCCCTTTCCCTTTCTCTCTCATCGCTACAGTTCCTGAGAACTCTCTCGGTGGTTCCGGACCAAACCAAGGTCCCTCCCGGCGGCCGTCGGAAGGCGACCGAGGTGCCAGTGTTATTCGTTAGGTTTTTAGTTGTCTTGCCTATGTGCAGAATGGGAGTAGGGTTTCAGATCTACGGCGGATCTAGGACATCTCGAGTTCCTCTTCTCTTGCAGTGTCTCTCCGGCTGGAGTGGATGCTTGCTGAGATCTGGAGCTGGAGGATCTCCACCAATAAGCCGGTCTCAAGCTACTTCGGTGCGCCTTCGAGCGGCGCCAGGAGGTTGCTGCCCCTCATCCTCGCTGGAGCTCTAATGGTTGGAGCCAGTGGCGGAGATGGTGGAGTCGGCAGCTTGGCAAATAAGCTCGATTTTCTTCATCGCGGCTTCCTCAACAACTGGTTCTATTCATCGCCCTTGGCCGGCCTTGGTGGCGAGGGAGGGCTGAATAGAGCGTGGATGGCGGAGGGTGCGGCGGTGAAGCGGGATTGCCTGGGATTCCCAGGTGAAGATTCTGCTGAAGTTGCGGCGAACTCCAAGCGGAGCACAAATGTGGACTCTGCTATCTTGGGTCATAGGATTGGCCTCGCCGTGGCCGGCCAAGATGGACCGGCCTTCCTCTTCCTCGTCAAGCCGAGGATCTCTCGCTCCCTCCCCACGCTGTTCTTTGTCTCTCCTGGGCCAAGTGGTTTCGTCCCCGGCACCGGACGAGATGGTCGTGGGTGGAGGAGAGTTGCCGGCGGTGTAGTTGGATTAGATCGCGTTTCTACGGTCGTTCTTAGGGTGCTTTGTGCAAAGGTGTTGGGCCTCTATGTAATTTTTGGTTTCTTTCAGGTCCCTCTTTGTAACTTTGTACCCACCGCCTGATGAATGCAGAATCTAGGCCCTTCCCCGTTCAAAAAAAAATAGTTTAGAGTATGCATTCACACACTGCTTGGAGAAATTTGCACACCGAGTCTTTGATCCAAGACTTGTGTGCGGACAAGTTAGTGATAGTAGTAGGAACACATCGGAAGACTATCATGTGGGAACTGGTGATTTCCCCCCGAGGAAAGAACATGCTGGAACTGGTTCACTTGGTACTAAAAAACTTGCACGGGTGGTAAAAGTCTTCAAAAGTTCAAACTTCAGACCTGGTGGTGGTGGTGGTCACATGCTCCAACTACATCCTTTGCTGGGACCTCTTCAAGATGAATTCAGCGCTCAAGTTCATTGAATGGGCCTATCCTTGTTCATTTTCCCTCATGTTTAACTAACATTAACCCAGTGCAGTTGTGCTTAGTTGGAGCAAACTGGAAGCTCCTGGTGGTCACTGCCTCACTGGTCACTCGCAACTCTGGTCCACTTCAATCTGGTGTAGCAAGGTCACTCTGGACTACAGGGAGTCCTGAATTTTGGTTATGGACTTATTATGTTTCAGTTGGATTACTTTCTCGCTCCAATCAAATCATACGTAAATGTTGGTCTTCTTGACCAGACTTGAGCTTTTAACTCAAGAAGAAAACTTTATTTAGAGCATATGCTAATGGTGTAAGAGTATGAGATTGGCGTAATATATTGGATATATTATTGAGCCTCATGGATGAGTATATATAGCCGTACAGATGATTATCTTGGAGTACGAGTCAAGTTAGGCTAGAGTCCTAACTATCCTAAACTATCATAATAACCGTGTCCTTATCATACTCTAACATTCCCCCGCAGTCGTAGCGATAGCGTCGTGAACAACTGGAACGTCGCGGACGGTCAGACTGAAGATAGACCAAAGTAGCATCCAGTAGGCTGACATCCCCATAATCGTAGCGAGCGTCGCGTGGACTGTATCGCGCCGCGGTTGCTTGGACTGTAGAGAAAGCTGGTGATGCTCAAGCGAGGTGGTAGCCCTTGTGTCGGTGTCGAGGGAGCCGAGAGCGTGAGGCAGTGCCATGGTCGAGGTAGCCGTGCGAGGGGTCGTCGTGGTCAATGTCGTGGTCGGGGATGCCGGTGTCGAGGTAGCCGCACATGAAGCCGCATGCGCATAGTGCGCGAGGAGGATGACGGAGACGCGTCGAGGCAGTCGTCAAGGGTGTCGATACCGAAGTTGATGTAGTCCGAGCCGTTGAGGACGAGTCTGCCATAGTTTTGCTAGAACTAGGCGCCGTCGAGACGAACGCACCTCCGGTTTTGTCGAACCGAGTATGCAGAGAAGACCTCGTCGGTGACGCGATCGAGGCGGTCGTAGAGGGGTCGATGCTGAAGAAGACGTTGTCGAAGCCGATGAAGACGAGGCACCGATCCGAGCTTGCCAGACTCAGGAACGCGTCGGGGATGAAGGCACTTCCGGTATTTCCAGTACCAGGCGTGCGGGGGCAGGGACCATCATGAACTTGTCGCCATGTCAGAAAGACTAGCAGAGGAAGCCTCGGAGCGGTTGCGCGGCCAGCGAAGGAGAGATGTCGGCGCTGTCGCGGTTGTCGGAGTAGAGTAGCAGGTGGTGTAGTCGGGGATGAGGCGATGGCGCTGGCGGCGAAGTTATAGTGGACGAAGGCGTGAAAGGCGGCCCGAAAACAACAACGACCTAGGGTAGTCATGCTGGATGCCTGGAGTGGCGATGGGGTAGTCGACGGGACCTGCGACGGCGAGAGGGCGCCCTACAGGTTACCTTGTGAAGCGCGGCGGTGGTGCTCGAAGTAGGCGAGAAGACCGGCGATGTGGCGAAGACCATGTGCGACGGCAGCGATCCGCGCCGTGGGAGATGGCGCGGTGCAAGCTGAGGTCGATGCGAGGGCGGCAAAGTAAGCTGCGTGCAACCACGCTACGACCCAAAGGATGGCATAGCTGCAGGCGCAAAGTCGGTGTGGCGGTGAGAGACCACCAGCGACATCTGAGCCAAGGAAGGCGCATTGGAAGCCGGTAGCGTGGACCAGGCGGCTGCGTTGCGGCCCGACGGGGCGACACAGCGACAGCCCGTAGCTCGATCGGTCGTAGGCGCGTGCTCGGGGACGTGCTTGGCGTAGACATGCGTGGGATCGGTTGATCAGACCGAAGGTGCACCGTATGCGCCATGGCGTGGACAACGCGTAGATCGAATTTGATGGCGGGATTGTCGGTGAAGTCCCGGACGATGACGACGAAGAGGATCCGAGAGGGGCGTCCACGGTAGCCTTTCGAGGAAGGCGTAGCAGCTGTCCACGGTGCGCAGCAGGCGCAACAACGGAGGAGGCAGGCGCACGATCACGGTGTAGATCCTCGATGCCGATGGTCGGAGTAGAGGCGCGACGATGACGACGACGGTGGAGGGCGACTCAATCCGATCTATGATCGGTAAACCAAAAAAGAAATTACCGATCGAACGACACGACCGGCAGGGAGAAAAACCGATCAAGAGATCGGAAAATACTCACCAGGGCAGCCGATCACAGATCGGCGGACGAGCCCTGCGACGGATCGCGTGGCCCCAGCGGAGATCATGGAGATCGATCTCGTCGGGGGCGGCGCGGCGAAAGCGTGTCAGCAGCGGCTCGAATTTAGGCTGATACCATGTAAGAGTATAAGATTGGCGTAATATGTTGGATATATTATTGAGTCTCATGGACAAGTATACATCGGCGTATAGATGATTATCTTAGAGTACGAGTCAAGTTAGGCTAGAGTCCTAACTATCCTAAACTATCATAATAACCGTATCTGTATCATACTCTAACAAATGGTGTAGCATATTTTTATACAAGGTAGCAGGGAGTGTAATAGGCGTGGGAGAAATTCATGTCTGGTACCGAGACACGGAGACACGGTGATGTTTTCCGGTGCTATCGATTCTTTCCAAAGGGCGTTGGGTGTACCCCTTCTCCACTTCCCTCCACGTATCGGGGTCCAGGAAAACCCCTAAGACCTGTCCGGATAATAGCGTCGTCGTTGCATCTTTCTTAAAAATGTTGCTTGGTACATGACATTTCGGTTGCAAGTAATTTTCGTTTCATCGATCTGCCATAGCACTAGTTTCTTTTTTTTCTTTTGATCTTGGTTGTGCTGTTGTCCAAGAATTCTCATTGGTTTTATCGTGCAGTTGCTATATAAATATTTGTGTAGTGAGAAGAAGGTGTTATAGAGGCTCAACTTTTTTAGGAAAATAGAGGCTCACTTCTAATCGTCGCACAGAAAGAAGGCAGGATCTCTAGATTACCAAACACAATGACTAAATTACTCACTTCTTGCTTTAGCTCTTCTAGACTGTATGAACTTTTTTTTCTTTTGGCAAACTCCATGAACTTATAAACTGAAAAGCTTAATCGTACACACCAGGTGCAACCCGAACCAGCAGCATGTCTTATGACATTGACTCTTGACTTTGACTATTCTCTTGTCTCCCATCATCCTACCCACGCGGGCACGCGGCCACACTCAAACGGGTGGGCCTGGCCTCGAATAATAGAATGGTCCCACACAGTCCAGCAGACAAAAACAGCAGCATGGGTTGGGCCGAGGCTGCACGAAGAATCTCATACCAAGAGCTGCAATGTACGGCCCGCTCCGCCCGCGCGACCGTGCTACAGCGCGGCGGCAGGGAGAGATGGCAGCAGCACGACGAGCGTGGGACACGGCGGCACGAGGCGGGGATGATAAAAAATGCGGTGTCCTCGCTGATGGTGCGCCTTCTCCACCTGCCCCCCGCTCCCACCTACCGCCCCCTCCTCCTCCCGCTCCACCCCCCGCGGTTTCGAGTGGCCGCGTCGGCCTTGCCCCCCCTCGCCGCCATGTCGACGACGGCGCAGCAGGCGGTCGCGGACCAGAAGCGCGCGGTGCGGTCCGACGTGCGCAGGGCGCTCAAGGCCCTCTCCCCCGACCAGCGGGCCAGCGAAGGTGATCCCTCCCCCGCCTGACTCGAACAGCGTTGGGCACCAGCTGCTCGTCGATTTGCCAGTTACAACTTTGCTCATGGAGCAAGCGTGTAGTGTTAGCGCCAGATAGAAAATAGTGGTAATTTTTTTGTGGGAATAAACGGGCGGACAGGTAACTTTGCGATAGATCAGCATTAACATTTCGATTCCCTGAGACTGCTTAGCATTAGAGCGCGTGCCTAGGATATATGAATCTGATTCTGATGCCAAGTGCTTAAGCAAGTGTAATTTTCTAGCGGCTTTGTAGTGCTTAGCATGACTCTAGCCTAAGAGAAACAAAGAGTAGTGTACTTACCTTTGGGCTTCTCTTACCGTAACAGAGGAGATGCATGTATAGCGGTACCATATATATTTTGTGTTCAGTCTTTTCGAGGCCTCAAGCGAAATGAGGATGAGTGTAGTAGGCTTGCTTTGTTGGAACAAATTTGGTTTTCAGCATGTTATTTTTTTTGAAGTATTTAGAGTTGAATTTGTTTTATATTTCCAGACCTGGCTATTCAAAGCAATATTTTGAACTCTTCTTGGTTCAAGGCAAGCAAAAGGTTGTGCGCCTATATAAGCTGTGCGCAATTACGAGAAGTTGATACAGCAAAAATACTAAAGGAAGTTCTATCCCCAAATTCTGGTAAAGTTATTGAGTCCTATATGCATATCTGCTATGTGTTATTTCCTGTCTCTAACAATTTGGTTCTTTTTAAGAACACGATGGACAAGCAAAGGATATCTATGTTCCTCGAGTGGAAGATAAAAATCGCAATATGCGGATGTTCAAAATCACGACCATGGATGATTTAATTAAAAATTCAATGAACATTCTGGAACCGTCGCCATTGGATGCTAGTGGGAATGCTCGTGAAGATGGTATGCAGTTTATTTCCATGCTACCATATTGTTTTCCCTATTTTATACTATATTTTAAGGGTTTTCATCAGTAATATCAATTGATTTTTCTTACCACTGCTAATCCTTACAGTGCTGTCAGCCTCATCCCCTGTTGATCTTCTTCTGTTGCCTGGTAAGCTCTTCATCCATTTCTGTCTTTATTTTCTTTTGTGAGGTTGGTCACGCTGTGACATTGCACATTCAGTTGGATAATGTTTGTTATTCATGCAGGGCTAGCTTTTGACAGAACTGGCCGAAGACTAGGACGTGGTGGAGGGTAGGACTGTACATTATTCTTTCATGATATTTACAACAATGCCTTGTATTAAAGTTGCCAATGTACATCTATGCATGAAGAAAAGGTTGCCAAGGTGCAGTGGCAATTTTATCCAAATGGCCAACTATGAAATTGTTCCACTTCTTTCAGTGCCAGCTATAAACTGATTCATGCAGTCTGCTATGAAACAAATAATATCATGATTTTAGTAGAATGTACAACAACAACTGAGC
The DNA here is from genome assembly GCA_023614405.1 of Avena insularis. NCBI lineage: Eukaryota > Viridiplantae > Streptophyta > Magnoliopsida > Poales > Poaceae > Avena > Avena insularis. The sequence goes on along the minus strand of CM042686.1, from coordinate 126,298,993 downwards.
CTTTTGTCCCAAGCAAGTTGGGGTAGCTAGATATGAAACCCAAGCAGAAACTCAAGATTTTACTACAATGTCAATTACTATATTTGTTTCACATGCATATGTTCGAAAATGCAGTTCAACGATGTTGAAATTTCAATGCCTTTTGATTTCTGGTATCAGAGGAGCCTGTTTGTTGGAACAGCAGTTACCACTAGAAAACTATATGTATCTATTAGATGCAAAAATTCCTTGCATAGGGTAATCCACACATATAAATCTCTTCGTCTAGCAAACAAATCGATTGCTTGTCATAATATCTGCAGACCATCTAAATCTAAAAGCATGTGGTATGTCGATTAAGAACGAAAGGGCATCAACATGAATCTTCTTGAATCTGGAGTTAATGGGATGGCATATGTGACCTTACTTTCTTCCTTTAAGCTAAGAGTAGAACTCTATGTGCAAGCGTCACTTAGCATCAATCTTTATTTTCTTTGTATGTTCTATAGCTCGCTGTAACTCCTCAATGCGTACTTTTGTTTACTCATTGAGTGCTTTGCTTATTATTTATACCAAGTTTCACTTGTTTTTTATTGAAATGTTTTCCCCTTATCTAAATTATACTTCTGCATCTTTGCCCAATTTAAAAGGTATTATGACACATTCTTGATGAGATACCAAGAACTTGCTAAAGAGAAAGGATGGAGTCAGCCTCTTCTAGGTATGTCAGGCATATTTTCAGAAGTTTTGTTTTGTTTACTTTTGTACACCACTTTGCAGGAAGTTATGGCATTTTAGTCTATTATATTTGCGTAAAATATACTTTTAGTTGCACTAGAGTTTTGTCGTGGTGTCATTTTATTCCCTCTGCCTCAAAAGCAAACTCAAAGTAAACTGTTTAGAATAGACCGGGTTGGAGTAGCAGGACCAAAGTGGATAGCTTTGAAAAATGAAACCATAGATAGAGGGACCGGAACTTATTTGCTTACTCTGTATTAGTTTCTCAGAGTAACATGTATTTTGTATTTAATACATTACCATACTGTAACAGATTTAAGGATTAGATCCCAATACCCACTACGGTAAGCTACTTGAGATTCCATTGGCAACCTCTTACTATCTATCAAATCTTTTTCCCTTATGTTTTACAAGGGACCTTTCATTTTGGTTTTCATGGTCCAATTGGTATGATGAAGTTCCAAATCATTGCTTGTTTGTGTAGGACTGACAAGCAAATATCTCATATTGAATTATGATGCTTCTTAGATCAAGACTATAGAAATGTAGAATTAAGTATTCATGTTTCTGGTCTGGAAGGGCTTGGACCTCTCCTGTGAACTTTAAAATGCCCATAAATGTGTTTGGGAATGAAGATCTTGAGACTAGGGAGCACATATCACTGAGATACAATTGTATCTGCAATGGTAGTATCTCTAGGGGAGTTAACCAATGTTGTGGCATCTAATGGCATGTTGGAAACTAGAGTATGCATCCATATGGCATTAGCTTTATGTCTTCTATTCTTATTAAGAATTAATTTATCATGATGCAACCAGTCTCTTTTTGACGTATTTCATTTTCTATTTTTAAGAGTATCTGAAATTCTTAATCCAGCCAGTAACCAAATCCAATCATCAAATACATCTCCCATTCGGATTTCAAACTTACGTATGCAAATGAGAGCCTTGTTTCCTCAAGAAAAAGAAAAGAAAATGAGAAAAGAAAACGAGAGCCTACTTTGACATGTACATGGGAATGATGTAGGTTCGGATAGTTAGATACGGGAGGGTCCTTTCTCAGGAAGATGCCTGTACTGATTTGTTTTCTCCAGTGCACTCTTTGTAAGCAGCCTCGCTGGTGTCAACTGCATACCATAGTTTAAACAACCAGGGAACAATTTTGTTGGTTTTCTAAAATGCTCTAGATTTGTTGCATGATTCCAGGGTTCTCTTTGTTCTAGGTAAAATTTGCACCGTTCCGCGTCTACACTGTATTCGGTCTGTATCTGCTTCAGACAATATCTGCTTCTGTTTTTGTTTCTGGGGTTTCTGTATTCGTTTCCGCTTCTACAAAAAAATATGAAAACAAATGTGGCACCACTCAGTTCCATCCGTTTTCGCTCCGTTTTCATCCCTAGTCTGGTGGGATAACGGTCCAACCCGGTAAGAGAACCGGGCTGGTTCATGGTTTGCCGGTAGGACCACCAGCTCAGCTAGTTCAATGTGGACCAAAACCATCATGTTAATTGATACTCATAATGGTTTGCCAGAGTATTTAGGCTAGATTGGAGAAAAATTGACCTGACATTGTGTAGGAACTCATAATATACTCCCTCCTTCCCAAATTAAGATGCCTATTAGTTTTGGTCAAAGTCAACATTTATAAAATTTTGACCAACTATATATAAAAATATAGTAACGTTTGGAATACAAAGTGCATATAATACGAAAATATATTTCATCATGGTTCTAATAACATTGAGTTTATGTTGTGGATGTTTATATTATTTCATATATACTTGGTCAAAGTTTATAAACTTTGACTTTGATAAAATCTAATAGGCATCCTAATTTGGGAAGGAGAAGTATGTGGTAGTTCATCAATAAATCACATTACCAACGCATCCCTGCTGGTAATGGGCCTCCTACAGGAATTATGCAGCCAGGTTGAGATCGTGGGTTTGATCTCTGCCTCGACATCTTGTTCAAAATATTTTTCCGGTTTACGCTTAAAAATGGTCTTTTAATCATAAATACCGGACAAGGCTCTGGTTCTCTTATTTTCCGGTTGACTATCGGTCCGGTCCACTCTGGTTTTCTTAAACCATGCTGAGATACCAGCTTTCTGGATTCCTTAACTTGATGTAGTAATCTATGAGGCCATGTCTACACTCTTGTTTATATAAGATCTCAAGGATAATCTAGTCACCACAAATTTTGTTAGATTGTTTATTCCCACAGTGGTGTGTGCAACTCTGCCAACAATGCACTCTGTTCAGGAGTGTGTGCACTTATATGGCTATACATGTCACAGCTGTCAAGCTAATGCAACTAGATCCCAGTTTGTACTGAAATTTGTGGCTTCTGTTTATATCCACCCACTAACTAAAATTGTAAGATGACCCATCACTTCCGTAGGTGCCTCAGTTGTTCCCATTTTCCTACTGATATATAATTTTCTGGGTCCATACCAAACTTGGGGACAGGATATGATTTGCTTTCTTAAACAAGCCTTTCGAGTGTTGTCATCTTACCAGCACAGGACTCAATAGTAAGGCCTGTCATTGCATTGATTCATTCGTGTTTTTTCTCATTGATTGCTTTTGTTCTGCTCTTGGTTGGAGCCACCTACGATGGTTATGAATCTTTTTGCCATTTCGGTGTTCTTCTTCTAATACAAATAACACAGATTCTGATGCATATTCGAATGAGTGGGAGTTCTCCTATCTCCCTGTTCTAAACCACAATTTAGCTCACGTAGCAAATGTTGAGTCAGCGAGCTGACAGGATACTGATCTAACTGAACAAATACTTTTCATTACATATTTCTGTAATATATGTCAATCACAACAATAACACATCTGTCTCTCTGCATTGCATTGTTATATTCAGTGGTGAGGTCTATCTACCATTTCTTTAGTAAATGATTCACACTGATGTTTTGCTTATTTTGAAGTTGCACTTTCATACTCGGCGCAAATTCTTGTGAAGGCATCATCCCAGTCAACTCAACTGATGTTCCCATTGATGCTCTGGTCACCTCCTCTGGCATTATTCCAATCAGTCCTGCAGCATTGGAGAGGGTGCAAAGAAGCTGATTGGTTTCCACCATGCCGGGAGTTCCTGAGAGCAGAGAGCAGACACTCATTCCTGAACTATGCTTATCAGAGCTGGGAATTGTGTATTTTGCTTGTGTTTTTTCTGTTGTATTTTGGAATTTTGATTGAGTGAATTCTTTGAGACAGTAGTATCTGTGGAAACATGAGCTAATTTTAGCTGTCACTGTAATGGTGCCTTTGATCAAACAATTGATCAGCTCAATTTAACATCCGGAAATTGCATGGTTGTTCAGATATGTTCACGTTTTAGTCTTGAGAGATATGTTTCATTTTCAGACACCTTTTGTCTAATCTAAAACAATCTACAGAATTTGGCGTTGCTCTGGTCTATGATTGTTCTGCTTAACACCTTGGTTGCCCTCTTGACACCTTGGTTGATTTGGAAACAACGCAACGATGGTGCCCAGTCCTCAATCACCACGCCGGTTTCAAGAATCAAAGCAGCATAAGGATTGCGCTGCTGACAACCTGGGATGTCCACTGGCGTCAAGTGTGATAAGTACATCTCTTCTGGAATTACATTATTATTTCAGTTCAGAATAGGAAAATATACATCCGAAATTTTGTACTGTATCGAAATTTCTGTAGTAAGATCCATAGCCCAGTTGAACAAACACAAGAATGCACCGTCTTCAAGACAAATGCATAATTCACAACTTCATTGATTTTATATAGTGGTTACAACTTACATCGTCACACAAGATTGCCATCAGCTCCCAAGTAAAATGCTAATGATTCGATCACTAAGATCTAACTGCAAAATTGGCCGAGGCGCAGATTTCATGGGTTGAGCACCTCAAAACACTCGATATGTAGAGTACAAAAATCTCAGCATGAAAGGCTCATCCTCAGCACGTTCGATCTCCAGAGTGATGTAGGGGTCGTTGAAGAAGACTGTCCTGACCACCTTGTCCCGCTCTCGCCGATCTCTCTCTCTCTCTTGTCGGTGAGCGTTTGCTGCCGCCTGTCCTGAGCTTCGCGAGCGGCTGTGAGGGCCGCGCGCAGTGCATCTTGCGGGGCGTGAGGATCCGGATGGTTCGCCGCGGGCGCCGGTGGCCGGATCTGCGGGATGCTCTTCGTGACAGTCGCTTGGTGGACGCGCTCTCTGGCCTCCTGCTTCGTCGTCTTGATCACGCCGTGTGCCTCCTTGGGGAGGACGCTGGCTCTGCGGACCTTCATCGCCGGCCGACGCCAGGTTAGAGAGCGGCGGGACGCTCTTCTTGATGATGGTCGCGCTCGCCTGCCTCTTGCTTCGTCTTCGTCTTGATCACGGCGTCGGTGCCAGCCGGCGCAGGGGACCTTCATCTTATCCTTGAGGTCCGCCGGCTGCGTCGCCACTGTTGGCCTGATCCCGGTGCGCGGAATGTTCTCGCTGCCTTGTGCTTCATGATCACGCCGTGCGCGATGGTGCGGGAGCTGATCTGGGTGAATGACGAAGCCTCTTTCTTGGGACGCGACGCCGCCTGCACCGCCGGCTCGGTCTTCTTGCAAGAAATGCTCCCTTCCTTGCTGGCCACTTGTTGCGCGTCGTCGAGACGACGACATGTCTCTTCGTTCACCTTGGGCGCGACCGTACGAGCGGCCTGATCTGGCGCAGGAGGTGTTAGATCCGCTAGGAATCGAACAAGGAAATGCTCCGATTTGGAGACCCATCGATAAATTTGGGGATTTTGTCTATAAATCTAAAAGCGATAAAGTAAGCTAGGTTGAACCGAATTATATTCTCGATAGCTTCGTGCCCTTACCTTTGGGACTTTATATCGGTTTACACTTACAGCGATGGTAATAATAGACAGGCTTAAAGGTGACAGAGACTCAAGGCTTAAGGTAATATTCTCGGGGCCGGACTAAAGTGGCGTCGCTTCAATCTGGGCCATCCGCTTCTCAGCCTCCTTAGTAGCCTTAGGATCTTTACTCCCAGGATATCTGATTATACTTGGTGTTGACATTCCTCCCCTTGAGATTGCACTTGTCCTCAAGTGTATTTTTACGAAACCAGGCTTTGATTGTATACGCAAAAGCTGTAGGAACACCTTCTTGATAAAATCTGCATCTTCCGGGATCGTCTTGGATGGTAGGTTCTCCCACTCGATTAACCTTTGTGTTACCAACGCCTTGCCGTGGTAATGATCTTGTTTCTTTCACGATTAATGGTGCTTTCTGATGGTGCCATCGAGCCAACTAGTGGTAAGTTAGGCATTGGAACAGCTGATTTCCCATGATGTTTTTTAGTGGCCGACATGTAAGACAGGATGTATGTGCACATCATCGGCGAAGCAGCTTAGCCACATGACCAAACTTCTCCAGTATTTTGAAGGGGCCATAGTATTTGGTTGTTAGCTTGATGGCTTGTCGAAGACCAAAAGCTGTCATGCGATATGGTTGCACTTTTAAGTATACCATGTCGCCAATGGAGAATTCCCTTTTTGTCCTTTTTTGATCAACATACTTTTTCATTTTATTCTCAGCCTGCTGCAGGTTGTTCTTAAGCTGGGTGAGCATTTGTTGCTTAGAAGTGAGGAAATCCACTGCATCAATATCAGAAGGACCAGAGACTGCTACTTCAGATTAAGGGAGGTGGAAACCCATAGAGAGCTTGAAATGGTGGAACTTTGATTGCGGTGGAATGTAGTGTTGTACCACCAACATGCAAGAGATAACCATTGTGCCCATTTCTTGGGATTTTGGAAAACCATGCATCTCAAGTAGCTCTCAAAGCCTTTGGTTCACTCGTTCGGTTGCCCATCGCTTTGTGGGTGATATCTTTGTCTGAGTTTTAGTTTAATGTCCATTGCCTTGAAGATGTCCCGCCACATGTTGCTTGTGAAGATTACATCCTGTCGGTCACTATCTGAGAGGGAGGACCATGGTGAATGAACACATTGTCCATAAATGCTTGTGCTCTTTGCCTTTGTATATGGATGAGCAAGAGGGATAAAGTGGGCATATTTAGTGAATCTGTCACAACAACGAATTACCTCCTTCCCATTTGATTTTGGTAAACCTTCAATGAAGTCCATGGTTATGTGAGAGAAAGCCATGTCAGGTTTTTCAAGGGGTTGTAGCAGTCCAGGGTAATGGCAGTGTTCTCCTTTTGCTCTTTGGCAGATAGCACATTCAGTAATGAAATGTGTGATGTCCTTCTTCATGCCAATCCAGTGGAAGATTCTTTTTATTCTTTGGTAGCTGGCAACTATTCCTGAGTGACCACCAATTGGAGAAGCATGGAGAGATTCCATGATTTGTTGTCTAAGGATGTTGTCAGCTCCAATATGTATCTTCCCTTTATATCTGAGGATTCCAGCTTGAAAAGAGTAATGTTGTTCAACATTTGCATCTAGAACAAGCTTTTGTATCAGGTTCTGGCAGTGTTGGTCTGTAGCATAGCTCTTCTCAACAGAATCAACCCAGGCTGGAATGACAATGGAAGTAGCCATTAATGTGTCTTCTCTTCTACTCAAAGCATCCGCTGCTTTATTTTCACTCCCCTTTTTGTATTCAATCTTGTAGTCGAATTCCAAGAGTTTCAGTAGTAATTTGTGTTGTATTCCATCAGACACTTTTTGGTCAGTGATGAACTTCAGGCTTTTTTGGTCTGTTTTGATCAAAAGTTCAGTTCCAAGGAAGTAATGCCGCCACCTTTTTAATGCTTCCAGTATGGCAAGTGCCTCTTTGTCATAAGTGGACATGGCTGCTTTGGCTCCAATTGTTCTCTTGAAGTAAGCAATTGAGTACGCCCTTTTGCATTATCTTGCTCCTATCCCATGGCCACTTGCATCTGTTTCCAAAGTGAAAGGGATGGAGAAATTTGGTAGGGCCATAACAGGTGATGTTATCAGACTTTGCTTCAGTTGTTGAAAAGCTTGTGTCTGAATTTACATCCTTTGGAAGGCATTTTCTTGAGCATATCATGCGAGTGCGAGATAATGCTGTGATTTTCACAAATCTCTGTAATACCAGTCGACCCTAGGAAGCTTCTTAAGCGAGTGATGTTCTTTGGTTGTGGCCAACTCGACAGCAGAAATTTTAAAGGGGTAGAAACTCCACATCACGAAATGACATGCCCCAAATATTCTACTTGTGGAGTGGCAAACACACATTTGGATTTCCTTGCAGATAGCTTATTAGCTCTGAGTGTTTCCAACACTATCTGTATGTGTTGGAGATGTTCCACATAGGTTTTGCTGTATATCGGTATATCATCAAAGAAAACTAGGATGAATTTCCTGAGAAAGTTGGCAAAAACCTTGTTCATCAGAGCTTGGAATGTAGGAGGGGCATTAGTGGGCCCAAATGGCATCACTAGGTACTCATAGTGTCCAAAATAGGTTCTGAAAGCTGGATAGTATAAGCAATGAACCAGCTGACGGCACGATTCAGAAATCTCAACTATCTGAATCAAGCGCATCAGCACAAGATAAAATCAACCAACCATGTGCATCGTTGGACAGAGGAACACTAGTCTGGCGCAAGCTTGGGAGGCGGGAACAATAGATGGAGAAACAACAGTATTACGATTACACCACTCATACTGAGGGTGGTCATCACACCAACTATCAGCAGGCTCATTATGAAGCTACTGGTTATGGGCATGATCAGAGTGATCCCACCTACTATCAGCAAGAACAACATTACCAACAGATGCCATACCAGATGCAATTCCCACAAGGCAATTATGGAGGCCATCTCCCACCATACAACCCTTACCATCAAGGCTATGAGCAACATATGCCTGGACCACCACATGCCCATCAGTTTCAGCAACACCAACTATACCCACCTCAAGCTCACTCCTTCTACCAACCACCTCTCCAACACTACCAATATAACATGCAAAACACATATGAGCATAACCACTACTATCCTCCTGGAGAACCACAACACAACACCAGGCACCATAGGAATGACAAAAACAATGGTCAGGACAGGGATGCCCAGTTTTACAGATCCATAGCAAAACCACCAAAACTGGACTTTCCTAGATTTGATGGCAACAATCCATTTGAATGGCTTCGAACCACTAAGAAGTACTTTGCCATGGTCTATGTACCGGAGGAAGCTAAATTCGATTATGCTCAGATGTACTGCTGGAAGCGAGATGTCAGCTCAGAATTGAGTACTCGAGAAAATCGACACAGGAACAATTACGTGAAGTGATTATCTGACGATTTTCAGGCGACAGTTCTTATGATGTGGTCGAGAATTTCAATTCTATTAAGCAAGGCCTTAGTTCTGTTGCTGAATATACTGATAAATTCGAAGAAAAAATGTCAGCCTACAGGAAGGAAAACCCTGGGGTTACTGAAAGCTATTACATCAAGTGCTACATAAATGGCTTGCGAGGAGAAATAAAACACTACCTCAAACCACTGAAGCCAACTACACTGTATCAAGCTATGGAATATGCTCGTGACATGGAAAAGGGTGTACAAGCTCAGCTGACCAGTAAGAAGCAGTATTTTACACCTAACTACTCCAAGAGCAACTCCTACAGTTCGAATTTCAGTAAACAAAAGCAAACAAAACAGCTGCTGCAGAAAAAGGATGGTGAGGTAAAACCTGTACCCAGGCCAGAAACAAAGTTCACAGAACCAGGGGTTTGCAAGCACTGTGGGGCCAAATGGTTCTTTGGCCATCGTTTTCCACAATACAAAAGGCTAAACCTAATGACAGCAGACAACCCTGAGGAAATAGATGCAGAACAAGGACAGGAAACAGAGGAGATGGAACAAGCGATACTCCGACTTCGATCCAAATTAGAACAACACATGATGCAGATATCACTCCAAGCAGTTAAAGACAAAACAACTATCTCTGCTTTCACACTGAAAGTAAATATTGGAGGCAAGGTAGCTATTGCTCTAGTGGATTCTGTAGCACCCACACCTTCATAGATTTGACATTTGTCACCAAAACCTCTTGCTCAACAGCAATGAACCCTATGGAGATTGTCAAAGTAGCAGGAGGGGGAGAATTACAGTCTGGTTCCCATGTACCTGACATTGCTTATACTATCTAGGGGCATAAATTCAGCAACCAATTTAAAGTTCTTCCATTGCAAGGGTATGATATAGTCCTTAGGCTGTCGGCTTTACACATAGTCCATTCAAAATGGACCTAAAGCAAAGAAAACTCACAATCTTGATGGAAGGAAAAATAGAAGTAACACTGTTGGATACAACCTTCAAACAAGGGGTAGAATCAATCAGTGTGTCTATGCTACACAAAGGGAAGCAGGTGGGAGCAGTAGGATACTACTTGTTTCCTCTGTCATTGTCCCCTCAAACTCCAGCACAAACAGCTAGTACACGGAAAGTTGAGGAACTCTTGATAGAATTCCAAGATGTGTTTGAGGAACCTACAGAACTTCCACCAGAAAGGAATTGTGACCACTCTATTCCCCTAAAGGAAGGAGCCATCCCTCCTACAGTCAGGCCCTACAGAGTCCCACATAAGCAAAATAATGAAATGGAGGAACAAATCAAACAGCTATTGGAAGCTTGCATTATCAGACACAGTGAAAGTCCATATGCTTCCCCTGCAATCTTGGTTAAAAAGAAAGGAGGAACTTGGAGGCTTTGTATTGACTATAGGAAACTCAACTCACAAACAGTCAAAAACAAGTTCCCAATACCAGTTATTGAAGACCTCTTAGATGAACTGCATGGAGCAAAATACTTCACTAAGCTTGATCTCAGATCAGGGTACCACCAAATAAGGATGAAAGCTGAACACATTCAAAAAACAGCTTTCAGAACCTATTTTGGACACTATGAGTACCTAGTGATGCCATTTGGGCCCACTAATGCCCCTCCTACATTCCAAGCTCTGATGAACAAGGTTTTTGCCAACTTTCTCAGGAAATTCATCCTAGTTTTCTTTGATGATATACTGATATACAGCAAAACCTATGTGGAACATCTCCAACACATACAGATAGTGTTGGAAACACTCAGAGCTAATAAGCTATCTGCAAGGAAATCCAAATGTGTGTTTACCACTCCACAAGTAGAATATTTGGGGCATGTCATTTCAGGACAGGGAGTTTCTACTGACCCCCAGAAAATTTCTGCTGTCCAGAGTTGGCCACAACCAAAGAACATCACTCAGTTAAGAAGCTTCCTAGGGCTGACTGGGTATTACAAGAGATTTGTGAAAAATCACAGCATTATCTGCAGACCACTGCATGATATGCTCAAGAAAAATGCCTTCCAGTGGACAGAAATTCAGACACAAGCTTTTCAACAACTGAAGCAAAGTCTGATAACAGCACCTGTTATGGCCCTACCAAATTTCTCCATCCCTTTCACTTTGGAAACAGATGCAAGTGGCCATGGGATAGGAGCAGTATTAATGCAAAAGGGCAGACCAATTGCTTACTTCAGTAGAACAATTGGAGCCAAAGCAGCAGCCATGTCCACTTATGACAAAGAGGCACTTGCCATACTGGAAGCATTAAAAAGGTGGCGGCATTACTTCCTTGGAACTGAACTTTTGATCAAAACAGACCAAAAAAGCCTGAAGTTCATCACTGACCAAAAAGTGTCTGATGGAATACAACACAAATTACTACTGAAACTCTTGGAATTCGACTACAAGATTGAATACAAAAAGGGGAGTGAAAATAAAGCAGCAGATGCTTTGAGTAGAAGAGAAGACACATTAATGGCTACTTCCATTGTCATTCCAGCCTTGGGTCGATTCTGTTGAGAAGAGCTATGCTACAGACCAACACTGCCAGAACCTGATACAAAAGCTTGTTCTAGATGCAAATGTTGAACAACATTACTCTTTTCAAGCTGGAATCCTCATATATAAAGGGAAGATACATATTGGAGCTGACAACATCCTTAGACAACAAATCATGGAATCTCTCCATGCTTCTCCAATTGGTGGTCACTCAGGAATAGTTGCCAGCTACCAAAGAATAAAAAGAATCTTCCACTGGATTGGCATGAAGAAGGACATCACACATTTCATTACTGAATGTGCTATCTGCCAAAGAGCAAAAGGAGAACACTGCCATTACCCTGGACTGCTACAACCCCTTGAAAAACCTGACATGGCTTTCTCTCACATAACCATGGACTTCATTGAAGGTTTACCAAAATCAAATGGGAAGGAGGTAATTCTGGTTGTTGTGGACAGATTCACTAAATATGCCCACTTTATCCCTCTTGCTCATCCATATACAGTGCATACAGTAGCACAAGCATTTATGGACAATGTGTTCATTCACCATGGTCCTCCCCTCTGCATAGTGACTGACAGGGACAGAATCTTCACAAGCAACATGTGGCAGGACATCTTCAAGGCAATGGACATTAAACTAAAACTCAGCACAGCATATCACCCACAAAGCGATGGGCAAACTGAACGAGTGAACCAGTGCCTTGAGAGCTACTTGAGATGCATGGTTTTCCAAAATCCCAAGAAATGGGCACAATGGTTATCTCTTGCACAGTGGTGGTACAACACTACATTCCACACCGCAATCAAAGTTCCACCATTTCAAGCTCTCTATGGGTTTCCACCTCCCTTAATCAGTGAAGTAGCAGTCTCTGGTCCTTCTGATATTGATGCAGTGGATTTCCTCACTTCTAAGCAACAAATGCTCACCCAGCTTAAGAACAACCTGCAGCAGGCTGAGAATAAAATGAAAAAGTATGTTGATCAAAAAAGGACAAAAAGGGAATTCTCCATTGGCGACATGGTATACTTAAAAGTGCAACCATATCGCATAGCAGCTTTTGGTCTTCGACAAGCCATCAAGCTAACAACCAAATACTATGGCCCCTTCAAAATACTGGATAAGTTTGGTCATGTGGCCTACAAGCTGCTTCTGCCTGATGATGTGCACATACATCCTGTCTTACATGTCAGTCAGCTAAAAAAACATCATGGGAAATCAACTGTTCCAATGCCTAACTTACCACTAGTTGGCCTGGATGGCACCATCAGGAAAGCACCATTAACTGTGAAAGAAACAAGATCATTACCACGGCAAGGGGCGTTGGTAACACAGTGGTTAATCGAGTGGGAGAACCTACCATCTGAAGACGCATCCTGGGAAGATGCAGATTTTATCAAGAAGGTGTTCCCACAGTTCTTTGCAGATACAATCAAAGCCTGGTTTCCAGAAAAATACACTTGAGGACAAGTGCAATCTCAAGGGGGGAGGAATGTCAACACCTGAAGTATAATCAGATATCTGGGGAGTAAAGATCCTAAGGCTACTAAGGAGGCTGAGAAGCGGATGGCCCAGATTGAAGCTGACGTCACTTTAGTCCGTCCTGGAGAATATTACCTTAAGCCTTGAGTCTCTGTCTACCTTTTAAGCCTGTCTATTATTACTGTACTGCTGTAAGTGTAAACCGATATAAAGTCCCAGTGTAAGGGCACGACAGAGCTATCGAGAATATAATTCCGGGTTCAACCCTAACTTACTTTATCGTTTTTAGATTTATAGACAAAATCCCCAAATTTATCGATGGGTCTCCAAATCGGGAGCATTTCCTTGTTCGATTCCTAGCGGGATCTAACACCTCTCCTGCGCCAGGATCAGGCCGTTCGTGTACGTGTCGCGCCCGAAGGTGAACGAAGAGACCCATGTCGTCGTCCGGGACGACGCGCAACAAGTGGCCAGCAAGGAAGGGAGCATTTCTTGCAAGAAGACCGAGCCGGCGGTGCAGGCGGCGTCGCGTCCTAAGAAAGAGGCTTCGTCATTCACCCAGATCAGCTCCCGCACCATCGCGCACGGCGTGATCATGAAGCACAAGGCAGAGAGAACATTCCGCGCACCGGGATCAGGCCAACAGTGGCGACGCAGCCGGCGGACCTCAAGGATAAGATGAAGGTCCCCTACGCCGGTTGGCACCGACGCCGTGATCAAGACGAAGACGAAGCAAGAGGCAGGCGAGCGCGACCATCATCAAGAAGAGCGTCCCGCCGCTCTCTAACCTGGCGTCGGCCGGCGATGAAGGTCCGCAGAGCCAGCGTCCTCCCCAAGGAGGCACACGGCGTGATCAAGACGACGGGCGAGGCCAGAGCGCGTCCTGGCGACTGTCACGAAGAGCATCCCGCAGATCCGGCCACCGGCGCCCGCGGCGAACCATCCGGATCCTCACGCCCCGCAAGATGCACTGCGCGCGGCCCTCACAGCCGCTCGCGAAGCTCAGGACAGGCGGCAGCAAAACGTCTACCGACAAGAGAGAGAGGAGGCTCGGCGAGAGCGGGACAAGGTGGTCAGGACAGTCTTCTTCAACGACCCCTACATCACTCTGGAGATCGAACGTGCTGAGGATGAGCCTTTCATGCTGAGATTTTTGTACTCTACATATCGAGTGTTTTGAGGTGCTCAACCCATGAAATCTGCGCCTCGGCCAATTTTGCAGTTAGATCTTAGTGATCGAATCATTAGCATTTTACTTGGGAGCTGATGGCAATCTTGTGTGACGATGTAAGTTGTAACCACTATATAAAATCAATGAAGTTGTGAATTATGCATTTGTCTTGAAGACGGTGCATTCTTGTGTTTGTTCAACTGGGCTATGGATCTTACTACAGAAATTTCGATACAGTACAAAATTTCGGATGTATATTTTCCTATTCTGAACTGAAATAATAATGTAATTCCAGAAGAGATGTACTTATCACACTTGACGCCAGTGGACATCCCAGGTTGTCAGCAGCGCAATCCTTATGCTGCTTTGATTCTTGAAACCGGCGTGGTGATTGAGGACTGGGCACCATCGTTGCGTTGTTTCCAAATCAACCAAGGTGTCAAGAGGGCAACCAAGGTGTTAAGCAGAACAATCATAGACCAGAGCAACGCCAAATTCTGTAGATTGTTTTAGATTAGACAAAAGGTGTCTGAAAATGAAACATATCTCTCAAGACTAAAACGTGAACATATCTGAACAACCATGCAATTTCCGGATGTTAAATTGAGCTGATCAATTGTTTGATCAAAGGCACCATTACAGTGACAGCTAAAATTAGCTCATGTTTCCACAGATACTACTGTCTAAAAGAATTCACTCAATCAAAATTCCAAAATACAACAGAAAAAACACAAGCAAAATACACAATTCCCAGCTCTGATAAGCATAGTTCAGGAATGAGTGTCTGCTCTCTGCTCTCAGGAACTCCCGGCATGGTGGAAACCAATCAGCTTCTTTGCACCCTCTCCAATGCTGCAGGACTGATTGGAATAATGCCAGAGGAGGTGACCAGAGCATCAATGGGAACATCAGTTGAGTTGACTGGGATGATGCCTTCGTCAAGAATTTGCGCCGAGTATGAAAGTGCAACTTCAAAATAAGCAAAACATCAGTGTGAATCATTTACTAAAGAAATGGTAGATAGACCTCACCACTGAATATAACAATGCAATGCAGAGAGACAGATGTGTTATTGTTGTGATTGACATATATTACAGAAATATGTAATGAAAAGTATTTGTTCAGTTAGATCAGTATCCTGTCAGCTCGCTGACTCAACATTTGCTACGTGAGCTAAATTGTGGTTTAGAACAGGGAGATAGGAGAACTCCCACTCATTCGAATATGCATCAGAATCTGTGTTATTTGTATTAGAAGAAGAACACCGAAATGGCAAAAAGATTCATAACCATCGTAGGTGGCTCCAACCAAGAGCAGAACAAAAGCACCGAATGAGAAAAAACACGAGCGGAATCAATGCAATGACAGGCCTTACTATTGAGTCCTGTGCTGGTAAGATGACAACACTCGAAAGGCTTGTTTAAGAAAGCAAATCATATCCTGTCCCCAAGTTTGGTATGGACCCAGAAAATTATATATCAGTAGGAAAATGGGAACAACTGAGGCACCTACGGAAGTGATGGGTCATCTTACAATTTTAGTTAGTGGGTGGATATAAACAGAAGCCACAAATTTCAGTACAAACTGGGATCTAGTTGCATTAGCTTGACAGCTGTGACATGTATAGCCATATAAGTGCACACACTCCTGAACAGAGTGCATTGTTGGCAGAGTTGCACACACCACTGTGGGAATAAACAATCTAACAAAATTTGTGGTGACTAGATTATCCTTGAGATCTTATATAAACAAGAGTGTAGACATGGCCTCATAGATTACTACATCAAGTTAAGGAATCCAGAAAGCTGGTATCTCAGCATGGTTTAAGAAAACCAGAGTGGACCGGACCGATAGTCAACCGGAAAATAAGAGAACCAGAGCCTTGTCCGGTATTTATGATTAAAAGACCATTTTTAAGCGTAAACCGGGAAAAATATTTTGAACAAGATGTCGTAGGCAGAGATCAAACCCACGATCTCAACCTGGCTGCGACAATTCCTGTAGGAGGCCCATTACCAGCAGGGATGCGTTGGTAATGTGATTTATTGATGAACTACCACATACTCCCTCCTTCCCAAATTAGGATGCCTATTAGATTTTATCAAAGTCAAAGTTTATAAACTTTGACCAAGTATATATGAAATAATATAAACATCCACAACATAAACTCAATGTTATTAGAACCATGATGAAATATATTTTCGTATTATATGCACTTTGTATTCCAAACGTTACTATATTTTTATATATAGTTGGTCAAAATTTTATAAATGTTGACTTTGACCAAAACTAATAGCATCTTAATTTGGGAAGGAGGGAGTATATTATGAGTTCCTACACAATGTCAGGTCAATTTTTCTCCAATCTAGCCTAAATACTCTGGCAAACCATTATGAGTATCAATTAACATGATGGTTTTGGTCCACATTGAACTAGCTGAGCTGGTGGTCCTACCGGCAAACCATGAACCAGCCCGGTTCTCTTACCGGGTTGGACCGTTATCCCACCAGACTAGGGATGAAAACGGAGCGAAAACGGATGGAACTGAGTGGTGCCACATTTGTTTTCATATTTTTTTGTAGAAGCGGAAACGAATACAGAAACCCCAGAAACAAAAACAGAAGCAGATATTATCGAAAGCAGATACAGACCGAATACGGTGCAGCGTGGAACGGTGCAGATTTTACCCGGAACAAAGAGAACCCTAGAATCATGGAACAAATCTCAAGCATTCTAGAAAACCAATAAAATTGTTCCCTGGTTGTTTAAACTATGGCATGCAGTTGACACCAGCGAGGCTGCTTACAAAGAGTGCACTGGAGAAAACAAATCAGTACAGGCATCTTCCTGAGAAAGGACCCTCCGTATCTAACTATCCGAACCTACATCATTCCCATGTACATGTCAAAGTAGGCTCTCGTTTTCTTTTCTCATTTTCTTTTCTTTTTCTTGAGGAAACAAGGCTCTCATTTGCATACGTAAGTTTGAAATCCGAATGGGAGATGTATTTGATGATTGGATTTGGTTACTGGCTGGATTAAGAATTTCAGATACTCTTAAAAATAGAAAATGAAATACGTCAAAAAGAGACTGGTTGCATCATGATAAATTAATTCTTAATAAGAATAGAAGACATAAAGCTAATGCCATATGGATGCATACTCTAGTTTCCAACATGCCATTAGATGCCACAACATTGGTTAACTCCCCTAGAGATACTACCATTGCAGATACAATTGTATCTCAGTGATATGTGCTCCCTAGTCTCAAGATCTTCATTCCCAAACACATTTATGGGCATTTTAAAGTTCACAGGAGAGGCCCAAGCCCTTCCAGACCAGAAACATGAATACCCAGCTTAAAAACAACCTGCAGCAGGCTGAGAATAAAATGAAAAAGTATGTTGATCAAAAAAGGACAGAAAGGGAATTCTCCATTGGCGACATGGTATACTTAAAAATGCACCGCATGGCAGCTTTTGGTCTTCGACAAGCCATCAAGCTAACAACCAAATACTATGGCCCCTTCAAAATACTGGAGAAGTTTGGTCATGTGGCCTACAAGCTGCTTCTGCCTGATGATGTGCACATACATCCTGTCTTCCATGTCAGTCAGCTAAAAAAGCATCATGGGAAATCAGCTGTTCCAATGCCTAACTTACCACTAGTTGGCCTGGATGGCACCATCAGAACAACACCATTAACTGTGAAAGAAACAAGATCATTACCACGGCAAGGGACGTTGGTAACACAGTGGTTAATCGAGTGGGACAATCTACCATCTGAAGACGCATCCTGGGAAGATGCAGATTTTATCAAGAAGGTTTTCCCACGGTTCTTTGTAGATACAATCAAAGCCTGGTTTCCAGAAAAATACACTTGAGGACAAGTGCAATCTCAAGGGGGAAGGAATGCCAACACCTGGAGTATAATCAGATATCTGGGGAGTAAAGATCCTAAGGCTACTAAGGAGGCTGAGAAGCGGACGGTCCAGATTGAAGATGACGTCACTCTAGTCCGTCCTGGAGAATATTACCTTAAGCCTTGAGTCTCGGTCTACCTTTTAAACCTGTCTATTATTACTGTACTGCTGTAAGTGTAAACCGATATAAAGTCCCAGTGTAAGGGCACGACAGAGCTATCGAGAATATAATTCCGGGTTCAACCCTAGCTTACTTTATCGTTCTTAGATTTATAGACAAAATCCCCAAATTTATCGATGGGTCTCCAAATCGGAAGCATTTTCTTGTTCGATTCCTAGCAGGATCTAACACGCTCGCATCAAGGTGCCGGAGGAGTCGAAACAGAGACGATCTGCGCATCAAGGTGCCGGAGGAGTCGAAACAGAGACGATCTGCGCACGACGGCCATGCGCACGATCTGCGGAAGATCGACGAGGCTGCGGCTGTGGTAGAGGAACCGTGCGGGTGCAGAGAAGCCACCATGCTCTTGTCGTCTCTCGTCTTGTTGCTTTGCTTGCCGCTAGGGTTTGGCTTGATGGGGGGGCTCGACTGGTATGTTGCACGTACGGAAGCTGGGATGCGATGTGAATTGGTTAGTATATGAATCGCGGCGATCGCAGTTTGCAAGGCCGACTCTGTGCTCCGGCCTGAAATCGGAGACACGGAGCTCCAGATTATTGCCACCTGCGCGCGGGAAAGAAACCCTTGCGCGCCACGGTTTGCAATTGCACAGCGATCGGTAAATTTTGGAAAGTAATCAGCATCCGAGTCAGATACCACTGAGAGCGCGTGCTTTGATTTTTTTTTCTTCCAATGCACGGGCGGGCTCCGGTACTATGCACTCCTATAGGACATTATATAGGAGAGCTGACTCATCTAGCTAGAAACAAAAACAAAAACAGAATGAAAAAAAACAGTTTTCTTTGTTTTTTTTGAAAAGGACAAAAAAGCTTTTGCCTTATATTGAAATAGGAGAAGCAAACAGGGGTATGGCAAGAGCCATAAAAACAACAAAAAAAGGAGAGGAAGGGGGCGAACACCCCCCGACAAAGGGAAAAGAGGACCATCCTACAAGTTCCGCCAGATTTTTAGCACCGGCGAGGATCCGGTCCTTCCCCTCTTCCCTAATCTTATGCATGACAACCGATGGCAGGGAGGACTTATTGTTGAAAACTCGTTCGTTCCTCTCTTTCCAGATCTCCCAAGTGATGAGCGTGATAGCCGAGCGCAAGCCTTTTGGGGAGGAGGTGGTGGTCTTCGAAACGGCCAGCCAATAGTCCACGACTTTAGGCCTACCCTCCCCGAGGCTGCTGATGAGGTCTGGACAAGACAGCCAAGAGGCCGCGACCGTCCAGATACGCCTGGAGAAGCGGCACTCAAAAAGAAAGTGTCGTGCCGTCTCAGGGGAGGTACGGCAGAGCTGGCAAGTAGGTTCGTGCGGCCATCCGCGTTTCGCCAAGAGATCAGCGGTCCATAAGCGGTTCTGGACATCGAGCCAGGCAAAGAAACGGCACTTTGGAGGGGCCCAGGTCTTCCACACGATGTTCCCAAACTGGCAGGGCAAAGAGGCAAGGAACTGGATCTTGTAGGCGGAGCTGGCCGAGTAGCGCCCATTGGGGGTCAAGGACCAGGTAATGGAGTCCTCAGTGTTAGGATGTAGCTGGATATCCAAGAGGAGCTCCCAGAGGCGGACGTATTGTTCCATGTGTTCGACAGTGAACGCACCCACTGCAATATCGGAGATCTAGTTGTTATCAGCGAGAGCGTCCTGGACCGTCCGATTCTTCCTCTTGGAAGCCTTGAAAATAAGGGGAGCCAGGTCTTTTGGCGGGGCGCCATGGAGCAATGAAGACGACCAGAAGGAGGCCTTGGCGCCGTTCCCGATGGTGACACGAGTAGCCGCATTGAAGAGGTCAAGGTCGGAGGCATCATTGGGGGTTTCAGAGCCCACGCATGGCTTCTCAGGAGCCTTCCACTCATACCATAACCAGCGAAGTCTCAGGGCCCGGGAGAACTTCTCCAGGTCCAAAACCCCCAAACCACCGAGCTCCTTGGGGCGGCAGACCTTTTGCCAGTTGACTTTGCATTTCCCTCCACTAAACCCCTCCTTACAGGCCCAGAGCATGCCACGACTGATCTTCGCAAAGGCCTTGAGGATGCCTTTGTCAGCCTTTAAAGCCGTCAGCAAGAATATTGGCATGGAGGACAGCACGGACTTAACCAGAGCAGTGCACCCGGCATGATTCAGGAACTTTCCTTTCCACGGGCTAAGACGAGCCACCGCCTTGTCGATGTAGGGTTGAAGGTCCACACGCCTAAGTCTTCCGAGGGAGAGGGGTAACCCCGGGTACTTAATGGGGAAGGGGGTCATAGTCACCGGGAAGTTCGCCAGAATCTCCTCCAAGTTGATGTTGGCGCATTGGATGGGGGCGATGGAGCTCTTGGTCACATTTGTCACGAGGCCAGAGACTTCCCCAAAACTCTGCAATATGCTAGCAAGGCCTTCCACATCATGTGTCGTGGGGGATAGAAAAATGGCAGCGTCATCCATAGAGGAGACCACAGGGCCTGAATACCTCAGGCATAGCGCATGACAGGCGGATTCCGTAGCCTTTTCCAGAAGTCTCTGAAGTGGGCCGATGGTGATGTCGAACAGGAAGGGCGAGAGGGGATCGCCCTGACGAAGACCGCGTCCATGCAGGATGTCCTTCCTAGGGATTCCGTTGAGGAGAACCCTAGAGGAGGCCGTGGAGAAGAGAGTCGTCAGGAGAGCCCGCCATCTTTGAGGAAAGCCGAGGCGTTGCAAAAGATCCAGCATGTAATCCCAGCGAACAGTGTCGAAGGCCTTGGCAATGTCCAATTTGATGAGAAGGGATGGAGTTTTGCTGCAGTGTAACCGGCGGGCGGTGTTCCTGACATACATGAAATTGTCGTGGATAGTTCTAGACTTGATGAAAGCACTCTGACTGTGGGAAACAATGTCGTTCATCTTCGGGCTGAGACGACGTGCCATAGATTTGGTGATGATCTTCGGGACCACATGGATGAGACTGATGGGCCTGAAATCCGATATGGACTCTGCACCATCCTTCTTAGGCAGAAGCATGACATTGGCTGTGTTGATGATGTGGAAATTGGACACTGACAGCTCGGAGAAGGCATTGATGGCGTTCATAAGGTCATCCTTGATTATATCCCAGCAAGAGCGAAAGAAGGCGATAGTAAAACCGTCAGGGCCCGGAGCCTTATCCACGGGCATGCCATCAATAGCCTCCTTTATCTCATCCTCAGAGAAAGGCAGGCCCAGGTCCTCCAGGGGGTGGGTGGTGGGGTTTAGGGCGTCCCAGTTGAAGTCCAGCATATGAGGAGGAGGCCGACCTAGAGCGCGGGAGAAGTGGTCGAAGATCAGCCCGACTTTATCATCGTGAGTCACAGCCCAGCCAGTGTTATGCTTGAGTCTCAAGATGTGATTTTTGCGCTTCCTCGCATTAACTCGTAGATGGAAAAATTGGTGCTGGGGTCGCCCTCGCGGAGGTAGCGAATTCTGGAGCTTTGATGTTTGCGGGATCTTTCTAGAGCAACGAGACCCTTAACCCGACGTTTCAGGTTAGCACGGAGCCATCTTTCGTCCTGGGAGAGTGCGCGGGACTCTTGAGCAACATCCAGTTGCAGAATGACATCTAGGGCCATGAGGAGTTGTAACTTGCCATTAGAGAAGAGGCCTTTGCTCCAAGATCAGAGCCCATGCGCCGTGGCCTTGAGCTTGGGATTGATGACATGGACTGGCTGAGAGTGCGAGGAGGGCGCAGACCAAGCTTGTTGGACCACCTCCTTGAACCCCGACATTTTGGTCCAGAAGGACTCAAAGCGAAAGACAGGCGGTTTTCGCGGGCCACTCTGGTTGGAAAGGAGGAGGGGGCAGTGGTCCGAGAGGGACGAGGACAGGGAATTTAGCACATGATTCTCGAACATGAGGTCCCAAGTAGCGTTGTAGAAAGCCCAGTCCAGACGCACAAGAGTAGGGGTCTCCCTTTTACTGCTCCAAGTAAACCTCCGGTTCTGCAGCTTCAGCTCCTTAAGCTGACAGTTGGTGAGGGCTCTTCTGAAGAGACCCATCAGGCGGAAGTCCAGGTTGTTGTTGTTCTTGTCCTCCGCTTGGTAGATAAGGTTGAAATCCCCAATGATGAACCATTTTGAGTTGTCAGAAGGCTTGGCAGCGATAGCTTCTGCGAGAAAGGCTTCTTTCTCAGCATGATCTGTAGGGCCGACCGTAGTGAGCTTGAAGGAGGTACCACATGCGCGAATGGAGACGCTAGCCGAGATCAAGTGAGTGACGAGGTGAATGTTGGAGAGATCCACATGATCCTCATTCCAGAGTAAGAGGATGCCGCCCCGGGTGCCGATGGCTGGACGGTGAGCGAAGGAGCAAAGTCTAAGACCGCCGATATAAGAAGCCATTTGTTAATCGATGTGGTCGAGCTTGGTCTCTTGGATGCAAGCAATATGACAGCGGGTATCGGCGAGGAAGGCATGGACGGTGTCTTTGCGACCTTGGTCGTTTAGCCCGCGGGTGTTCCAATCAGTGATGGAGAGATCAGGTCCGATCATAGTGACATCAGCCAAGGTGAGGTGATAACTTAAAAGACGAACACAGAGACTTGTCCACAAAGTGATGCTGATGAAGAAACGCAGCAAGAAAGCAAGGAACTAAACAGTCATGTCCTAGGCATCTGGCTCGCACCCTCCTGGACCTCCCATGGAAATGAGCGACTCGTCCGCTTTGGCCATGCTGCGGATGTTGAGCTTGAAGAGCTTGGTTAGAGCTTCAATTGCCTTGTCCGGAAGCGGGGTGCTGAACTTGTCGATGTAAGCCTTCCTCGCATCCAGCAGAGGGACTCCTTCAGCAGCAACACCCATCTTGGTGTTCAGGACATGGACGGCCTTATCCATGGTGTGCATCTTTGGCTTGTTGATCAAACGGGCACTGTGCCTAGTTTCAGAAGTGGGCTGCACCTCGGGCTGCTTAGGCATCAGCAATGCAGGCGTAGGGCACGACAGGAGAGGTGCCTGAGGGTGCACAAAAAGGTTGTTGCCGGGGGTTGGAGCATGTTCTTTGGCCACAGGGTCGCCAAGGACATTCCTGGCCTCGTCCTCAGCGGCGTCCCTGGTGGCGTCTTCCCAAGAGTCCGGCACCACAGCCGGTGAGAGCAGCAGAGACAGAGCCGCGTGTAGGAGTGGCGAGGAGGGGGGCGTTGCCGAGTCGTCCATCACGTCGTCCAGCCAAGCGCTAGGGAGGGGAGGCTCGTTGTGCGCTTGTGGTGGGGGCGAGGCGAGCCGCGAGAAGCCCATGGTGAAGGCCGGCGGCAGCACCTTGATAGCGGACGTCCAGTCCGTGCAAGCCGCGTCACATGCAATGACGGAGGAGAGTTTCTTCCGCGCCAGGGATTCTCCGGCCAGGCTGCTAGGAGCAGAACTGCGCTGCTCGGTGAAGTGGCGATGTTGACCATCATGGTGGCCAGACGAACGACCCGAACTGCGGCCATAGGAGCGACCCCTCCCTCCGTCATGGTGATGGCCCGCAGAATTGGCGCAGAAGGAGCGAGAGGAGTTGCGACGTGAGGACTCGCGGCGAGGCCGCCGGTGTTCCTCGTCGTTGTCGTCTTCCCGGTGGTGGCATTTGCGCGTCACCCTATCATCGCAGCAAGAGCCGTGGCGTGAGCGGCTGCAACGACGATCCTTCGACTCCACAGAGCGTGAACGGCGTCGGCCAGAGGCCCTGGAGAGGGAGCGATGAGACGCCCGTCGTTCTTCCTCCCGCGGCCGTGCGCGAGGCGGGTTGTTGAGCTTGCCACGAGCGACAAAGAGGGCCCGCCCAGGTCGATCTTCGTCGTCATGGCATCGATGGTAGGCCGGGCTGAGCTCGCCCAAAGCTGGGATGTGGGCCGGAAGGATGGAGCCTGAGCCCTCACCAACATGCCGACCATCAATGGTGCCCAGGTGACATTGCGACAGGGAGTGCGAAATGGGCCTGAAGTTGGTGAGCGGCTCTCCGCCGTCCAAGACCGGAGCTCTAGTGAAATCCTCCACGCGGTCGACGTGGAGTAGGACGCGGAACGAGACGCCTCTCTTCCATTGATCAGGGCGATCCTCCTCGATGCGGACCTTGGAGGAGAGGCCACACGCACCCTTGTTCACCAGCGTGCACCACAACACCTTGGGGATGCGATGGGGAGAAGGCGTCCATGCCCATAGGCCGAAGGAGGAGGTATCACCAATGGTGGTGAAGCCGTCGTCGAGGCGTTGGACCGCGCACTTGTGGCCAACAAGCTGGTCCACCACTTCCGGCCTCCAAGCGAAAGGAGTGAGGCCTTCGATGACCACGTGGACGCGGAAGTGGAGGTCGGTGTTGTAGGCGTAAGAGACGGCGTGCCACGGCCGGAAGTGGATGTCGAGGCCATCGATCTTGAAGTTGCAACGCTCCGTACGCATTACCTCATCGCGCAGCTCGGTGGAGGAGAACGTCACGAGGTACTGTTCCGAGAAGTGAGAGCTCACCACCAGCTCCGACGCCCGCAGGCGGTACTTGCGGCGGAAGACGTCGTCGACATCGGTGCGGTCCATCCCCGACGGCGCAGCGATAACCCACGCCACGATGGCGGTGCTCTCCTAGTCCAGGTGCTCGGGGTCGAGGTCGTATGAAGTCGTGATGTAGAAAGTGTCCTCCTCGCACGTGGATGGGTGGCCGAGGAAGGACATGGTCGCCGAAGGTGGAGAGGACGCGCACGGCTGTCGCGTCCTACTAGCTGGAGTAGGGTGTTGCTGGGAGCGACGACTTCATGGGCGGGAGCAAGAGGCGACCAGGTGGCTAGAGGAGCTGTAGCGGAAGCAAAACCTAGTCCCAGCCTTTGTAGACGAATGAGATGGAGGGCTGACACCTCGGGAAGAGGATAAGAGTCGATGGCGGCTCCCGCTGAGTGGGGCAGCGACCCTTCGGGCTTCACGTTGCGCGCGACAGGACATAACTGTAGTCCTTCCATCATCCGAGGTAGCGGTGGCCGGGTCCATGCACGCCAAAAAACATGGAGGAAACGAAGCGTCTTGGTGGCACGAGTGGAGGTGGGCCCCCTGGGAGCTGTCGGACGCTGATGGAGGCAGGTTGAACCGCACAGCTTTGCACGGGCCTTGCCACGCCGGAGCCCCTGGAGCAGAAGGGGCACGGAGGATCCCCACCGGAGCGGCAGACGACGCCGGGGTGGGCGACGAGACCGCGCGGCGCCAGGCGGACACAGAAGTGGAAACTAAAATATTTTTTTGGCCGAATGTTGATTGATCCCTCGACAGTTCCCTGAGACAGGAATCAGTGAAGTTCAAAAATGTTAAAATAACGGTAAGCCATCTAAAGGAACTTGTAAACACAGTGAATTTCGGTATAGAGAGAGTGAGGACGGGAATACTCCCTCGATTCATATTACTTGTCATTGATAAGATAGCAATACCAATACCAAAGTATATTCAATTGTGTAACTGTAACCTAGCTATGGGTAGGTCTCGTAGCCGCGTCATGGCCTGCAACTATTTCCTTCCTTTCGATGTGTAACTGTAACCTATGTGACGAATTATCATTGAGTTAAGTGATTACCCAATGCAACATGTCTTGCACACTGTTTTGGTGCACCATACATGTTTGAGAGTTATGACAAAAAACTTGTTGTTTTCGTGTTTTATGGCTGTTTTCATGAGCTATTGCACACTATTTTGGGGCTCCATGGGGATTTGCAAGGACCGTTAGACCCGATCCATGTTTAAGGGGATGACCAAAAATTCGTCATTTTTGAGTTTTATGACCGTTTTTAATGAGCTATTGCCACAGTTCTAGGGTTTCAGGGTGATTTACAACGACCATTAGATCCGATACATGTTTGAGGGCATGACCAACAACTTGTTGTTTTTATGTTTTATGGATGTTTTGATGCTCCATTACCTATAGTTGCGAGTTTCCAGGGGGATTTGCATGGCTCGTTAGACCCGATACATGTTTGAGAGTTTTAACCAAAAACTCGTTGATTTCGCGTACTATGGCTGTTTTCATGAGTTATTATCCATAGTTTTGGGGTTCCAGGGGGATTTACAATGACCCTAAGATCCGATACATGTTTTAAAAAACTCGTCGTTTGCGCGTTTTATGACCGTTTTCATGAGCTATTATACATTATTTTGGTGCTCCATGGGGATTTACAATGACCCTAAGACCCGATACATGTTTGAGAGTTATGACAAACACGTTTTGTTTTATTATTTTACGGCTGTTTTCATGAGCTATTGCACACTGTTTTGGGGCTCCATGGGGATTTGCATGGACTGTTAGACCCGATCCATGTTTAAGGGGATTACCAAAAAATCGTCGTTTTTGTGTTTTATGACCGTTTTTAATGAGCTATTGCCACAACTCTAGGGTTTCCGGGTGATTTACAACGACCATTAGACCCGACACATGTTTGAGGGCCTGACCAAAAACTTGTTGTTTTTATGTTTTATGGCCGTTTTGATGCTCTATAACCTATATTTCTGAGTTTCTAGGGGGATTTGTATGGCTAGTTAGACCCGATACATGTTTGAGAGTTTTAACCAAAAACTCGTCGATTTCGCATATTATGCCTGTTTTCATGAGTTATTGCCCACAATTTTGGGGTTCCAGGGGATTTACAACGACCCTAAAACCCGATACATGTTTGAGAGTTAAGACCAAACACTCATTGTTTTCACGTTTTACGGTCGTTTTCATGAACTATTGCACACTGTTTTGGCGCTCTAGGGGGATTTACACGGATCCTAAGACCCGATACATGTTTGAGAGTTTTAACCAAAAACTCGTCGATTTTGCGCATTATGGTTGTTTTCATGAGTTATTGCCCACAATTTTGGGGCTCCATGGGGATTTGTATGGACCGTTAGACCCGATCCATGTTTAAGGGGATTACAAAAAAATCGTTGTTTTTGTGTTTTATGACCATTTTTGATGAGCTATTGCCACAGCTGTAGGGTTTCCAGGCGATTTACAACGACCATTAGACCTGACAGATGTTTGAGGGCCTGACCAAAAACTTGTTGTTTTTATGTTTTATGGCTGTTTTGATGCTCTATAACCTATAGTTGCGAGTATCTAGGGGGATTTGTATGGCTAGTTAGACCCGATACATGTTTGAGAGTTTTAACCAAAAACTCGTCGATTTCACATATTATGCCTGTTTTCATGAGTTATTGCCCACAATTTTGGAGTTCCAGGGGGATTTACAACGACCCTAAAACCCGATACATGTTTGAGAGTTATGACCAAAAACACATTATTTTCACGTTTTACGACCGTTTTCATGAACTATTGCACACTGTTTTGGCGCTCTATGGGGATTTACAACGATCCTAAGACCCGATACATGTTTGAGAGTTTTAACCAAAAACTCATCGATTTCACGTATTATGGTTGTTTTCGGGAGTTGCCCACAGTTTTGGGGTTCTAGGGGGATTTACAATGACCCGAAGACCCAATACATGTTTGAGAGTTATGACCAAAAACACGTCGTTTTTCAAGTTTTACGGCGGTTTTCATGAGCTATTGCACACTGTTTTGGTGATCCATAGGGATTTACAACGATCCTAAGAACCGATACATGTTATAGAGTTATGACCAAAAACTCATTGTTTACGCGTTTTACGGCCGTTTTCATGATCTATTGCACACTGTTTTGGTGCTCCATGGGGATTTACAATGACCCTGAAACCCGATACATGTTTGAGAGTTATGACCAAAACCTTTTTGTTTTTGCATTTTATGACCGTTTTCATGAGCTATTGCACACTGTTTTAGGGATCCATCGGGATTTGCATGGACAGTTATACCCGATCCATGTTTAAGCGGATGACCAAAAATTCGTCATTTTTGCGTTTTATGACCAATTTTAATGAGCTATTACCATAGTTCTAGGGTTTCAGGGCGATTTACAACGACCATTAGACCCAATACATGTTTGAGGGTATGACCAAAAACTTGTTGTTTTTATGTTTTATGGTCATTTCGATGCTCTATTACCTATAGTTGCGAGTTTCTAGGGGGATTTGCATGGCTCGTTAGACCCGGTACATGTTAAACGTCGACGTTTTCCCAAAAGTATTCGTAGACCTCTTTCGGATGAAAAAAAACTCGTCGATTTCACGTATTTTGGCTGTTTTCATGAGTTATTGCCCACAAATTTGGGGTTCCAGGGGGATTTACAATGACCCTAAGACCCGATACATGTTTGGGAGTTATGAAAAAAAAACTCGTTGTTTTCGCGTTTTACGACCATTTTCATTAGCTATTGCACACTGTTTTGGTGCTCCATGGGGATTTACAACGACCCTAAGACCCGATACATGTTTGAGAGTTATGACCAAAAACTTATTGTTTTCGCGTTTATGGCTATTTTCATGTGCTATTGCACACTGTTTAGGGGATCCATGGGGATTTGCATGGACCGTTAGACCCGATCCATGTTTAAGGGGATTACCAAAAAATATTCGTTTTTGTGTTTTATGACCGTTTTTAATGAGCTATTACCACAGTTCTAGGGTTTCAAGGCGATTTACAACGACCATTAGACCCGATACATGTTTAAGGGCATGACCAAAAAGTTGTTGTTTTTATGTTTTATGGCCGTTTTGATGCTCTACTACCTAAAGTTGCGAGTTTCTAGGGGGATTTGTATGACTCATTAGACCCGATACATGTTTGAGAGTTTTAACCAAAAACTCGTCGATTTCGCGTATTATGGATGTTTTCATGAGTTATTGCGCACAGTTTTGGGGTTCCAGGGGAATTTACAATGACCCTAAAACCCGATACATGTTTGAGAGTTATGACCAAAAACTCTTCGTTTTCATGTTTTACGACTGTTTTCATGAGCTATTGCACACTGTTTTGGCGCTCCATGGGGATTTACAATGATCCTACGAACCGATACATGTTATAGAGTTATGACTAAAAGCTCGCTGTTTTCGCGTTTTACGACCGTTTTCATGAGCTATTGCACACTATTTTTGTGCTCCATGGGGATTTACAATGACTCTCCGATACATGTTTGAGAGTTATGACCAAAACCTTTTTGTTTTCGCATTTTATGGCTGTTTTCATGAGCTATTGTAAACTATTTAGGGGATCCATGGGGATTTGCATGGACCATTAGACCCGATCCATGTTTAAGGGGATTACCAAAAATTCTTCGTTTTTGTGTTTTATGACCGTTTTTAATGAGCTATTACCACAGTTCTAGGGTTTTAGGGCGATTTACAACGACCACTAGACCCGATACATGTTTAAGGGCATGACCAAAAACTTGTTGTTTTTTGTTTTATTGCTGTTTTGATGCTCTACTACCTATAGTTGGGAGTTTCCAAGGGGATTTGTATGGCGCGTTTGACCCGATACATGTTTGAGAGTTTTAACCAAAAACTCGTCGATTTCGCGTATTATGGTTGTTTTCATGAGTTATTGCCCATAGTTTTGGGGTTCTAGGGGGATTTACAATGACCCTAAAACCCGATAAATGTTTGAGAGTTATGACCAAAAACTCATCGTTTTTCACGTTTTACGGCCGTTTTCATGAGCTATTGCACACTATTTTTGTAACACCCTCGAATCAGCCCTATGCAAGTTTTAGCGATTCTCGCCAAACCCGCCCACCAGGCACTTGTGTGCAGGTGGAAAACAAAGTAATATCATTACACAATAGTCCACGATGGAACCCATAGAAACATATATATACAACAACTCCATTAGTCAAGAATACAGATATACCGTACAAAGATCCAAATCACCTTGAAAACGATACAACATCCGAGTAAGGATAAGATGCAAATGGGGCTAAGAGCCCTGAAGAATAACCAATGGTGTGCATAACCCTGCCCACGCCAAGCTGGAAGGGTAACCCTGCTAACGATGTCGAACTTATACCCGTTAAACAAAAGGGGTGCTGTCAACACCCGAATTTTTAATCCCAGATGCCTGTTATGCCATGCATCGCAATCCCAGGATTACCATTTTTGTGAGACATAACAGAATTGGTACCATAGTACATCATCCATTACAAACCATAATAAAGGTCTTACAAATAAAGGATCTCATGATCCAGTCTTAATACAAATCAAGCAGCGAAAAATAAACATAGTAGAGGATCTATCTTCAGAGTCATAGGCAATGCTGACGATGGGAAATGATCCTAGTTGTCGTAGACCTCCTGCTGTCCATCATCCTGGGAGTCCTCCTCATAGTCTGGCCACGGGAATAGCTAGAGGGACAAAGCCATGAGTACTCTTTAAGTACTCGCAAACTATCACTAACAAGTAAGGTAGTTCTAAAGGAATCTTAAGCTCTAGGTTTATTTGCAAAAAGCCAGGTTTATCTCAAACTGAGTTTAGAAGTAAAGTAAACTAATTTAATTTTCTACAACACTTAAGTGGGAAACTAATTTCATATCCACAACCCTGTTGTGGTCAAGTCAAATTCATAGTTCAATTCACAAGTCATTTTGAAAACATCTGACAACGGAACAGTATGGCCACTCCAACTGTCCATGACCGCGGACGCGGCTATTCAAATAGTTTGAGACTCTGCAGAGGTGGTACACTTTCACCACCAAATTTGATACATCCGCCAGGGATAACCCTGAATCATCATACTTAGTATGAGGATAATCAGTCATAACCTTTCAATTATACACTCTAGTATAGGCACCTCCCCTATGAGCTTGGCCTCCCAGCCATGGCCATCTGCCATCCTAGGCACTACATAGGTGGACATTCATCATGAGGTAGCCTCATCTCAACCTCTTCCACAAGGGAACCCATACTAAGGCATATAAACTTCTAGTTAAGCCCTTTACCTAATTCAGGTATTGTGGTTGTACGGTAAAATTGGAACGGTATCGCATCCGAACCCAACCATCAGTTTTTATAAAGGGCCAAGGCTCATGCCTCAACATTTTCATCATCAATCATTGTGTTTCTCAACACATGTCAAAACATTTCAATAGAATGACTCATCATTCCAAGGTTTTCATAATCATTTTCACCAAGTATTCCCATCTAAAGTGATCAACTTGTATGCTTAGCACTAGCCACTGAAGTTGAGGGTATTCACTACCAAGGGGTGTTAATCTAGTGTAACTATCCAACTCTAGTTTTATGCCTTTTGATGACATCGAAGTATAACTAGTTAGGCCTAGTTTTATACTCTTTATGGTATCTATCCTATTTTTCCAATACTCACAATTCACTAACTAAAGGTAAAGAACTTTATTAAAAGTAAAAGAATAAAGCTTATAAGTAAAACTTGGGATTGGTATAATCAAGGTTGCATAACCAAAGCATGCCTAATGCATCTTGCATAGGTTATGAATTTTGCAAGTGTTAACTTGCATAGTTCTAGCTTGCATAGTTAGGAAACTTGCAAGTGTTAGCTTGCCTTGAGTAGTGTAGTGGTTGAAGTTCTCTTCTTCTTCTTCTTCGTACTCCTCCTCCTCGTATCCCGGGTCGGTACTAGCATCTATAAATGAATACGAGGTACACAATCACCAAACAATACTTAACTACTTCTAGGTAGCACACAAAGGCTCACACTAGATGATCTAGCATCATCACAATCATCACATGGAATAAAGACCTAGTCTTATTTATCTTATTTTAGAAAAGTAATTTCTACTCATTGAAAAATACTTAAGATTTAATATTCTCTAATTAAAATATGGGATCATGTTGACACATGTAATCACCACATATTCTAATACTTGGGAATGTGATTTTAAGTGGTGGTCATATTTTATAAAGTTTAAATTTACTTTTTAATATAATTAAAGTGACTAGAAATGCCCAAATAGCATTCTTTTGGTACTAGTCCAAGATAAATTCATGTAAACCTAAATATTTTTACATATTTAGATAGATATGATAAAATGTGATTTTTGAGAGTTGGAATCAACTCAAAAGAGTTTATGGTTGATTTTTGAAAAATGTTTAAAGTGGCAAAAGCCTCTGCCTTGTTATTTTTACTATAGGTGATCTATAATTTCAAATGGTGTGAATCCAACGGGCTTGGATAGATAATTTGAATACCTTTCTAACAAAACTGGAATGATGCAATTTGGTTCAGTGAATCTCTTTGAATTGATTTTTGAATGTGCTGACATAATCTAGTTTCAACTAAATTGGAAAAATCCTATTTGAATCAACAGGCTTGCACGGGAAAGAAAATGGGCCGGCCCAGCTGCACTGTGCTGGCGCAGCGAGCTGCTGATAGGGGTCCCACTAGTTAGTGTTTTATCTAACCCAAATCGGTACTTTTCAATCCGAGCCCTACGATTAGACTAGGATCTACGACTGTGGTTCGTCGTCTCTGGCGAACAGCTCCGGCGAGAAACGAATCCTAACACGATGGTGGGGGTACGTGGGGGCTCACCAGGGCTCGAGCTAGGGTCGCCAATAGGGCGAACGATGTTGTGGACGACGGCGGTTCGAACGGTGGTCACGGCGGCTCCTGGGGAGGCTCCAATCAACGACACCCTTCCTTCACTGCAGCGGCAAGCTCTAGTGTAATTCCGGCAGGCTGGTGCTTACCTTGCTCCGGGAGAGGTGTGGGAGGTTTCTGAGAGAGAGGGGAGTGAGATGGTGTGGAGAATTGGGGGTGGGTTTGGCCTCTATTTATATACCGGTGATAGGGACATAGCGGCATGGCTCGGGCTTGTCGGTGACGTAGTTACAGGGAGCTAGAGGCATGGCGGTGGGTAGGGGTCGACGCGATGCTTCAGGGCGGTGGTAATGCGCTTTATGGCGTGGCAAGGGGCAGTCGATAATGGTCCGTGCTCTACGCGGGAGCGGTAGTGTTTGAGACGACGCACAGGGGCTATGGTCCATGCGGCGGCAATGGGCGTGTCTAGGGGGTAGCTGGTGTCGCGGTGAGTGTGTGCATGCATGGGGAGGACAAGGCGTGGCGTGTGTGCGCATGTCGGCTGTGGCGCTCTGGCGTGCTCTCGGCATGGCACAGAGAAAATGGGCGCGGCTAATGCGGCTGGTCCATGGCTTGCCTGTGATCGAGGGGTGGACACAGGGTGGCGGTGGACGGTCGCCTGTCCCCTGGGCATTATGGGAGAGGGCGGCATTGGCTGTGGCGAGTTGTCCATGGTCGGCCGGCACAGCGAGCTTCGGGCGGTGCTGTACTGGCGCAACAGCAAAGGGGGGAGCTTTCCACTGCATTGCTAGACACTTGAGGAGACAGGGGGACTGAAATGGGGACAAAGGGTTGATCAATTACTGCTCACAATATTAGAAGTTATGCAAGGTTTAATCTGTGTCTGCCAGGTGCTCGACCAAATGGCCGCATGAACACAAGATTTGAATTTTTGGCTAAATTTTGGTGAGTGTGTTTGTCACATGCTTGAGTGTGTATGGTTGCTTGGGTTTGCCAAGGTGAATTGATTTGAGTGGTTTTTGCAAAATGGTGATCTTAGTACATACACTTGATTCAATTTTGAATTATCCTTTAAATAGATTTGAAAATAGTTTCTGTGAGTCTAGAAAGTGGGCTTGGGTTCACCTTTACTTGGTCTAGCAAGGGGTGAAAAGAATTGAGAAAGTGTATATTAGAAATCTTTTACTAGGAACACTCAAAGTGTTCTAGTGGTTAATTTTGGTCAAAATGACCATTTGATCATATGATTCATATTTGAATTTCCTTTCTTTTGGTTTTGTTTGTAATTGGCCTAGATGATTTAGTATTCATATTTAAACCATTCCTTATCATTTGTAGCAATCAAACATGGCAATGCCACTCAATCCTACACTAATGCAAATCACACATACACTCATATTCAATTTAATAATAAAAGTTTTTGTTAACCCTAAACTTGGGTGATTAGAACTTGATAATCTTGATTAATATTTTTGGGGTGTTACAAACCTTCCCTCCTTAAACAAAATCTTGTCCCGTGATTTAAGAGAAACTAGGAACTAAAGAGATCTGGGAACTCAGTCCTAATGTAATCTTCTCGCTCCCAAGTAGCTGCTTCTTTAGTATGGTTGCTCCACTAGATCTTGAGAAACTTGATACTCCGGGTCCTGGTGGTTCTGAAGGCTTCTTCCAAAATACGAATGGGTACTTCACGATAAGTCAGATCCTTGTTGATATCTATGGCTCTGTGATTGATGTTCTTGAACACTTCGGTCTTTTCCGGAACTTCTAAGCATGTGTGAAGTAAGGAGATATGGAACACATTATGTATGGATGACCTCTCCTCTGGCAGTTCCAGTTGATATGATACTTCTCCTCGGTGATTCAAAATCTTGAAGGGTCCAATATATCTAGGGGCTAACTTCCCTTTCAGACAAAAACGTTGCATGCCTTTCAAGGGTGATACTTTGAGATACACAAAATCTCCGACATTGAAGGTCAGGTCTCGACGTCTTTTGTCAGCATAACTCTTCTATCTGGATTGGGTGGTCTTGAGGTGTTCATGGACTTTGTGAACCTTTTCTTCGGCTTCTCGTAGGATGTCGGGTCCAAAAATCTGACTCTCTCCTACTTGCGACCAATTCAAGGGGGTATGGCACTTCCTTCCATACAGAAATTAAAATTGGGCCATTTGTAAACTGGCTTGATAACTATTGTTGTATGAGAATTCTGTGAAAGGCAGACAATCTTCCCATTTTGATCCATATTCTAGCACACAAGCTCTCAACATATCTTCTAAGATTTGGTTGACTCTTTCAGTTTGTCCATCGGTTTGCGAGTGATAAGCTGTGCTGAAGTTCAGCTTGGTTCCTAATCCTTCCTGGACTTTTTGCCAAAATCTTGAGGTAAACTGGGTTCCTCGATCTGATACTATGGTCTTAGGGGTTCCATGCAAACTGATGATTCTAGCAATGTACAACTCTGCTAGCTTCGAACTCTAGTAGGTAGTCTTGACAGGTATAAAATGGTCTACCTTGGATAGTCTATAAACTATGACCCAAATAGAGTCATTTCCCCTAATAGACGTAGGCAAACCAGTGATGAAATCCATTTCGATAGAATCCCATTTCCATTCTAGAATCTGCAATGGTTGCAAAAGTCTTGTGGGTCTCTGATGTTCTGCTTTGACTCTCTGACAGATATCACACTTGGCTATGTAGCTTCCGATTTCTATCTTCATCTTGTGCCACCAAAATTACTCCTTCAAATCCTGATACATCTTCGTTCCTCCGGGATGGATAGAATAAAAAGTATCATGAGCTTCTTGCATGATAACTTGCTTCAGCTCGGAATCTGCTAGCATACAGATACGTCCTTTGTACCACAAAACTCCTTCTTCATCTTCGGTGAATCTGGGTACCTTCCCTATACCGATACGAAGCTTGATTCCATCGATAGTTGCATTTCCTTTCTAGGCTTCCTTGACCTGACTGATCAAAGTGGGTTGATGTTCTATGCTAGCTAAAAATCCTTTGCTAACTAGCTCCGTTCTAAGCTGCTCCAACTCTTCATGCAAACTTGACTAGGCTTCTTTGATCATGGTGTTTAATCTACACGGCAATTTGCTAAGAGCATCCGATACCACATTTGCTTTATCGGGATGATAGTGAATGTCAAGGTCATAATCCTTCATTAACTCTATCCATCTCCTTTGCCTCATATTCAGCTCCTTCTGGGTGAAACTATACTTTACACTCTTGTCATCTAAATAAATCTCACAGCGGTTACCCATAAGGTAATGACGCCATGTCTTCAAGGCTAAAACTACGGCTGCTAGTTCAAGGTCATGGGTAGGGTAGTTTTGCTCATGTTGCTTCAGTTGTCGGGAAAGATATGCTATGACTTTGCCTTCTTGCATCAACACACATCTGAGACCAATCTTGGATGCATCAGAATACACATCAAAAGGCTTCTTGATATCTGGCATAATCAAGATTGGGGCTGAAATCAATCTCTTCTTGAGCTCTTGAAAACTTGCTTCACATTTGTCCGTCCATTTGAACTTCTTATCTTTCTTCAATAGTTGGGTCATCGGTCTCGCGATGCTCGAAAATCCTTCAACAAACTTGCTGTAATATCCCGCTAATCCGAGAAATGCGCGGACTTGGGTTTGAGTGGTTGGGGCTTTCCATTCTTCAACATCTTTGATCTTGGCAGGATCGACAGCGACTCCTCCTGCCGACACAATATGTCCTAGGAATCCTACTTCCTTTAACCAGAACTCACATTTGCTAAACTTGGCATACACCTAATGTTCTCTAAGGGTTTCAAGGATGGTTCTCAGGTGTAGCTCATGGCCTTCTTCTGACTTGGAATAGATCAGAATATCATCGATAAAAACAACGACAAACTTATCTAGGAAGTTCATAAAAATCTTATTCATGAGATTCATGAAATAAGCGGGGGCATTGGTTAATCCAAAAGACATGACAATGTACTCATACAATCCATATTTGGTGGTAAAGGTGGTCTTTGGGATATCCGTTGCACGGACCTTGAGTTGATGATAACCAGTTCTAAGATCAATCTTAGAAAACACTCTGGCACTAGTCAACTGGTCAAACATATCCTCTATCTTCGGCAATGGGTACTTTTTCTTGATGGTGATATCATTCAGCTTCCATAATCCGTGCACAAACGGTTACCTCCATCTTTCTTATCCACAAATAAAACAGGCGATCTCCATGGCAATGCACTTGGTTGAATCAGACCTTTCTCTAGCATAGCATCAAGTTGTTTCTTCAGCTCCACTAATTCAGATGGGTTCATACTATAAGGTCGCTTAGCTATGGGTCTAGCTCCAGGAATTAGTTCAATGATGAACTCGATATCCCGATCTGGGTGCATACCGGGCAATTCATTTGGGAATATGTTGGGGTATTCACAGACTACTCTGACTTAGTCTAGGGTTGGTTGGGCTAGACTCTTGTTGCATTTGAATTGACGGGGCAATGTCTCAAATACATGCTCTACAGATACTCCAATGCTACTGGTCATGGTTATGGCTCTCTTGGCACAATCGATTAATCCTTTATGTTTCGAGATTCAATCCATTCCTAGTACTACTTACAAACCTTTGGTTCCAAGTACTATTAGATTAGCATAAAAATATATTCCATGGATTCTGATAGGTACAGCCTTGCAAATGTTCCTAGCTTTGGTGGTTGAACCAGGTATTTGAAATATCATAACATGCTTCAATTTGGTTGGTTGAATCTTACTAGTGCATGCAAATTATTTTGTAACAAACGAGTGCGATGCTCCAGAATCAAACAACACTCTTGCAAGTACCGAGTTAACAGAAAACATACCCAACACGACATTTGGCGCTTCTTGAGCTTCTTCAGCATTCATGTGGAACAGACGGCCATTGCGGTTGAGCGAGTTCCCTGGGGCAAATATCCTTCCAGGCTGAACAAGGCGTTGCTGCTGAGCGGGTGCATTCACATTGGTGGTTGCTGCAAGCTTCTTGGGACACTCATTGGAGTAGTGAACCTTGACTCCGCATTCAAAGCAAGTAATCAGAGACTTGTCTTTTCCTGCAATAGGCACAACATTGCTTCCAGTCCTTGGGGCAGTATTGTTGTTGTTGGTGTTGTTGTTATTGGACTTAGGTGGTGCACGATTGAAGTTATTGGAGTTGCCAGGGTTATTGTTGTTGTTTCCGCCAGACTTCAAGTTTCCTCTGCTACGATTGGGATAGTTTGGACGGGACATAGGGGGTCTGTTGTTTCTTGGGGCATATCCTGCGGACGTGTTGGGGCGATACTTCTGGGTATGGTGGGATTCAGTCTGGTGCATCATCCTGCGCTTGTGATTGTCATTGGCTTGGTTTATCTTCCCTTCCATATGGATAGCAGAGTCCACTAGTTCCTCTAGATCCGCAAAACAGATGTTGACTAACACTTCCTGCATCTCATCATGTAATCCATTTAGGAACCTTTCCTTCTTCTTTGCTTCGGTGCTAATCTCATCAGGGGCATACCTAGCCAAGGATAAGAATTTGTCACAGTATTCCACCACAGTCATTCTCCCTTGCGTCAATTCTCTGAACTCATCCCTCATCCTAGTGACCAAACCTTGGGGCACATGGGTCCGGCTGAACTTGATCTTGAATGCTTCCCAATTCATCGTTTGTCCTTTGTTCATGGTATGAGTGCTATTCCACCAGGCTCTTGCATCACCTGCCAGATAATGGGTGGCAAACAATACTTTTTCATTGGCTTCAACTCCTGCAACCTCCAAATTGTTCTCCATGGTTTGCAACCAGTCATCAGCATCTAAGGGATCCTTAGACTTACTAAATATAGGTGGGTTGGTATTCTGAAAGTTCTTGAGCTTGGATCCATGGTTATCCTGGTTTCCGTGGCCTTGATTATTGTGGGCCATCTAAGCTATCTGTTGAAGAGTGGCTAAGTTGGCTTGACGTTCGGCTCTACTAGCTTCATGGTCAGAAACTAACATTTGCAGAATCTGCAGCATTGGGTCCTGGGATGAACTGCTTCCTCCGGGATTTCCGCGAGTCATCTGAAGATTGAGATAGATAACGAGATAAGAGGTAAATTTCTAAGGTTCATGGTTTTGTTTCAAAAGCTTTAAACTTTGAGTTTGACTCAGGTTTTGCAAACTAACAACTTCCTCTCATTCATTCATTCCAAGCACACAATACAAACACACACAACAACACAAATAGAAAGTAGATGGTTTTAAGAACCATTCTGTGAAACTACGATAAAGTGGGACTGGTACAACTCACTCCTACGGTAGTGCTCAAGTGCATCTAATCATCATCAATGAAGGCAGAATCATCATCAGTGTGGAACTCGATGCCATTGTCCTCCAGGTAGTCGTCATCATCACTGAGGTAAGAGTAGAGATCTCCACGGATATCTTCACCTTCCTCCTCCTTCGCTTCAAGCTGGATCTCCTGTTCACATATGGTCTTCTCGAGAGTGGCCACCTTCTTGCAAAGACGATCGATGATGCGATCCTTCTTGTCACGCTGGCGACAAAGTGAATGGCGCTCCTTGGCAAGGATGGCGACGGTCTGGTCCTTCTTGACGGCAATGGCATGGTTATGGTTGGCGTAGGCACGGGCGTTGTCCAACTCCTTCTATCTATCATACAACATGAAGTCGAGATTATCCACCTGGTGCTTCAGCTCCGGGTGTCCTGGCATCTCCAAGGGCATTCCCATAGAATCACGCCTTGTGTAGTGAGCAAAGCGAGTTCCCTGGATCTGGTTGATGTTTTTCCCACACAAACGAGCAAGAGCTTCATGCATAGCCCTGGCTAATCCATCTAGCCAGTAGTTCTCCCAAATGCTAAACTGAATCTTCTCCGAGGTGGGTGCTTCCATCTTGCCTCTGATATCTGCCACTATCAGCCACTATAGCTCTCCTCCTACTTGATCGTTGAGTTGGGCCCTGAAGAACTCCGGGTGCGGGTGCTCAAGATACTCTGCCAGTGCATCTAGATCCCTCTCAAAGATCAGGTGGCCTCCGTTTCCCAGTTGGTAGAACTTGCAATACTGGACCTCCATCTATAATAATTTAGGGTGAGCAAGTTAGTGGGGTGATCAAGTGTGTCAAATTTTATGTAGAATTCTAAGAATTTTTGAGGAACATGATTTTTTTGAAAGAATCTCAAGGATAAGAGTGGGAATAGGTTTTCATAAATACTCACTTCTGTTGTTTTGAAACTAAGTTTTTGGTTCAAGCGTCCATTCTAACTAGGGTCTCCTATGGTCAAGATGGCACTAATACCAGCTTGTCAACATCCAGATTTTTAATCCCAGATGCCTGTTATGCCATACATCCCAATCCCAGGATTACCATTTTTGCGAGACATAACA
This sequence comes from Avena insularis, assembly GCA_023614405.1. Taxonomy (NCBI): domain Eukaryota; kingdom Viridiplantae; phylum Streptophyta; class Magnoliopsida; order Poales; family Poaceae; genus Avena; species Avena insularis. The sequence goes on along the minus strand of CM042686.1, from coordinate 126,258,988 downwards.
GAATTGGTACCATAGTACATCATCCATTACAAACCATAATAAAGGTCTTACAAATAAAGGATCTCATGATCCAGTCTTAATACAAATCAAGAAGCGGAAAATAAACGTAGTAGGGGCTCCATCTTCAGAGTCACAGGCAATGCTGACGATGGGAGATGATCCTAGTTGTCGTAGACCTCCTGCTATCCATCATCCTGGTAGTCCTCCTCATAGTCTGGCCACGGGAATAGCCAAGGACAAAGCCATGAGTACTCTTTAATTACTCGCAAACTATCACTAACAAGTAAGGTAGTTCTAATAGGAATCTTAAGCTCTAGGTTTATTTGCAAAAAGCCAGGTTTATCTCAAACCGAGTTTAGAAGTAAAAAAACTAATTTAATGTTCTACAACACTTAAGTGGGAACCTAATTTTCATATCCACAACCCTGTTGTGGTCAAGTCAAAGTCATAGTTCAATTCACAAGTCATTTTGAAAACATCTGACAACGGAACAGTATGGCAATTCCAACTATCCATGACCGTGGATGCGGCTATTGGAATAGTTTGACACTCTGCAGAGGTGGTACACTTTCACCACAAAATTCAATACATCCGTCAGGGATAACCCTGAATCATCATACTTAGTATGCGGATAATCAATCATAACCTTTCAATTACACACTCTAGTATAGGCACCTCCCCTATGAGCTTGGCCTCCCAGCCATGGCCATCTGCCATCCCGGCCTTTGCATAGGTGGACATTCATCACGGTAGCCTCATTGACCTCTTCCGCAAGGGAACCCATACTAAGGCATATAAACTTCCAGTTAAGCCCTACCCAATTTAGGTATTGTGGTTGTACAGTAAAATTGGAATGGTATCGCATCCGAACCCAACCATCAGTTTTTATAAAGGGCCAAGGCTCATGCCTCAACATTTTCATCATCAATCATTGTGTTTATCAACACATGTCAAAATATTTCAGTAGAATGACTCATCATTCCAAGGTTTTCATAATCATTTTCACCAAGTATTCCCATCTAAAATGATCAACTTTTATGCTTAGCACTAGCCACTAAAGTTGAGGGTATTCACTACTCAGGGGTGCTAATCCAGTGTAACTGTCCAACTCTAGTTTTATGCCTTTTGATGACATCGAAGTATAACTAGTTAGGCCTAGTTTTATACTCTTTATGGTATCTATCCTATTTTTCCAATACTCACAATTCACTAACTAAAGGTAATGAACTTTAGTAAAAGTAGAAGAATAAAGCTTGTAAGTAAAACTTGGGATTGGTATAATCAAGGTTGCATAACCAAAGCATGCCTAATGCATCTTGCATAGGTTATGAATTTTGCAAGTGTTAACTTGCATAGTTCTAGCTTGCATAGTTAGGAAACTTGCAAGTGTTAGCTTGCCTTGAGTAGTGTAGTGGTTGAAGTTCTCTTCTTCTTCTTCTTCTTCTTCTTCTTCTTCTTCTTCTTCTTCTTCTTCTTCTTCTTCTTCTTCGTACTCCTCCTCCTCGTATCCCGGGTCGGTACTAGCGTCTATAAATGAATACGAGGTACACAATCACCAAACAATACTTAATTACTTCTAGGTAGCACACAAAGGCTCACACTAGATGATCTATCATCATCACAATCATCACATGGAATAAAGACCTAGTCTTATTTATCTTATTTTAGAAAAGTAATTTCTACTCATTGAAAAATACTTAAGATTTAATATTCTCCAATTAAAATATGGGATCATGTTGACATATGTAATCACCACATATTCTAATACTTGGGAATGTGATTTTAAATGGTGGTCATATTTTATAAAGTTTAAAATTACTTTTTAATACAATTAAAGTGACTAGAAATGCCCAAATAGCATTCTTTTGGTACTAGTCCAAGATCAATGCAGGTAAACCTAAATATTTTTACATATTCAGATAGATCTGATCAAATGTGATTTTTGAGAGTTGGAATCAACTCAAAAGCATTTATGGTTGATTTTTGAGAATTGTTTGAAGTGGCAAAAGCCTCTGTCTTGTTATTTTTACTATAGGTGATCTGTAATTTCATGCTGTGAATCCAACGGGCTTGGATAGATAATTTGAATACCTTTATAACAAAATTAGAATCATGCAATTTGGTTTAATGAATCTCTTTGAATTAATTTTTGAATCTACTGACAGAATCTAGTTTCAACTAAATTGGAAAAATCCTATTTGAATCAACAGGCTTGCGCGGGAAAGCAAATGGGCCGGCCCACCTTTGTCTTTGGCTTATCTAACCTGAATCGGTACTTTTCAATCTGAGCCCTACGATTAGACTAGAATCTACGGCTGTGGTTCATCGTCTCCGGCGAACAGCTTCGGCGAGAAACGAACTCTAACGCGACGATGGGGGTACGTGGGGGCTCACCAGGGCTCCAGCTAGGGTCGGCAATGGGGGCGAACGACGTTGTAGACGATGGCAGTTCGAACGGTGGTCGCGGCAGCTCCTGGGGTGGCTCCAATCAACGACACCCTTCCTTCACTATAGCGGCGGGCTCCGGTAAATTCCGGTGGGCAGGTGCTGGACTTGCTCTGGGGAGAGGTGTGTGAGGTTTCTGAGAGAGAGGGGAGTGATATGGTGCGGCGAATTGGGGCTGGGGTGGCCTCTATTTATACACCGGCGATGGGGACAAAGCGGCATCGCTCGGGCTCGTCAGTGACGTAGTTACATGGAGCTAGAGGCATGGCTGAGGGTAGGGGTCGACGCGGTGCTTCAGGGCGGTGGTCATGCGCTTGATGGCACGGCAAGGGGCGGTCGAGAATGGTCAGGAACGGTCCATGCTCTACGCGGGAGCGACAGCGTTCAAGACGGCGCTTAGGGGCTACAGTCCATGCGGCGGCGAACGGGCGTGTCTGGGAGGTAGCTGGTGTCGCGGTGAGTGTGTGCATGTGCGGAGAGGGTAAGGCGCGGCGTGTGTGCGCGTTTCGGCTGCAGCACTCTGGCGCGCTCTCGGCATGGCGCAGAGAAAATGGGTGTGGCTAATGCGGCTGGTCCATGGCTTGCCTGCGATCAAGGGGTGGACAGAGGGTGGCGGTGGACGGTCGCCTGTCCCATGGGAATCGTGGGAGAGGGCGGTGTTGGCTGTGGCAAGTTGTCCATGGTCGGCTTACACGGCGAGCTTCGGGCGGCGCTGTACTGGTGGAATGGCAAAGGGGGAGCTGTCCACTACATTGCTAGACACTGGGGGAGACAGGGGGAGTGAAATGGGCACAAAGGGTTGATCAATTACTGCTCACAATAGTAGAAGTTAGGCAAGGTTTAATCTGTGTCTGCCAGGTGCTCGACCCAATGGCCGCATGAACACAAGATTTGAATTTTTGGCTAAATTTTGGTGAGTGTGTTTATCACGTGCTTGAGTGTCTATGGTTTCTTGGGTTTGCCAAGGTGAATTGATTTGAGTGGTTTTGCAAAATGGCGATCTTAGTACATACACTTGATTTAATTTTGAATTGTCCTTTAAATAGATTTGAAAATAGTTTCTGTGAGTTTGTAAAGTGGGATTGGGTTCACCTTTACTTGGTCTAGCAAGGGGTGAAAAGAATTGAGAAAGGGTATATTAGAAATCTTTTACTAGGAACACTCAAAGTGGTCTAGTGGTTAATTTTGGTCAAAATGACCATTTGATCATATGATTCATATTTGAATTTCTTTTCTTTTGGTTTTGTTTGTAATTGGCCTAGATGATGTAGATTCATCTTTAAACCATTCCTTATCATTTGTAGCAATCAAACATGGCAATGCCACTCAATCCTACACTAATGCAAATCACACATACACTCATATTCAATTTAATAATAAAAGTTTTTGTTAACCCTAAACTTGGGTGATTAGAACTTGATAATATTGATTAATATTTTTGGGGTGTTACAGGTGCCGACAGGGGGCAAAGGAAAAAAGGGAGCGGTCAGTACTGAGGCCAGTACACGGTGAGTCTAGAATTCGGCGGCTCTCACCTACATAGTTGTGGTGGACTGAAGCGGCAGCGAAGCATGCACTAAACAACTTATAGAGACTCGATACAACTATTGGCTATTGTAGAGGGATAAGAAAGACCTATTCGGGATCAACCTGATACTAACACCAATCATACCCATCCTGGTATTTCCCCCCTCGAGACCAAATGAGGAAGTCATGCCGAGGAAACTCACACAGTTGGCATTTTTATTCATTCCATTATAGTTGCAACACTTACTAGTCAGATATATATAGCATGATACATTCCAAATCCAGCAGTTGTTGGCACTTTTACTTACTCATTCCGTTGTAGTGAAACTGATTTCTAGACATGTCAAAGTCAAATTTATAGCCCTACTTTAGTTATAGTTGTCTATGATCAAGATACTGTGCTCCAAGTCGTCCATAACCGCGGGCACGACTTTCAGAAAGATTTACCCTGCAGGGGTGCACAAATAGCAACACACACAAGATCAACCTCGAGAAGAACCAAATAAAACGCAACGAGGCCTCACGACAATGCATTCAAAGGATTGATAAATTATTTCAGGGGGTCACCCTACTAAGCTACCCTCAACAAAGTTGGCCGGCTCTCAGACAGACCCAGGGTTTGCGTCAATGGCTATAAATGACTAGAAACCCGAAAGTGTGACTGGGCTTGTCGATACCACGAAAACACTCCGCATTCCAAACAGTACAAGTGCTCCACGCACAATCATAAATAAAGCAGTAAAGCATGGCATAAGTACAGGATAGTAATAAATCCCCAAACTAGTTTGTGGCCCCAAGAAATAAAGTGTGAATCAAGCTTAGGCAAAGGGGGATCCATAGGGTCTCCCATATGTGGATAGTGCAAATAGTCAAGGAACATGTATCAATTACTCGGGGTCTACGGGACACAAGTGAGCGTGGAAGAACCAAATATTATCTATTGCCCACCGGTGCCTCTGCATTAGTTATATCTATTCCTAGCATTTTAATATCAAGTTGTAATTAAAGTCATGATCATCTCCAACATAAATCATATGGTAACTTTCCAACAACTGTGGTACTTGACGACACGAAGCAGCACCTGAGCAAGCGACTACGACACGCAAGGGCGACTATCTACCAAACGACAGGTAATAGGAGGTGTCCAAGGCAATACAAAGGCTGCAAGGGATATCACGGGTATGGAAAGACTAAAGCATCAAAACACAGATAGTAATAAATCAGCAGGAGGAAGTAAATACTATAAACGCAAAATAGGTAGAAAGGGGGAGAATCCTCACCTGGGAAACACTTCTGAAGGTTCATCCGAAGAAATTGTCGATACTCGCATCAACTCAACAGTCTAATCCACGAAGAAGCAAAGCACTAGAAGAAACACCGGATGCGCTATTTAATACTACGGCAGAAGACCAGGCATGATGCATGTATGGTGCACGACATGGCAAAGATGCGATGCAGTTAGGCAATATTAAACGAAACCGGGGTCCCGACAATTAATTAGAGGGTTCATGTTATTTAGATACCCTGCAATATAAATATTGGCTTAACAAGGCAAAACATGGCATCGGTTCACTACACAAATTTAAATGGAGCCAATATACGACTAGATTTTCCCGCATATAGTCTCCATATTTAATTATTAGGTGAATCGACAACTACCCCAAAATGCCAAAGCATGTGTGCAATCACGGACAATTTAATATGCAACAAGTTTATATAAAATTTTATAAAATAGGGCTCAGAAAAGGGGATCACACATTGGATCGACGATCTTGGGCTCGGAGGGGTTCGGGTTCGGTCTAGACAGGATCGGTCCTCAGGCCAGGGCTTCAGATCCATGAAGGCAAACTTGGCATCTGGGGTGGCAAACTCGGTGTCCATGATGGACGCCTTTGAGGTTTCATCGAGTGCCACCAGGTCCGGTGCAGTCTTTAGGCTCCTGTGGTCGAGGTCTTGGATCCCTGTCAGCATGCTTGTGGTCATTGGTACCATGAAGGAGATCTTGTCGAGGTGTCGGAATCGAAGAACATGGCAACAACACGATGACCTTGATGTTCAACAGAGTGTACTTGGGCAGAATTAGGCGTCAGGACCTGACAACACACAAGTATATGAAAAATATGCTTGCGGCCACATATGAGGATTTTAGGCATCACTTCAGATAGGAGACAACCACTGCAGGTGCTGGAATCAAAGTCAGTGCACAACTCGTGCAGTCATAGCAACATGAGGGCGCATCACTGGGGCCGCGATGACCCTGGAGATAGCCTGCAAACTAGAAGGGGACGCCGGGGAAGCACTCGGCGATGACAGAGGTGGGCTTGAAGGGGTGAGGCGGCATCCAACATAACAGCAGGCGGAAGATCTCCATGGCTGCTCAGGGAGGCAACACTCGCAGAGGAAGAGGTCAGCGACGAATATCGAGCAGAGGAGGCGGTGGAGATCGACAGGCGGCCACGAAGGTAGCGCCGACGGGCTCGGGCCTGGGCCTGCTGTAGCGGCGCTGGGGTTCAGGAGGAGGTAGAGAGCGACGGGGAGAGGCTAGGGCGTGGTCACGGAAGATGCAAGGCTGACGTGGAGGGCGGCCTACGATGCTCATGGGGCCAGAGGCGAAGGCAGGAGAGGAGGAAGGACGCGCCAGGCCGAGGAGGTCCTTCTCTAGTAGGGCGCGGGTTCACGGTGGCCGGAGGCGAGCGCGAGGTGCTGTGGGGCTTGGCGGCACGGGGGTGCAGAAGGACGAGGGCGAGGACGGCGGGCTCGCGCTGAGGCGGCTAGCTCTCTGTTAGATCCCGCTAGGAATCGATCAAGGAAATGCTCCCGATTTGGAGACCCATCGATAAATTTGGGGATTTTGTCTATAAATCTAAGAACGATAAAGTAAGCTAGGGTTGAACCCGGAATTATATTCTCGATAGCTCTGTCGTGCCCTTACACTGGGACTTTATATCGGTTTACACTTACAGAAGTGCAGTAATAATAGACAGGCTTAAAAGGTAGACAGAGACTCAAGGCTTAAGGTAATATTCTCTAGGACGGACTAGAGTGACGTCATCTTCAATCTGGGCCGTCCGCTTCTCAGCCTCCTTAGTAGCCTTAGGATCTTTACTCCCTAGATATCTGATTATACTCCAGGTGTTGACATTCCTTCCCCCTTGAGATTGCACTTGTCCTCAAGTGTATTTTTCTAGAAACCAGGCTTTGATTGTATCTGCAAAGAACTGTGGGAAAACCTTCTTGATAAAATCTGCATCTTCCCAGGATGCGTCTTCAGATGGTAGGTTCTCCCACTCGATTAACCACTGTGTTACCAACGCCCCTTGCCGTGGTAATGATCTTGTTTCTTTCACAGTTAATGGTGCTGTCCTGATGGTGCCATCCAGGCCAATTAGTGGTAAGTTAGGCATTGGAACAGCTGATTTCCCATGATGCTTTTTTAGCTGACTGACATGGAAGACAGGGTGTATGCGCACATCATCAGGCAGAAGCAGCTTGTAGGCCACATGACCAAACTTCTCCAGTATTTTGAAGGGGCCATAGTATTTGGTTGTTAGCTTGATGGCCTGTCGAAGACCAAAAGCTGCCATGCGATATGGTTGCATTTTTAAGTATACCATGTCGCCAATGGAGAATTCCCTTTCTGTCCTTTTTTGATCAGCATACTTTTTCATTTTATTCTCAGCCTGCTGCAGGTTGTTCTTAAGCTGGGTGAGCATTTGTTGCTTAGAAGCAAGGAAATCCACTGCATCAATATCAGAAGGACCAGAGACTGCTACTTCACTGATTAAGGGAGGTGGAAACCCATAGAGAGCTTGAAATGGTGGAACTTTGATTGCAGTGTGGAATGTAGTGTTGTACCACCACTGTGCAAGAGATAACCATTGTGCCCATTTCTTGGGATTTTGGAAAACCATGCATCTCAAGTAGCTCTCAAGGCACTGGTTCACTCGTTCAGTTTGCCCATCGCTTTGTGGGTGATATGCTATGCTGAATTTTAGTTTAATGTCCATTGCCTTGAAGATGTCCTGCCACATGTTGCTTGTGAAGATTCTGTCCCTGTCAGTCACTATGCAGAGGGGAGGACCATGGTGAATGAACACATTGTCCATAAATGCTTGTGCTACTGTATGCACTGTATATGGATGAGCAAGAGGGATAAAGTGGGCATATTTAGTGAATCTGTCCACAACAACCAGAATTACCTCCTTCCCATTTGATTTTGGTAAACCTTCAATGAAGTCCATGGTTATGTGAGAGAAAGCCATGTCAGGTTTTTCAAGGGGTTGTAGCAGTCCATGGTAATGGCGGTGTTCTCCTTTTGCTCTTTGGCAGATAGCACATTCAGTAATGAAATGTGTGATGTCCTTCTTCATGCCAATCCAGTGGAAGATTCTTTTTATTCTTTGGTAGTTGGCAACTATTCCTGAGTGACCACCAATTGGAGAAGCATGGAGAGATTCCATGATTTGTTGTCTAAGGATGTTGTCAGCTCCAATATGTATCTTCCCTTTATATCTGAGGATTCCAGCTTGAAAAGAGTAATGTTGTTCAACATTTGCATCTAGAACAAGCTTTTGTATCAGGTTCTGGCAGTGTTGGTCTGTAGCATAGCTCTTCTCAACAGAATCGACCCAGGCTGGAATGACAATGGAAGTAGCCATTAATGTGTCTTCTCTTCTACTCAAAGCATCTGCTGCTTTATTTTCACTCCCCTTTTTGTATTCAATCTTGTAGTTGAATTCCAAGAGTTTCAGTAGTAATTTGTGTTCTATTACATCAGACACTTTTTGGTCAGTGATGAACTTCGGGCTTTTTTGGTCTGTTTTGATCCAAAGTTCAGTTCCAAGGAAGTAATGCCACCACCTTTTTAATGCTTCCAGTATGGCAAGTGCCTCTTTGTCATAAGTGGACATGGCTGCTGCTTTGGCTCCAATTGTTCTACTAAAGTAAGCAATTGGTCTGCCCTTTTGCATTAATACTGCTCCTATCCCATGGCCAGTTGCATATGTTTCCAAAGTGAAAGGGATGGAGAAATTTGGTAGGGCCATAACAGGTGCTGTTATCAGACTTTGTTTCAGTTGTTGAAAAGCTTGTGTCTGAATTTCTGTCCACTGGAAGGCATTTTTCTTGAGCATATCATGCAGTGGTCTGCAGATAATGCTGTAATTTTTCACAAATCTCCTGTCATACCCAGTCAGCCCTAGGAAGCTTCTTAACTGAGTGATGTTCTTTGGTTGTGGCCAACTCTGGACAACAGAAATTTTCTAGGGGTCAGTAGAAACTCCCTGTCCTGAAATGACATGCCCCAAATATTCTACTTGTGGAGTGGCAAACATACATTTGGATTTCCTTGAAAATAGCTTATTAGCTCTGAGTGTTTCCAACACTATCTATATGTGTTGGAGATGTTCCACATAGGTTTTGCTATATATCAGTATATCATCAAAGAAAACTAGGATGAATTTCCTGAGAAAGTTGGCAAAAACCTTGTTCATCAGAGCTTGGTATGTAGCAGGAGCATTAGTGAGCCCAAATGGCATCACTAGGTACACATAGTGTCCAAAATAGGTTCTGAAAGCTGTTTTTTGAATGTCTTCAGCTTTCATCCTTATTTGGTGGTACCCTGATCTGAGATCAAGCTTAGTGAAGTATTTTGCTCCATGCAGTTCATCTAAGAGGTCTTCAATAACTGGTATTGGGAACTTGTTTTTGACTGTTTGTGAGTTGAGTTTCCTATAGTCAATACAAAGCCTCCAAGTTCCTCCTTTCTTTTTAACCAAGATTGCAGGGGAAGCATATGGACTTTCACTGTGTCTGATAATGCAAGCTTCCAATAGCTATTTGATTTGTTCCTCCATTTCATTCTTTTGCTTGTGTGGGACTCTGTAGGGCCTGACTGTAGGAGGGATGGCTCCTTCCTTTAGGGGAATAGAGTGGTCACAATTCCTTTCTGGTGGAAGTTCTGTAGGTCCCTCAAACACATCTTGGAATTCTATCAAGAGTTCCTCAACTTCCTGTGTACTAGCTGTTTGTGCTGGAGTTTGAGGGGACAATGACAGAGGAAACAAGTAGTATCCTACTGCTCCCACCTACTTCCCTTTGTGTAGCATAGACACACTGATTGATTCTACCCCTTGTTTGAAGGCTGTATCCAACAGTGTTACTTCTGTTTTTCCTTCCATCAAGATTGTGAGTTTTCTTTGCTTTAGGTCCATTTTGAATGGACTATGTGTGTAAAGCCAGTCATAGCCAAGGACTATATCATACCCTTGCAATGGAAGAACTTTAAATTGGTTGCTGAATTTATGCCCCTGGATAGTATAAGCAATGTCAGGTACATGGGAACCAGACTGTAATTCTCCCCCTCCTGCTACTTTGACAATCTCCATAGGGTTCATTGTTGTTGGGCAAGAGGTTTTGGTGACAAATGTCAAATCTATGAAGGTGTGGGTGCTACCAGAATCCACTAGAGCAATAGCTACCTTGCCTCCAATATTTACTTTCAGTGTGAAAGCAGAGATAGTTGTTTTGCCTTTAACTGCTTGGAGTGATATCTGCATCATGTGTTGTTCTACTGTTGGACTGGAAGCTGGAGTATCAGTTTGTTCCATCTCCTCTGTTTCCTGTCCTTGTTCTGCATCTATTTCCTCAGGGTTGTCTGCTGTCATTAGGTTTAGCCTTTTGTATTGTGGACAACAATGGCCAAAGAACCATTTGGCCCCATAGTGCTTGCAAACCCCTGGTTCTGTGAACTTTGTTTCTGGCCTGGGTACAAGTTTTACCTCACCATCCTTTTTCTGCAGCAGCTGTTCTGTTTGCTTTTTTTTACTGAAATTCGAACTGTAGGAGTTGCTCTTGGAGTAGTTAGGTGTAAAAGACTGCTTCTTACTGGTTAGCTGAGCTTGTACACCCTTTTCCATGTCACGAGCATATTCCATAGCTTGATACAGTGTAGTTGGCTTCAGTGGTTTGAGGTAGTGTTTTATTTCTCCTCGCAAGCCATTTATGTAGCACTTGATGTAATAGCTTTCAGTAACCCCAGGGTTTTCCTTCCTGTAGGCTGACATTTTTTCTTCGAATTTATCAGTATATTCAGCAATAGAACTAAGGCCTTGCTTAATAGAATTGAAGTTCTCGACCACATCATAAGAACTGTCGCCTGAAAATCGCTGTATAATCACTTCACAGAATTGTTCCCAGGTCAGATTTTCCTCGAGTACTCCTGAATTCCTGAGCCAGACATCTGCTTTTCCAGTCAGGTACATCTGAGCATAATCGAATTTAGCTTCCTCCGGTACATAGACCATGGCAAAGTACTTCTTAGTGGTTCGAAGCCATTCAAATGGATTGTTGCCATCAAATCTAGGAAAGTCCAGTTTTGGTGGTTTTGCTATGGATCTGTAAAACTGGGCATCCCTGTCCTGACCATTGTTTTTGTCATTCCTATGGTGCCTGGTGTTGTGTTGTGGTTCTCCAGGAGGATAGTAGTGGTTATGCTCATATGTGTTTTGCATGTTATATTGGTAGTGTTGGGGAGGTGGTTGGTAGAAGGAGTGAGCTTGAGGTGGGTATAGTTGGTGTTGCTGAAACTGATGGGCATGTGGTGGTCCAGGCATATGTTGCTCATAGCCTTGATGGTCAGGGTTGTATGGTGGGAGATGGCCTCCATAATTGCCTTGTGGGAATTGCATCTGGTATGGCATCTGTTGGTAATGTTGTTCTTGCTGATAGTAGGTGGGATCACTCTGATCATGCCCAGAACCAGTAGCTTCATAATGAGCCTGCTGATAATTGGTGTGATGACCACCCTCAGTATGAGTGGTGTAATCGTAATACTGCTGCTGCTCCATCTGTTGTTCCTGCCTCCCAAGCTTACACCAGACTGGTGTTCCTCTGTCCAACGATGCACATGGTTGGTTGATTTTATCTTGTGCTGCTGCGCTTGATTCAGGCAGTTGAGATTTCTGAACCGTGCCGTCAGCTGGTCCTTCTTGTACCGCCGTTGCTTGTGTTGGTCCTCTAATCATCAACGTATCCACGCGTGCCATGAATTCCTCAATGCGGGAGAGTTGAGATTTTACCTCCGTTACCTCCGTTTGGAGACCAGTAAACTTGCCGTCCATTGATTCGACGTCAAGACGAACCGCTTCCAGATCAACAACGTCTGCTTTTGACTTCGGCATCTGGATCGAACGAATTGACTCCAGAATTTTACCAAAGGAGGACCCTTTGAACCCTTGTCAATGTTCGATTCCCTACCGCCACCAGCGCTCCTCGCCTACCAAAAGGCACACGAACTGAGATCGTCCACGGGATTTTACCACCGGAGGGGATATTCTCCAGCAACCGCGACTTTCCCCAGTTTATGCCCGAATTTTGCCGCCGCCGCCAAGCCGCCGCCGTCAACCACGTTGTGAGGAACGTCACTACACCAGCGCCGCCATCGACCGTACTCCGCCGCCATGACAAGGGTGAGGAGGGTGGGATTTTACAGCGAGCCCAACCAGCCTCTCAACCTCGCCGATTCGCCTCCGATCTGAAGCTTGATTCGCTCCAGAAAAATTTTCAGCCGAGAAACGACTGCTCTAATACCAATTTGTTAGATCCCGCTAGGAATCGAACAAGGAAATGCTCCCGATTTGGAGACCCATCGATAAATTTGGGGATTTTGTCTATAAATCTAAGAACGATAAAGTAAGCTAGGGTTGAACCCGGAATTATATTCTCGATAGCTCTATCGTGCCCTTACACTGGGACTTTATATCGGTTTACACTTACAACGATGACAATAATAATGACAGGGCTTAAAAGGTGAAGCGAGACTCAAGGCTTAAGGTAATATTCTCCAGGACGGCCAGAGTGACATCAACTTCAATCTGGGCCGTCCGCTTCTCAGCCTCCTTAGTAGCCTTAGGATCTTTACTCCCCAAATATCTGATTATACTCTAGGTGTTGACACTCTCTCCTGGCAGCGTTCAGGGAAAGGAGGCGGCGGGGAGAGGTGTTCGTAAGGGGTGAGGTAGGTCTTGGGCGAGCAGACCAGCGGTGCACGCACGTTCCTGAGAGGGGTGAGGTGCAGCGAGTGGTGGCATTGGGATCAAGGGGATCACGAGGAAGGGGATCGCGAGGCAAGGTCGCGTGCATGGTAGGTGGCTTTGCGAGAGAGAGACGAGGGTGGGACCCGCGTGTAGGGATGTGCCGCATCGGTGTGTCATGTTGACGCGAGGGTGGAGCACGACAGAGATGTGGTGGCGTGCGTTGTGTGTACAAGGGAAGGGTGGATGTGTACACTGCCTGCTGCATGAGTTGTGCGCAGGGCTGGGTGTGCGCGCGGGTGGAGTGGCAGCCAGGATAGGACTAGGAGGTGGTTAGGTCTATGCTAGGGTTAGGTTAGGGTTTGGGGTGTTTAGGAATAGGGTTTGGTTGGGCCAGGTCGTAGGTGGTCTGGTTGGTTGGGCCTCTAGCCTGATCGGCTAGACTGGCTCCTCGGAAAAAAATATTTTATTTTTATTAGATTGCTATCTTATTTTAAAAGCCTTTCGTAATAGTTTTTAGATAAAACAAAATATCCGAAAGGACCGGGTTTTAATTTGAAAATAATGAAGGGGGCTAATTAGAAAACAAAGATAGGCTTTTAGAAAATAGTTTTAGATGAACAAATGCATGATGACATGATGATGCTCAAATGCAATGCGGCATGATGACATGAGCATGCAGTAATGATGATGCAAAAACAGAAACACCAAGTGATTTTCTAGTAGTGGTTTTATCGGGCTGCTACAATTCGACACCACTAACAATGGATCTCGCCCTCGAGATCTGCCTCATGGTCCGGGGAAGACGGCTGATGGTCGAACTCTTCTCGCTTCGTGTAGATCCTCGCGACACCACTAACAAGGGTTCTTTCTCAATCTTGAAATCGGCGACACCAATAACAAGGGGTCGTTGCCCACATTTGTCGAGAGAACACTCTAGAGAAACAAAAGACGAAGGTAGATGTCTCGACAGATAAGGCCACCTCTAACTTCCATGGAAGGAGTACCAATGTAGAAAAGCGAATGATAAGAGTAGTCGGATGGGAATCAGTCTATCTTGCACCCAAAGCATTACTCTGCACATGAATAGGAGAATTATGTAACCAACTCTCAGAATTAAGACTGAAGATCTTGACAAGCGATGTACAGAAACACAAAGGAGAGATGTAGGCTCTCTATCGGATCTGATGTTGTAACATCCCAAATTTTACAATTCTAGATGTTACTAGAAGCATGCATCATATCATATGCATCATGGCATCACACAATAAAGTTGCATCAAAATCTTTTTTCCCTAAACCCTATTTTGATTTCTCTTATAGTCTTATAAAGACAAGAAGGGGTTATATTAAACCTAACCTTCTAAATCCTTGCAAAGTGTTATTTTATGATCCTATGTTGATCCCCTCCCCTTTTCAAAATTTTAGAGACTAATTTCATTAAATTTGGAGTTAAGTTGCAAAAGTTATTAAAGTAATGGTGACATAGGTATGATTACTCGGATGCTTATGATTCACTACCCTATATTGGGTAAAAGGCCCCATGAAGATTCCAGACGGCAGCCCAAGGAAGCAACCGACAAAAACTTTTATTGTATTAGGAAAGAGACCATAAACCGATATTGTGTTGGTATTGTAATCACGCGTGTATGAAACCTATCCGCATACAGCTTTGAGACCCAGCCTATTATATATAGGACGGGAGAAGCCCAAGCGAGGGTACTGAAATCTAGAAGACGACTTGTAACAGTGCAATTGCTCAATTTTCAGGCGACTTTGATTCCATTGTTTCCTTGACATCCGACAAAATTCCTAGCATTCTCTTTTCCACAAAACCCCAAGTCCATCACCATGGGCATTGCCGAGGTTACCCCTCGTCAATTGGCGCCGTCTGTGAGAAACCAGAACGCTCGAAACACGGATTCGGCGGAATGCTCTCCACCATGCATCAACTCGACTAAAGCAGATCCACACCCACCCACCCATAAAGCTACACCGACAGAAGTACTAGAACCTTCCGTCGGATCCTCAATGGAAGTCGAAGCACAGATCGAAGCATGCGACGAAAGCAAGCAAATCGAGATGAATCTGGGGGATCTTGATAGTATTTTTGACAATCTCTCCTTCAGATCAGACCCGCAGTTAACCCCACCACGCGAAGCAATCCTAGCAAATTCGGAACATGAAGAAAGCAGTGAAAGCATCAACTTCGGAATTCGGATGGCGGAAATCTATCCAGAACAAAAACGGATGAACTTCACTGGCTCATCCAATAGTGTCTCCATTGGTGCAAACGATGACGTTACCAGTCCATATTCCACTCAGCACCAAGTATGCGTGATCATCGGAGATGCCACGACCCAGCAAGACTCCAATGGTAACCCAAATTTTAATCCCGATGATATACTTTCAAACCATAATGCAGGAAGTCACGACAATGAAGGAAGCCAAGGAAACGGGGGAGACCCAACAGTTAACCGTGCAAACTGGGAGGAAGAAGAACCACACGGAGGCGAGAGGCAAACTCTCAGCTTACTAGCTAGTGCATGGGTGAAAGCAAGAGCATCAATTTTGGGTGCGGTTACAATGACAACGAATGCTACCCATGAAGACCTATTGGCATACCAATATCTGCTTCATTGCAAAAAGAGAGATTCACTCAGGATACAGAGGCAACTCGACAAAAGGAAAAGGGTCATCGATGAATCTAGCATACGGCGAGTGCCGTTAAGCTCCACCCGAGGATCAAGGAGCGTAACAGGAGGAGCATCGCCAAGGAGAGAGACGTCCATGTTGCGGCGTATCCCTGAAGAAGAGAGGAGCGGACTAATCCGAGACCTTGATCTGTCATTCATGTCCATGACCAAGCTGGAAATATCAAGGCAAAAATAGCTCAGGCAGCCATTGTAGCCACGCAAACATATATAATTACAAAACAGCCCGCACCCGACGATCCTCGTGTGGCCCTTCATCGCTCCTTCCTGATGAATCTCAGCATGGTAGGAGAGTCTCTTGTGCAAGTAGATATAGGAACCACGCGACAACTCGATAGATCCCCACGTCGTTGTAGCAGCCCTCGGCACGGAGGTCATACCCGATGATCACGGTCACCACATCGGGTCCACTTTTCAGAATCAGAACCGCGAAATGACGCAAGAAACGACATCACCCAGCGACGGATCGACCGATCCAGAGAAGAACACAACACCCGAAGATACCATGATGATGAAAGCAAGGAAGAACAATAATTATGCGGAGCCAGTGGCTTTACCCGACGGGTTCGCAATACTCTAGTACCAAAAGATTTTAAGTTACCCCAAGATCGCCAAAAGTACGATGGTCTTCAAGTACCCGAAGCTTGGTTGACAGATTACCTGGCAACCGTCAGGCTACAAGGTGGATCCAAAGCTACAGCAATGCAAAGCTTGCAACTACACCTAACTGGTGCGACACGCTCCTGGCTAAAACAACTACCTGAAGAGTCTATCAGCAGTTGGAATGATCTTGAGGACAAATTTATCAGGAATTTCCATTCCACATTCAATCGACCCGCATCTTTGGAGCAATTACATGCCTGCAAGCAAAAACCGGGGGAGTCAATACGGGCTTTCGTCTAATGGTGGAACATCATAATTTTTTTGGCTAAAGCCATATCTGATAAAAGAGCAATCGACGCCTTCAACGATGGACTTCGTCGACAGGAGTTCATTGAAGAACTAGGATGAATCAAGCAAAAGACAATTTTGCAGCTGATGGACATAGCCAATCGATGGGCTAATGGGGAGGACGCAGTACACAGAAAAAGAGCTTGCTCGCCCGAAGACGATAGAGATAGACACAATAATGATCGAAGAAGACGACCAATGATGGATATCATACACCTAGCTACGTTGCAGCAAGCTTCTCTGGAGGGGACAATCGACGAAGTAATGATTACAACAATGGACACCACAGCAATAGGGACATCGTCAGTGGAAGCCAGTCGCAACAACGATATCAAACGGAAAATCGAGACCCACCTATGTTGGGACAAATGCTGGAAGGACCCTGCAATATGCACTACTACGTCGACTCAACGGGGAAAAGGCAATCAAATCATCTCTTAAAGGACTGCCAAACTTTCTTGAAAATACAAGAACTATGCAACGCAAGGGAAACCGAGGCTATGCCACCGCACCTGGCGCTTTGGCCATCGACGTGCCACCGCCACCACAGGGGCATCCGCCAGCAGGGCAGCCGCAAAGTACAATGCACCAAGACGATGAATATCCCAAATCGAAACAAGCAATGTCAATGATAAAAAGAATAAAAAAAGAGAACCTAACCAAGCGGGCCAGCCGAAGCCAACCCGTGTCTTACCTACCGTGAGCATCTGCGGAGCAAGCAGCACCAGCCTCCGCGTAGCTGGGCTGGCCCAGGGAATTAGGGTGTTGCCGCTAGCCCGCCAGCCACAGCCGCTGACCGAGGGCCCCCACCCCGTCGTCGTCTCCGTTGAGTTCGGAACAAACTCCAACAATGCCGCTGCATCGGAAAAAACCTCCCCGGCCAAATCGGAGCCGGTTCCGTGTCCCCCGCGCCAAGCCGCACCGCCTATATAACCCCCATGTCGCTCCACCCCAAAACCCTAACATAATTTCGCCATATTGCCACCAGGCTGCCGCTCGCGAGGTCGTTCCGATCTCGCCGGAGTACGCCACCACCGAGCTCGATAGCCAGGGTTCAAGGACCTTTATCCACATTTCTTCTCCTCCTCCATCTTACTCTTACAGTACCAGGTCGTCTAACCTCTTTTCCCCCTCTCCAGAGCCATAGAGCACCCGCAATTCATCGCCGGAGTCTCACCGGAGTTCGTGGAGGACATCCACCATCTGACGCTGCTCGAGGAGGAGGGAGACGACTTCGAGGAGGAGATGGACACCATCGTTGTTTTCCCCAAGCCGGAGGAGCACCGCAGCATCAACTTCGACCACCACCGACCGCCTCGCCGCCGTCTGCCGCCGTCAACGCCAACATCGCCGCCACCTATAAGTCGCCGACACTTCCCCTCCGTTCGATGCTGATCCGACGCGCTAGATTAGATCTGACACCGAACTGGTACGGGACAATTAGGCCACACCGCGTGGCATGTGCACGTGTCAGCACGTCGCGTCAGTGCCGTGTGCCTTGCTAGGCCAATCCCACGCCACCACTTGTCGCCTGAGTAGCTGCCCCGTCTGTAAATAATTTTAAATACACAGATTAATGTTTTAACTTGTAAAATTCATAGTAAATCGAATACTGGGCCAAAATATGCAAATAATATACCGATGGATTCACAAAATTCTGTAGAACACAGATCTGCAATAATATTGCTAGTTTATTGTACTGTTTTTGTGGTAGAATTTAAAATCTAGTTTGGAGTATTTTAATTCTAGTAAAATAACCGTAACTCCGTTTTAGTTGATTCTTGTTGAGTCGGCTGTGTATCTACGAGATCTACTGTTTAAAATTGGTTTAACTTGCTTAGAGGTTTCAGATCTGTTTTGTGGCAGATTTGAAGGGTAGATCTATTTATGAGCATATTTAATTAAGTAATAATCCAAAATACTTAAAATCTATGGGAAATCGATACTAATGACATCCCCAACACAATACCACCCCTGAATAATATTCTTGGTCGAGTTTGTACCCATCCTTGCATATTACCATGTTGCATGCATGCATAATTACTTTTATGGCAATGTTTTATGAAGTTGTGATTGGATCTTTGTTTGTGATTCGTTAGATTGTTCGGAGTGCGCTGATGAGTACTGTTGTGTAGAGTGCTGCTCGGATCAAGGCAAGTTACACCACTTGTTCATATTCATGTCCCAGTTTTGACTATGCATGTTTGATCTTCAAATTTTGTAGTATGCATGTGTAGGATTTTTGGTAGATTTTCTTAGTATTAGTTTGCAAGTCCGGTTTTGTAGTATGCCATGAGTAGCTCTATACTTAGGATTTTCCATCCAAATAGGTTATCCTGTTTTTGCTAAGTTTTGCTTGCTATGCTATATATATGTAAAGTACCGTTGGGGGGGTTCAAAAGACTCAAAATTTTCTAAGTATAAGAGCTCTCTCGAGCAAACCTTTTCCTCTCAAAACCCCCTTCAAAATAAAACTAAATTTTCTTTTGGGCGGAATGGTTGTTAGGTTAGCGAGTGGAATTTGGTGGAGGACGTCCGCCTAGGAATCAAAGAAGTCTGCCACATTTAAGCTTCCAGTGCAACCAAAATACATATGGGCTATGTGTTGGCCTAGTACTTAGTAGGAAACCTCACCGGGGTACCAACATTTGGAGGTTCTTGGAACGGTTGAATCTAGCTGGTAGAGGGGCTACTAAGGGAAAGCCTTGCCATGGTCTTGTCTGTAAAAGGACTTGATCGTGGATTATGGGGAAGTGCACAACCTCTCGAGAGTATTGCAATCTGATCGATCAACCGAGTTCACGGAAAAGAACACTTGAGGATCTGAAGGATGGAGCCTCCGAAGGATCTTCCTCTCTCTTTCCAAACTTAAAGTTTTCTAAAACCCCATGGCGTGCGTAATATTGCCAATGGGTGGGATTTTGGGGATTTGGTGCGTAATATCCAAGTGCTAGGTTGATTGGACACTGGGTGCGTAATATCCCCCTGTTCCATTCAACCCTATACTACTTAATCAATGTTTACAAAGTAGGGTAAAACTCTCCCTCTTTTCCTCTTACTTAGGAAAAAATGGCTTAATGCAAATGAACCCCAAAGCCTACTCCTAGCCTTGCATGTAGAGTTAGTCCTATTCTTTCCTTGGTGTAATTTTCCAATACATTCAAAGTATTGTCCCAACTTGTTGGCTGCATGTTTTATGTGCAGAATCTGAAGACCAAAAGGTGCGTAGGGATCGCAGGTCTTCACACAACTAGCCTGGGGCGTTGATAGACTCAAGTTTTAGTTTCCGCTGATTTTGTTTGAGCTAGCTATAAGCTATGCAAGTTGCAATAAATATACTTTGGGTTATTCGTGTAATAATGACTTGTGTTTTACAAGATATTCATTGACCGTGATGTGTTAGCTATTGATCTAGGGACTAGCACGTTAATCACAGGGACTTAGGATCTTTAACAATCCAAGGTCATAACAGATGTGGTGGAGGTCGTCGCGTTAGAAAACATCGGGAGGCACAAAGAAAGATTTCAGTGAATCTTGATCCACCGAAAGGTACAACCTATGAAGGGCTACTCCGATGGCACAAAGACTGGATATGGAAACACCGTTGCAAGAGGAATGAATCGAAACCCTGAAGGTACAATAGAAACCCAACCACGAGAATTCCTGGACTTGAAGAAAAGATAAGAGGGCAGATCCAAAACATGCAGAGGTAAGAGGAGAATAGCAGAGGGGTAAAGAGTAAAAGCAGACCTAATTAGATCTATCCAACCGATTTTCAAAAATAGTTTTGACACTCTACAATGTTCGTTAGCTAGGTTATCCTACAGGCTGGACCAATGGGGTATCACAACTGCTACGCTCTGATACCACTTTGTAACAGCCTGGAATCGGCCCTATGCAAGTTTTAGTGATTCTCACCAAACACGCATATAAACAATTCAAAGATGCCCACCAGGCACTTGCGTGCGGGTGGAAAACAAAGTAATAGCCCATGATGGAACCCACAGAAACATATATATACAACAACGACTCCATGAGTCAAGAATACAGATATACAGTACAAAGATCCAAATCACCTTGAAAACGATACAACATTCGAGTATGGATAAGATGCAAATGGGGTTAAGAGACCTAAAGAATAACCAATGGCATCCATAACCCTGCCTAGGCCAAGCCGGAAGGGTAACCCTGCTAACGATGTCGAACTTATACCTGTTAAACAAAAGGGGTGCCGACAAAGGGCAAAGGAAAAAGGGAGTGGTCAGTACTGAGGCCAGTACACGACAAGTCTAGAATTCGGCGGCTCTCGCCTACATAGGTATGGTGGACTAAAGCGGCAGTGAAGCATGCACTAAACAACTTATAGAGACTCGATACAACTGTCGGCTATTGGATAGGGATAAGAAAGATCTATTCGGGACCAACCTGATACTAACACCAATCATACCCATCCTGGTATTTCCCCCCTCGAGACCAAATGAGGAAGTCATGCCGAGGAAACTCACACAGTTGGTAGTTTTATTCATTCCATTATAGTTGCAACACTTACTAGTCAGATATAGATAGCATGATACATTCCAAATCCAGCAGTTGTTGGCACTTTTAGTTACTCATTCCATTGTAATGAAACTGATTTCTAGACATGTCAAAGTCAAATTTATAGCACTACTTTAGTTATAGTTGTCTATGATCGAGATACTATGCTCCAAGTCGTCCATAACCGCGGACACAGCTTTCAGAAAGATTTACCCTGCAGGGGTGCACAAATAGCAACACACACACGATCAACCTCAAGAAGAACCAAATAAAACACAACGAGGACTCACGATAATGCATTCACATGATTCATAAATTATTTCAGGGGGGCACCCCACTAAGCTACCCACAACAAAGTTGGCCAGCTCTGAGACGGACCTAGGGTTTGCGTCAATGGCTGTAAACGACTAGGGACCCGAAAGTGTGACTGGGCTTGTCGATACCGCGAAAACACTTTGCATTCCAAAACAATACAGGTTCTCCACGCACAATCTTAAATAAAGGAGTAAAGCATGGCATAAGTACATGATAGTAATAAAGTCCCAAACTAGTTTGCGACCCCAAGAAATAAAGTGTGAATCAAGCTTAGGAAAAGGGGGATCCATAGGGCCTCTTGTATGTGGATAGTGCGAATAGTCAAGGAACAAGTATTAAGTACTGGGGGCCTACGGGACACAAGTGAGCACAGAAGAACCAAATATTAGCTATTTCCCAGCAGTGCCTCTACATTAGTTATATCTATTCCCATCATTTTAATATAAAGTTGTAATTAAAGTCATGATCATCTCCAACATAAAACATATGGTAACCTTCCAACAATTGTGGTACTTGAAGACACGAAGCAGCACCTGAGTAAGCGACTACGACACACAAGGCCGATTATCTACCAAACGACAGGTAATAGGAGGTGTCCAAGGCAATATAAAGGCTGCAAGGGATATCACGGGTGTGGAAAGACTAAAGCATCGCAACACAGATAGCAATAGATCAATAGGAGGAAGGAAAGACTATAAACGCAAAATAGGTTGAAAGGGGGAGAATGCTCGCCTGGGAAACACTGCTGAAGGTTCATCCGGAGAACTTGTCGATACTCACATCAACTCAATGGTCTAATCCGCGAAGAAGCAGAGCACTAGAAGAAACACCGGATGCGCTATTTAATACTACGACAGAAGATTGGCATGATGCATGTATGGTGCACGACATGGCAAAGATGCGATGCAACTAGGCAATATTAAGCGAAACCGGGGTCCCGACAATTAATTAGAGGGTTCATGTTATTTAGATACCCTGCAATTTAAATGTTGTCTTAACAAGGCAAAACATGGCATCGGTTCGCTACACAAATTTAAATGGAGCCAATATAAGACTAGATTTGCCCGCATATAGTCTCCATATTTAATTATTAGGTGAATCGACAACTACCCCCAAATGCCAAAGCATGTGTGCAATCATGGAAAATTTAATATGCAGCAAGTTTATATAATATTTTATAAAATAGGGCTTGGAAAAGGGGATCACACATTGGATCGACGATCTTGGGCTCGGAGGGGTTCGGATTCGGTGTAGACGGGATCGGTCCTCGGGTCGGGGCTTCGGATCCATGAAGGCGAACTTGGCATCTGGGGTGGCAAACTCGGTATCCATGATGGAGGCCATTGAGGTTTCATCAATTGCCACCAGGTCCGATGCAGTCTTCAGGCTCCTATGGCCGGGGTCTTGGATCCCTGTTGGCATGCTTGTGGTCATTGGTACAGTGAAGGAGATCTTGTAAAGGTGTCCGAATCAAAGAACATGGCAACAACATGATGACCTTGATGTTCAATAGAGTGCACTCGGGCAGAATTAGGCGTCGAGACCTGACAACACACAAGTATATGAAAAATAAGCTTGCGGCCACATATGAGGATTTTAGGCATCACTTCAAGTGGGAGACAACCACTGCAGGTGTTGGAATCAAAGTCAGTGCACAACTCGTTCAGTCATAGAAACATGAGGGCACATGACTGGGGCCGAGACGACCTTGGAGACAACCTGCAAACTAGAAGGGGACGCCGGGGAAGCGCTCAACGACGATGGAGGTGGGCTCGATGGGGTGAGGTGGCCTCCAACATAGCAGCAGGCGGAAGAGCTCCATGGCATGCTCAGGGAGGCAACACTCGCAGAGGAAGAGGTTGGCAATGAATAGCGAGCAGAGGAGGCAGTTGATATTGATGGGCAGCCACGAAGGTGGCACCGGCGGGCTCGGGCCTGGGCCTGCCGCAGCGGCGCTAGGGTACAGGAGGAGGCAGAGAGCGACGGGGAGCGACCGGGGAGAGCTTGCGGAAGATGCAGGGCTGACGTAGAGGGCCGCCTACGATATTCACGGGGCTAGAGGCGAATGACTGAGAGGTGGAAGGACGCGCCTGGCTGAGGAGGTCCTTCTCCAGTAGGGCGCGGGTTCGCAGCGGCCGGAGGCGAGCACAAGGTGCTGCGGGGCTTGGCGGCATGGGGGTGCAGAGGGATGAGGGCGAGGATGGCGGGCTCACGCTGAGGCGGCCAGCTCTCTCCTGGCGTGGGCCACCCTAGGCCACGCCACCAGCTGGTGTGGCCACCCTGGCCCACCTCTGGCTCTGCTCTTTGGCGTATATAATCCTCCCGAAACCCTAAGACTCAGGGAGCAACCACAGAAAGATTCCACCGCCTCTACGGGGCGGAAAACTGCAGTGAGAGAAAGAGCTCTTCGGCAGGCAGAAATCTGCCAGGGAAATTCCTTCCTAGAGAGGGGAGATCGTCGCCATCAACACCATCATCAAGCTGAACTTCATTGGGATCATCATCATCATCTACATCATCATATCCACCAGCACCATCATCACCACTCCCTACCGCTGTAACAATTGGGTTGAATCTTGCATAGTTCTTAGGGGAATTTTCCCGATATTGATTACTTGTTGTAGTTTATGCTATTGAGTGGAACCATTGAATTATCATTCATGTTCAGATTGTTACATATCATTATTTCATCTCTGATCTTGATCCATATGATGTCTTCTAAGTAGTTCGTTTAGTTCTTGAGGACATGAGAGAAGTCATGTTGTTAGTAGTGGAATTGTGTTGAGAAAGATTCTATGGTTTGATATTTAAGTTGTGGTGTTATTCTTCTAGTGGTGTCATCTGAATGTCGACTACATTATACTTCACCTTTATGGGTCTAGGGGAATGTATTGTGTATTTGGCTACTAATCGTAGGGGTTGCCGGAGTGACAGAAACCTGAACCCCCATTAGGAAACCTTTGCACAAGGGAGTGCAGGATCTCAAAGTTTAAGGTTGTGGTTAAGTTTTATCTTAATTACTTTCTTGTAGTGGTGGATGCTTGCAAGGGGTATAATCACAAGTATGTATTAGTCCTAGGAAGGTCAGTACATTAGCACAGGTTCACCCACACAACACTTATCTAACTAAAGAAGATTAATCAACTATATGAAGCGAAAGCACTTGACGATATTCCCATGTGTCCTCGAGAATGTTTAGTCATTTTAAGTAATACAACCGGCTTGTCCTTTGCTAAAGAAAGGATTGGGCCACTTGTTGCAATTATTATTATTCTCTTTTATTTACTCGCACTTTATTTATCTGCATTATCGAAAACCCCTAAAAATCCGTTTGCTAAGTATTTACAGAGAATTCCTGATCCATACCACTTGTCAACACCTTCTGCTCCTCATTGGGTTCGACACTCTTACTTATCAAAAATACTGCGGTAGACCCCCTATACGCGTGGGTCATCAAGACTATTTTCTGGCGTCGTTGCCGGGGAGTGAAGCGCTATTGAAGAGTGGAACTGGTAAAGGAAACTTCTACTATGAGTACTGTTTATTCCTATTAGTTACTTTATTTCAATATGGATAATTCACTTAGTTTCTTATTTCAAAATGCTACTACCATTGCTAAGGTAGTAGATGAACCAACACCTGCTGAAAATGATACTTTTAAGATACCTACAAGAATTATTGATCGTGTTATGGATAACTACTATTTTGGAGATGGAACTGTCCATCCCGGTGATCATTTGCTCTTTATACACGAATTATGCGGGTTGTTCAAGTGTGCAGGTATTACAACAGATAAAGTTAAGAAGAAGTTATTCTCATTATCACTAAAAGGAAGAGCTGAGGAATGGTATAAGCTGCTGAAGAATGGCCATATCTTGAATGGGAAGAAGTAGTGCCTCTCTTTTATTCCAAATTTTATCCTCCTACTGAGATTCACAAATATCATAATCAAATATACAACTTTTGGCCTCGTGATGGAGAGAGTACAACTCAAGCTTGGGGGAGATTGAAGTTACTAATGCTCAAATGTCCTATTCATGAGCTCCCTAACAATATTATTATCAATAACTTTTATGCAAGACTTTCTCTTCATGATAAGGATCTATTGGATGCTTCTTGTGCTGGATCATTTACACGCATGGAAGAAAAAGCTAAATGGGATCTTCTAGACCGTATTCAAGACAATGCTGAAGCATGGGAGAATGATAAAGGAAGAAATTCATGTATAAATTATGATTATGAATGCATTATATCTTTTGTGGGAACTGATGAATTTCATAATATTAGTAATGCTTATGGTCTAGATTCTCAAAGTATTGCAAATTATTTTAAGGCTTTTGCTTCTTATATTGAAATTCCTAAAAAGAAATGAAAGAAGTATCATGAGGCATATAAATATATTGCTAATTGTGTTCCTGCAAGAGATGCTGAAGTTTATACTGCTCATCATATTTGACCTGAACCTTACATTGAGAAAATGCCTTTCCCAGTTAAGGTAAAGGAACATTCTATGATAGCTAGTATGGTTAATGAAAGTAAAAATAAAGCTATTGAACCTAATGAACAAATATCTGTTGAACCTATAATAGCAAATGTGAAAGACTTTGTCACTAAATATGTATAAGATGGACACACTATCCTCTATAAGGATACTTCTAATATTGTTTCACAAAGTAGTGTTAGGAGAGCTAGTGTCCCTGTGTTTTCTATTAGAATAAGTGATCATTGCTACAATGGTTCATGTGATAGTTATATTGTTAAATTTATGCACGATACTGAAAGTTACTACAAGAGAGGGAAAATTGTTCTTATGCATCTCAACAATATTAAGTTTCCTCGCTTTATGCTGAAAGTCTTTATGTTGCACTTGTTTTGCCTTCCTATGCTAGCGGACTCTGGTTTCAACAATTTATTTTCTTACAAAATTCCCTTCCATAGGAAGTGGGTTAGACTTAAACATGTGTATTTTTTCTTCTTGATGCTCTTTTTTACTTCAATTCATATTCTTATGTGAGCATCATTGAAATTATCATGCCCATCTTAATGGCTATAAAGAAATAGCTTTTTGGGAGACAACCCAATATATTTTTGCTTTCAGTTTGTTTTTGTTTATTTGAGTCTTGGAAGTTATTACTTTGGTAATAACCTCTACTTATCCTTTTTGTTTGGTTTTTGTGTCAAGATCAGCCTCTAATGAGAGAGAAGTAATATTTTGGGAAGTTGCTGTCCCAAAACAGATTTTTGTGCTTCACTATAAAAAATAATTAAAAATCCCAGAACATCGTACTGATCTGTAATTTTTTGTGTGCATTCCCCAGGTTATTATCCAACTTTCATTAGTTTTGCACCTTTTGATTTGAGCAACAAAAGATTTTCAAAAAAATTGATCTTTACCTGCTGGTCTATTTTGACAGATTTTTGCCGCTCTTGCATTTGCCTCTTAAATCGATTTCCTTTTTTGAATTCCTTTTTGGGCTTTCGGAAGGAGTTGCTACAGTAGCTTATGTTTTGATGGATTTCAGTTAAAATTGAACTTAAAGGTTTATTATCTTGCATGCAATAATGTTGCTAATGAGAATTGTGTAAAGTTTTGTGTGAAAGAAATTTCCAAGTTGTAGGAGAAAATGGTGTAACAAGATGGTGAATGGTCAAAACACTCAAGAAATATGTTTATAAAGATGAAGATATTGATGTTATTCAAGTGGTGACTCCGGAAAAATTTATGAAAGACCAAATTTTGAGACCTGTAGAGTCTGTTTTCGAATAGGTAACAGTTCTGGTAAGAAAAGGTCCGCGAAAAATCTGTCAATTTATATTTTTGCAGTTTTATCTAACATGGAAAGCAATGAGTCGAAAGAGGGACAAAAATAGAGCTCGGGTGGCTCACACCATTCCGTGGCGCGGGCCCACCTGGCCGCGCCACCAGGGGGTGTGGCCACCCCGGAGCCCGTCTCTGACCCGTTTTCTCCCAGTATCCCCCGAGGTTCGTATATCATGTTCTCGTCATGTTTTCATTTCAATCTGTTTCTGTCAGGAACTATTCTTAAAGTTTAGAGGCACAATGGTCTCCGCCAATGATAAGGGCAGGGAGCCTGCAGAAGATGATCTCCAAGACCTTGAGAAGGAGGAGGAGATCGAGAGTGAAGTTGAAGAGGAGGCAAAGGAAGACCAGCATCCGCATACTAGCACCACCATTGCAAGTATTGGAGTGGTGGCAAATCCCGCCAAGTTCAAAAGGACTACACGGATGTCCACTAGAGGGAAGGTTCCACGTCATTGCTTGGCTTCAAGGTCACCTCCTCCACGCACCAAGTATCCCTTCCATACCCTTATTCATGAGCAACAATTCCAAAATATGCCCAAGGAAAAATTACCCTCCAATTGGGATATGCCTCGATCTAACCATGCAGGAAAAGAATACTTCAAGGAGGAACAGTGGGGAAAGAATCGCAAGAGTTGGGATTCATATCCTGACATGATCATGAACCGCATTGAGCACAACTCGGAGTTGATTCGTACTCTCACCTTCGATATTGAGGATTTGTGGAAATTGATTGAGAATCTCATTGAGAGAACACCAGCACCACCGAAGGAGTAATTCGTCATCAGGTTTTGGCATCCCCTTGGTTTGTTCCAAGCTTGGGGGAGTGCTACGATAACATATCATTATCTTCTATCTTTTTACCTTTTCAGTAGAGTCATATCATGAATAGAGAAGTTATCATATAAGATGGTTTGCATTGTGGAAGTATCTCCCCTCTAGTTAGTTATCTATGTATACCTTGGTGTGAGTTGCCGTTATGGAATATTAATGAGAAGTTCTATCATTTACTTTTTACACATCTTATTTTAGTTTGCAATTTCTATTATATGATTGATCTTGTTGTTAGTATTGGTATCACTTTGGGATTATTAAGTACATTTAGTAGGTTTTGGCAAACCTGGCTCTAGTTAGTAGCAACACTATTTGAGAATTGAATAAAAAAGAGAAAAGTACTTTTAACAAATATAATTTCATCATCTTTCTTTCTTGATTGGCTCGTAAGCTTAGTATTCTCTAGTTAAGATCTTTTGTGCTTCCAAGGAATATTGCATGTTTGTTTATATCACTTGTATGTTTTTTGTTTCCTTAAACTCTTATGCTTGCTACCTAGCCTTGCTAGCCAAAAACCTGTACTGAGAGGGAATACTTCTTGTGCATCCAATCCTTAAACCAAAACCTATGCCATTTGTGTCCACCATACCTACCTACTAGCATTATTGCTGTTCCAAGTAAATTCATGTTTTTATCTACCTTCCAAATTAAACTTGTTATGTGAAAATTGGTGATTAAAGCTCTGACGAACTTGATGGCACACTTTACTTTCTTGCACTTAATAAACTTGAACCATTGTGCCCATCTATGTTGCGTATATGCTTGCATTTTGTAAGTTGTGAATTAGCAAAACCATGTATCATGGGGAACGCTTTCAACATTGCACTTTATTTAGTTGATATCATGTTCTTTTGCTTATGTATCCCGACGGTGTGAAATGAAAGGGGAGCTTGTAAGGCTCATGGAGTTCGTATATGTGTTAGAGAAATGCCTGGGTGGCTGGTATAAGCCATGCCTAATGATGGTGGAAACCTGCAGCATAACCATAATGAGCAATTTGTGAAGCATTCAAAAAAGGGGAAATCCCTATGCAAATAGCAAATAAAAAGATTGCTGAGATGCTCATTGTCTGCTTGCCTTGTCATTTTGATGTGGGGAATCTTCCGTATCATCAGGACAGGGGTACCCCGTTGGCGATTCTCTATGATACACATGTACTTACAATGACAAGAACTTACATGTGACTAAAGTTGAGTAGCATGAGGAACGGTACTCATAAGCAAGGGGCATGAGATTTTCAGCTTATAACTTGTCGAGCATATCCTCATATTTGTTCACTTTAACCTTAATCACCTAAAGATGCTCATGATAGGGGCAATGAGAGCTGAGAGCTAAGAAGTACCATAACTTTTGGAAGCTCTTTATGAAACTTGAAATCCTTGCTTCCCTCTGCAAATGGCCTATCTTTTACTTTTTAGTTGAGTCAGTAAACCTATTCCTTTCTATCTCAAGCAAGTATTTTGAGTGGTTGTGTTTCATTCATTCATATGATTATTTATTCAATAATGTTTCTTATGTTCCTTGTTTTGCACATTTCTCTTATCTTAGTGATATTACTTTGAAACCTATCATTGAAAACCCCATTATGTTAGAACTCCTGCAAATTGTTAACCGTTCTTTGACCAAGAACAAAGTTTTTGGAGAGGGGAGATCGTTGCCATCAACACCGTCATCAAGCTAGACTTCATCGGGATCATCATCATCATAATCTCCATCATCATATCCACCAGCACCATCATCACCACTCCATACCGCTGTAACAATTGGGTTGGATCTTGCATAGTTCTTTGGGGAATTTTCCCGGTATTGATTACTTGTCGTAGTTGGTGCTATTGAGTGGAACCATTGAATTATCGTTCATGTTCAGATTATTACATATCATTATTTCATCTCTGATCTTGATCCATATGATGTCTTGTGAGTAGTTTGTTTAGTTCTTGAGGACATGGGAGAAGTCATGTTGTTAGTAGTTGACGGGGGTTTAACTCGTCAATGCCCATTGTTATGGACTTGGGTTTTGGAGATGGAGGGAGCGCTGGAGGCATCAATCGGCTAGCAAACAAGCACATAGGGACGCAAGGTTTACCGAGGTTTAGGATTCGTAGAGGTCCCTACTCCTGCTTGTCTGCTCTTGGAATTATCGAGGGAGTCGAAAGTTACAGGGGTGCGCAGACGCAATCTGGCAATGGTTGTGGAAACTAGGGTTGTGATCGTCCTCCTCGCCGCCCCTCCAGCCTTTATATAGACAGGCTAGGTCTCGGGTAGCAGGTCGAGTCGGTTACAAATTAGGGTTCATCCTTTTGAACTTTCTATCTTAAGCTTCTTCTTGCATTGCAAGCAATCGGAGTCTCCGTGAGTCACCCGAATCTTGTATTGGGCCTTGGCAACGCCGTGGGATTTTGCCGTATCTGGACCGTATATGACAAACTCGAGTACATGTAGGCTATACCCATGTCCGTATCCCCCGAGTGTCCAGTCGAATCGCATATTCTACTGGAGACTTTATGAAGTCTTTCTAGCACATGACTGAGCATATTTTCGAGTGTTCTATCTGTGTTATAGGGATTGTTGATATACATGCCTGATTTATCCGAGGTATCGGTATCAGTTAACTGCCTTAGGTCAAAACAATGCAATCTACTCAAATTCGAGTCCCTGGACTCGAATTCGGAAAAGTGCTAGCGTAATTCGACTCAGGCCGTGGAGGTCTTACAGGGGTCGAATTCTAGTGTATAAATGTGAGCACTCGACGTGTCCGTCAAGGCATGTTCATCGTACCTGCTGACACGGATATATTTCTGGTAGTGCGCAGTAGATGCGTTGCCAGGCCTTGTTCATGTCTTATCTTCATGTTGTAAGCGCGGCATCCGAATTTTTGTCATCGCAGAGATGATTCGGGTCGCCCAAGACACGTAATCTCTTTGTACGAAAAATATGAGACGGAGTCGCCATGGCATTCGAGTGTGGATGTTATCGACACACAGTATAATGTACACGGAAAACATAATCATAGGGTGCACGACCAGTGCTCCCTATGGGAGTAGCCCCCGAGTGCCTATTCGAGTCGCAGACTCGAGTGGGGACCAAAAACATTTTGCGACTACGGTCGTCTTTTGTTGCTTGTTTCATTCGAATGTGCTTCCAGCGTTCCCTATGGGAGTAACCCGTAGTTAACAACCGAATCATTGATTTGAGTGAAGGGTTTTCGTGAAGCTTGTATACCTGTGTAAAAAATTCTTTCGGGTGCGCGGCCAACACTCCTATTAGGAGTAGCCCCTGAGTGCTTGATTGAGTCGAAGACTCGAGAAAGGACTAAAGTAGTCAAAATGTTCTTCTGCTGAAATTGTTGACGTCAGTGCTAACGACGTGATGACTTCAGTTGCCCGCGTGAGCGGCTTTGACGGGACGTGACGAGCAGTGGGTCCTACTTTCTAACTTTGATTTGACTGTGTGTGCATAATCTTCTGTTTTAACTGTGTCTCCTCGATTTCCGCGCATAATGGGAGTAGTGGGGGACGGTTCATGATTCACCTTCGCCACACGTCAATGGCGATGTGCACCACACGTCCAATAGGGTTTCTGCTGGCTGTTGGATGACATCCGCTAGGAGGTTAAGTAGCGGTGCAGCTGCGGTAATTTTTCCTCATCTCTCTTCTTGCTCGCGCTTCCTTCGCCATTGTTGCTCTTCCTGCTCCTTTGCGCACCTCTTCTCCATGGCACTGGACCAGCTCCGCATCTTCCCCAGTTACTTCTTGCGCTCGCATCACCATCGCAAGATGGGCAAGAAGAAAGGAGGTTCTGCCGCTGGATCTATGGCCGCCATTGTTGCCACCAAGAAGAAAGGAGGCGCCGCCGCTGTGGGCACCAGCTCCGCCGGTGTTGGGAAAAAGAACGGCGCGGGGACTCGCGTCACCAATGGGTCCTGGCGCCTATCCACCATTAAGCCCGCGGGGCTGTTCAATGTTCGTCAAGATGGAGCACTTCTTCCCACGGAAAGCGACTCCCGCGTACTTGGCGAGGAGGTAATTCCCGTTCCTCCCGCTGGTTTCCGAGTGATGTTCCTTGCGTTCATCATCCGCGGTCTCTCTCTTCCCTTGCATCCCTTTGTCAGGGGTCTTCTGTGTTTCTATGGGCTCCAGCTGCACCAGCTGTCCCCAAATTCGATTCTCCACATCGCCTGTTTCATCACCCTATGCGAGTACTGTCTCGGAATCGAGCCACACTTTGGTATCTTCAAGAAGCTTTTTAAGCTCAAACGTCAGTTGGGGTCGGGTTCGTTAGTCTACGACATAGGAGACTGCGAGATCCACGTCGACTCTTCCTCCACTTACTTTGTTATCAAGCTCACCGCGACTTTCCAACGGTGGAGAGATAAGTGGTTCTACATCCACGACCAGAAGGCCGACAGAGAGCACTATGGACTCACGCCCTTCGATCCCGTGGCGGCTTATAAGAGGAGGCGCTCCTGGAAGAATGTCGTGATGCCTGGCGAGTCCGAGGAGACGGAGATGCTGTATCAGCATGTCTGTGACCTCGAAGGCCACATAGGAAAGGAAGAGGGTGGCACTACGCTCATTCGCACTTGGTTTTACCGCCGTATCCAGCCTCTGCAGGCTAGGGTCCATCCGATGTACCTATAGATAGGTGCTGGTGATGTCACTCGCATATCAGCGAATGGCATTTCTGCGGGTGAGGGAGACAGGAGGTTGTGACTGGTGACCAAGTACACCGCCAAGGAGGATCTCCTAGGCGGATCAGTCGTGCCTCCTTTTGATGCCAACAACCCTCCACCGGAGGTAGATCTTTAGTTCGTATTTTTCGATTGGTTGCCAAGTGCTTGATATATACCGATGTTTTTTTTCCTGGTTATAGGACTGGAAGGTGGCCTCCAGCTTGCCTCGTCGGCCTGAATGGGTTATCCCGCATGAAGCGGTGGAAGAGGACGAGTCGGATTCGACCGTCCCGATTGAAGAAGAGGAGGAAGCCCCCGAGTCTAGTGCCCACGACACTCGTATGCGCTCCTGCAGTGAGGATTCTGACGCTTCTTTGCCGATGACACCGGAGGAATCTCCTATTGCTGTGGAGGAGCCTATCCCTGCGGTGCCTGTACACGCCATGGCTCCTCCCGCTCGGAATAAGCTGCAACTGCCAAAGGAGTCGTCGGATGAATCCTTTGACCTCGACAAATTCAACTGGTAAGTTTTAATATCCGCGAGTTCGTCTTGTTTTCTTTGGTGTTGCTTTTCTGAAGTGGTGCCGAACATGTTTTGCAGTCAAACGGCATTGTCGTCTGATACGTTGCTAACGTATCCATAATTTTTGATGTTCCATGCTTGGTTTTATCTACTTCCTTATGTTTTGTTCCAACTTTGGATTAATTTTCATACACTGTCTTGGACTAACCTATTAACAAGATGCCACAGTGCCAGTTGCCTGTTTTTGCTGTTTTTGATTCCAGGAAAGTCAGAAAATGAATATTCTCGGAATTGGACCGGACAAAAGCCAAAGTCGATATTTTATCGGAAGACTCATGGAGCCAGAAGACGAGACAGAGAGGGGCCACAAGGTGGCCACACCACCCCTAGGTGCGGGTCCCCCTGGCCGCGCCAAGGCATGGTGTGGGCCCCCTGGCCGGCCACCGACCTTGCCTCTTTCACCTATATATCTCCCTCGATGCAAAAACCCTAGGTCGTCAAGCCTCCGGCCATGAAAAGTTCCGTAGCGTCGCCGCCACTGAAGGGGAGATTCGGGGGACAGAAAGTCTCTGTTCCGGCACCCTGCCGGGACGGGGAAGTGCCCCCGGAGCCATCTCCATCGATCTCCACCACCATCTCCATCACCGTTGCTGATTCCCATGATGATGAGGGAGTAGCTCTTCCTCAAGATTAAGGGTTCTACCGGTAGCTATGTGTTCATATCTCTCTATGCATGATCATATTGTGATCATGAGCTTGTAATCTATAGATCTACTTTGCTACTCAAGTGCTTTAATAGATCTATGCTCTCCCCATGTGTGTGAAAGTGACAGCATCCACACCATGGTGGCACTTAGGCTAGAGATTACAAATACTTGTTATGAGTTATATTTGGAGTTGGATGTCTTTATGAAATTGTGGTGTTTATTGGAACCATCTAGTGCTCAAGGTGACAGTGTGGGGTTATCTAGATGGGAAAGGATTACTTTGAGGTGTGTTGTTATAGCCCTACCATCGATTAGAGTGTTCAACCGGAGAGTAGTCCAGAGTAGTATTATGAAGATAATATATTTATATGTGAGTGTTCACTAGTGAAAGTATGATCCCTAGGCCTTGTTTATAAGCATTGAAACACCGTTTGCAAATAGATCGGTTACATGTTCACTAGTGAAAGTATGATCCCCACGCCAGCAAGTTAATTTCTAGCACCATTACCACTTATAATTATCCATACCACTTGTATTTCACTATCTCTTCGCCGAACTAGTGCACCTATACACCTGACAAGTGTATTGGGTGTGTTGGGGACACAAGAGACTTCTTGTATCTTGATTGCATTATTGCTTGAGAGGGAATACCTTTGACCACTTCCTCCCTGAGTTCGATAAACGTTGGGTGATCCACTTAAGGGAAAACTTGCTGCTGTTCTACAAACCTCTGCACGTGGAGGCCCAACAACTATCTACAAGAATAGAAGTGCATAGACATCAAGCTATTTTCTGGCGCCATTGCCGGGGATGTAAGGTAAAAGGTACTCACATCCTCCGGTGTGAGTGCTCGAAGTTATTTCCTTTAGATTCTGCAATTTTGTCTTTTTGTTTCTTGTTTTCACTAGTTAGGCTTAATGGAAAACAACCAAAAAATTAGAGAGCTTTATAGTATTTATCTTGAGTTAGGACATGAAGTGTTTGAAGAGAAAGTTAAAAAACCTATGGAACTTTATTTGCATGCTAATAGCAATGTTGTTAGTATGAATTCTTTGGACACCATTATTGCTAATGCTATGGAAAAGTCTAATCTTGGGAAAGCTGGTTTTGATGAGCATGATATTTTTAGTCCCCCAAGCATGGAGGAGAAAATTTACTTTGATGATACTATGCCTCCAATATATGATGATTACAATGATGAGTACAATATTTTCAGTCCACCTACTATT
Source organism: Avena insularis (assembly GCA_023614405.1). NCBI lineage: Eukaryota > Viridiplantae > Streptophyta > Magnoliopsida > Poales > Poaceae > Avena > Avena insularis. The sequence goes on along the minus strand of CM042686.1, from coordinate 126,223,683 downwards.
GAGGAGAAAATTAATTATGATTACAATATGCCTCCTATATTTGATGATCATGGTGATGAGAATAATGATGATAGCTATTTTGTTGAATTTTCTCCCACTACGATTAATAAGAATGACTATGCTTATGTGGGGAGTCTTAATTCTTTTATGCATGTGGCTGATGATAAGAGTGTTTTATGTGATAGTTATATCGTTAATTTTATTCATGATGCTACTGAAAGTTATTATGAGAGAGGGAAACATGGTTTTATGCATCTCAATAATATTAAGTTTCCCCTCTTTATGTTGAAAGTCTTGAAGTTGCACTTGTTTTTCTTTCCTATGATTGTTGCTTTGTGCTTTAATGACTTGTTTATTTACAATATTTCTATACATAGGAAGTGGGTTAGACTTAAATGTGTTTTGAATTTGCTTCTTGATGCTCCCTTTTACTTCAATTCATATTTCCTATGTGAGCATCTTCTCAAACTATCGTGCCTAACTTAAAGGCGTTAAAGAAAAGTACTTATTAGAAGATAACCCAAAAGTTTTAGATAAGTCTTGGAAGTTATTACCTCTGTAATAAACGCTCCTTATCCTTTTTATTTGCTTTTTGTGCCAATAGTAACCTCTAATGAGAGAGAAGTAATGCTTGGGAAAGTTGCTGTCTCGAAACAGATTTTTGTGCTTCGCTGTAAAAATTCGTGTAAAATCTCTATATGTCGGTTTGAGCTGTTATTTTTTGTGCTTCTTCCCCAGGTTGTTATCTAACTTTTGTTAGTTCAACACTTTTTGATTTGAGCAACAGAAGGTCTTCGAGAAAATTGGTTTTTACCTACTGGTCTGTTTTGACAAATTTATGCCATTATTTGCATTTGCTTCTTGTTGATTCCTTTTTGGGTTCTTTTTGGGGAATTGAGCTTTTTGAGGGAAGTGCTATAGTAGCTTGTGTTTTAATGGAAGTTTTATTAGTGTTGAAACTTAACCTAAAGACTTATTATCTTGAGTGCACTAATGTTGCTAATATAGATTGTGTGAAGTTTTGTATGAAGGAAGAATTTCAGGTGTATGGAGAGAATGATGTAATGAGATGAAGAATGGACTAAATATCAAGCTTGGGGATGCCACGTGTGTCACCCCTAGAAATATCCAAGAAGTACAAGCGTCAAATCTTGGGGATGCCCAAGGCATCCCATTCTTCATCAATAAAAATCTCAGGTTTCTTCCAAACACTTCATTTTTATAGTTTCATGTACAGTTGTGTTGTTCTTGGAGCATCTTCGTTTTTCTTTTTGGTTTTTCGTTTTCTTGGTTTTGTTAGTTTGCTTGAATAAATATGTTGGACCCCCTCTTTCATACATTACTTTTCAAATAAGTTTGGTTTAGTGTTGGAAAAGAGTAGGAAAAGTTCATGCTTAAGTGGTAAAAAGGAGCTTGTTTTTCACTGTGACTTAGACTTTATCATGTCATGCTTGATATTGTTTTGGCTTTATGCTTAGTGATTTTTTATGTAGCATGACATGTTACAAACAATCGAGATTGCTTAATGTGCCTTGAAAGAATTATGTGTTGTTTTAGCATATTAAAGCATAGTATTGTGGTATTCTCCTTTGATGCTATATTTGGGTTGACTTGGCACATGCTCACACCATGTTATGACTATCCAAAGTCACCATAGCCTTGATGATCCTTTAGTTTTCAACTTGTAATATCACTCTGTGCTTTGATCAATGATGTTTTGTCGCTCTGCATGATTATGGCCATTATTGCTCTCTTAGTTTGTCACTCCCAGTCTTTTGCTAGCCTCCACAACCAAGTATGAGTTCCACTCAAGCATCCAACTCCTAAAACCAAGTTATTCCAAAGAGTCCACCATACCTACCTACTAGATTATGCTATTCCAAGTATATTCATGTTTTTATCTACCTTCCGAATTAAATTTGTTATGAGAAAACTAGTGATTAAAGCTCTCATGAACTTGATGGCACACTTAACTTTTCTTGCCCTTAATAAACTTGAACCATTGTGTCGTCTATGTTGTATATGCTTGCACTTATTTGTTGGGGATTAGCAAAACCATGCGGTCATGGGGAACGCTTTCAACATTGCACTTGTACTTTGTACCTAGTTGATATCATGCTCTTTTGTCTATGGATGTCGTTGGTGTGAAATGAAAGGGGAGCTTGTAAGTCCATGGAGTTATGTATATGTGTTAGAGAAAGGCCTGGGCCGCTGGTCTAATCCATGCTGACATGCTGGAAACCTGCAGCGTATCCATAATGAGCTGTCTATGAAGCATTCTTCTTATAAAAAAAGGCCAGATATTGAGAAAAAAGAGAAAAAGAAAAGAGGAAAGTGAGAAAAAAGCACCATTTTCCCATGGTAAATAAGAAGATTGTTGAGATGCTTGTTGTCTGCTTGCCTTGTCATTTTGATATGGGGATTCTTCCGTATCATCAGGCAAGGGGTACCTCGTTGGCGGTTCTTTATGATACACATGTACTTACGATGACAAGAACTTACCGGTGACTAAACTAGAGTAGTATGAGGAGCGGCCCTCATATTCAAGGGACATGAGATTTCCAACTTATACTTTGTCAAGCATATACTTCATAGTTTGTTCACTTTAACCTTAATCATTTCAAGATGCTTATGATAGGGGCAATGAGAGCTGAAAGCTATTTAGTACCATAATTTTTGGAAGCTCTTTATGAAACTTGAATATCTACTTCCTTCTATAAAGATCTTTCTTCCACTTTTATACTGAGTCTCCACCTTCTATCTTTATGCACCTACTTTGAGAGCATAGTGGCCATTCTTAGTTGTATGTGCATTGTCCCAAGACTTGTTGATTGATGCATAACTTTGATATTGCTTGTTTTAAATTATTTGTATCTAGTCACTCTTATGAACTTTGAAGGTGTCCTATGCATTTATGTTTGCTACTCTATGAGCGACAAGCTAAATGCTACTATACTATGTTTTCTTTATGTGAAACAAACAAACGTCTCGTAAAGCATTGTTATTCATGAATCTTTTGTTTATGCCTTTTCATGTTGCAACATAGTTGCTATGCCTTATTGCTAGAACTTTGTCTTTCATGCTATGATTGAAGTACTATGATCCCAGCTTTGAATGTTTTGCAAATACTTTGATCAAGTTTATGATGGTGCATGTCACCTCAAAAATTATTCTTTCTTTTTATCACTTACCTACTCGAGGATGAGCAGGAGTTAAGCTTGGGGATGTTGATACGTTGCTAACGTATCCATAATTTTTGATGTTCCATGCTTGGTCTTATCTACTTTCTTATGTTTTGTTCCAACTTTGGAGTACTTTTCATACACTTTCTTGGACTAACCTATTAACAAGATGCCACAATGCCAGTTGCCTATTTTCTGCTGTTTTTGGTTCCAGGAAAGTCAGAAAATGAATATTCTCGGAATATGACCGGACAAAAGCCAAAGTCGATATTTTACCGGAAGACTCATGGAGCCAGAAGACGAGACGGAGAGGGGCCACACCACCCTAGGCACGGGTCCCCCTGGCAGCGCTAGGGCATGGTGTGGGCCCCCTGGCCGGCCACCGACCTTGCCTCTTTCACCTATATATCTCACCCGATGTAAAAACCCTAGGTCGTCAATCCTCCAGCCATGAAAAGTTCCGCAGCACCGCCGCCACCGAAGGGGAGATTCGGGGGACAGAAAGTCTCTGTTCCGGCACCTTGCCGAGGACGGGGAAGTGCCCCCGGAGCAATCTCCATCGATCTCCACCACCATCTCCATCACTGTTGCTGATTCCCATGATGATGAGGGAGTAGTTCTTCCTCGAGGCTAAGGGTTCTACCAGTAGCTATGTGTTCATCTCTCTCTATGCATGATCATATTGTGATCATGAGCTTGTAATCTATAGATCTACTTTGCTACTCAAGTGCTTTAATAGATCTCTGCTCTCCCCATGCGTGTGAAAGTGACGACGTGCACACCATGGTGGCACTTAGGCTAGAGATTACAAATACTTGTTATGAGTTATATTTGGAGTTGGATGTCTTTATGAAATTGTGGTGTTCGTTGGAACCATCTAGTGCTCAAGGTGACAGTGTGGGGTTATCTAGATGGGAAAGGCTTACTTTGAGGTGTGCTGTTATAGCCCTACCATCGATTAGAGTGTTCAACCAGAGAGTAGATCAGAGTAGTATTATGAAGATAATATATTTATATGAGAGTGTTCACTAGTGAAAGTATGATCCCTAGGCCTTGTTTCTAAGCATTGAAACACCGTTTGCAATTAGATCTGTTACATGTTAGCTTGCTTCCATCTTTATTTAAGTTTGCCTTTAGTCTCTTCCACGCCGGCAAGCTATTTTCTAGCACCGTTACCACTTATAATTATCCATACCACTTGTATTTCACTATCTCTTCGCCGAACTAGTGCACCTATACACCTGACAAGTGTATAGGGTGTGTTGGGGACACAAGAGACTTCTTGTATCTTGATTGCAGGATTGCTTGAGAGGGAATACCTTTGACCACTTCCTCCCTGAGTTCGATAAACCTTGGGTGATCCACTTAAGGGAAAACTTGCTGCTGTTCTAAAACCCTCTGCACTTGGAGGCCCAACAACTGTCTACAAGAATAGAAGTGCGTATACATCATCGTCTTCTGACGACGTCCAATTTCTGAAAGAGTCCAGAGTCGCAGACTCCAAGACCAAGGAGGTGGCTGCACGGTCTCCTTCTCCTCCCGTGGCAGCCCACTCTGGCGCCAATTCTTCGAGTTCCCCACATGCTGGGGAGCATCAGATGGTTGCACGGACGACTACCCAACATGCATCTTCGGAGTCCCTAGAGGAACACGTGGGTGTCTTTTTTGCCCTGCTGGACAATCGCCATTGCACAGTCGAAGGTTTGGGTGGACAGCACGCCCTGTTGGACAATCGCCATTGTGCAGTCGAAGGTTTGTAGTGATATTCTCTCTTCGCCTTGCTTATGTGGGACTTCGGGTACTTAGTTTTGTCGGGCTCTATCCTTTTGTAGGGGAGCATAACGAGCTTCTCCGCCGCGTTACTTCCCTTGATAAGGGGCTTGCAGCGGCGGAGAAGAAGCACGACGAGGCACGCGCTGCCTTGGAGGAGTCGCAGAAGCGTGAGGAAGACCTACGCGCTTCTGCTGTTGAGAGGGAGAAGTTGTTCGCTGAACAACTTTTCTCGACTGCCAAGGCGCTCTCATGTACTTGTAGTGCTTTCCCTTGCATTTTCCTTATCTTGGTTTTCTTGTCCTTGTGCTGACACCTTGTACACTTCAGATGCCGCTGGCCTCAGCTTCGACGCCCAGACATTGCATCGCGAGGATGCTCTTGTTGGCACTGTGTCCGCAATCGAGGACCGTGGTGTCTCCCTCCAAGAGACGCAGGGGAGGGCCAAAGGTGTGCCGAGTTGCCTCCAGGAGGACCTGACTCCCAAGGCCGGCCTAATCGACAATCTTGATGACCTGGTGGAATCCTTCGCTAGAGGAACTCCCAGGGACTTCAAGAACTCCCAGCGGTCTATTGGCACTACAATGGCACTCGCGATGGTGCAAGCCCATGGCGTGGAGTTGGACCCCAGCACGATCTCCAAGGCAATGCCTGTCGACGCGGATGTCCAATAGGTAGTGTTTGCTCCCTTCGCTACTAGCTATGGTAAGTATGGGCCACAGCTCATCGATACAGTCACAGAATATTCCGTGGAGCTACAACGAGTGAAGGCGGCGAAGACTGCGGCGTCTGGGGCTACCATCGGAAAGTCTATGGCATCAGAGGCTGCCATGGATTCAATGCGGCCCCCGAAGTTGAAGTCCAAGTCGAAGAAGCAGATTGCTCCTTAGTTGCCATTCTATAATAGTTGTAATTTCCTTTTGTCTGAACTATGCTTCTGTGGGAGTGTCCCTGTTAATACTTTGTTGTGCTTGAATGCATTCATACTTTTATCAGTGTATTCTTGTGCCCTTATTTGCTTCTTGCTTGATTGTGATAAGGTACTTCAAGTGATCCTCGTGACTCTCCTCCCACCGATGAAAACGTAGCGCAACCACGTTCAAAGGTGGAGGAGCTATCGCTTCTCTCACGGCTGTGCGACCGTATTAAGCAGTTGGAGCGGGAGTTGCCCATCATCCGCGGTAACGCAGATGTGTGGAAGTCAAGGGCGGAGAAGGCCACCGCTCGCGAGAAGTATCTTCTCGACGAGGATGCTCGGCTGAATGAGCACTTTAAATGTTAGCTCTCTATCTTCTTATCCTTTCTTTAGCCATTTGCGGCGGTGCCGTGGCTTATATTTTGCTTGATGCTTGGTGTAGTTGTTAGCGCTCGTCATCCGCAGGATGAGAAGGACCGGGTGGCCATTCGAATGAATGACATGACCCAAGAACAGTTGCAGGCTAGTGGGTATTTTTGGGTGGACCACGACCGTGCAGTCGCATTAGCGACCCTGCAGGATCGTTCTTCACGAGTACTTCAATGCTTGAAGAAGGCACAGTCGTGCCTTAGGCATATCTTCCAAGAAATGTTTCCTCTCGACGTGATGCCCTCAAGCCTGCTGGCTCTTCTGGTGAAGTTTCAGGATATGAGCGCGGTCCGCGAGTGCGTAATACAGCAGTTGGTCGCTGGTGCCAAAGCTGCACTGTCGCTGGTGCGACTGCATAGGCCAGATGTGGATGTTGCGTCTGTTGCCGCTGGACCGCTGCCTCCACCAGAAGGGATGACTTGGGACATGGTTCCGCATTATCAAGCGGTTGATCAGCCAGCGGAGGACATCGTCAATTTCTTCGAGGAGCAGCTGAACGTTCTTCTTTTGCATCAGTAGCATAATTTGTATCCTGCACATAGATGTACAAGTGTTGTAAAGTTCGTATGATTGTCTTGGGTGTATTTAATATCCATTGATATTTGAAGAGCTTGCTAGCTTGTAAAAATTTCGAGTGTATTGTACTCTGGAGTTCCTTTTCATTAGCCTGACGTATATTTGTCTCAGCACCTTGCCAACCTGTCAGATGCGTTGAAACTGGGTTGGTGTTTATCAAGGATTCGATTGGTAGTGTGTCAGCTACTCAGGATACTGTGATTTGTTCGTAGAACGAAGGTGTAAAGGGTGGCTCAACCCCCGAGTGATGAAATTACAACAAAATAGAAAAAGACACAGAGTTTTGGGGCACTGATGGCCCAAAATATATCGAGCTCGTTGGGGAACCCCAAGAGGAAGGTATGATGAGCACAGCAGCAAGTTTTCCCTCCGTATGAAACCAAGGTTTAATCGAACCAGTAGGAGCAAGGAAACACCCCAAAGGTGTTGCTAGCTGAGCCTTGGCAGGGCACACTACCGGTGCTAGTAGCAACATCACCTGCACAACACAACCATAGAACTTTGCCCCCAACTTGCGATGAGGTTGTCAATCTCACCGGCTTTGCTGAAAACAAAGGATTAAATGTATCAAATGGAAGAAAGTAATAGTTTGTAAAAAGTAAACACAAAGCAGTGAACAGTTGATTGTAGATTGATTGTAAAAGAAAGGACCGGGATCCATAGTTCACTAGAGGTGGCTCTCCTTAAGATAGATAACATACTGGGTGAACAAATCACAGCGGGGCAATTGACAAACATCAAGAAAGCATACAAGCATATACTACTCATCTTGACTCCTTTGAGACTTGATTGGGCATTACAACATTATACATAAACCGTCATCCAACTGCATCTATGACTAATAATCCACCTTCAGGTTATCATCCGAACCCCCTCCAGTATTAAGTTGCAAGCAACAGATTATTGCATTATGAATTGCGTGTAAAGTAAACAATACGATTGTTCTATGAACAAAGGATTGTTGTTTTGTCCCTAGTAGCAACACCGCATCTAGTACCTTAGAGATTTCTGTCACTTCCCCAGATTACAAGAGGCATGAACCCACTATCGAGCATAAATACTAACTCTTGGAGTTGCTAGCATCTATTTGGCCAAGATAGCTACTAACAACGGAAAGCATGCAAGATCACACATAACAAAGACATGATAGAATCAATAATCAATCTGAAATAGCATCTCAATATCCATCGGATCCCTGCAAACACAACATGCAGAATTACAAATAGAGGACCTTGATCATGAACGGAGCTCACAAGATCTAAACATGATAGCACAAAGGAGGAGAACCAGCCATCTAGCTACTACATGGACCTGTAGTCCAGAGATGAACTACTCACGCATCACACCGGAGGCTTGCATGATGATGAAGAAGGCCTCCAAGGTGAATTCCCCTCTCTGGCAGGGTACCGGGAAGAGCTTCAGATCCCTCCCGATCTAGGGATGGAGACGATGGCGGCTATAGACTCTTTTGTGGATTTTTTGCTCGGGTACTTAGGGTTTCTGTATCGGAGACATCTTATAGTCGGAAGGGAGGCCGAGGGGGTGCTGGAGGCGACCACACCACCCCCTGGCGCGGGCCAGTCTGGGTCGCGCGGCCAGGTGGTGTGGTGGCCCCCTGGCCCCTCTCCGTCTCGTATTTTGGCTCCGTGTGTCCCTCGGTGAAAAACTGACTTTGGCTTTTGTCCCGTCCAATTCCGAGAATATTCATTTTCTGACTTTCCTGGAACCAAAAATAGCAGAAAACAGGCAGCTGGCACTGTGGCTCTTGTTAATAGGTTAGTGCAAGAAATCAAATGAAAAGTACTCCAATGTGTGGGCAAAACATAAGAAAGTAGATAAAACCAAGCATGGAACATCAAAAATTATAGATACATTTGCAATGTATCAACATCCCCAAGCTTAACTCCTGCTCGTCCTTGAGTAGGTAAGTGATAAAAAGAAAGAATAATTTTTGAGGTGACATGCACCATCATAAACTTGATCAAAGTATTTGCAAAACATTCAAAGCTGGGACCATAGTACTTCAATCATAGCATGAAAGACAAAGTTCTAGCAATAAGACATAGCAACTATGTTGCAACATGAAAATGCATAAACAAAAGATTCATGAATAACAATGCTTTGCAAGACGTTTGTTTGTTTCACATAAAGAAAACATAGTATAGTAGCATTCAGCTTGTCCCTCATAGAGTAGCAAATATAAATGCATAGGACACCTTCAAAGTTCATAAGAGTGACTAGATACAAATAGTTTAAAACAAGCAATATCAAAGTTATGCATCAATCAACAAGTCTTGGGACAATGCACATACAACTAAGAATGGCCACTATGCTCTCAAAGTAGGTGCATAAAGATAGAAGGTGGAGACTCAATATAAAAGTGGAAGAAAGGCCTTCGTAGAAGGAAGTAGGGATTCAAGTTTCATAAAGAGCTTCCAAAAATTATGGTACTTAATAGCTTTCAGCTCTCATTGCCCCTATCATAAGCATCTTGAAGTGATTAAGGTTAAAGTGAACAAACTATGGTGTATATGCTTGACGAAGTATAAGTTGGAAATCACATGTCCCTTGAATACGAGGGCCGCTCCTCATGCTACTCAAGTTTAGTCACCGGTAAGTTCTTTTCATTGTAAGTACATGTGTATCATAGAGAACCGCCAACAAGGTACCCCTTGCCCGATTATACGGAAGAATCCCTATATCAAAATAACAAGGCAAGCAGACAACGAGCATCTCAACAATCTTCTTATTTACCATGGGAATATGGTGCTTTTTTCTCTCTTTCCTCTTTTCATAATCTTTTTTTTCCTTTTTCTCTTTTTTCTCAATATCTGACTCTTTTTTATAAGAAGAATGCTTCATAGACAGCTCATTATGGTTACGCTGCAGGTTTCCACCATGTCAGCATGGATTAGGCCAGCAGCCCAGGCGTTTCTCTAACACATATACATAACTCCATGGACTTACAAGCTCCCCTTTCATTTCACACCGACGACATCCATAGATAAAAGATCATGATATCAACTGGGTACAAAGTACAAGTGCAATGTTGAAAGCGTTCCCCATGACAGCATGGTTATGCTAATCCCCAACAAATAAGTGCAAGCATATACAACATAGAAGACACAATGGTTCAAGTTTATTAAGGTCAAGAAAAGTTAAGTGTGCCATCAAGTTCATGAGAGCTTTAATCACTAGTTTTCTCATAACAAGTTTAATTCGGAAGGTAGATACAAACATGAATATACTTGGAATAGCATATGCTAGTAGGTAGGTATGGTGGACTCTTTGCAATAACTTGGCTTAAGGAGTTGGATGCATGAGTGGAACTCATACTTGGTTGCGGAGGCTAGCAAAAGACTGGGAGCAACAAACTAAGAGAGCAATAATGGCCATAATCATGCAGAGCGACAAAACATCATTGAACAAAGCATAAAGTGATATTACAAGTTGAAAACTAAAGGATCATCAAGGCTATGGTGACTTGGGATAGTCATAACATGGTGTGAGCATGTGCCAAGTCAACCCAAATAAAGCATCAAAGGAGAATACCACAATACTATGCTTTAATATGCTAAAACAACGCATGATCCTTCCAAGGCACATTAAGCAATCTCAATTGTTTATAACAAGCCATGCTACAACAAAGAATACTAAGCATAAATCCAAAACAATATTAAGCATGGCATGACGAAGCATAGGCCACACTCAAAAACAAGCTCTCTTTACCACTTAAGCATGAACTTTCCTACTCTTTTCTAATCCATACCAAACTATTTGAAAACCAATGCATGAAAGAGGGGGTCCAACCAATTTGTTTAGCAAACTAAGAAAATCAAGCAAACGAAAAACCAAAACGAAAACAAAAAAAGACGCTCCAAGAACAACACAACTGTGCATGAAACAATAAAAATGAAGCGTTTGGAAGAAACCTGGGATTTTTATTGATGAAGAGGGGGATGCCTTGGGCATCCCCAAGCTTTGACGCTTGTACTTATTGGATATTTCTTTGGGTGACACGCGTGGCATCCCCAAGCTTGTGCTTTAGGCTATCCTTCATCTCATTACTCATTCCTTCCATACACCTGGAATTTTTCCTTCATACAAAACTTCACACAATCTTTATTAGCAACATTAGTGCACTCAAGATGATAAGTCTTTAGGTTCAGTTCTAACACCAATAAAACTTCCATTAAAATACTAGCTACTATAACACTTCCCTTAAAAAGCTCAATTCCCCAAAAGAACTCAAAAAGGAACCAACAAGAAGCAAATGCAGAAAATGGCAGAAATCTGTCAAAACAGATCAGTAGGTAAAGACGAATTTTTTTGAAGACCTTCTATTGCTCAAATCAAAAAGTATTGAACTAATGAAAGTTAGATAACAACTTGGGGCATAAGCCCAAAAATTTACGCCTCAAAAGGACGTATAGAGATTTTACACGAATTTTTACGGTGACGCACAGGAATCTGTTTCAGGACAGCAACTTTTCCAATCATTACTTCTCTCTCATTAGAGGTTATTCTTGGCACAAAAAGCAAAAAAAAGGATAAGGAGAGGTTATTATAGAGGTAATAACTTCCTAAACTCATCTAAAACTTTTGGGTTATCTCCCAAGAAGTATTTTTCTTTAACGCCTTTAAGTTAGGCATAAGAAGCAAGAAAAAGAATCAAGTGTTCTCCAATGAAGGAGCATTAAAACCAAATTTCTTGCCCTTACCTCTCTTGATTTTATTCTTAACCTTGGGAAACATATGATTGTTTGGTGGAGAAGCAAGATGCATGGTCCCCTTTCCCACATCTATTATTGCTCCAAGGAGCTTCAATAGGGATCTTCCAAGTGTAATTTGTCCTTTTCTGCACATTCAATGACAAGATAATCAAGAGGGTAGAAACCATTTTCCCTAAGATCTTTGTAAACGCTCCTTCAGCTATTCCAATAGGTAATATTGTGGCATTATTAGCAAGAAATATTTCTTTGCCTCCTTCAGAAAGCCCCCAAAGATTCAAAGATTCATAGACATCTTTGGGCATAAGACAAAATTCAGACATAATATCACAGCGATCTTGAAAAGTTTCATTATTTATATCAATTTTCACTGTGGGAAGCCACTTTGATGGTTCAGAATTTATTGGAACATAGCTGTGATGCTCTCTAAGCATATTATAGCAATCCTTTAAACTATTAGTGCGGGTCACAAGAGTGTTAAATCTAGCAAATATGTTTATAAAGGAAGAATCGGATTGGCTAGGCAAGTTGTAGGTAAAGATCAACTTCTTTATGGCATTAACATCATCATCCTCATTACATAGGAGGAAATATCCTCCCACAATAGCATCCAAAGCATATCTATAGCAAAGAGCAATTCCAAGGTAGAAACTGCTAAGGAACAAGATTTGAGTCATTTTAGGTTCAGTTTTTTCATGTAGATCAGAGTTTCTAGACCAAGCTTCTTTGAAACCCTCTTCAATTCCTTGTTTAAAAGTGAAAATCATTTCCTCAGGTGACATAGTGATTGGAGCAAGGCTAGACATAATGGCAACTTAAGATATGAACTAATTTTTTGTGTGTTTTTAATAAAGAAAGCAAAACTTGTAAAACTAATTTTTGTGTGTTTTTGATAAAGAAACAAGCAAACAAAACAAGAAAGAAACTAAGCAAAACAAAAACAACAAAGTAAAGAGATTGGTTACCAGGGACTCCCCTTGTGAAGATGTCCTTGACTCCCCGGCAACGGCGCCAGAAAAATACTTGCTTGCGCGTGGTTGACGTGGGAGCTTCTTTTTCTTCAATGCCCGACAACGGCGCCAGAAAAATAGCTTGATGGCCCAAAATATATCAAGCTCGTTGGGGAACCCCAAGAGGAAGGTATTATGAGCATAGCAGCAAGTTTTACCTCAGTATGAAACCAAGGTTTAATCGAACCAGTAGGAGCAAGGAAACACCCCAAAGGTGTTGCTAGCTGAGCCTTGGCAGGGCGCACTACCGGTGCTAGTAACAACGTGGCGACCTGCACAACACAACCATAGAACTTTGCCCCAACTTGCGATGAGGTTGTCAATCTCATCGGTTTTGCTAAAAACAAAGGATTAAACGTATCGAATGGAAGAAAGTATTAGTTTGCAGAAAGTAAACACAAAGCAGTAAATAGTTGATTGTAGATTGATTGTAAAAGAAAGGACCGGGGTCCATAGTTCACTAGAGGTGGCTCTCCTTAAGATAGATAACATGCTGGGTGAACAAATTACAGTGGGGCAATTGAGAAACATCGAGAAAGCATACAAGCATATACTACTCATCTTGACTCCTTTGAGACTTGATTGGGCATTACAACATTATACATAGAACGTCATCCAACTGCATCTATGACTAATAATCCACCTTCAGGTTATCATCCGAACCCCCTCCAGTATTAAGTTGCAAGCAACAGATTATTGCATTACGAATTGCGTGTAAAGTAAACAATACGATTGTTCTATGAACATAGGATTGTTGTTTTCTCCCTAGTAGCAACAACACATCTAGTGCCTTAGAGATTTCTGTCACTTCCCCAGATTACCAGAGGCATGAACCCACTATCGAGCATAAATACTAACTCTTGGAGTTGCTAGCATCTACTTGGCCAAGATAGCTACTAACAACGAAAAGCGTGCAAGATCACAAATAATAAAGACATGATAGAATCAATAATCAATCTGAAATAGCATCTCAATATCCATCGGATCCCCGCAAACACAACATGCAGAATTACAAATAGATGATCTTGATCATGAATGGATCTCACAAGATCTAAACATGATAGCACAAAGGAGGAGAATCAGCCATCTAGCTACTACATGGACCCGTAGTCCAGAGATGAACTACTCACGCATCACACCGGAGGCTTGCATGATGACGAAGAAGGCCTCCAGGGTGAATTCCCCTCTCTGGTAGGGTGCCGAGAAGAGCTTCAGATCCCTCCCGGTCTAGGGATGGAGACGAAGGCGGCTACAGACTCTTTCGTGGATTTTTTGATCGGGTACTTAGGGTTTCTGTATCGGAGGTATCTTATAGTCGGAAGGGGAGGCCGAGAGGGTGCTGGAGGCGACCACACCACCCCCTGGCGTGGGCCAGGCTGGGCCGTGCGACCAGGTGGTGTGGTGGCCCCTGGCCCCTCTCTGTCTCGTATTCTGGCTCTGTGTGTCCCTCGGTGAAAAACTGACTTTGGCTTTTGTCCCGTCCAATTCCGAGAATATTCTTTTTCTGACTTTCCTGGAACCAAAAACAGCAGAAAACAGGCAGATGACACTGTGGCTCTTGTTAATAGGTTAGTCCAATAAATCAAATGAAAAGTACTCCAAAGTGTGGGCAAAACATAAGAAAGTAGATAAAACCAAGCATGGAACATCAAAAATTATAGATACATTTGCAATGTATCAGGCACTTAGCTTTATTTATTCGCAGAATAGTACGAGGTATAATGTGTGGCTAAGTAGCCTGGCTGAATAGCCTTATTTATGTAAAAACGACTAGGGGTAGAAACGACACAACTGCGTGATGTTCTAGGGGTTGGAGTATGCGACTCCGCTTGCTAGGTCTTTGAGGCGATAGGCGCCACCTGGGAATACTTTAGTAATCACATAAGGTCCTTCCCAAGGGGACTCGAGTTTGAGGTGCCCTTACTGCTTTAGTCGTAGGACCAGATATGCTTCGTCAAAGGATCTGGGGCATAGCCTTCTGCTGTGGTAGTTGCAGAGGTTTTGCTGATAGATCGTTGATCTTTCTGTGGCGATCTTGCGTGCCTCGTCGAGGAGGTTGACGGAGTCTTCGAGTGCGAGAGTTGACTCCTACTCTCTGTAAGCAACCACTCGCGGGGCTTTGTAGCACACTTCTACGGGTAGCATCGCTTGAACGCCGTGCACCACGAAGAATGGAGTGTAGCCCATGGCACTATTTGGACTCGAAAAACTTGACGGCACTAGCTCCTGATTGATTCGTCACAGGCATGGCCTAGATCCACTTGGTGAATTTGTTGACCGTGACTAAGAGGTAGACATACCCTCCTCGCGAGGACTTTGGGAGCTTGCCGACCATGTCGAGTCCCCATTGTGTGAAGGGCCAAGCCAATGGTATTGGCCTAAGATCCGTGCCAGGTGCATGTGGTTTGTTCGCGAATTGCTGGCAGGCGTTGCAGCACTGGACGATGTCCTTGGCATTGCACATGGCCATGGGCCAATAGAATCCAGCTCGTAGAGCTTTAGCGATGAGGGCACGACTGCCAGCATGGTGTCCGCAAGTGCCTTCATGTATGTCGAGGAGGACGACCCTTCTGTCCCCATTGGAGATGCACCATTGAAGTACCCATGTGATGCTGCGCTTGTACAATTCATCGTTGATGAGGGCGAATGCCTTGGATCCTCGCGCGATGTGTCACACATCAGTCGGGTCATCTGGCAGCCTCTTGCTAAGCAAATATGTGATGCATGGTTGTGTCCAAGATGGCTCGATCATGATGACCTCCATTGGGCCTTCGAGTCCCGTACCAAGCTCCATGTCATCGAGTGCCATTGGCTCGTTAGGTGGCATAGCCCCCGAGTCCGTTGACGTGCTTGCTCTCTTCTCTGGAGCCTTGGGCTTGATGGAGCGCTCGCAGATGAGCTCGAGGAATACCCCAGGTGGTATGGGGGCACAGGTGGAGCCGATGTTGGCGAGTATATCCACCTCTTCGTTGCTTTCGTCGCTGACGTGTTGCAATTCATAGCCGTCGAAGTCTCCCTCGAGTGTGTTGTAGAGGTCGCGATAGGCGATCATGTTGTCGCTCAGTGCGTCGCACTCGTGCATCGTTTGGTTAACTACCAGCTTGGAGTCGCCATAGATGATGAGCCTCTTGGAACCACAGGCTTTCACCATCCGCATTCCATGGATTAAGGCTTCGTATTCGACTTCGTTATTGGAGGCTGTGAACTGCATTCGCAGAACATGTTTCATCTTGTCTCCTTGGGGCGATGTCAGTATGACACCTGTGCTAGCTCCGTACTTTCGCTTGGACCCGTCGAAGTGCATTGTCCAGAGGTAGGACATATCTGGTTTGTCGGGGAGCTGGTTCTCCATCCAGTGTACGAGGAAGTCCGGGAGAACTTGTGACTTGATCGTGTCGCGTTTCTCATATGTGATGTCTTGTGGAGACAGTTCGATTCCCAGAGCGCGACTCGTCCAGTGGCGTCAGGATTATTGAGTATATGCCCGAGCAGGGCATCGTTTACCACCACGATTGAGTGCTCCTGGAAGTAGTGACGTAGTCGCCTGGCTGTCATGAAGACGCCATATGCCAATTTCTGGTAGTGCGGGTACCGCTGCTTTGTTGGTGTGAGCACCTCGCTGAGGTAGTATACTGGGCGCTAAACCCTATGGACTTTATTTTATTCAGCTCGCTCCACAACGAGCACAGTGCTGACCACCTGATTGGTGGCGGAGATGTATAGCAGCAGTGGTTCCTTTTCACGAGGCATCACCAGTACTGGCGAGGTGGATAGTAGACGCTAGAGGTATTCGAATGATTCTTGTGCTTCGTCTGTCCACTCAAACTTGTCAGCTTTGCGGATGAGTTGGTAGAAGGGCAGTGCCTTTTCACCCATTCGACTGATGAATCGACTGAGCATGACAATTCACCTAGCCAGCTGCTGGACGCCTTTTATGTTCTTCGGCTTCTCCATGGCCAGTATGGCCTTTATTTTCTTTGGGTTTGCTTCGATCCCTCTCGCAGTGATGAGATATCCGAGTAGTTGCCTAGATGGTATGTCCAAGGCGCATTTGTCCGGATTGAGCTTGATTCGATAGCGGTCAAGGTTAGCGAAGGTCTCGTGGAGATCGTCGATTAACGTGGCTTCCTCTTTGGTTTTGATGACAATGTCGTCAACGTAGACCTGGATATTGTGACCAAGTTGGTTCTTGAGGCAAGCCTGCATGCACCGCTGATAGGTAGCTCCCGCGTTTTTTAGCCCGAAGGGCATCATGTTGTAGAAGAACACATCAAAGGGTGTTGTGAACACCGTTTTTTCCTGGTCTTCCTCCTTCACTCGAATCTGGTTGTAGCCTGAGTAGGCATCGAGGAAGAAGAGGCGCTCGCATCCTGCGGTGGAGTCGATTATCTGATCGATCCGTGGCAACGGGAAGTGATCCTTTGGGCAGTGCTTGTTTAAGGAGGTGAAGTCCACGCACATCCGTAGGATATCCGTGTCCTTTTTAGGCACAAGTATTGTATTTGCAAGCCAGGTGCTTTCCTTGATCTTACATAAGAAATTTGCGTAAAGGAGTCGGTTGATCTCCATACTCACCACTTTGGCTCTTGGTTCAGACAGTCGCCATATTGTCTGCTTGACTAGCCTTGCGTCTGGATTCACGTTGAGTGAGTGCTTGGAGAATTCCCTAGGAACCCCTGGCATGTCCGCTGGACACCAGGCGAAGATTTCCCAGTGCTCACAGAGGAATTCGATGAGCACGAGTTCCTATGCGGAACTCAAGTTGTTGGGCCATCTTGGTCGGGTCCGATGGGTGGACCTGTACTTTCTTTGTGTGCACCGACGAGTCGAAGGACAGGTCGGGTGAACTTGGCCTTCTTAGGGGAGGCAGACTGTTGTCTATCGACTCCTTCAGTTTTGCTTGTTCCTCTTGCATGCCAAATGTAACATCCTAAAACTTTAATCCAAGGTTATTAAGATCAAAATCATCAAAATTAGGGTTAACAAAAAACTTTTTCCATTTAAAATATTTAAGCATGCATATGTGTGTTGCATTAAATATGAATTGTTTTGAATTGCCATCATTGAGTGAACTTTGGCTGTAAAATGACTCTAAGGTGAATTACACATCATCTAGATCATCCCCAAGCAAATCCCAAAGAAAAAGAAATAAAAAAGAATTAAATAAGGCAAATGGTCACTTTTGCCATTTTAACCAACTAGGACACTTTGGGTGTTCCTAGGACTCAAATGCCAACACAAACAATTATGGATCTTTGCACCCCTTGCTAGTACAAGTAGTGATGTGCCCACTTTGTGATCTCCCAAAAACATTCAAACTCTAATTTTAAATGACAATTGAAAATTGAATCTAGTGTATGTATCTAGATCACACTTCTTCAAAAACCATCCAAATGAATTCCATTTGGAAAATCCAAGCAACCACAGATGTTTAAGCATGTGATAAACAACTCCACCAGAAATCTTTGAAAAATTCAAATCTTTTTGTCATGCGGACATTTGATCAAACACTTGGCATGCATGAATCACACTCTAGTTTAGGCTCACTATTTCTACAGGGCTTTGCCACCCATTTGACCTCAATTTACTCCCTGTGTCCCTCCTAGCTCTAACCAAACCATAATCAACCCATCCCCTTGTCCCTAGCAGCAGTGCACCGCCACCCTGAGGACATGCCCGCCGATCAACCTTGCCCAAGCCACAACAGACCGCTAGCCCCTCTCCGCCGCTCCAAGAAGGGAGGCGTGACCTCACCGCCATCCACGGTCCACCCCATGATCACTACTAGCCCCTGGACCACCCCAGAGCAGCGCCGCACAATCCTCTCTATGCCGCGCCAAAGCATGCCAGAGCGCCATCACCGCTAGTATGCCATAGACCGCGCCTCGACCATAGACCGTGCATGCTGCTCCACTTTGACCACCTCAGCCTGCCAGACATGGCCGTGCACCGCCGTGCGACCCACAGTCGCCGGGAACCGCGTCGAGCACCACCTCTGTCTCCCAGAGCAGGCGACGCTCCCGACCGCTAGCCACTGCCCCTCGCGTCGCCATTAAGTCCTAGCTGACCGCCAGGGAACCGCCCACCGTCCACCTATCTCGCCCATGCCGGTAGCTTGCTGTATCGTCGTCACCGACAAGCTCCGCCCACACCTCTCTGCCACTTTGCCGCGCCTAGAAAAGGAACCCTCCCCAGCACAAATTCCTCACACCATTCCACTCCCCTCTCACCCCCAGTCCTTCCCCACCTCTCGCCGGAGCAGCTCGAGCAGCAGGTAGCCGGAATTTCACCGGAGGCAGCCGCATCAGAGGAGGAGACGCTGCCGTCTATTTCGTCCACCCTAGCCTCTACCGCAACTTCGCCCGAGCCTGCCGTCGTCGACTCGTTCGTTTGCCCGCCTCGCCGCACACGCTGGAGCCCTGGTATGCCCCCACTGCACCCCCGCCGCGTAGCTAGGTCACCGTCTCGCTGGCAACGTGTTCGTCGTCGACGACGACCGTGCGCCGTTGATCTAGTTCTAATCGTGCGGTCCATATAGCCCCGTACCGCTTTGCGTGATATGTACCACTGACATGTGGACCCCCCTGTCAGCTGTCCTCTGCGCCGTGGAGTGTACATGGGCCATCCCAATTAGTTTCCCGCGCGACCCATTTGATTCAAATAAATCCTTTTCTATTTTAGCTGAAACTTAATTCTGTCCCTTAGTTTAAAAATCAATTCAGAGAGTTTTACAAATCCAAATTAGATGATTCAAATTTTGTTGGAAAGGTACTTTAAATCTCTATCCAAGCCCGTTGGATTTAAATCATTTAGATTTAGAGATCCCGCCTAGTAAAAATAACAAGATAAAAGCTTTTTCACATTCAAACATTTTTCTAAAATCAAACACAATAGCTTTTGAGTTGATTCCAACTCTCAAAAATCAAATTTAACCATACCTATCAGAATATGTAATAATATTTAGGTTTACATGCAGTGACTTTGGACTAGTACCAATATAATGCTATATAGGCATTTCTAGTCACTTTAAATCATTAAATTTAAACTTAAACTTATTAAAATATGATCCAACCTTTAAATCACATTCCCATACATTAGAATATGTGGTAATGACATGTGTCCACATGGTCCCATATTTTAATTGAAGAATATTAAATCTTAGTTATTTTCAATGAGTAGAAATTACTTTTCTCAAATAAAAAGAATGAAACTAGTTCATTAAACCTTGTGATGTTTGTGATGATACTAGCTCATCAAATGTGTACCTTAGTGTGCTAAATAGACTAGTTTAGTATTGTTTGGTGATTGTGTATCCCGTATGTATTTATAGACGGTAGTGTTGACCAAGCTCTCTCGAGGAGGAGTTCTACCAAGAGGAAGAGGAAGAGAATTTCAACCACTGCACTACACAAGGCAAGCTAACACTTGCAAGTATTATACTTATGCAAGCCATCTCTAGATGCAAGTTAACTCAAGCAAGATGCCTTGGTCATGTTTTGTTATACATGTTGACTTATACCTACTCCAAGTTTTCTTACAAGCTTTACCTTGTTTTACTTTACCAAAGTTCTTTACCTTGTTTATAGGTAGCATAAAAAGTATAAAACTTGACCTATCTAGTTAGACTTAGATGTCATTCTATGGCATGAGATTGAAGATTTGTATCCTACCTTAGTGAACACTCTTAACTTAGTAGTTTAGAGCTAAACCAAAACTTGATCACTTTAGATGGGAATACTTGGTGAAAATGAATTATGAAAACCTTGGAATGATGAGTCATTCTATTGACATGTTTTGACATGTGTTGAGAAACACAAATGGTTTATGATGATGAAAATGTTGAGGCATGAGCCTTAGCCCCTTTATAAAAACTGACGGTTGGGTTCGGATGCGATACCATTCCAAATTTTACCGTACAACCACATTACCTGAATTGGGTAAGGCTGAGCCGGAAGTTTATAGGCATTAGTATTAGTTCCCTCGTGGGAGAGGTTTGAGCTGAGGATACCTCTCAATGTTGTCCTGCATACAGTGCCCAGGATGACAGATGGTCATGGCTGGGAGGCCAAGATCATCCGAGAGGTGCTTATACTAGAGTGTGTAATTGAAAGGTTATGTTTCATTATCTGCATACTAAGTATGATGATTCAGGGTTATCCCTGACAGATGTATCGAATCTTGTGGTGAAAGTGTACCACCTCTGTAGAGTGTCAAACTATTCGAATAACCGCGTCCGCGATTATGGACAGTTGGAGTGTCCATACTATTTCGTCGTGAGATGTTTTCAAAATGACTTATGAAATGAATGATGAATCTTGACTTGACCACAATAGGGTTGTGCCTATGAAACTAGCTTCCCAACTTAAGTGATTCTAGAACTTTATTTTATCTTTCTTTGTTTCTGAACTCAGCTTAGGTTTCAAACTAAACTTTACAAATAAAATTAGAGTTAGCATTCCTACTAGAACTACCTTACTTGTTAGTGATAGTTTGCGAGTACTTAAAGAGTACTCATGGCTTTTGTCCCTGGCTATTCTCATGGCCAGACAATGAAGAGGAGTACCAAGATGAAGGACAACAGGACGGCTATGATAACTAGGATTATCTCCCATCGTCAGCATTGCCTGTGACTATGAAGATGGACCCCACCGCTACGCTTATTATTTATTCCGCTGCTTGTTGTATTAAGACTAGATCATGAGATCCTTTATTCGTGTAAGACCTTATTATGGTTTTTAATGGATGATGTACTGTGATATCCAATCTGTTATGTCTCGCAAAAATGGTAATCCTGGGATTGCGAGGTTGGCATAACATGCATTGGGATTAAAAATCCGGGTGTTGACAAGTTGGTATCAGAGCCGTCTAGACCATAGGAGACCCTAGTTAGAATGGACGTCCGAACAAAAACTTAGTTTCAAAAACAAAGAAGTGAGTATTTATGAAAACCTATTTCCACTCTTACCCTTGGAATTTCTTTCTCTCAAATAAATACATGTTCCTCCAAATTCTTACATTACTACATAAAATTTGACACACTTGATCACTTCACTAACTTTCTCATCCTCAATTCTTATAGATGGAAACTCAGTTCAGCAAGTTCTACCAGTTGGGCAACGGAGGCCAGCTGATCTTCGAGAGGGATCTTGATGCACTATCGGAGTACTTGGAGCATCCGCATCCGGAATTCCTTCGAGCTCAACTTCTTGGACCCCTAGGAGGAGATTTGCAATGGCTAGTCACCGCTGATCTACGAGGCAAGATAGAAGCACCAACATCCGGGAGGATTCAGTTCTCCGTGAGAGAGAACAACTGGCTAGATGGATTAGCCAGGGCAATGCATGAAGCTCTCGCTCGCCTCTGCACACAGAATGTCAACTTGATTCAAGGAACCCGCTTTGCTCAATATGCAAGGCGTGATTTTATGGGAATGCCCATGGAGATGCCAAGTCACCCAGAGTTGAAGCGCCAAGTGGAGAACCTTGACTTCCTGCTGTATGACAGACAGAAGGAATTGGACAATGCTAGAGAGTTTGCCAACCACAACCTCGCGATTGCTGCCCAGAAGGCCCAAACTTTCGCCCTGCTCATCAAGGATCGTCAATCGCTTCGCCGCCAGCGTGCAAAGAAGGATCACACCATCGACCGTCTTCGCAAGAAGGTGGCCGACCTCGAGAAGATCATCAAGGATCTAGAAGCTCAGCTTGCAGCAAAAGAATAAGAAGAGGAAGGTGAAGATATCCAAGGGGATATTGACTCCTACCTTAGCAATGATGATGACTACCTAGAGGATGATGCCATGGACTTCTACACCGACGATGATGACTCCGACTTCATCGATAATGAGTAGATGCACTAGAGCACTATCGTAGGAGTGAGGAGTATCAATCCCATTGTATCGTAGCTCACAAAATGGTTCTTAAAACCATCTGTTGCCCCTTTGTTGGTGTGGTGTGTGTGTGTTTGTATCTTGTGCTTGTTTGAATGAATGAAAATAAGTTAGTTGCAAAACCTGATACAAACTCCAAGTTTTAGCTTTGAAACCAAAAACATGAACCTTAGAACTTTCCCTCTTACCCCTTTATCTATCTCAATCTTCAGATGACTCATGGAAACCAAGGACGGAGCAGCTCATCACATGACCCAATGCTGCAGGTGTTGTAGACGCTCATTGTAGACCGTGAAGCTAGTAGGGCAGAGCACCAAGAAAATCTAGCAACACTGTAGCAGATCATCTAGATGGCTCACAACAATCCGAACCATGGAAATCAGGATCATCAAGGATCCAAACTCAAAAACTTCTAGAATACCAATCCCCCAATCTTTAGCAAGTTTGAAGACCCACTAGATGTAGGTGACTGGTTGCAGACAATGGAGAACAACTTAGAAGTAGCCAGAGTGGATGACAACGAGAAAGTTCTGTTTTCCACCCACTATTTGGCAGGAGATGCAAGCGCATGGTGGAACAGTACCCGCACAATGAACCATGGTCAAGTGATGACATGGGAAGCCTTCAAGATCAAGTTCAGCCGCACCCACGTGCTGCAGGGTCTAGTCACCAGAATGAGAGATGAATTCAGAGAGTTAAAGCAAGGCAGAATGACTGTAGTGGAGTACCGTGACATATTCTTGTCGCTTGCCAGGTATGCACCTGATGAGATCAACACAAAGGCCAAGAAGAAGGGGAGATTCCTTAACGGACTGCACGATGAGATGCAGACTATTCTCGTCAACATCCGTTTCGAGGATCTCGAAGAGCTAGTCGACTCTGCCATTTAGATGGAAGGGAAGATTAATCAAGCCAACGACAACCCCAAGCGTCGAATGATGCACCAGAGTGGATCCAACCATATTTAGAAGTACCTTCCCAACCCTTCTGCCGGATATGCCCCGAGAAACAATCGACCCCCAATGTCTCGCCCAAGCTACCTCAACCGTAGCGGAGGCAATGTGAAGTCCGGAGGAAACAACAATCACCCCGGAAACTCCAACAATTTCAACCGTGCACCTCCCAAGCACAACAACAACAATACTGCACCCAGAACTGGAAGCAATGATGTGCCCATGGAAGCAAAAGACAAGTCTCAGATCACTTGTTTCGAGTGTGGAGTAAAGGGTCACTACTCCAACAAGTGTCCCAAGAAGATTGCCACCACTGCCAATCTGAATGCCCCAGCTCAACAGCAGCGTCCTGTTTAGCCCAGAAGGAGATTGGCCCCAGGGAACCCTCACAACCGCAACGGCCGTCTCTTCCACATGAACGCCGAAGAAGCCCAAGAAGCGCCAGATGTCGTGCTGGGTATGTTTTCTGACAACTCAATTTTAGCAAGAGTGTTGTTTGATTCTGGAGCATCGCACTCATTTGTCACCGAAGAATTTGCATGCACTAGTAAGATTCACCCAACCAACTTGAAGCATGTCATGATAGTTCAAATCCCTGGTTCAACCACCAAAGCTAGAAACATTTGCAAAGATGTACCTATCAGAATTCATGGGATAGATTTTTATGCTAATCTAATAGTACTTGGAACCAAAGGTTTGGAAGTAGTAATAGGAATGGATTGGATGTCAAAGCATAAAGGACTGATAGACTGTGCTAAGAAAGCCATCACCATGACTGGTAGCTATGGAGTCTCAATAGAGCATGTATCTGAAACCTTGTCCCGTCAATTCAAGTGCAACGAGAGTCTAGCCCTACCCACCATTGACCAAGTCAGAGTAGTCTATGAATACCCCGACGTATTCCCAGATGAATTGTCCGGTATGCCCCCACATAGGGATATAGTTCATTATTGAACTAGTCCCCGGAACTGGACCCATAGCCCAAAGACCCTATAACATGAACCCCTTAGAGTTAGTAGAACTAAACAAGCAATTGGATGCTATGTTAGCCACAAGCTTGATTCAACCAAGCGCATCGCCATGGAGATCACCAGTGTTATTCGTCGACAAGAAAGATGCAGGCAACCATTTGTGCACAGATTACAGAAAGCTGAATGACGTCACCATCAAAAACAAGTACCCCCTGCCAAAGATAGAGGATCTGTTTGATCAATTGACTGGTGCTCGAGTGTTCTCAAAGATCGATCTTAGGACTGGTTATCACCAACTTAAGATTCGTGCATCGGATATTCCAAAGACCACCTTTACTACCCGTTATGGATATACGAGTATATGGTCTTGTCTTTTGGATTAACCAATGCCCCCGCTTATTTCATGAATCTCATGAATAAGATCTTTATGAACTTTCTGGACAAGTTTGTCGTTGTGTTTATCGATGATATTCTTATCTACTCGAAGTCAGAAGAAGAGCATGAGCAACATCTGAGAATCATCCTTGAAACAGGAAGTAGGATTCCTAGGACATATTGTGTCAACTGGAGGAGTCGCTGTTGTCCCCGCCAAGATCAGACATGTTGAAGAATGGGAAGCCCCAACCACTCAAACCCAAGTCCGTGCATTTCTCGGATTAGCGGGATACTACCACAAGTTCGTCGAAGGATTCTCAAGCATCGCAAGACCCATGACCCAATTGTTGAAGAAGGACAAGAAGTTTGAATGGACCAACAAATGTGAAGCAAGGTTCCAAGAGCTCAAGAAGAGATTGATTTCAGCCCCAATATTGATCATGCTAGATATCAAGAAGCCGTTTGATGTGTATTGTGATGCATCCAAGATTGGTCTCGGATGTGTATTGATGAAAGAAGGCAAAGTCATCGCATATCTGTCTCGACAACTGAAGCAACATGAGCAGAACTATCCTATCCATGATCTTCAGTTAGCAGCCGTAGTTTTGGCATTAAAGACATGGCGTCATTACCTTATGGGTAATCGTTGTGAGATTTACTCGGATCACAAAATCTTGAAGTATATTTTCACTCAGAAGGAGCTGAATATGAGGCAAAGAAGATGGATAGAGTTAATCAAGGATTATGACCTTGACATTCACTATCACCCCGGCAAAGCCAATGTGGTAGCGGATGCTCTTAGCAGATTGCCATGTAGGTTAAACACCATGATCAAGGAGAAGCAACCAAGTTTGTATGAGGAGTTGGAGCAGTTTAGAACTGAGCTAGTTAGCAAGGGATTCTTAGCTAGCATTGAACTTCAACCCACATTGATCAGTCACATCAAGGAAGCCCACAAGGGAAATGCAAGTATCGACGGAATCTAACATCGTATTGGTACAGGAAAGGTACCGGGATTCACAGAAGACGAAGAAGGAGTTATATGGTACAAAGGACGTATTTGTGTGCCAGCAGATTCGGAACTGAAGCAAGTTATCATGCAAGAAGCTCATGATACTCTTTATTCTATCCACCCCGGAGGGACAAAGATGTATCAAGATTTGAAGGAGCAATTTTGGTGGCACAAGATGAAAAGAGAAATCGGAAGCTACATCGCCAAGTGTGATATCTGCCAGAGAGTCAAAGCGGAACATCAGAGACCCGCAGGACTGTTGCAACCATTGCAGATTCCAGAATGGAAATGGGATTCCATCAGAATGGACTTTATCACCGGATTGCCTACTTCTAGTAGGGGAAATGACTCAATCTGGGTCATCGTTGATAGACTATCCGAGGTAGCTCATTTTATCCCCGTCAAGATAACCTACCAGAGTTCGAAGCTAGTAGAGTTGTACATTGCTAGAATAGTTAGTTTGCATGGAACCCAATTTACCTCAAGATTTTGGCAGAAAGTCCAAGAAGGATTGGGAACCAAGTTGAATTTCAGCACAACTTATCACCCGCAGACTAATGGACAGACTGAAAGAGTCAACCAAATCCTAGAGGATATGTTGAGAGCTTGTGTGCTCGAGTATGGATCAAAATGGGAAGACTATCTGCCTTTCGCAGAATTCTCATACAACAACAGTTATCAAGCCAGTTTGCAAATGGCCCCATTTGAGTTCCTATACGGAAGAAAGTCTTGTACCCCTTTGAATTGGTCGCAAGTAGGAAAGAGTCAGATTTTCGGACCCGACATCCTACGAGAAGCCAAAGAGAAGGTTCACAAAGTCCCTGAGCACCTCAAGACCACCCAATCCAGACAGAAGAGTTATGCTGACAAGAGAAGGAGAGACCTGACTTTCAGTGTCGGAGATTTTGTGTATCTCAAAGTTTCGCCATTGAAGGGAACCCAACGTTTTAGTCTGAAAGGAAAGTTAGCCCCCAGATACATTGGACCATTCAAGATTCTGAATCATCGAGGAGAAGTATCATATCAACTAGAACTGCCAGAGGAGATGTCATCCATCCACAATGTGTTCCATATATCGTTACTTCGCAAATGCCTAGAAGTACCGGAGAAGACCGAAGTTTTCAAGAACATCGATCACCGGGCCATTGATATCAACAAGAATCTGACGTATTGTGAAGTGCCCATCCGTATCTTGGAGGAAGCCTACAGAACCACCAGGACCCGGAGTATCAAATTTCTCAAGATCCAATGGAGCAACCATACCGAAGAAGAAGCTACTTGGGAGCGGGAAGATTACATTAGGACAGAGTTCCCAGATCTCCTTAGTTCCTAGTTTTCTTTCTTAAATCTCGGGACGAGATTTTGTTTAAGGGGGGAAGGTTTGTAACATCCCAAAACTTTAATCCAAGGTTATTAAGATCCAAATAATCAAAATTAGGGTTAACAAAAAACTTTTTCTGTTGAAAATATTTAAGCATGCATATGAGTGTTCCATTAAATAGGAATTGTTTTGAATTGCCATCATTGAGTGATATATTGGTTGTAAAATGACTCTAAGGTGAATTACACATCATCTAGATCATCCCCAAGCAAATCCCAAAGAAAAAGAAATAAAAAAGAATTAAATAAGGCAAATGGTCACTTTTGCCATTTTAACCAACTAGGACACTTTGGGTGTTCCTAGGACTGAAATGCCAACAGAAACAATTATGGATCTTTGCACCCCTTTCTAGTACAAGTAGTGATGTGCGAAGGCCCACTTTGTGATCTCCCAAAAACATTCAAACTCTAAGTTTAAATGACAATTGAAAATTGAATCTAGTGTATGTATCTAGATCACACTTTTTCAAAAACCAACCAAATGAATTCCATTTGGCAAATCCTAGCAACCACAGATATTTAAGCATGTGATAAACAACTCCACCAAAAATCTTTGAAAAATTCAAATCATTTTGTCATGCGTCCATTTGATCAAACACTTGGCATGCATGAATCACACTCTAGTTTAGGCTCACTGTTTCTACAGGGTTTTGCCACCCATTTGACCTCAATTTACTCCTTGTGTCCCTCCTAGCTCTAACCAAACCATAATCAGCCCACCCCCTTATCCCTAGCAGCAGTGCACCGCCACCCCGAGGACATGCTTGCCGGCCAACCTTGCCGAAGCCACAATAGACCGCCAGCCCCACTCCGCCGCTCTAGGAAGGGAGGCGTGACCTCACCGCTGTCCATGGTCCATCCTAGGATCACTGCCAGCCCCTGGACCACCCAGAGCAGCTCCACACTATCCTCTCTACGCCGCGCCAGAGCACGCCAGTGCGCCATCACCGCCAGCACGCCACAGACCGCGCACGCCACTCCGCTTTGACCACCTCACCCCGCCAGACATGGCCTATTGGGGATATACTTTCTGGGTATCCTCACAGTTCCTCACTGACCAGGGTGGCCCACTTTGGGTTAGAGCTTTGCTTCACAGGTGGCCTAGTCAGGGAGAAAAGACGGGGTCCAATCCGGCTACGGGAAGGCCCAGAAGACTTACCGACTTAGGCCCATAGTGTTACTTGTAGTTCAAGATGTACTCTGTAACCGACTCTTAGTCATAGCCGGATATATCTCTCCTGTAAACCCTAGGCCGGATATCTATATAAGCCATCCTAGGGAGGGCCTTTAGGGCACACCTCAATAGTCTACAATCTCAACTCGCACAGGCGAAACCCTTGTAACCCATATTCCGGCTCTGCCGTATTACTAGATTGCTAGCAGGAGTAGGGTCCGTCCAAAGCCAGCGGATTCGAACCTGGGTAAACTTGTGCGCTCACCATCCCGGAACACCGTACGTCTCACACGAGAATATCATTTTGCGGCCCGAAAGTTGGGGTGTCCAGGCAACGCGGTACCCGAGTTCCCTGATATCATCCACGATGACTATAGTTGGCGTGCCAAATACTCAGAGGGTCTTTTTTGGCACGAATTCAACTTTATGTTTCAATACAAAAAATCAGGCTAACGCCGTCAAGTTGGGCCCCCCCTGTCAGTTATCGCCGTTATGTCGCTCCTGTCGCTCCCATCGCTTAGGTGTCAATTAAGCTTGCAGCATTGGTGCCTGCATCCATTACGCGTCTTCTTCTTCCCCGGAGCGGCAATCTGTGGAGCATCGCAGCCATGGCGCGGAGCTGGGACGTGGATGAACCTGCTCGGCCTAGCTCTCCTTCCTATAGGCTTGCAGCGTTGGCGCCTCCATTACTCGTCTTCTTCCCCGGAGCGGCAATCTGTGGTCGCGGCCATGGCGTAGAGCTAGGAAGTGACGAAGCTGCTCGGCCCTGCTCTCCTCCCCATCCCGAGTCGGAGCTCGCCCTCACTGTGGACGCACCCATGTCACGGTCGGGGACAAGAATTGGTTCCCGATGAGATCTATCACCTTGTCGACCATGCTTGGTTCTGTTTTCCTCCTCTAGAATCCGAGCTCGCCGTCGCCGTGGTTGCACCCGCACCAATTCTGCCACCTCTGCCGAGGTCTCTGTGGTAGCTCAAGTTCTGGGGCTCTCCAAGTTCTGCCATGTTGGGCCTGTAAGTGTTGTTGTATGTTAAGCTAGCAAATCTCGTTTGTTCAAATATCTTGGGCTGTACCAACTTCATTGTGTTTACTTATGAAAGACAAAATATAAATGACTTCTCTCAATTTCTCGCATAGAAAAATGCACAGCTAATTTCATATTCTCGCAGAAACTGGCCCCACTTGTTGAACCGGCAGCACTGCCATGATCTTCACGTAACCACGGTGAGTTCTCGAACCGAAAGTTGCAGTTACCACATTTCTTCTGCAGTCATTCCTCTTCCTCAGTCATTCCTCTGCAGTTTTTCCTGGGCGCTTCTTCTTCCTCTATTCTAGAACCATCGGTTCATCTTCTTCTTCCTCTCGAAGGCAGTTCCTTGCAGGCATGGATGATGGGAAACGCACAACAAAGACCCACTTGGTCCCTGCCCATGGCACCATGACTTTGACAGTGGTGTACACAAATGATGAAGCGACTGTGGAGACAACTCTCGCCAGGTTTGAGCAATTGCTTGAGAAAGAAAAGCACAAGTTTGTGGGGCTAGACTTGGAGTACACCCGTGCAAATAAGCGAAAAAATCCTCGACAAGAGATCGATGTCGTGCAAATCGCCATACATGAGGAGGTCCTCGTTTACCACTTCTGCAGGTATGTGAAATTTAAATTTGAGATCACCACTTCTGCATCCCTTGTTCCCTTACATCCCTAGAACCATCTATGTGCAGGAGTAAACCAACTGAGATGCGTTGTCCGGCTCTGGTCGAGTTCTTGTGTAGGAAAGGGATAACTTTCACTAGTGTGGATATCACAAATGACACAATTATCCTTTCTCGTGCGTTGATGAAAATCCCAGAGGGGCACCACATCGACATCCAAAATCTGTACAAGATCAAATCATACCCAGCGAAGGATGGCATGGGTGATCTAGCAGCGGAAATCATCGATAAATCCTATGAAAAACTGAAGAAATTGAAGCAACTCGATCACGACTACTGGGAGTGGAAGCCGATGAGCGGTAGCGCCTCGGTATGCAGCCGAGAGACGCCTACATGGCGTCTGAGTTGTCTGATAAGCTCATTACCATGAAAGATGGGATGGTTAAGGCAGGGTTTTTCGCGAGAGCTATGCCCTAGTTGCAAGCTAGCCAGGAGAAGAAGCGAGGAGGATGAAGCGGTTTAAGGACGAGTAGGGATCTTGGGACGGTGGCGACATCAAGCGGCTGAAGGGGAAGCAAGTCAAGGATGACAACAAGTGGTGGTGATACATTATGTGTTTGAACTAGATTTTAGTTTCTAGTTTATTATGTGTGTGATACATTTAGTTAATTCAATACAAAATTTGAACCAATTTAACTTGTTGATGTATTTCTTGACAATTATAATATAATCGAGCACTAGAAATATTTTGTAGTGTGCATGAGCATGATCAGTAAATATAATTTAACACTAGAAACTTTAAGGCACTCCATATAAAGGAGTAGATTAATATATAAGGTTCACCAGAGACACCACGGATATATTGTCTTACATGTCACACACAGGTAATAATTAACTAGAACAAAATAAAAGCAGGGGCTACATCAGGAGGCTGGGACACGGAGACGCCTAGCAGGGCAGGGGTTTATCAGCAGGAGGCAGCGACAGCCTAGTCGATGGGATATATGCCAGTCCTGACATACTTCCGGAGGAATTTGCCATAGGCTGCGTGCCACGCCAGGTAATCGACCTCGGCTTCGCCTGCCTCTGCCAACGCCCTCCGCGTGCTGGATCATGCTGTTGAGGTCCACGTTGATTGCTCTGCCACAAAATGGGCAAAATAGTCTCCCCTTACGGTGGAAACGGATTAGCCCACACCGTAACCGCCTCAGCACGTAGCGGCTCTTGTTGTCCCTAGATTCCTTGCTATCATCCACTTCATCATCCTCCTCCTATTGATTTTTAAGAACATAACTTAGAACTCGTACATATGATTGAATTGTATTACAACTCAAGAATTGACAACATGTATATGTAAGACAATATATCCGTGGATATCAAAGATAAAGCATCTCATGAATAGTTTGATCGGTTCATATATCATTTCATCTCAACACAATGACAAATAATTGCATCAAATTGCGGCCTCATAAGTTTATTTAGGGACGGTGTGAGTGAACCAAGTAACAATTGCACAACCTGTATTGTTGTTGTACATCGCCCCAGGTTCACTAACTCGTCGCTGAAAAAATCTGACATCAATGTGTCTGTCTCTCTTTTGGGACAAATTTGAATCATTGGCCACAATAAGAAATTGAAATGTAATCGTACAAAATATTATTCAGGGATATACAGTCAGGTACAAAAACAAGCCTAAATATTGTAATTATAAATAAAAAACCAAACAATTAATCCTCATGTACATGTTAAAAATACTTATGATCAAAACCATTCATATACATATGCATCATACCAATCATTAAAAGATCAGAAACAATTCAAGGATCATATATGTAGTTCCACATGAGAATAAATCTAGGGCCTCATAATTTGTTTTAGAGATGGAGTAGGGGAACCAAAGTACCAACATCACAACCTATATTGTTTGTGTGCATTGCTGCCTCAGGTTCACCAACCCATCCCTAAAACACGACACCATCATACGTGTCTCCCCTTGAACTCTTTTGGGGCAAATTTCAATCATCGGCCTCGGTGACAAACTAAAATATAATTCTTATACACTATGAATGCATGGAATAGATAATTTGAATATCAAAGTTCTATGAATGTAGAATAAAGATTGCAGCCTCATAAGTTCATTCAGGGACGGCGTGAGTGAACCAAGTAACAATTGCACAACCTATATTGTTGTTGTATATTGCCCCAGGTTCACTAACTCGTCCCTGAAAAAATCTGACACCAATGTGTCTGCCTCTCTTTTGGGGCAAATTTGAATCATTGGCCACAATAAGAAATTGAATGTAATTGTACAAAACATTATTCAGGGATATACATAGTCAGGTACAAAAACAAGCCTAAATATTGTAATTATATATAAAACCAAACAATTAATCTTCAGGTGCATGTTAAAAATACTTATGATCAAAACCATTCATATACATATGCATCATACCAATCATTAAAAGATCAGAAACAATTCAAGGATCATATATGTAGTTCCATATGAGAATTAATCTAGGGCCTCAAAATTTGTTTCAGAGATGGAGTTGGGGAACCAAAGTACTAATAGCACAACCTATATTGTTTGTGTGCATTGCTGCCTCAGGTTCACAAACCCATCCCTAAAATACGACACCATCATACGTGTCTCCACTTGAACTCTTTTGGGGCAAATTTTAATCATCGGCCTCGGTGACAAACTAAAATGTAATTCTTATACACTATGAATGCATGGAATAGATAATTCAAATATCATAGTTCTATGAATGTAGAATAAAGATTGCATCCTCATAAGTTTCTACAGAGATGGCGTAAGTGAACCAAGTAACAATTGCGCAGCTTATATTGATCTTGTACATGGCCCCAGGTTCGCTCACTCATCCCTGTAAAAATTTGACACCAATGTGTCTGCCTCTCTTTGGGGCAAATTTGAATCATTGGCCACAATAAGAAATTGAAATGTAATCGTACCAAACAATATTCAGGGATATACAAATGCATCATACAACGCATTCATAGATCAGAAACAATACAAATATTATATATTTAGGTTCCATATGAGAGAAAATTAGGGCCTCATTTTTTTCAGCGATGGAGTCGGAGAACCAAAATACCAACAACACAACCTATATTGTTTATTTGCATTGCTACCTCAGGGCCACTAACCATCCCTAAGAAAACGAGACCATCAGATGCCCTTGCACTATTTTGGGGCAAAATTGAATCATTGAGCTCAGTAAGGAATAGAAATGTAATGTTATAGGCCTGCTGTGTATCGAAATCAACACTCAACTAGCAAACT
Source organism: Avena insularis (assembly GCA_023614405.1). NCBI lineage: Eukaryota > Viridiplantae > Streptophyta > Magnoliopsida > Poales > Poaceae > Avena > Avena insularis. The sequence continues at coordinate 126,190,360 of CM042686.1, read as the reverse complement.
CAACTAGATGGAAGATGAGAAGATTGGGGTTTTGTGACTAGATGGCAGATGCATCAATCAACCGATCGAATCATATATATACTACCCTACTTCAAGAGCAAATGAATCTGTACATGATTGAGCAAATCCTATGTATGAACAGTGAAAACTGCGGCTGCGACTAGAGAAGCTAGCAATATAGTACCTCAGACTCCTCATCAGGGACCTCCTCGTCGAACTCATCATTCTCCACGATTGCGTCGAAGATTTCTTGAACGGTGATGGGGTCGTCGATGTAGATCACCGGATTGCCTCCTCCTGCCGCCTGCCCCCCATCCAGATTTGCCGCTGGTACCACGACGTTGTCGGCCACCTGCTGCTCGACGGTGACGCCTACTACCGGCTGCTCGGCGGCGATGGCTACCACCTGCTGCTCGGCGGCGACGGCTACCAACTGCTGCTCGGCGGTGATGAGTACCAACTGCTGCTCGGCAGCGACGGCTACTGGCTAGACGGATGAGTTCACACCCTCGATGACGAGCGGCGTTCATGCCCGGAGAAGACGCCTCCGTCTGCTTGGCGACGACCGAGCCATCTGCTACTTCGCCTTCAATTGGCTTCACCTCTAGATCTTCGCCATGCGTACGCTTCATGGCGCAGCAAGGGAAGGAGGTAGTGCAAACGAGGGAGATTCGACGCGCGTGGCAGGTGTAGATTGGGGTCTTGGGACTAGACAGACTAGGGTGAAATGACACGAGCTCATGGAAGAAGAAGGTCGAGGGGGGTTATAAACACCAGACCGTTCGTAGTCCTCGAGTGGACACGTGTGGTGGGTGGGTGGGGGGCTACCACGATCTCCACCCTTTTTTCGGTTCCCTTTTTTTTGAAACAACCACGATCTCCACTTTAGAGCTGCATTGAAAACACGCTCATGGAAGACCTCGATTCCACTGAATGCAAGTGGCGCGAAACTAATTTCTAGCAACGTTAGATCTACTCGAGGGAGGCCCTTGACTAATGGAATTTACTAGCGGTAGGGCCCAGTTGGAAGTGAGATCGAGAGCGCTGCGTATAAATGGGATATGTCTAATTAAAATCAAGTGGCAATAAATTGCAGCATCCCGTCGACAACCGTGCACTCGATGACCCCGTTGCCCTGTGCATGAGTTGTAGTAGCAGTAGTAGGCTTTTCAGACTTGATTAAACTTGACATGACCGCTCGACGACTTTTTCGATGGACGGCATCGTGTTCCTTCCTGTAGAAGTCTCGTGGAGGGAGACGTCCGTGCTGTCTCACGTTGTACTATGAAGGGCACGAGGTGTGCAACGATCATCGTTGGATCGCACAGAATCAACGGTTGGTGCGCACGATCTGCGTGACAACTGTGACAACCAATCGAGGAGTAGCGAGTGGGGTGAGCACAGTTTTGGGCTTCTACGAAATATAGAGAGGGGGTGGGCAAAACTAAGTAGTACCACATAAAACCAAGGGCAAAATTGAGTAGTATAAAAATGGAAAGTGTCTTGTACAATGAAAAACATTGTGGAATACATCAAATTATGCCAAGATAGATCCGCTAGAGTTCATTGGATGTGTGTTCTTCTCATAAACCATGCATGGATCCACCAGTGGCATTGCATGTCCGTTCCTCTAAACAAACCACATAAGGATCCACCAGTGAAATTACATGTCTGTTCTTTTCATGAACCACATAAGGATCTACCAGTGTCATTGCATGTCTGTTCTTTTCATGAACCACACCCAGTGTCATTGCATGTGTGTTACTTCCATAAACCACATATGGATCCACCTAGTGTGATTACATGTTTGTTCCTTCCATAAACCACATAAGGATCCACCAGTGTCATTGCCTGTCTGTTCTTTTCATGAACCACTCCTAGTGTTAGTGCTTGTCTGTTCTTTTCATGAACCACACCCAGTGTCACTGCATGTCAGTTCTTTTCATGAACCACATAAGGATCCACCGGTGTCATTGGATGTGTGTTCTTCTCATGAACCTTCTTCTTCCATGAGCTCGTGTCATTTCCCACCACCTAGAGTCATTGGATGTGTGTTCTTCTCATGAACCACACGTGGATCCATCGGTGTCATTGCATGTCTGTTCCTCTAAACAAACTACATAAGGATCCACCAGTGTCATTGCGTGTGTGTTCTTTTCATGAACCACACCCAGTGTCATTGCATGTGTGTTCTTCTAAACAAACCACATAAGGATCCACCAGTGTCATTGCATGTCTGTTCTTTTCATGAACCACATAAGGATGGGCCTACCAATGTCATTGCATGTCTGTCCTTTTCATGAACCACACCTAGTGTCAGTGCATGTCTGTTCTATTCATGAACCACACCCAGTTTCACTGCATGTCTGTTCCTCTAAACAAACCACATAAGGATCCACCCGTGTCATTGCATGTCTGTTCTTTTCATGAACCACATAAGGATCTACCAGTGTTATTGCATGTCTGTTCTTTTCATGAACCACACCCAGTGTCATTGCATGTGTGTTACTTCCATAAACCACATATGGATCCAGCTAGTGTGATTGCATGTATGTTCCTTCCATAAACCACATAAGGATCCACCAGTGTCATTGCCTGTCTGTTCTTTTCAAGAACCACTCCTAGTTCATTGAATGTCTGTTTTTATCATGAACCACTCCTAGTGTCACTGCATGTCAGTTCTTTTCATGAACCACACAAGGATCTACCAGAGTCATTGGATGTGTGTTCTTCTCATGAACCATACGTGGATCCACCGGTGTCATTGCATGTTTGTTCCTCTCCACAAACCACATAAGGATCCACCAGTGTCATTGCGTGTGTGTTCTTTTCATGAACCACACCCAGTGTCATTGCATGTGTGTTCTTCTAAACAAACCACATAAGGATCCACCAGTGTCATTGCATGTCTGTTCTTTTCATGAACCACATAAGGATGGGCCCACCAGTGTCATTGCATGTCTGTTCTTTTCATGAACCACACCCAGTGTCAGTGCATGCTTGTTCTATTCATGAACCACACCCAGTTTCACTGCATGTCTGTTCTTTTCATGAACCACATAAGGATCTACCAATGTCATTGCATGTATTTTACTTCCATAACCCACACGTGAATCCACCGGTGTCATTGCATGTGTGTTCTCCTAAACAAACCACATAAGGATCCACCAGTGTCATTGACTTTCTGTTCTTTTCATGAACCACATAAGGATAGGCCCACCAGTGTCATTGCATGTCTGTTCTTTTCATGAACCACACCCAGTGTTAGTGCATATCTATTCTATTCATGAACCACACCCAGTTTCACTGCATGTCTGTTCTTTTCATGAACCACATAAGGATCTACCAGTGTCATTGCATGTCTTTTACTTCCATAAACCACATGTGGATCCACCTGTGTCATTGCGTGTCTGTTCCTCTAAACAAACCACATAAGGATCCACCAGTGTCATTGCGTGTGTGTTCTTCTCATGAACCACACCTAGTGTCATTGCATGTGTGTTCTTCTAAACAAACCACATAAGGATCCACCAGTGTCATTGCTTGTCTGTTCTTTTCATGAACCACATAAGGATCCACCAGTGTCATTGCATGTCTGTTCTTTTCATGAATCACAGCTAGAGTCATTGCATGTCTTTTACTTCCATAAACCACATATGGATCCACCTAGTTTGATTGCATGTCTGTTCCTCTAAACAAACCACATAAGGATCCACCAGTGTCATTGCGTGTCTGTTCTTTTCATGAACCACACCTAGTGTCACTACATGCGTGTTCTTCTAAACAAACCACATAAGGATCCACCAGTGTCATTGCCTATATGTTCTTTTCATGAACCACACCCAGTGTCATTGCATGTGTGTTATTCTAAACAAACCACATAAGTCATTGCATGTCTGTTCTTTTCATGAACCACACCCGGTGTCATTGCATGTCTGTTCTTTTCATGAACCACGGCTAGAGCCATTGCATGTTTTTTCCTCTAAACAAACCACATAAGGATCCACCAGTGTCATTGCATGTCTATTCTTTTCATGAACCACATAAGGATCTACCGGTGTCATTGCATGTCTGTTCTTTTCATGAACCACACCCAGTGTCATTGCATGTGTGTTACTTCCATAAACCACATGTGGATCCACTGGTGTCATTGCATGTCTGTTCCTCTAAACAAACCACATAAGATCCACCAGTGCCATTGCCTGTCTGTTCTTCTCATGAACCACATAAGGATGGGCCCACCAGTGTCATTGCATGTCTGTTCTTTTCATGAACCACACCCAGTGTCAGTGCATGTCTGTTCTATTCATGAACCACACCCAGTTTCACTGCATGTCTGTTCTTTTCATGAACCACATAAGGATCTACCAGTGTCATTGCATGTGTTTTACTTCCATAAACCACATGTTGATCCACCGGTGTCATTGCATGTTTGTTGCTCTAAATAAACCATATAAGGATCCACCAGTGTCATTGCGTGTGTGTTCTTCTCATGAACCACATAAGGATCTACTAGTGTCATTGCATGTCTGTTCTTTTCATGAACCACACCCAGTGTCATTGCATGTGTGTTACTTCCATAAACCACATATGGATCCACCGGTGTGATTGCATGTTTGTTCCTTCCATAAACCACATAAGGATCCACCAATGTCATTGCATGTCTATTCTTTTCATGAACCACTCCTAGTGTCAGTGCATGTCTGTTCTTTTCATGAACCACACCCAGTGTCACTGCATGTCAGTTCTTTTCATGAACCACATAAGGATCTACCAGTGTCATTGCATGTGTGTTCTTCTAAACAAACCACATAAGGATCCACCAGTGTCATTGCCAGTCTGTTATTTTCATGAACCACATAAGGATGGGCCCACCAGTGTCATTGCATGTCTGTTCTTTTCATGAGCCACACCCAGTGTCAGTGCATGTCTGTTCTATTCATGCACAACACCCAGAATCACTGCATGTCTATTCTTTTCATGAACCACGGCTAGCGCCATTGCACGTCCGTTCCTCCAAACAAACCACATAAGGATCCACTAGTGTCATTGCATGTCTGTTCTTTTCATGGACCACATAAGGATCTACCAGTGTCATTGCATGTCTGTTCTTTTCATGAACCACACCTAGTGGCATTGCATGTGTGTTACTTCCATAAACCACATGCGGATCCACCGGTGTCATCGCATGTCTGTTCCTTCCATAAACAACATAAGGATCCACCAGTGTCATTGCCTGTTTGTTCATCTCATGAACCACATAAGGATGGGCCCACCAGTGTCATTGCATGTCTGTTCTTTTCATGAACCACACCTATTGTCAACGCATGTCTGTTCTATTCATGAACCACACCTAGTTTCACTACATGTCTATTCTTTTCATGAACCACATAAGGATCTACCAGTGTCATTGCATGTCTTTTACTTCCATAAACCACATGTGGATCCACCGGTGTCATTGCATGTCTGTTCCTCTAAACAAACCACATAAGGATCCACCAGTGTCATTGTGTGTGTGTTCTTCTCATGAACCACATAAGGATCTACCAGTGTCATTGCATGTCTGTTCTTTTCATGAACCACACCCAGTGTCATTGCATGTGTGTTACTTCCATAAACCACATACGGATCCACCGGTGTGATTGCATGTCTGTTCCTTCCATAAACCACATAAGGATCCACCCGTGTCATTGCTTGTCTTTTCTTTTCATGAACCACTCCTAGTGTCAGTGCACGTTTGTTCTTTTCATGAACCACACCCAGTGTCACGGCATGTCAGTTCTTTTCATGAACCACATAAGGATCTACCAGAGTCATTGGATGTCTGTTCTTCTCATGAACCACACGTGGATCCACCAGTGTCATTGCATGTCTGTTCCTCTAAACAAACCACATAAGGATCCACCAGTGTCATTGCGTGTGTGTTCTTTTCATGAACCACACCCAGTGTCATTGCATGTGTGTTCTTCTAAACAAACCACATAAGGATCCACCAGTGTCATTGCATGTCTGTTCTTTTCATGAACCACATAAGGATGGGCCCACCAGTGTCATTGCATGTCTGTTCTTTTCATGAACCACACCCAGTGTTAGTGCATGTCCGTTCCATTCATGAACCACACCTAGTTCCAGTGCATGTTTGTTCTTTTCATGAACAACATAAGGATCTTCCAGTGTCATTGCATGTCTTTTACTTCCATAAACCACATGTGGAACCACTAGTGTAATTGCATGTGTGTTCTTCTAAACAAACCACATAAGGATCCACCAGTGTCATTGCCTGTCTGTTCTTTTCATGAACCGCATAAGGATGGGCCCACCAGTGTCATTGCATGTCTGTTCTTTTCATGAACCACACCCAGTGTCAGTGCATGTCTGTTATATTCATGAACCACACCTAGATTCACTGCATGTCTATTCTTTTCATGAACCACATAAGGATCTACCAGTGTCATTGCATGTCTTTTACTTCCATAAACCACATGTGGATCCACCGGTGTCATTGCATGTGTGTTTGTCTAAACAAACCACATAAGGATCCACCAGTGTCATTGCCTGTCTGTTCTTTTCATGAACCACATAAAGATGGGCCCACCAGTGTCATTACATGTCTGTTCTTTTCATGAACCACACCTAGTGCCAGTGCATGTCTATTCTATTCATGACCCACACCTAGTTTCACTGCATGTCTGTTCTTTTCATGAACCACATAAGGATCTACCAGTGTCATTGCATGTCTTTTACTTCCATAAACCACATGTGGATCCACCCGTGTCATTGCATGTCTGTTCTTTTCATGAACCACGGCTAGAGTCATTGCATGTTTGTTCCTCTAAACAAACCACATAAGGATCCACCGGTGTCATTGCATGTATGTTGTTTTCATGAACCACATAAGGATCTACCAGTGTCATTGGATGTATGTTCTTTTCATGAACCACACCCAGTGTCATTGCATGCGTGTTCTTTTCATTAACCATAACTAGAGTCATTGCATGTCTGTTACTTCCATAAACCACGCATGGATCCACCGATGTCATTGCATGTCTGTTCTTTTCATGAACCACACCCAGTGTCATTGCATGGGTAGCTGTTAGACCGAGTCTTCTAGAAGGCACGCCCTAACATAGTTGTTCTGCTTGACGATTGTTACATACCGTTCGATTGGGGCGCTTGGACGATTGGGATGGTCTTCGTGAGAGCGATCCGCGAGTAGGCTATTCTGCGGCATGATTGGCCATGCTTTCTTTGGACAAACTGGCAACACCGGGCGATCCCCTATTTTGAGTGTCACGTCTCACAAGTTCAGTGGGCCACATCCTAGTGTCACGTCCCCATTACTTCTCTTCCTCCCCGTACTTCTCTTCCTTACCCTCGAAGCCACTTCCCCACTTCACTCCCATCCTGCCGTAGCCGCTAGCCGACGGCGCCTCCATCCCAATCCCCGCTCCGGCAGCCACCCCCCACCCCTCTTGCCATGGGTTCAAGGGGAGACAACGAGGAAACGCGTCGTGACGACAGGGACGGTGATTTCGATGTGAGTCGTCTCATCTCTATTTCTATCATCTATGGCCTGTTATATATTTTTTGAGCTAGATCTAATTTGTTTACTCATGCGCGTATGATGTGTTAGGCCAACCAGATGATGTATGAGTCCAACTATCACGGTTTAGAGGATGAAGACAGTCCTCTGGTATGTAAACATGGATATGTGCCCGCTAAATTTGTAGCCTTCGAAGGACGAAATGCAGGCAGGAGGTTTCTATGGTGTGAAGGACATCGTGCAACGATGCAAGGCGGAAGTTGCGGTGTTGTCAAATGGGTAGATCCAGAGTGGCCCAAATCGATGCAGAAAACACTAGACAAACTATGGGAAATGACTGTCGAGTTGAAATAATCCATATTCAGCTCACTTCTTGACAGTGTTGAGATGAAGCTATGGGAACCAGTTGACACGACCAGGCATAAGCGAGATCTCAGGTGGGTGCAAGACAAGGTTATCAAAGTCGAGAAGGAGAGGGATGCGGCGTTGGCCCTGAAGGCTAAAGTAGAGCAAGAACTGACTCAAGCAAGGAACGATCTCCACCAGGCCAAAGTACTGCAGTACACAACTACGAGTATTGACAAGTGCATGAGGAAAAATGCAGAGAAAAAATTGAAGCTATGCAAGGAAGATGCTAAAAGGAAGGAGCAGACAATTCGATCCTTGCTCTCGCAGGAAGATGCGCATCGGGCCAAGATTAGGAAGATCAAGGAGATGTGTGATAACTAGTTCTATTTAGCTTAAGCTCCGTGCCTTTTTAAGTTGTAATATTTGTACTTGTTGACCTAGCGGTCTGAACTATTGGTCCTGGATTCTAGGGAGGAAAAAAAATTGCTCTGACCCTGCATTAATTTGTGGAAGAATTTGTGATTTAGATCAATTTCTGCCTCGATTTAGATCTCTGTCCCGGATTGGGAACGTAACCATGGACCAAAGGCACCTTTTCTACTAGTGTATTCTAACACTGGTGGTTTGTTTAAACGTAATCTACGTGGATTGTGCCGCATGAAAATTGCACAACCACAATTGATAAAGTGGAAGCACGTACACCCGGTTACTGGAGATCCGGGAGCTTCGCCAGATGCAGGGGATGCAGAAGCAGAGAGGCGGTGAGATAAACGGGCTCAAGATTAGGCCAGAAAGTGGTACCCATTTCCTCCTCATTTGGGCATTATCGGTGAGAACATTGTTGTTTATGTTGCCACGTTGTTGTGCAGCATTTGAAATAAGTTGCTGCTTCATGGAGTGTGGCAGCTTAAATAATTTATTTATGTGCCACTTACATTCCATCGTATTTGGAGATCTCCTGCCCCTCAGCAATCGTGCAACTGGTGGATCATTGTTTTCAGATAGCAGTGGCACAATCACAATTTCGGATTCAACTAATGACTCGGGCATTTCCAAACCCTAAGTCGTGGTACATTTTACTCAGAGAACGTGGGTAGATTGTTTCGCCCAACAACGTGCCACACACAGAGCGATCAGAATTTAATAGAATTACATATATAGGTTCAAGTTCAACACATTACTATGCATCTTCATTGCCAGCAGCCTTCTTCCGTAGCCTAGGTGTCAAGCCTTCACGTCCAATGGATTCTTCATTTCCTGCCTTCTTCCTCTTCCTCGGTGCCAATTTTCTTAGCTTCACGTACTCTGCATCATCGGGACAATGGGCACCAGAATCGTGTCCAGCATCATCTTTCCACTCGTTTTTAATTTCTTTGGGCAGCAAAATGACTGACCCGGCAGTCATGTTTCTAACCTTGCGGTGCTTCCTGTCAAAGAAACAAGACTATTGCATAACTTCCCAATATCTACAGAGTAAATAAAACAAAAATTACAATTCAGCACAAACATGCGAACCCCAAGAGACTTTTGCTTACCAGGAGCTAATTGGGTTCGAGCAACCACCCTGTCCAAGAATAGAAGGGCGACTCCCAGTTGCAGCAGCTTCCACATCCAGTACATCACATTTCAGCTTAAACATGGCAGCCGAAGCATACCTTTTCATCAACCCAATTAGCTGACTGTCACACGTTATAGGAACCATGATGCCACGTTCATCCATGAAGCTGAACTTTGCAGTCTGCATCGGCCATAATTCAACATGATTATGCAGAGCAGCAACCATACCAGATATAGTGCAGATCTACGCATGCGCTTCTTCCATCGTGAAACAATGGTGTCCATACCTGTTGCCCTTAGAGTCGTACCTATAGAGGACTACAGTAACCAGGTAAGGGGGGTCCGCACAGATCCCACTTGACAGAAAACTATGGACAAAGTATGTTTGTCACCGATGGGCTAACAAACAATTTTAGGTTTAGTAGCCAGCTAGCAGTTGTAACTAGTGCGAATAGCAAAGAGAAGGGTAGATCACCCGCTTGTAGACAAAACTTCTTCTTTCTTGATAGTAGGATCTGCCATCCTCCGAGCTGCTCGGCTCGTCGGCGGCGGAGGCGGGCTAGAGCCTCACAACGGCGGCTACGACATGCACCATTGGAGCTCGGTATCAGCGACTGGGCGCAGCAACTTGGCCCCGGAAGTCAAATGTCCGAAGGGATCGTCCTGCCTGGAGGGTGGATTCCGACGCTGCTGGTGCTAGGGGAAAGCTGGGAATGGATTTGTGAAATTGGTCAACGCATCCAATCCACTTAGCTGCTCGATTTGCCTAAGAGGTTGCCGCGTTGGCGCCAGACAGATAACCGACATGTGGGTCTTGACCGTCTACTTCACGGGGCGGTTTAACGGAATGTTTGTATTTGGCAGGGGTGAGATGAGTTTGCCTCGAAATGGCCCCTCTCAGTAGTTGGCGGCCCAACTTTTCGAAATGCGGTAATTTTAGGCAACTTAGGTACCACCATGCGCTGGCCTGCCAACTTTGGTACCACAGACGAACAAGCCCGTCTCACACCCCTCTCTTCCGCACGCCCTGAGGACCCCCTCATGGCGTACTTGTCATCAATCCGACGATAGTTGGCGCCCACCGTTGGGCAAGTGATCTTCAGATCTGTGTTCCGAACAGAATCTGCAAGAATCAGAATCGGCGAGACTATTGTCGTCGGTCGCATCCTCTATGCCAACGACGTCCCTCTCATCGTTCTCGACGAGACTTGGATTCCGGCCAGGCAGACCGTGACTACCTACACAATCATGTCTTTTGGCAAGATCGATGTCTACATCGGTTTTGCTGAACCTGCCCCACCCACCCCAGCGGTGATGATAGAGGCAGAAGAACCTTCTGGATCCGCTCTGTTCGCTGAGGCGGCAGAGTTCCGGGTCTCAGAAAACCCTAATCCCACCCAGCCCGCACCAGCTGTGGAGTTAGTGGAGAAATCCGAGCCTGAGGAAGACCTAGCGGTTAAAGCCAAATCTGGAGTGGATCTCCTTGGAGAGGCCGGATCCCAGATCGACCCATCCGCAGAAGTCGAAATCTAGGAGGAGCATATCAATGACACTGATTCCGGCTCTGATGACGCCGGGATAGACATGCCTTTCCTAAGGTACACACTGCGACGTATGATAATGCAAAACTCAGGCGTAGATGCAATTCTCGAGACCATCAAAAGTTTTGACGAAGCTGATCACGAGAGCCGCAGGTACCTCAGGAGGAGCACAACGCACTTTGTCGGATACGTTGGATCCGGATCCGGCTCTGCCGATCTGGAGACAACACCGACTCTATACCGGAGGCAATTGGAACAAACTCCGACGTACCCGCATCCTCGGATGAATCAATGACATCGGCAGATTTCTGAAAGTTCTCCGCGGAATATGAAGAGGAGTATAACTCCAAAGCTGCAGAGGAAGGAGAAGCCATGGATGAAGGATCCGGGGAACATTCACCCAAAGCACAGGATGACATGGAAGTCGGAGACAATCCCGAAGTCCAGATGTCCGAAAGTACCGATCAGATCTTGACTCCAGGAAACAGACCCAAAGCCGTCTTTGCTACCGGCGCTGCCAAGAAGGCAAAGAAGAAGAACAAGACCCCGGCAAAAGACCCTCCGATAGAGGAGGTGATTGCCGAGGAATATGAGGAAGACTTGGATGGAGCACTTATCCCAGGAGAGCCGAAAAAAGAAGAATTGGTGGATGGACACGTGATCACTGAAGGTGCGCGTAAACTCATCGATGCTACATTAACCACACCTATCCCTACAGCTACAGAACTTACTGCTGAAGAGCTGGACGAAAGGGCCCAGGCCCTAGAAGCGCGTCGTCAACAACTCCTAGATAAGCTAAAAACATCGAGGGAGAAAAGAAACGCATGGAAACTAAGGATTACATGTCTCGGTTGCATCAGAAGACATGGAAACGTTACCCAAGTGATGGTCAATTTCCAGAAGTAAACAGGGTCCTCTTTGAAGGAGATCCAGGGATGCCTCGTAGCGATAGCACAGGAGATCTGGTGTACCCAACACCGGTACAGAACACTATCGCAGCTCGAGATATTCTATCAAACAACCCAGGCCCAGAACAGGTTCGATTGGGCATCAAGCTACTCACCAAGGATCTGGAGCAACAGATGGCTGATACGTCCAAAACATATCTACTTTCCCGAACACTTTTGCTATTGTTTCTCCTCTATACTTGTGTGATTTGGATGCAACTAATGCGGACTGATGCTATTTTTAGCAGAATTGCCTTGGTGTCTACTTTTTGTGCAGAAAACCAACTATCAGGAAAAATACCGGAAAATATGCCAAAAATCCTTTTTTACCCGAAGACTCCAGGAGCCAGAATACGAGACGGAGAAGAGCCAGGGGGTGGCCACACACTACACGGTAGCTTGAGCCAGCCACGCCAGGTGGTGTGGGCCCCCCAGGCACCCCCTCGGCCTCTCTCTTCGCCTATAAGGAGCCTTCTAACCTAAAAACATCAGGGGGTCGTGTTTTTCCAGAAGGAGTTCCGCTCCGCCGCCACCACCAGATTCCATGAAATAGCACGAGAAACTCCGTTCTGGCACCCTGCCGGGACGAGGAATTGGAGGAGATCATCGCCATCATCATCACCATCGCTCCTCCATCGACCATCCATGTTCCCCCCATCTATGAGTGAGTAATCTCCCGCTGTAGGCTATGGGGATGGTAGGGATTGGATGAGATCGTTCATGTAATGGCATCAGATTGTTAGGGCATGGTGCCTAGTATCTTTTATTAGTGCTTTATGACTTTGTTGCGACTTGTTGTGCTTAATGCTTGTCACTAGGGCCAGAGTGCCATGATTTCAGATCTGAACATGTTATTGATTCATTATGATAGTATTGTTCTTGGTCTTATCTGCAAGTTGTATACACACATTGTTGTCCGGAACCTATGGCCCCAAAGTGACAGAAATCGGGATAACCGAAAGGGAATGGCTTTGATGTGAGGATCACATGTGTTCACGGAGTGTTAATGCTTTGCTCCAGTTCTCTATTAAAAGGAGCACCTTAATTGCCAGTAGTTCCCTAGAGGTCCTGCTGCAAAAGGGATGGAAGGACAAAAGATGTTGTGCAAGTTCTCATTGCGAGCACGTATGACTATATATGGAACACATGCCTAGGATTGTCTAGTACTTGGATGCTTTATCTTATTTATCTGCAATTGCCCTATGTTCTGATTGCTATGTGAATTGTCTTGTCCATGCAATGCCCGTCCATCCATCCCTATGCCTACCGCACTCGAATCCCACTGTTTACTGCTTTGGTTACTACTGTCTTTGCTTTACTACTGCTGTTACTTTACTATTCCTACTACAAAACTGTTGCTACTGATAAACTGCTGTGAGCCAGATTGTTTCCAGGTGCAGCTGAATTGACAACTCAGTTGTTAAGGCCGATAAACATTCTTTGTCTCCCCTTGTGTCGAATCAATAAATTGGGTTTCACTTCCCTAGAAAATACTGCGATACACCCCTATACTTGCGGGTCATCAAGACTATTTTCTAGCACCGTTGCCGGGGAGCATAGCTTTATTTATCAAGTTCACTTGGATTCTCTATTGTTCGCTGCTATCCATCCATCATGGTAAGTCTCGTGATGGCAAGGTTCCTATTTTACCATCCACTACAAGAAGAGGTACAGTTCTGAACACCTCTGCTGCTCTTGATTCACCGCCTGTTCTGAGTAAGTTCCTTACACCACCACATACACATGCTACACACACTGCTACTACTGTTGAATCTGAAACTTCTGATGCTTATGATGCTGCTTCTACTGTGCTTGATAAGAGTGGTTCATTAGGTCCTTTCCTAGATGCTACGATTGCTAGAACTATAGCTGCAAATACTGAAACTCCTAATGAAGACACTACCACACCTGTTAGCTCACCTGAGTCTAGTGAGAGTTATGATATTGAAGATGGTTATGTTGAGATGATCGATGAGTTTATTAAAGAATGTAAGAACACCCATGATAGGAGCGCTGCTAAGAGTCTCCTTGAGAGGCGTACTATTAGACCGAAATTATATCCTGCTACTAAGTTTGCTACTTCTCCCATAAACATTATAGATGAAGATTATGATTTCTCTCTCGATCTATCTTACATAGCTATTGTCGAGAAAGAACCTTTTTGTGGGACTAAGAATGAAAGTGCGGTAGCACATATGAATGAACTATCTACCATGAGTGGCTTGTTTTCTGATGATATTAAGATGCGTACTTACTTTGTTGCTAAGATTTTCCCCTTTTCACTGAGAGGAGAAGCTAAAACTTGCTTTAGTAATTTACCTCCTGGATCTATTGATAGCCCTGAGTGCTTGATTAGTACTTTCCTGCAGAAATATTTTCCTCCCAGTGCTAGACATGCTATTTTGCAGGAACTTTTTGATTTTAAACAGGGAGAAAAAGAGGTACTGCCCGAATCTTGGGCAAGGTTTTGTGCTTTGATTCATGCACAGGCTGGAAGTCCATTACCTAAGAATGAACTTCTTGATATATTTTATAATGGACTAACCGAGGAATCTAGGACATACCTAGATAGTTCTGCTGATTGTGTTTTCAGGAACAGGACTCCTAAGGAAGCTGAGGAATTAATGGCTAAAATAAGCAAGAATTATGAAGATTGGACTCCTCCTAAACAAGCTATACCTTAAGTAATTGTACCTAAACCATCTATTCCTCTGCCTATTCCAACATCAAAGAAGAGGGGAGTCATTGAATTAAATGATGAAGTGATGAAGGAAGCTAAGAAATGTCTTAAGGAGAAGGGAATTAAAGCTGCATATGTCAATAATTTACCTCCTATAGAAGAATTATGTAAGCCTATTCCCTACTCACCCACTATTGAGGTACACTCTCTCCAACACTTTGATGAAGGTGATATCCCTTACTCTAAACCTCCTGATCAATGCTTAGAAGAATTTGATATCTTTATTGTTAAGCAAGATAACTTTAATAAAAGGGTGCAAAATCATATATTGGAAAACACTAGAGCTATTGTTGAGTTGAAAGATATTGTGGAAAGAACCTCTAATGATGTTAAAATGATTGTTAAACACTTTCAGATGGTTCAAACTCAAATAGATCAACTCGTTAAAGTGCAAAAAGACTTGCTAGTTAATGCTGCTAAAGAAAAACATGCTTATAAAATTAGAACTAGAAGTGGAGCTGCTACCCAGGATCCTCTATATCCTGAGGGGCATCCCAAAAGAATTGAGCAGGATTCTCAACAAGCTGAAAATAGTGGTTCTACTCGTAAGAAAAAGAAAAAGAAACATAAAACTGTTGTAGAACCCTCTGAACCTGCTAT
This sequence comes from Avena insularis, assembly GCA_023614405.1. Lineage (NCBI taxonomy): Eukaryota > Viridiplantae > Streptophyta > Magnoliopsida > Poales > Poaceae > Avena > Avena insularis. The sequence goes on along the minus strand of CM042686.1, from coordinate 126,175,084 downwards.
AAATCCTAATAGTATATCTATCTCTAATGCTGAAACTGAAAGTGGTAATGAAGAAAATGTTGTTCCTAATGAAGAAAAAGTTGAAGAAGAACCTGAAAACCACACTAAGAATACTAAATACACAAAAGAAGATTTTATTGCTAAGAAACATGGTAGTGAAAGAGAACCTTGGGTCCAAAAACCTCTGCCTTTCCCTGATAAGAAACACAAGTCAAAGGAAGATGAACACTATAATAAATTTTGTGAGTGGATGAAGCCTTTATTCTTGCAAATTCCTTTGACTGATGCTATTAAATTGCCTCCTTACTCAAATTATATGAAGGACATTGTCTCGAATAAAAGGAAGATCCCTAATGAAGAAATTTCTACTTTGCTTGCTAATTATTCCTTCAATGGTAAGGTTCCTAAGAAACTTGGAGACCCAGGGATTCCAACTATCCCTTGCTCTATTAAGAACAGTTATGTTAGAACTGCTTTGTGTGATTTGGGAGCTAGAGTTAGTGTTATGCCTTTCTCTCTATATAAGAGGCTTCAGCTTGAAAAATTGATACCAACTGATATATCTTTGCAAATGGATGATAAATCTACCACTATTCCTGTGGGTATATGTGAGGATGTACCTGTTCAGGTGGCTCACAATTGCTTGATATTAACTGATTTTGTCGTGCTTGAAATGCCAGAAGATGATAATATGTCTATTATTCTTGGGAGACCTTTTCTTAATACTGCAGGAGCTGTTATTAATTGTAATCAAGGAAAGGTTACCTTCAATGTAAATGACAAGGAACATACTGTCTATTTCCCCAATAAGATTGAAAGGACTTATGGTTTGAATTCAATGGAACATGTTGAAGGCATTCAAGTTGGAGAAATATATTGTCCCATACCAAGAGAAAAATTTGAAACTATTATGATTGGGACCATTGCTATCAAGGTTGAGGTAACATAATCATTAGTGGAATACAAAGTTTTGTCTCATATGCAATTGTTTTGGTAGCAATACTTGATCAACCTTGCTAACAAAAGGATTCCATTCAACAAAACAATGTTTTCATTTTGATTATCTCTGTTTATTTCTATCCTTTGCATTTTATTTTTGTTTTCGTTTAGTTTTCTTTGTGTTGTTAGTTGCTTGCATGTTAGAACTTCTGTAGTTCTAGCCTTGTTTTGTCCTTGCATCATGTTTCCAAAAGAAAAAAAGAAAAAAAAATCTGTCTGTCAGAAAAATCATTCTTCTATTTCTGAAAAATGCCCAAAAATAAAGTGTCTCGAAAAATTCCAAAAAATTCATATTAAATTTTTACATGAAAAAAGGGGCAGAGGAGTACCTAGTAGGTACCAGGGGGGCCCACCAGGCAGGCACACCACATGGTGGCACGGCCAGCCTTGGGTGGCGCCATGCCCTGGTGTGGGCCACCCCTGCCCCCCCACAAACTCTCTCACCTGCCACTTTCTTCTCTCTCCTGAGTAAGCTCCAGTTCATAGCTCAAAATCGCGTTCTTGTTGTGCTTTCTCTCGATTTTTTGATCTCCTTGCTCAGCCCATCTTTCTTGCTGAAATTTGGAGCATTTGTTCCCTGGTATGTGAATCCTCCCCTTGTCCAAGTAGATTTGTGTTTAGTGGATTATATGTTGAGTATTTTGCTGCTATAGATGACTGGTTATGAGAGCTTGTAAGCTTGTTTGATGCTTAGAGATATAGTTTTGATGCATGGCCTCTTGCAAGTCCCTATGAGTAGAATCCTTCATTATATTTACTTTGCAATCACTTGTTTAATAGGTGTTTAAATTTCAGAATACAAGACTAGTGAACACCACCTAAACCAACATGAGCTTTGGGTGCCTGAGGTCATGAAGGTCCACCGGGAGGAGGAAGTTTTTCCCTCCATTTATCCATGCTCTGAGTTTATGAGAGCTGTGGGAATTCTACAAGATTTCCACACTTTGGTTTCCAATGCAGGGTGGAGCACTTTTTGGAAGATGAACCTTGTCAATTTGTGAAGCTAACCATGTCTGTGGTGCAGGATTTCCAACTTAGTCACTCTTTGCCTAACCCTATGGTCCATTACAAAATTTACAATATTGCTGTCAACCTTTCTCTTGATGATTTTTGTGCAGCTATTAAGGTACCTCAATGGGGATCATGTAGGAAGATTAAGGAGAGACCTGAACCACTCATGGATTTATACGTAGAAATTTGCCAAGGGAGTAGCTTCTCGAAGGAGAGTGGAAAAATCTGTAACATTCATCTTCCCTCCATTCGCTACTTTGCCTACTTTATTGCCAAGTGTGTTTTTGCTAGGAAAACTGCCAATAAGTTATCTTTGTTTGATCTAGCATTTATCTCTGCTGCTCTTAAACGAGATAGGTCTTACAACTTAGGTGATTTGATAGCTTTCTGTCTTGCTGCTAACCGTTAGAAAGGTGGAATTTGTGGAGGCCTCATTGCTTCTCGTTTACTAGCATTGCATGGTTTAGTGCCTCATCATCTAGACCTACAGTTTCCCATAGAGAGGCTTGATCTTAATTCCATGATACAACATAAATTTGTTTCCTCGTGGGCTAGTATGAGTGAGTTATCTTATGAAATAACCTTTCTCAAAGCTGGTTGTAGAAAGAGCAAGTCCGAGCGTGTTGTTCTTTTGCCTGCACCTGTTTTGTTTAACCTTGATAATAGGGAAGGATGGTCCCTCACCGAGGAGGAGCTTGACACGTACTTGGGAGAGCTCTCCCAACAGGAGCAGGACATTAGAAGGGAGGTCACGGATGATTTGGTCCATCCCTCGAATGAGGGAGAGTCTTCATATCAGCAGCCCGCTTATGATTGGGGAGCTTCTTCTTCTTCAAATGGGCCCAGCTACGACCATTCTTACCAAGATCCGCCCGCTTGGAACCCCTATTCGTGCATGGATTGATACCCACTTAGGCCAAAAGCCTAAGCTTGGGGGGAGGTACGCCGATACCGCACTCATCTCCATATCATGTTGCATCGGTACTTTGTATATTCATGTTCTTGTTCTCTTTTTAGTTTTCGTTCTTCTTTGCTTTTGCTTTCTAAAACACAAAAAGACCAAAAATATTTTTTGTTGTTTCTCTTTGGTTTGCTTCTTCTTTTTTGCCTTGGTTTGTTTTTCCCTTTTTGCTTTGTTTGAACTATTCGAAAAAACCAAAAAGATTTTGCTTTGCTTGTTTTTCCCTTTAGGTTCTTGTTTAAAAATCGAAAACACCAAAAATATTTGTCGTTCTTCTTTGTTTTTTGCGAGTTTGCTACAGGGTTCGGCAGTCCTTAGTGGATGTTGGTTTCATATTATTATTCAATCCACACAAGTGAAGAGCAATAATGAGGATCGATGACAACTTGAGGCGTAGTAAGAGGCTGGTAACGAACTCTATTTGTTTTCATTTTTGTACATATACTCATCACGGTGGGCTTGCTTAGTCCGTTCGAGTAGGGTGTATGTTATCTTTGGATGCTTAGTAGTTCTTGCTCTCTTATGATTAGCTCTAGCTCGCTAATAGTTTGTAGCATCTCTTATGAATGTTTGCTTGCATTGCTCTATTCATAAATTGGTATGACACCGTGGTATCCTCCTCTGAATGTTTCATTTGAATTGACTTGTCACATGCTCACGCATGCACATGACTGTAATAATCAGTTAAGCCTCGATGAATTATTTTGCCTTGAGGATCTTGAATCATTTTCATGCCATGATTAGTCCTGTTTTGTTGCAAGCATGACAATGACAACTATTGCTCTCTCATTTGTCGCTCCCTTACTATTGCTAGCCTTTACTTCCACTAAGTGTTTTACTCATGTTTCCAACTCCCTAAACCAAATATTTCCAAAGTGTCCACCATACCTACCTATTAGCATCATTTGCTACTCCCGTGCATATTCATTATGCCTTGTTTTCTTCCGAATAAAATGTTTGCTTGTTATGGGAAAATTAGTTAGTAAAGCTCTCACGAACTTGATGGCACGCTTTATTTCCTGCACTTAATAACCCTGAACCATTGTGAACTCTCCATGAAAGTTATATGCTTGCAAATTATAGGCTGGGGATTAGCAGAACTGTGCTGTCACGGGGAACACTTTCAACACTTGCAAATATATACCCAGTTGATACCTTGCTCTTTTGTTTGCGGATGTCATCGGTGTGAAATAAAAGGGGAGCTTGTAAGTCCATGGAGTTATGTATGTGTGTTAGAGAAACGCCTGGGCCGCTGGTCTAATCCATGCTGACAGGGTGGAAACCTGCAGCGTAACCATAATGATATGTATGAAGCATTCTTCTTATAAAAAAAGAGAGAGATAGCTATTGAGAAAAAGGAAAAAAAAGAGAGTTTTTGAAAAGAGGAAAGAGAGAAAAAAGCACCATTTTCCCATGGTAAATAAGAAGATTGCTGAGATACTCATTGTCTGCTTGCCTTGTCATTTTGATATGGGGATTCTTCCGTATCATCGGGCAAGGGGTACCCCGTTGGCGGTTCTCAATGATACGCACATACTTACGATGACAAGAACTTACCGGTAACTAAAGTTGAGTAGCATGAGGAGCGACCCTCGTACTCAAGGGACTTGGGATTTTCAGTTTATAGTGTGTCAAGCATATAACTCAGATTGGACCCACTTTCACCTTAACCACATTAAAGATGCTTATGATAGGGGCAATGAGAGCTCAAAGCTAACGAGTACCATACTTTCAGCATTTGGAAGCCTTTCAAATTATTCGAAACCTTTTCTTCTACTTGTTGAGTCTCCACATATTCTTTGAGCACCTTCTTAAGAGCATAGTTGTCATTCTTTGTGTTTGCTCCATTACTTGATTATTTGTGTTATGACTTTGATGCTTGTATCCTTGATATCTTTACTTCTAGTCATCACTTGAACTTTAGAGGTGCCTTGATATTCATAATCAAAGGGCAAGCGAGATACCACTCTATCATACCTTTTTATGAGCATCGTAATGTTGCTTATGTTTGTGCTTCATGCTACTTATTATTCTTGAGTTGGAATCTTTTCATAGCTTGTAATGACTATTAAGTAGACTCAGTTGCATACTCTTTATTATGAACTGTCTAAGTAGTTGATCACATTGCTGAGAATATTTACATCATATGAAGCAAATGTGTTCGTGAAAGTTCTTTTATCGCACTCAGTTTTCAACTGAATTGCTTGAGGATAAGCAATAAGCTAAGCTTGGGGGGAGTTGATACGTCCAAAACGTATCTACTTTCCCGAACACTTTTGCTATTGTTTCTCCCCTATACTTGTGTGATTTGGATGCAACTAATGCAGACTGACGCTATTTTCAGCAAAATTGCCTTGGTGTCTACTTTTTGTGCAGAAAACAAACTATCAGGAAAAATCCCGGAAAATATGCCAAAAATCCTATTTCACCCGAAGACTCCAGGAGCCAGAATACGAGATGGAGTAGAGCCAGGTGTGGCCACACCACCTGGTGGCGCTGAGCCAGCCGCGCCCGAGGTGGTGTAGGCCCCCAGGCACCCCTCGGCCTCTCTCTTCGCCTATAAGGAGCCTTCTGACCTAAAAACTTCGGGGGGTTCGACGTTTTTCCAGAAGGAGTTCCGCTCCGCCGCCACCACCAGATTCCACGAAACAGCACCAGAAACTCCGTTCTGGCACCCTGCCGGGAAGGGGAATTGGAGGAGATCATCGCCATCATCATCACCATCGCTTCTCCATCGACCATCCATGTTTCCCCCATCTATGAGTGAGTAATCCCCCGCTGTAGGCTATGGGGATGGTAGGGATTGGATGAGATCGTTCATGTAATGGCATCAGATTGTTAGGGCATGGTGCCTACTATCTTTTATTAGTGCTTTATGACTTTGTTGCGACTTGTTGTGCTTAATGCTTGTCATTAGGGCCCGAGTGCCATGATTTCAGATCTGAACATGTTATTGATTCATTATGATAGTATTGTTCTTGGTCTTATCTGCAAGTTGTATACACATGTTGTTGTCCGGAACCTATGGCCCCAGTGGAAATCGGATAACCGGAAGGGAATGGCTTTGATGTGAGGATCACATGTGTTCACGGAGTGTTAATGCTTTGCTCCGGTGCTCTATTAAAAGGAGCACCTTAATTGCCAGTAGTTCCGTAGAGGCCCCGCTGCAAACGGACTGGCAGGACAAAAGATGTTGTGCAAGTTCTCATTGCGAGCACGTATGACTATATATGGAACACATGCCTAGGATTGTCTAGTAGTTGGCTGCTTTATCTTATTTATCTGCAATTTCCCTATGTTCTAATTTCTATGTGAATTGTCTTGTCCATGCAACGCCCGTCCATCCATCCCTATGCCTATCGCACTCGAATCCCACTGTTTACTGCTTTGGTTACTACTGTCTTTGCTTTACTACTACTATTACTTTACCATTCCTACTACAAAACTGTTGCTACTGATAAACTGCTGTGAGCAAGATTGTTTCCAGGTGCAGCTGAATTGACAACTCAGTTGTTAAGGCTGATAAATATTCTTTGGCTCCCCTTGTGTCGAATCAATAAATTGGGTTTCCTTCCCTCGAAAATACTGCGATACACCCCCTATACTTGTGGGTCATCAATGGATGCGAAATCCAGAAGTGGAAAACTGGTCTCCAAATCCCACCAATGTCACACGGACTCAGCCTGGAATGATATAAGGCCCCAACATGTTCCGGAACAGCATCACCGTTCCGACCGACGGGAAGACAACTACTCCAGAACCGGATCATCAGGACAGCATCGCAGACCTTCACGTGACTGGAGCAACATCGCCCAGCAGCCGAGCAAGAGGCCATCGCTGCACTGTATCCGAGGAATCCTCCCCCAACGTGTGTTAAACGATCGAAGGGGAGAAGATAAAGAGAAACGTCGGTAGGAGGATCGTCAAAAAATGCCACCTCCTATACACGCAAGCTGTTCGGCTGAGCCTCACCGTAGTGGGAACGACGGACGAAGGAACGATGGAAACCATGCCGGAATAAGCCGGCAGGGGGCTCGTCGTAGTGAAGACCCTCCCAGAACCAGAATAATGATGCTCCAGATGGAGGCCGGCGAACAGCCGGAAATAATCCAGCTGCCCCACCCTCCCCACCAAGTAGTCATCACAACGGCTCTCAAGGGGGACAAGGAGGACGACATGGCGGGGGAGGTGGTGGCAGAAGCCGAAGTCTGGCTCTAAGGCACCGTAGCCATAGACGACATTCGGGACGATCTCTATCCCCGAACGACACAAGGCACATGATCAATTCCAACATGGAGGCGCGGCGCTACGAAAACGATGATATCTACATGGGCCCAAAGTGCTTCGGACCACGTATAAGAGCTACAAAATTCTCGGAAGGATTTGCTATCTCAAGACATATCCAAGCCTATGACGGCATTTCTCGACCAGATACCTGGCTATAGGACTTCTTCCAAGCTTGCTGCATCGCCAAAGGCGGAAATAGCCTAGTCGCAACGCGATATCTGCCGCTTATGTTGCAGAAGACGGCATGGTCAAGGCTTAATGAACTTCCGGAGAACACCATCCACAACTGGTATGACATGCAAAGTACGTTCTTTCGGAATTTTGAAGGCACATATCGGAGGCCCTATACGGTCGGAGACCTGCAGTGTTGCACCCAGAAGGCCGGAGAAACTTGCCGAGATTACCTCGGACGATGGATCGACACCAAGAACTCCTATGAAGGGGTAAACAATCAAACTGCGATTGAAGCTTTCATTGTAGGTCTCCCAATTGGTCTACTGCGCCATCGCTTGAAGTGTGACAAGGTCACTGATTTGGGAGAGATGATAGGAACAGTGAGCAAGTATGCAGATGCTGACGACGATGCAGAGGGATTACTCAATGCCCTAGCTGTGCCATAGTCGGCAAAACAACCAAAGCAACAAGCTCAGAAGCGTAAAAATACCTCGGAAGAAAAACCCAACGCGGAAACGGCAGTGGTCACTACTACTTTCGGGTCTGGAGGACGAGGAGGACGTAGCGAAGGCCGCGGGCATGGGCGCAGAACTTCAAGAGTCCAAGGTAGAGGAGACCAACAACCAGGCAAAACCTACTCACTCTTGGGCCGACATTGGAAATAACCCATGTGTGCATCACCTAGACGCTGATGGGGGCTTGTCCCACACCAACGCCGAATGTTGTTTCAATGACGACATCAAAAGAGATGACACCGTGGGCTACAAAGCTAAGCGGAAGAAGGGAAAGAAGAATCCCGAAAAAGAAAAAGAGACCAAGGAAGATTTCGACATGGAGGAAGCTGATGCTTCAAATCCCAAGCCGGAAGGGAAGAAAAAATTTCCGACCAAGAAAGACACTTATGTCACCTTCCTCGGATCTCAACCAGCAAAGGTCAAGAAAGCAGTTCTACATGAGCTCAACGCAATAGTTCCGGCTGTCCCCCAATTCTTGGACTGGTCTGAGTGGCAATCACATTTGACTGCGCTGATCATCCGCCTAAGTTACACAAGCGAGGAAAATACGCCTTAATCATCAATACACTTATTGACGGTTATGGTTTCTCCAAGTCCCTCATGGACGGTGGCAGTAGCATCAATATTCTTTATGTCGGAACGCTACGCCGGATGAAAATCTCGGAGACCCAGCTAAACCATAGCTTTGTGATCTTTCACGGAGTTGTCCCAGGAAGACAAGCTAATTCCCTGGGAGAGATCACTTTGGATGTTACCTTTGGAACTCTAAAGAATTACCGGACAGAGGCACTTTCCTTCGAAGTGGTCCCGTTCAAGAGCGCAAGCTATATTCGGACGTCCGGCTTACTGGGATTTTATGGCTCGTTCGTGTTACATTTACAATATGATGAAAATTCCAGGTCCCAACAGCGTAATCACTATCAGGGGAGACTCGAAGAAAGCACGAGAGTGCAAGGATGGAAATGCCACCTTTGCTGAAGCCGTGCTGCATGCCCAGGAGTACCAGGAAATCAAGAAGAGCATAGATCCGTCCGAGATGCCCGCAACGAAGAAGGAGGTGACAAAGCCAAATCCGGAGTTCAAGGCATCAAAAGAGACGAAGAAGACACTGTTGAAGGATGATGACCCCTCCAAGGTGACCTAGATAGGCGTAGGCCTAGGTAGCGCATAGGAAAGTGCGCTCGTCAAGTTCCTCCAAGCAAATCAAGATATCTTCGCGTGGAAGCCATCTGACATGACCGGAGTACCTAGGGAACGTGCCGAGCACTCTTTAAATGTAAACCCAAACGCTAAACCGTCAAATAGTCCTTACGACGTTTTGGTGATGAAAAGCGTAAGGCAATAGCTAAGGAACTAGCACGACTCGAGTTAGCCGGATTCATAGAATAGGTCATCCACACTGAGTGGTCGGCCAATCCTGTAATGGTCCCTAAAAAGGACACCACTGATTTAAGGATGTGTGTTGATTATACTGCCTTGAACAAGGCTTGCCCCAAAGATCCGCTCACTCTGCCTAGGATTGATCAAGTTATCGATTCTACGGCAGGCTCGGAACTCCTCTGTTTTCTCGACGCATATTCCGGTTATCACCAAAATCGGATGAAGGAATCTAAAAAAGTAAAAAACTTCATTCATAAACCCCTTTAGAACCTTCTGTTTTGTTATGATGCCTTTTGGGCTGAAGAACGCAGGAGCTACGTACCAACGCACAATGCAGCATTGCCTCCACGATCAAATCGGACGCAATGTACACTCATATGTGGATGATATTGCGGTGATGTCCAAAAAGAAGGAAACATTGATTTCTGACTTGTAGGAAACATTTGCCAATCTACGAAAATACAACATCATGCTTAACCCGAAGAAATGTTTCTTTGGAAGACCAGCCAGAAAATTGTTAGGTTTCATCGTGTCTCAAAGAGGCATAGAGGTGAACCGAGACAAAATCAAGGCTTTACTCAATTTTTCTAGGCCAACTCGCCTGAAGGACGTACAAAGACTAACTGGTTGCATTGCTGCAGTCAGTCGGTTTGTAAGCCGGCTTGGTGAACAAGCCGCACCATTATACAAAATCCTGAAAAAGACCAAGGATTTTGTTTGGACTGACGAAGCTGAAGCTGCACTACAAGACCTGAAGAAAGTACTCTCATCTGCTCCTATCCTTGCTGCACCGGAACCACATGAACCGATGTTGCTTTATCTTGCTGTGCAAACAAGGTCGTTAGTATCGTCATGGTGGTGGAGAGACCGGAGGAAAATCAGGAACACTTGGTGCAGCGTCCGACTTACTTTGTTAGCGAGGTCCTGATAGAGTCAAAACAGCTATATCTGCACTACCAACAACTGGCTTACGGTGTCTTTCTGGTATCACGTAAGCTACGACACTATTTTTAGGAGCATCCAATTACCATGGTGAGCACAGCTCCCATGAGAGATATAATCAATAACAGTGACGCCACAGGACGCGTCGGCAAATGGGGCATAGAGCTTTCATCTTTTGATATTGAGTATAAACCTCGGACAATAATCAAATCTCAAACCCTTGCTGACTTTGTCGCTGATTGGACAGAGACGAAGGAGAACATGATCCTCCCTGAGTCGGAATATTGGACCCTCTACTTTGATGGGTCTAAGGCTCGAGGGGGCTCGGGGGCTGGCGTGGTGCTCAAATCACCTCAAGGAGATAAACTTCTATATGTATTGCAGATCCACTTCACACGACAAATAATATTGCCGAGTATGAAGCACTGCTACATGGAATCCGGATTGCTAAGGATATTGGCATCCGATGTTTGATGTGTTATGGAGATTTGGATCTTGTTGCTCAACAAGTGTCGGATATTTGTAATGCAAATAAACACATGGCAGCGTATAAAGCTGTCGTGGATGATCTATCTAAATCATTTGAAGGGTTTGAGGTTCAACACATCGCTCGAGCAGAAATTGAGGAAGCAGATGCACTATCTCGGATAGGCTCTGTGCGGAAAGAGGTCCCGGATGGCGCTTTTCTAGAGCACCTCAAAATTCCTTCGATAAAGGGAGTAGATGAGGAATATCCGACCAAATCCGACTCACATTTAATAGCAGTTCTGGCTGTAATTCCCAGCTGGACTCAACCCTACCTTGATTATTTGGTAGATGGCAAAGTACCCGAAGATGAGGTTCTGAGCCGGCAGATTATCCGACAAGCAAAAACCTACACTATAGTTAAAGGTGAGCTCTATAAATGGAGTGTTTCTGGGGGTTTTCAGCGCTGCGTATCTCCGGAAGAAGGAGTGGAAATCTTAAGAGAAATCCACGAAGGCAAGTGTGGTCACCACGCTGCAGCCAAATCTTTAGTAGCAAAAGCTTTTAGACACAAATTTTTCTGGCTTACAGCTCAGGCAGATGCCGAACAATTAGTCAAGACATCCAAAGGCTTCCAAAAGTACGCCAAAAAAGCTCATGTTCCGGCTGATCAGCTGCGAACAATACCTATAACATGGCCTTTTGCGGTCTGGGGGCTTGATATGGTAGGACCATTTAAACGAGCTCCAAGTGGATTTACTCATCTCTTAGTGATGGTGGATAAATTCACCAAATGGATTGAGGCTAAATCTGTCACTAGTTGTGATGGAGCAATAGCCAAAAGATTTGTCGAGGATGTTATAATCCGGTATGGTTATCCGGATAGCATTATCACGGACAACGGGAGTAATTTTTCTATGGGAGAATTGGCCGAATTCTGCAACGAGCAAAATATCCGGCTTGACATTGTGTCAGTCGCACATCCACAGGCTAACGGACAAGTCAAAAGAGCAAATGGTTTAATCATACAAGGCCTAAAACCGAGACTCGAAGCACCACTACAACGTGCTGCGGGGGCTTGGGAAGAGGAATTACCCTCTGTAATATGAGTTTACGAACGACTCCGAACAGGTCAACCAGATACACACCTTTCTTCTTGCTCTATGGTGCAGAAGAAGTTCTTCCTAGTGATTTGATTCACACTTCTCCTAGAGTGTCCGCGTATATTGAAGAGGATGCCGAGATTTCTCGACAAAATGATCTTGACTTAGTTGAAGAAGTTCGCGTCGTTGCTGAAATGAGATCAACAGCCTATCAGCAGAAGTTACGCAAGTATCATAGCCAGAGAGTCGAAAGATCTTTCAATAAAGGCGATTTGGTTCTCCGCTTGTGCAACAAAGAAAGCACAAACTTTCCCAAAGATGGGAAGGGCCCTTTTAGTTAGTCGAGTATTGCACAATGGTTCGTACTACTTAAGCGACATAAGGCGATCAAAGAAAGACCTGCTACTAAGAAGAGAAAGAGAGCTGGAGGCAGTACAAATCCGGATGAGTTAGACAGACCGTGGAATATTGCTCAGCTACGTCCCTTTTATTCTTAGTTTATCCTTCTTTGTAATCATATATATGTACATGTTCTGTGAGAAATAAAAGATTTGGTTGCCTCAAGTTTTTCTGAGAAGTTTTCACCATCTTATTTCCGAATGATCATGTCATAGTCGAAAATCCCAGAATGCTTGAAAGTACTATGCTCATGTTCGTTCTGGTTTAGATTTCCGATTCTAAAATTGCTACCCTCGGGTATAACTCTAAAGTTTCTAGTCTTTACTTTGGTTATTTGTCTGATTGCTAGATGCGGGTATTTTCCGAGTAGTGAATTGTTGGTACTGGAAGCCGGCTTTGTTTCCGAGTTTAAACTGGTTTAGCAATTGAGCTCCGTTGCTTGGCAAAGTTTCCGAGCAGAAGGTTTAGCCGGCTCACGAAAGGGATGAGGCGGAAAACCAGATAAACGATAAGTATAGGCGAAAAAAGTTCAAGTGCTTATGTAAACATTTTAGGCACACAAAAATTTAAAGCCAAAAGTGCTGAATATATCAAAAGCTTAGCACTAGCAAAATTATAGTACTTCATATTTACAGACGCATCATGTTTTTTCAGGATAATACAAATGTTTCTAGCAATCTATGATGTAGGTGGAGAAGAAGGAGCTGCCGACTCGCTGGATACATCGCCTTGATATCGTTCCGAGATGTCCACATCCGAGGTGGTGTGTTCATCGTCAGAAACTTCTGTTGCTTCTTCCGGAGGCGGAGGCGAAGTGTCCACGCGGGTGAAGAAATGAGTGTCGTAGCTGGTCAAGTCAGCCACGTGACACCCATATCCGGCACAAGAGTCCATAATAGCCTTGATGTCCTGCTCCTGGCCGTCTTCATCTACTGTAGAATACCCTCTGGTCACTTGCCATATCTCCATGCTTCCATGGTGGCTCATGACCATGGTGAGAGCGTTCTGCGCTGCGGATCGCACGTAAGACATATTGGTCCGAGTTGCGGCATTTCCTTTGCTTTGTCCCTCACCTGAAAATCCGACATGCTATGCATGTCCGAAATCTTGAGAGCTTTGCCAATATCCTCAAGGGATTGGCGGAAGTCATGAAGCAGGTCACCGACTTGGGTAAGCCGGTGGGTGCGGGGCTCGGCGGAGGTGGAGTCCGTCAAGTTCAAAGGACCTATACACAAAACGATTAAGAAAATCCGACATTGAAAGAAGTCGAAGAAAAAGGACAAGTCAGACGGATGGAACATGCCAAAAATGACATCATCAATCTTGGTCTTCTCTTCCCGAAGAATCCGGAGTTCAGCCCGGAGTGCCTCGGAAAGGTCCTTCTCTCTGCACAACTCATTATTGAGGTCCGAGATTTGCTGATCTTGAGCGGCAATCTTGCGATCGCGCTCGTCAGTAGCCATGGAGGAGGACTCGAGAACTTGAGCTATGCTCTTCTCATGATCCACTTTGAGCTTGTCCAGCTCTTGGCAAAGTTCCTTGTTCTCCACCAAAGTTTTGAGGTTCTTGGCCTCTTCAATCATGGCGCAGGATTGTTTTACCAGCGCTATAAGTCAAAAAGAACAATAGTTCAGAAAAATTCGACTATGAAAACATGAAAGACAAGGTTTGAGTCTCGAAATGTTTACCTTCAGCCTCATCCTTGGAAACCGTAAGTTCAACAATTTTAAGTCGGAGAGCCTTGATCTCTCTCCGCTTGTCACAGACATTTTTCAACAAATCCTAGTTATAGGAACATACTTTCTGTAAGTCAGAATACCCAAAGTTAGAAGTCTACTAAAGACTCAGGCTAATATTTTTACTAATATAAGCACGAGCCTTGGGGGCTACACTAGTTCATTCTTTGGCATCCTAAGGAAGCATAAACCCGGATTATAAGTCCTACTTCATGCTTGGGGGCTAGTGGATATGATATGAAATGAGGGAAAAACAAGAGTTAGAATTCTGACTTACATATTGCTCGCGAGTAAGTTTATCCAAACTCGCATTTACTTCAACAGCGACCTTCTCGGCGAGAGTCAGAGGGACCACGGGCGCTGTTGGAAGCCCACCGGTCCTTATCCTCTCATCGCGAAGACGCACTTGTGCAAGAAGGTCAGAGAACTTGATATCCTCTGCCTCTTGTGCTTCTTCTTTGGCAGATAAGTTTCTTTTCTCCAGGCATTGCCTGGCCAGCCGCTGGATCTCTTCCGCAGATTTCCGGGACAAGCCATACTTGGCAAGACCCGGATTGTTGAGAAGGTATTCGGTGAAGATATCTGCCGAGGGATCATTACCTGAAGAGGGTTCACCCTTATCTGTACCTGACTCACTCATGGTGATGTCAGTTTGTGATTCAAGGATCACAGGCTCCATTGAAGGAGCCGGATCTTCTGTGACATCCGGGGAAGGAATGGTCACCGGCGTTGCGGAAGGTTGGGGGGCAGGAGTCTGAGGAGCTACGACAGGAGAAGCCATGGAAAGCTTCGTCTGTCACAGGGGCTTCGAAGAAGTTCCCTTCCCCTTACCCTTGATGAGCTGCTTAGCTCTGAGAATGTAATAAAGTCGAAAACGTTACATCTTGGAAGAAAATTCGAGTAAGGTACAAAGGCGGAAATTTTGTTGAAAGTTACCTCTTCATGATGGGCACCTCCTTTGTGCCGACAGCCACTGTCGAAGCCCTGTGTTTCTTAAGCGCAATGTACGGCAATGGAACCAATTCCACCTCCTGAGAAAACTCCGGAGGATATCCCTCGAGAGGAGCAAGCTCCGACTCGGGGAGGTCGGCAAGATGAAAAGAAGAAAACATATCAGTATTGCGATTTAACTTAAAGATTGGAACACGTAAAAAGGTTTATTGTTGAAAGCTTACCGGCACTACGGGGTTTTCCGCCGTATGCATATCCAGAGAAACCTCCGGGATCCTCCTCTCGATCCGCTCCCTTATTAGCCATTTAATCTGGCTTATGTAGCCTTGCGAGGTATAGGCTCTGGGGCTGATGCGGAGAGAGTCTTTCTTGGATGACGTGATGGAGTGCATCAGTCGGTTTCCGTGGTACTAAAGGGGCTGGATCCGACGTGACACCCAGCATTGGACCAAGTCGGATCCCTTCAGTCCTATGTGTTTGATCAGATATTTGACCCGCCTCTGAGCGAGCATCAGATCATCACTAAGAGCCGGAGAGGCCTCGTCCCAAGACGGTTGGGCCGTGACAGTTCCGTCGACAAAAGCCGGCAAAGCAGTAGCTTTGTCGGGAGCCGAAATATCCTTGTGATAAAAGAAGGTGGCTGGCCATTGTTTGACCGAGTCACTAGCTAAGATTTTGGGATATGCGCGCTCGCGTCTAAGAGAAAAACTAATGGTACCGGTGATATAAGGAACACCGACAGTGATAGAGTTTCTCCGGACATGAAAATAATACCGGAATAAGGTCAAACTCGGCCTAATGCCGAGAAATCCCTCACACAAAGAAGCATAAGCGCTCATCTCTAGGAGAGAGTTGGGAGGAAGATGGTGGAGCTGAACACTGTAATGATCAATCACTTCGGAAAATAATTCCGAGGGAGGGAATGACAAACCTCTGTCGAGGTGGGTGCCAAAGTGGACCCGCTCGCTGGCGCACGGATTGGGGACGGTTTCCCCGAAGCCGCTCCGCTAGTCGCCGGTGCGGAGGAGCCCTTCTGTCTCCACGTCGCGGAGCTTCTCATCATCTAGCACACAGGGGATCTAGACCCCACGGAAGCTTTCCTTCTCCGCCGCCGCTGCCGCCAAGCCGGAAGAGGATGAAGAAGCCATTTCTCCGGCGAGCAGGTGACCTAGGATGGGCGGCGCTGGGAGTTCTTGGGGGAAAGCAGAGGAGCTTTATGCACGCGGGGGAGATTTGGAGGAGAGGAAAAGGCAAAGGAACAGGTGAAGAAAGGAGGATGAGAATCCTCACCCCCTATATCCACCTAACCGCGCCAGGATTCGTGCAAATGCTATAATGCAACCGCCACGCGTCGTGGAAGGAACTGGGAAGGACCCACGCGATGATTACGTCGCCTCGATCTCCATGCACGCATTAAAGCGGCGCCTCGGTTCCACGAACCGCAGACCCACCAACGGCCGTGCTGACAGGATGTCTGTCAGATGACGTGACTTGACCATGACTTGTGTCAGGTGGCGTTAGAGGACAAGTTCCGCCTTAGTTTGAAATCAGGCTGGAAAATCCGAGTAACCTGTTGATAGGTCCGACTTATCTTTAAGACCCGGATCGTATTTTTTGTTGTGAAGTTTCAAGAACCCTTCAAGATTCTGCAAGCCAAATATCAAGCTAGACGAGAATAAATCCGACTTTGGATCTTGGAGGCTTCCGGGGGCTGTTGTTGGGGATATACTTTCCGGGTATCCTCACAGTTCCTCACTAACCAGGGTGGCCCACTTCGGGTTAGAGCTTTGCTTCACGGGCGGCCCAGTCAAGGAGAAAAGACGGGTCCAATCCGGCTACGGGAAGATCCAGAAGACTTACCGACTTAGGCCCATAGTGTTACTTGTAGTTCAAGATGTACTCTATAACCGACTCTTAGTCGTAGCCGGATAGATCTCTCCTGTAAACCCTAGGCCGGATATCTATATAAGCCGTCCTAGGGAGGGCCTTTAGGGCACACCTCAATAGTCTACAATCTCAACTCGCACAGGCGAAAGCCTTGTAACCCATATTCCGGCTCTGCTGTATTACTAGATTTCTAGCAGGAGTAGGGTCCGTCCAAAGCCGGCGGATTCGAACCTGGGTAAACTTGTGTGCTCACCATCCCGGAACACCGTACGTCTCACACCCCTCTCTTCTGCACGCCCCGAGGACCCCCTCATGGTGTACTTGTCATCAATCCGACGACATGGCCGTGCACCACCACATGACCCACAGTCGCCGGGAACCGCGTCGAGCACCACCTCTGTCCCCAGAGCGCACGATGCTCCCAAATACTAGCCACCTCCCCTCGCGTCGCCATTAGGTCCTAGCTGACCGCTAGGGAACCGCCCACCGTCCACCTATCTCGCCCATGCCGGTAGCTCGCTGTATCGTCGTCACTGACGAGCTCCGCCAACACCTCTCTGCCGCTTCGCCACGCATTTAAAAGGAAGCCTCCCCAGTACGAATTCCTCACACCATTCCACTCCCCTCTCACCCCCAATCCTTCCCCACCTCTCGCCGGAGCAGCTCGAGCAGCAGGAAGCCGGAATTTTATCGAAGGCAGCCGCATCAGAGGAGGAGACGCTGCCGTCGATTTCGTCCACCCCAGCCTCTGCCGTGACTTTGCTTGAGCCCGCCGTCATCGATTCGTTCGTTTGCCCGCCTCGCCGCACTCGCTGGAGCCCTGGTACGCCCCTATTGCACCCCCGCCGTGTAGCTAGGTCACCGTCTCGCCGACGACGTGTTCGTCGTCGACGATGACCGTGCGCTGTTGATCTAGTTCTAATCATGCAGTCCATATCACCCAGTACCGCTTCGCGTGAGATGTACTGCTGACATGTGGACCCCCTTGTCAGCCGGCCCAATTAGTTTCCCGCGCGACCCATTTGATTCAAATAAATCCTTTTCTATTTTAGCTGAAACTTAATTTTGTCCCTTAGTTTAAAAATCAATTCAGAGAGTTTTACAAATCCAAATTAGATGATTCCAATTTTGTTGGAAAGGTGCTTTAAATCGTTATCCAAGACCGTTGGATTTAAATCATTTAGAGTTATAGATCTCTCCTAGTAAAAATAACAATACAGAAGCTTTTTCACATTCAAACATTTTTCTAAAATCAACCATAATAGCTTTTGAGTTGATTCCAACTCTCAAAAATCACATTTAACCATACCTATCAGAATATGTAATAATATTAAGGTTTGCATGTAGTGACTTTAGACTAGTACCAAAATAATGCTATATAGGCATTTCTAGTCACTTTAAATCATTAAATATTAAAGTTAAACTTATTAAAATATGATCCAACCTTTAAATCACATTCCCATATATTAGAATATGTGGTGATGACATGTGTCCACATGATCCCATATTTTAATTGAAGAATATTAAATCTTAGTTATTTTCAATGAGTAGAAATTACTTTTCTCAAATAAAAAGAATGAAACTCGTTCATTAAACCTTGTGATGTTTGTGATGATACTAGATCATAAAATGTGTGCCTTAGTGTGGTAAATAGACTAGTTTAGTATTGTTTTGTGATTGTGTATCCCGTATGTATTTATAGACGGTAGTGCCGACCAAGCTCTCGAGGAGGAGGAGTTCTACCAAGAGGAAGAGGAAGAGAATTTCAACCACTACACTACACAAGGCAAGCTAACACTTGCAAGTATTATACTTATGCAAGCCATCTCTAGATGCAAGTTAACTCAAGCAAGATGCCTTGGGCATGGTTTGTTATACATGTTGACTTATACCTACTCCAAGTTTTCTTACAAGCTTTACCTTGTTTTACTTTACCAAAGTTCTTTACCTTGTTTATAGGTAGCATAAAAAGAAAAACTTGACCTATCTAGTTAGACTTAGATGTCATTCTATGGCATGAGATTGAAGATTTGTATCCTACCTTAGTGAACACTCTTAACTTAGTAGTTTAGAGCTAAACCAAAACTTGATCACTTTAGATGGGAATACTTGGTAAAAATGAATTATGAAAACCTTGGAATGATGAGTCATTCTATTGAGATGTTTTGACATGTGTTGAGAAACACAAATGGTTTATGATGATGAAAATGTTGAGGCATGAGCCTTAGCCCCTTTATAAAAACTGACGGTTGGGTTCGGATGCGATACCATTCCAAATTTTACCGTACAACCACATTACCTGAATTGGGTAAGGCTGAGCCGAAAGTTTATAGGCATTAGTATTAGTTCCCTCGTGGGAGAGGTTTGAGCTGAGGATACCTCTCAATGTTGTCCACCTATGCAGTGCCCAGGATGCCAGATGGTCATGGCTGGGAGGCCAAGCTCATAGGAGAGGTGCTTATACTAGAGTGTGTAATTGAAAGGTTATGTTTAATTATCTGCATACTAAGTATGATGATTCAGGGTTATCCCTGACAGATGTATCGAATCTTGTGGTGAAAGTGTACCACCTCTATAGAGTGTCAAACTACTTGAATAGCTGCGTCCGTGATTATGGACAGTTGGAGTGGCCACACTGTTCCGTCGTCAGATGTTTTCAAAATGACTTATGAAATGAATGATGTATCTTAACTTGACCACAACAGGGTTGTGACTATGAAACTAGCTTCCCAACTTAAGTGATTCTATATCTTTATTTTATCTTTCTTTGTTTCTGAACTCAGCTTAGGTTTCAAACTAAACTTTAAAAATAAACTTAGAGTTAGCATTCCTACTAGAACTACCTTACTTTTTAGTGATAGTTTGCGAGTACTTAAAGAGTACTCATGGCTATTGTCCCTGGCTATTATCATGGCCAGACTATGAAGAGGAGTAGCAAGATGAAGGACATCAGGATGACTATGATAACTAGGATTATCTCCCATCGTCAGCATTGCCTGTGACTATGAAGATGGACCACACCGCTACACTTATTATTTATTTCGCTGCTTGTTGTATTAAGACTGGATCATGAGATCCTTTATTCGTGTAAGACCTTATTATGGTTTGTAATGGATGATGTACTGTGATATCCAATCTGTTATGTCTCGCAAAAATGGTAATCCTGGGATTGCGAGGTATGGCATAATAGGCATCTAGGATTAAAAATTCGGGTGTTGACACCAAAGGACTGGGAGATTCTGTTGAATTCCCTGTCGCAGCTGTCGGACCTCTCGAATCTTCCGTTGATTATGATGACGCTGTTTGGTCCTGGCATCTTCATCTGCAGATAGGCGTAGTGTGGTACCGCCATGAACCTTGCGAACGCGACACGTCCGAGGATGCAGTGGTATTGTGAGAGCCAGTCGACGACTTCAAAGTCGATGCGCTCTCGCCAAAAAATTTGCAGCGTGCCGAAGATGACGTCGAGGTTGATATTGCCCAGGGGGTACACTCCCTTCCCTGGAACGATGCCATGGAAAGTCATATCTGAGACTTCCAGACATGTCAGGGGGATCCGTATTGCTCGCAAGGTACTTGCGAACATGAGGTTAATGCCGCTTCCGCCACCCATGAAGATGCGACTCATCTTGAACCCCTCGATCTACACCTCGAGTACCAGGAGACAGTGGCCTGGGCAAGGTACTTGACGCGGGTGGTCTCTTTTGTCGAAGGTGATGCAGGACTCGTTGCCACTGAGGTACTCAGTGGTGGATGGCAGGGAGTTCGTCGCCAAATTGACTTGGTGAGTGATTGCCTTCTGTGCCCAATTTTAGGGGAGACCTTTTTGGATCATCCCAATGTTTCCCAATGGTTGGGGGTACGCCTCACCTCCATGGTTGTGGGCTGGTGCGGCCGCAGGTGGTGGTGGTCCGGGCGGTGGTGGAGGAGCTCCATGTGCCATAGCAGCTGGGGTAGCTCCATAGCCCTGGTTGATTGTGTCGAGATTCATCTGGACCAGGCCCTCGTGGAGTTTGAGGAACTCGCGGCAATCCTTTAGAAGGTGGCTGGACTTTTTCTTGCCATCGTGCTCGTCGATGTAGAAGTGCACGTTGCATGGTCTGGACAGTTTGTCCTGGATGGATGTTGCGGGTGCCTCTTCGCGAATGCGGCGTTGCCACACCTGCGTGGTTTTCCTGCTGTCGCGGTATCCGCCGCTGTGATATCCGCTATTGCGGTTGTCGTCGTGTTTGTCAGTGTAGCCGGTTGCGATCATGTCTACTTCGTTGTGGTCCTCGCATCCGCGCATTTGACGTTTCCCTCGGCGATCGTGTCTGCGCCCGAGGTCGTCGTCGTTGTCGGACTACGCGCAGTTTTTCACCGAGTCCTCTCCATCGGCCCACCGATTCGCGATTTCCATCAGGTGGACGATTGTTTTGGGCTTCGAGCGACCCAGCTCCTCCCTGAGCTCTCTGCAGCATACACCGCCATTGAACGCGTTGATAGTGCGATCCTTGGAGATGTCTTCTTTGGAGTTCTTGATGATAGACCACCTCTAGATATACGAGCGTAGCGACCCGCTAGATCTCTGGTGGTAGCCTCTCAGCTCTTCGATTGATGCGGGCCTTTTGTAAGTGCCCTTGAAGTTGCGCACGAAGTTGTAGACTATCTCTTCCCAGCTGCGAATGGATCCGCGCGGGAGGTTGTTGAGGCATGCGCGAGTAGTGGCCTGCAGCTATAGCTGTAGGCATTGCATGGCCATGCTTCGACTCTCGCCGTGCAGCATGATGGAGGAGATGTGATCCTCCAGCGATATCTTCGGGTCTTGTAGGCCATCGAATTTTGGGTTCTCTGATGGGGGTTTGAACCCTTTAGGCATTCTCTTTTGCCTGATGGCTCTGCTGAAGCATCTGGTGCCGCAGAGTTCCACCTCGTCGGCTTCCGAGTCAGTCGAACGAGCATGCCTTGCACGCATTTTGTCGACCTTGCGCTACGTGATGTCATCATGCGTGTTGTAGTCCTGGTCATGCCGCCGTGAGCGACGACGTCGAGATAGGTCGTGGCTATCCTCGCTGGACGAGGGCGAGGGGTAGCGCTTGTCTAGAGCCTTCCTTTTCTTCGGCTCCGGTGTTGGCTCCTTATCGAGGGCATCTTTGATTAGCCCCAGGCCCGCGATCGTAGATTGGTGCATGGCAGCTCACAGATCTCTAGCCGGTAATTGGTTGTCGAGGAGGTACGTGGTAGCCACTGTCAACCTGGCTTGCGGTGTCTTCGGGAGCACGTTGCCCCACATATCCACCGTCATAGATCTGAAGTCAAGGACTTCCGTGGCTTCTACACGCTCCTGGTCGGTGAGGTGGGCTAGTCGAGATCGTCTTTTGTTGGCCAGGTACTCGTTGCCTTTGGAGGAGGATCCTCCATGGGAGTAGAGCTGAGCTCGCCGAAGGCTCGACTCATCCGCCACCTTTCTGCGTGCCTCGAGCTGCGCGATTACCTTCTGCTGGCATTTGAATTCGTCCTTCAGCAGCCAATGGTAGCCCATCAGCATGTCCTTTGACGAGTTAGGGGGTAGAGGATTGCCACGTAGAGCTTCTCGACAGCGGGCCCACTCGTTGTTGTTGAGCCTGATCAGCATGCCCTCTCCTGT
The DNA here is from genome assembly GCA_023614405.1 of Avena insularis. Taxonomy (NCBI): domain Eukaryota; kingdom Viridiplantae; phylum Streptophyta; class Magnoliopsida; order Poales; family Poaceae; genus Avena; species Avena insularis. The sequence continues at coordinate 126,152,648 of CM042686.1, read as the reverse complement.
GTTCTCATTCGACGTGAGGTGCGGTTCTCCTACCGTCCCGTAATTGGTGGGCGCGCCGTTGGTGGGGCAACCGTTTGCAACCAGTATGCCGCCGTAGGTCGGTCCAGTGCCCGTGCCGGCGTCTTTGCGATTGACGCCGGTGTCGCCTGAGTTCCACCTCGTCGGCTCCCACAACTTTCAGATCCAGAGCCGTAGGCTCCATATTCTGTGGCCAAGCCACCTAGATCGGATCCGCGACTACTGTCGGTGTCCGTGCTCCCCGCTGTTGTTGGGGCGTTGAGTTTGCTGAGGGTGCCGATTGGTAGCAGGAACCACGATGCTAGGGAAATCGCGGGTGTCGTCGGCTGGTCAGGTGGGCGAAGCGTGCCCAGTTGACAGACCTAGAAGCGGAAGCTCCCGATCGCCAGACTGATCCCATCGCCCACGGACTCGAAAGTCGGGCGAGTGGCTGGCGTGTGCACGGTGAAGTCGAAAACGCCGGAGAGCTGGGGAATCTTCGTTGTTGCGAGGTTTTAGATCACTGTTGATGGGGCCGAAGAAGCCACAACATCAGAACTCCCAGTTCCCATAGATGGCGCCAATTGACGAGGGTTTAACTCGTCAATGCCCATTATTATGGACTTGGGTTTTGGAGAAGGAGGGAGCGCTAGAGGTATCAATCGGCTAGCAAACAAGCACACAAAGACGCAAGGTTTACCCAGCTTTAGGCCTCGTAGAGGTCCCTACTCCTGCTTGTCTGCTCTTGGAATTATTGGGGTAGTCAAAAGTTACCGGGGTGCGCAGATGCAATCTGGCGATGGTTGTGGAAACTAGGGTTGTGATTGTCCTCCTCGCCGCCCTCTCCTAGCCTTTTTATAGATAGGCTAGGTGTCGGGTAGCAGGCCGAGTCGGTTACAAATTAGGGTTCGTCCTTTTGAACTTTATATCTTAAGCTTCTTCTTGTGTTGCAAGCAATCGGAGTCTCCGTGAGTCACCCAAATCTTGTATTAGGCCTTGGAAACGCTTTGGGCTTCTGTCGTATCTGGAATGTATATGCCAAACATGAGTACCTGTAGGGTATTACCCATGTTCGTAGTGGAATTGTGTTGAGAAAGATTCAATGGTTTGATATTTAAGTTGTGGTGTTATTCTTCTAGGGTGTCATGTGAACGTCGACTACATGATACTTCACCTTTATGGGCCTAGGGGAATGCATTGTGTATTTGGCTACTAATCGTAAGGGTTGCCGGAGAGATAGAAACCTGTACCCCCGTTAGGAAACCTTTGCACAAGGGAGTGTAGGATCTCAAAGTTTAAGGCTGTGGTTAGGTTTTTATCTTAATTACTTTCTTGTAATTGCGGATGCTTGCAATGGGTATAATCACAAGTATGTATTAGTCCTAGGAAGGTCAGTACATTAGCACAGGTTCACCCACACAACACTTATCTAAATAAAGAAGATTAATCAACTATATGAAGCGATACCACTTGACGATATTCCCATCTGTCCTCGAGAACGTTTGGTCATTTTAAGTAATACAACCGGCTTGTCCTTTGCTAAATAAAGGATTGGGCCATTTGTTGCAATTATGATTATTGTCTTTTATTTACTCACAATTTATTTATCTGCATTATCAAAAACCCCTAAAAATTCGTTTGCTAAGTATTTACAGAGAATTCCTGATCCATACCACTTGTCAACACCTTCTGCTCCTCGCTGGGTTCGACACTCTTACTTATCAAAAATACTATGATACAACCCCTATACTTGTGGGTCATCAGTTGGGCCGGGTCGTAGGTGGTCTGGTGGGTTGGGCCTCTAGCCTGATCGGCTGGACTGCCTCCCCGAACAAAAATCTTTTATTTTTATTAGATTGCTATCTTATTTTAAAAGCCTTTTGTAAATAGTTTTTATATAAAACAAAATATCCGGAAGGACCGGGTTTTAATTTGAAAATAAAGAATGGGACTAATTAGAAAATAAAGATAGGCTTTTAGAAAATAGTTTTAGACGAACAAATGCATGATGACATGAGCATGCATTAATGATGATGCAAAAATAGAAACACCAAGTGATTATCTAGTAGTTGTTTTACCGGGGTGCTACAGTTTTGGTGCTCCAGGGGGTTTAGAACGATCCTAAGAGCTGATTCAAGTTTGAGAGTAATGACCAAAAACTCTTCATTTTCGCATTTTATGGTTGTTTTCATGAGTTATTGCAAATAGTTTTGTGGTTCTAGGGGCATTTACAACGACCCTAAGACCCGATTCATGTTTGAGAGTTATGACAAAAAACTCATTGTTTTTCACGTTTTACGGCTACTTTTATTAGCTATTGCACACTATTTTGGCGGCCAATGGGGATTTACAACGACCCTGAAACCTGATACATGTTTGAGAGTTATGACCAAAAACTTTTTTTTCGCATTTGACGGCCGTTTTCAGGAGCTATTGCACACTATTTTAGGGCTCGATGGGGATTTGCATGGACTGTTAGACCCGATCCATGTTTAAGGGGTTTACCAAAAATTCGTCGGTTTTGGGTTTTATGACCGTTTTTAATGAGCTATTTCCACAGTTCTGGGTTTCAGGGAGATTTACAACGACCATTAGACCCGATACATGTTTGAGGGCAGGACCAAAAACTTGTTGCTTTATGTTTTATGGCTGTTTTCATGCTCTATTACCTACAGTTGCGAGTTTCCAAGGGGATTTGCATGGCTCATCTGACCCGATACATGTTTGAGAGTTTTAACCAAAAACTCGTCGATTTCGCGTATTATGGCTGTTTTCATGAGTTATTGCCCATAGTTTTGGGATTCTAGGGGGATTTACAACGACCCTAAAAGCTGATACATGCTTGAGAGTTATGACCAGAAACTCATTGGTTCTCACGTTTTACGACCATTTTCATGAGATATTACATAATGATTCGGCGCTCCAGGGGATTTACAACGATCCTAAGACCCGATTCATGTTTGAGAGTTATGACACAAAAACTCGTCATTTTCTTGTTTTATGGCCGTTTTCATGAGTTATTGCCCATAGTTTTGAGGTTCTAGGGGGATTTACAACGACCCTAAGACCCGATACATGTTTGCGAGTTATGAAGAAAAACTCGTCGTTTTTCATGTTTTACGGTTGTTTTCATGAGCTATTGCACACTGTTTTGGCGCTCCATGGGGATTTACAACAATCCTAAGAACCAATACATGTTATAGAGTTATCATCAAAAACTCGTCATTTTCGTGTTTTACGGCCGTTTTCATGAGCTATTGCACACTATTTTGGTGCTCCATGGAGATTTACAATGACCCTAAAACCGGATACATGTTTGAGAGTTATGACAAAAAACCTTTTGGTTGTTGCATTTTATGGCCATTTTCAAGAGCTATTGCACACTGTTTTACGGCTCAATGGGGATTTGCGTGGACCGTTAGACACAATGCATGTTTAAGGGGATGACCAAAAATTCGTCGTTTTTGTGTTTTACGACCGTTTTTAATGAGCTATTTCCATGGTTCTAGGGTTTCAGCGCGATTTACAACGACCATAAGACCCATACATGTTTTAGGGCATGACCAAAAACTTGTTGTTTTTATATTTTATGGCCGTTTTCATGCTTTATTACCTACAGTTGCGAGTTTCCAAGGGGATTTAAATGGCTCGTTAGACCCGATACATATTTGAGAGTTTTAACCAAAAAAATCATCGATTTCGCTTACTATGGTTGTTTTCATGAGTTATTGCCCATAGTTTTGGAGTTCCATGGGGATTTACAACGACCCAAAGACCCGATACAGTTATGATGAAAAACTCATCGTTTTCGTGTTTTATGGCCGTTTTCATGAGCTATTGCACACTGTTTTGGTGCTCCATGGCGATTTACAATGACCCTAAGACCCGATACATGTTTGAGAGTTATGACCACAAACTTGTTGTTTTCGCATTTTACGGCCGTTTTCATGAGCTATTGCACACTGTTTGGGGGATCCATGGGGATTTCCATGGACCGTTAGACCCAATCCATGTTTAAGGGGATTATTAAAAAGTCATCATTTTTTAAGTTCTACGGCTGATTTCATGAGCTATTGCACACTTTTTTGGCGCTCCATGGGGATTTACTATGATCCTAGGAACAGATACATGTTATAGAGTTATGACCAAAAACTTGTCGTTTTCGCGTTTTACTGCTGTTTTTATGAGCTATTGCATACTGTTTTGGTGCTCCATGGGGATTTACAATGACCCTGAAACCCAATACATGTTTTATATTACGACCAAAAAGTTTTTGTTTTCTCATTTTATGGCTGTTTTCATGAGCTATTGCACACTGTTTTAGGGCTCCATTGGGATTTGCATGGACCGTTAGACCCGATGCATGTTTAAGGGGATAACCAAAAAATCATCGTTTTTGTGTCTTATGACCATTTTCATGAGCTATTGCCAAAGTTGTAGGGTTTCAGGTCGATTTGCAAAAACCATTAGACCCAATATATGTTTGAGGGCATGACCATAAACTTGTTGTTTTTAGGTTTTATGGCCTTTTCATGCTCTATTACCTACAATTGGCAGTTTCCGGGGGATTTGCATGGCTCGTTAGACCCGATACAAGTTTGAAAGTTTTAACCAAAAACTCATTGACTTCTCTTATTATCGCTATTTTCATGAGTTATTGCCCACAGTTTTGGGGTTCCAAGGGGATTTACAACAACCCAAAGACCCGATACATGTTTAAGAGTTATGACCAAAAACTCGTCGTTTTGGCGTTTTACGGTTGTTTTCACGAGCTATTACACACTATTTTGGTGCTCCATGGGGATTTACAACGACCTTAAGACCCGATACATGTTTGAGAGTTATGACCAAAATCTTGTTGTTTTCACATTTTACGACCGTTTGCATGAGCTATTGCACACTGTTTTGGGCCTCCATGGGGATTTGCATGGACCATTAGACCCGATCCATGTTTAAGAGGATTACCAAAATTCATCGTTTTTGTGTTTTATAACCGTTTTTAATGACCTATTGCCACAGTTCTAGGGTTTTAGGGCGATTTACAACGACCATTAGACCTGATACATGTTTGAGGGCATGACCAAAAACTTTTTTTATGTTTTATGGCTGTTTTGATGGTCTATTACCTACAATTGCGATTTTCCAGGGGGATTTGCATGGCTCGTTAGACCCGATAGATGTTTGAGAGTTTTAACCAAAAACTCATCCATTTCGCATCCTATGGCTATTTTCATGAGTTATTGCCCACAGTGTTGGGGTTCCAGGGGCATTTACAACGACCCTAAGACCTGATACATGTTTGAGAGTTATGACCAAAAACTCGTCGTTTTCGCGTTATAGCCGTTTTCATGAGCTATTGCACACTGTTTTGGTGGTCCATGGAGATTTACAACGAGCCTAAGACCCGATACATGTTTGAGAGTTATGACCAAAAACTTGTTGTTTTCGCATTTTACAACGACTTTCATGAGCTATTGTACACTTTCTGGGGCTCCATGGGGATTTGCATGGACCGTTAAACCCGATCCATGTTTAAGGGGATTACCAGAAATTCATCGTTTTTGTGTTTTATTACCATTTTTAAAGAGCTATTACGATAGTTCTAGGGTTTCACGGCGATTACAATGACCATTAGACCTGATACGTGTTTGAGGGCATGACCAAAAACTTGTTGTTTTTATGTTTTATGGCCGTTTTGATTCTCTATTACCTATAGTTGCGAGTTTCCAGGGGGATTCGCATGCCTCGTTAGACCCGATACATGTTTGAGAGTTATGACCAAAAACTCATTGTTTTTCATGTTTTACGGCCGTTTTCATGAGCTATTGCACACTGTTTTGACGCCCTAGGGGGATTTACAACGATCCTAAGACCCGATACATGTTTGAGAGTTATGACCAAAAACTCATTGTTTACGTGTTTTATCGCCATTTTCATGAGTTATTGCCCACAAATTTGGGGTTCCAAGGGGATTTACAACGACCCCAAGACCCGACACATGTTTGAGAGTTATGACCAAAACTCATAATTTTCGCGTTTTACGGCCGTTTTCACGAGCTATTGCACACTGTTTTGGTGCTCCATGGGGATTTACATCGACCATAAGACCCGATACATGTTTGATATTTATGATCAAAAACTTGTTGTTTTCGCGTTTTACGGCCATTTTCATGAGCTATTGAACACTGTTTTGGGGCTCCATGGGGATTTCCATGGACCATTAGACCCGATCCATGTTTAAGGGGATTACTAGAAATTCATCATTTTTGTGTTTTATAACAGATTTTAATGAGCTATTGCCACAGTTCTAGGGTTTTATGGTGATTTACAACGACCATTAAACCCGATACATGTTTGAGGGCATGACCAAAAACTTGTTGTTTTTATGTTTTATGGCCGTTTTGATGCTCTAGTACATATAGTTGCGAGTTTCCAGGTGGAATTGCATGGCTTGTTAGACCCGATACATGTTTGAGAGTTTTAACCAAAAACTCGTCGATTTCACGTATTATGGCTGTTTTCATGAGTTATTTCCCATAATTTTGAGGTTCTAGGGGGATTTACAACGACCCTAAAACCCGATACATGTTTGAGAGTTATGACCAAAAACTCATCGTTTTTCACGTTTTACGGCCGTTTTCATGAGCTATTGCACATTGTTTTGATGCTCTAGGGGGATTTACAACAATCCTAAGACCTGATACATGTTTGAGAGTTATGACCAAAAACTCTTCGTTTTCGCATTTTATGGCCGTTTTCATGAGTTATTGTCCACGGTTTTGTGGTTCCAAGGGGATTTACAATGACACTAAGACCCGATACATGTTTGAGAGTTATGACCAAAAACTCACCGTTTTTATGTTTTATGGCTGTTTTAATGAGCTACTGCACACTGTTTTGGCGCTCCATGGGGATTTACAACGATCCTAAGAACCGATACATGTTTGAGAGTTATGACCAAAAACTTGTCATTTTCGCGTTTTACGACCGTTTTCATGAGCTATAGCACACTGTTTTGGCGCTCCATGGGGATTTGCATGGACCATTAGACCCGATCCATGTTTAAGGGGATTACAAAAATTCATCATTTTTGTGTTTTATGATCTTTTTCATGAGCTATTGCCACAGTTCTAGAGTTTCAGGGCGATTTACAACGACTATTATACCCGATACATGTTTGAGGGCATGACCAAAAACTTGTTGTTTTTATGTTTTATGGCCGTTTTGATGCTCTATTACCTATAGTTGCGAGTTTCTAGGGGGAATTGCATGGCTCGTTAGACCCGATACATATTTGAGAGTTTTAACCAAAAACTCGTTGATTTCGCGAATTATGGCTATTTTCATGAGTTATTGCCCACAGTTTTGGGGTTCTAGTGGGATTTACATAGACCCTAAAACCCGATACATGTTTGAGAGTTATGACCAAAAACTCATCATTTTTCACGTCTTACGGCCGTTTTCATGAGCTATTGCACACTGTTTTGACGCTCTAGGGGGATTTACAACGATCCTAAGACCCGATAAATGTTTGAGAGTTATGACCAAAAACTTGTCGTTTTCGCGTTTTATGGCCGTTTTCATGAGTTATTGCGCACTGTTTTGGGGATTTAGGGGGATTTACAACGACCCTAAGACCCGATACATGTTTAAGAGTTATGACCAAAAACTCATCGTTTTTGCATTTTACGACTGATTTCATGAGCTATTGCATACTGTTTTGGTGCTCCATGGCGATTTACAACGAGCCTAACACCTGATACATGTTTGAGATTTATGACCAAACACTTGTTGTTTTCGCGTTTTACGGCGGTTTTCATGATCTATTGCACACTGTTTTGGGGCTCCATGGGGATTTGCATGGATAGTTAGACCTGATCCATGTTTAAGGGGATTACCAAAAATTCGTCGTTTTTGTGTTTTATGACCATTTTTAATGAGCTATTACCACAGTTCTAGGGTTCTAGGGCGATTTACAACGACCATTAGACCCGATACATGTTTGAGGGCATGACCAAAAACTTGTTGTTTTTATGTTTTATGGCTGTTTTGTTGCTCTATTGCCTATAGTTACGAGTTTCCAGGGGGAATTGCATGGCTCGTTACGTCCGATACATGTTTGAGAGTTTTAACCAAAAACTCATCGATTTCGCGTATTATGGGTGTTTTCATGAGTTATTGCCCACAGTTTTGGGGTTCCAGGGGGACTTACAATGACCCTAAAACCCGATACATGTTTGAGAGTTATGACCAAAAACTCATTGTTTTTCATGTTTTACGGCCAATTTCATGAGCTATTAAACACTGTTTTCACCCCCTAGGGGGATTTACAACGATCCTAAGACCCGATACATGTTTGAGAGTTATGACCAAAAACTCATTGTTTTCGTGTTTCATCGCCGTTTTCATGAGTTATTGCCCACATATTTGGGATTCTAGGGGGATTTACAATGACCCCAAGACCCGATACATGTTTGAGAGTCATGACCAAAAACTAATAATTTTTGCGTTTTACGGCCGTTTTCACGAGCTATTGCACACTGTTTTGGTGCTCCATGGGGATTTACAACGACCATAAGACCCGATACATGTTTGAAATTTATGACCAAAATCTTGTTGTTTCCGTGTTTTACGGCCATTTTCCTGAGCTATTGAACACTGTTTTGGGGCTCCATGGGGATTTCCATGGACCGTTAGACCCGATCCATGTTTAAGGGGATTACTAGAAATTCATCATTTTTGTGTTTTATAACAGTTTTTAATGAGCTATTGCCACAGTTCTAGTGTTTTTTGGTGATTTACAACGACCATTAAACCCGATACATGTTTGAGGGCATGACCAAAAACTTGTTGTTTTTATGTTTTATGGCCGTTTTGATGCTCTAGTACATATAGTTGCGAGTTTCCAGGGGGAATTGCATGGCTTGTTAGACCCGATACATGTTTGAGAGTTTTAACCAAAAACTCGTCGATTTCACGTATTATGGCTGTTTTCATAACTTATTGCCCATAAATTTGAGGTTCTAGGGGGATTTACAACGACCCTAAAACCCGATACTTGTTTGAGAGTTATGACCAAAAACTCATAATTTTCGCGTTTTACGGCCGTTTTCACGAGCTATTGCACATTGTTTTGGTGCTCCATGGGGATTTACAACGACCATAAGACCCGATAAATGTTTGAGATTTATGACCAAAAACTTGTTGTTTCCGTGTTTCTGGCCATTTTCATGAGCTATTGAACACATTTTGGGGCTCCATTAGATTTCCATGGACCGTTAGACCCGATCCATGTTTAAGGGGATTACTAGAAATTCATCATTTTTGTGTTTTATAACAGATTTTAATGAGCTATTGCCACAGTTCTAGGGTTTTATGGTGATTTACAACGACCATTAAACCCGATACATGTTTGAGGGCATGACCAAAAACTTGTTGTTTTTATGTTTTATGGCTGTTTTGATGCTCTAGTACATATAGTTGCGAGTTTCCAGGGGGAATTGCATGGCTTGTTAGACCCGATACATGTTTGAGAGTTTTAACCAAAACTCGATTTCACGTATTATGGCTGTTTTCATGAGTTATTGTCCATAATTTTGAGGTTCTAGGGGGATTTACAACGACCCTAAAACCCGATACATGTTTGAGAGTTATGACCAAAAACTCATCGTTTTTCACGTTTTACGGCCGTTTTCATGAGCTATTGCACATTGTTTTGATGCTCTAGGGGGATTTACAACGATCCTAAGACCTGATACATGTTTGAGAGTTATGTCCAAAACTCTTCGTTTTCGCATTTTATGGCCGTTTTCATGAGTTATTGTCCACGGTTTTGTGGTTCCAAGGGGATTTACAATGACACTAAGACCCGATACATGTTTGAGAGTTATGACCAAAAACTCACCGTTTTTATGTTTTATGGCTGTTTTAATGAGCTACTGCACACTGTTTTGGCGCTCCATGGGGATTTACAACGATCTAAGAACCGATACATGTTTGAGAGTTATGACCAAAAACTTGTCATTTTCGCGTTTTACGACCGTTTTCATGAGCTATTGCACACTGTTTTGGCGCTCCATGGGGATTTGCATGGACCATTAGACCCGATCCATGTTTAAGGGGATTACAAAAATTCGTCATTTTGTGTTTTATGATCGTTTTCATGAGCTATTGCCAGTTCTAGAGTTTCAGGGCGATTTACAACGACCATTATACCCGATACATGTTTGAGGGCATGACCAAAAACTTGTTGTTTTTATGTTTTATGGCCGTTTTGATGCTCTATTACCTATAGTTGCGAGTTTCTAGGGGGAATTGCATGGCTCGTTAGAACCGATACAGATTTGAGAGTTTTAACCAAAACTTCGTTGATTTCGAATTATGGCTATTTTCATGAGTTATTGCCCACAGTTTTGGGGTTCTAGTGGGATTTACATAGACCCTAAAACCCGATACATGTTTTAGAGTTATGACCAAAAACTCATCATTTTTCACGTCTTACGGCCGTGTTCATGAGCTATTACTGCTTTGTTTTGGCGCTCTAGGGGATTTACAACGATCCTAAGACCCGATAAATGTTTGAGAGTTATGACCAAAACTTGTCGTTTTCGCGTTTTATGGCCGTTTTCATGAGTTATTGCGCACTGTTTTGGGGTTTTAGGGGGATTTACAACGACCCTAAGACCCGATACATGTTTAAGAGTTATGACCAAAAACTCATCGTTTTTGCATTTTACGACTGATTTCATGAGCTATTGCATACTGTTTTGGTGCTCCATGGCGATTTACAACGAGCCTAACACCTGATACATGTTTGAGATTTATGACCAAACACTTGTTGTTTTCGCGTTTTACGGCGGTTTTCATGATCTATTGCACACTGTTTTGGGGCTCCATGGGGATTTGCATGGATAGTTAGACCTGATCCATGTTTAAGGGGATTACCAAAAATTCGTCGTTTTTGTGTTTTATGACCATTTTTAATGAGCTATTACCATAGTTCTAGGGTTCTAGGGCGATTTACAACGACCATTAGACCCGATACATGTTTGAGGGCATGACCAAAAACTTGTTGTTTTTATGTTTTATGGCTGTTTTGTTGCTCTATTGCCTATAGTTACGAGTTTCCAGGGGGAATTGCATGGCTCGTTACGTCCGATACATGTTTGAGAGTTTTAACCAAAAACTCATCGGTTTCGCGTATTATGGGTGTTTTCATGAGTTATTGCCCACAGTTTTGGGGTTCCAGGGGGACTTACAACGACCCTAAAACCCGATACATGTTTGAGAGTTATGACCAAAAACTCATTGTTTTTCATGTTTTACGGCCAATTTCATGAGCTATTAAACACTGTTTTCACGCCCTAGGGGGATTTACAACGATCCTAAGACCCGATACATGTTTGAGAGTTATGACCAAAAACTCATTGTTTTCGTGTTTCATCGCCGTTTTCATGAGTTATTGCCCACATATTTGGGGTTCTAGGGGGATTTACAATGACCCCAAGACCCGATACATGTTTGAGAGTCATGACCAAAAACTAATAATTTTCGCGTTTTACGGCCGTTTTCACGAGCTATTGCACACTGTTTTGGTGCTCCATGGGGATTTACAACGACCATAAGACCCGATACATGTTTGAAATTTATGACCAAAATCTTGTTGTTTCCGTGTTTTACGGCCATTTTCCTGAGCTATTGAACACTGTTTTGGGGCTCCATGGGGATTTCCATGGACCGTTAGACCCGATCCATGTTTAAGGGGATTACTAGAAATTCATCATTTTTGTGTTTTATAACAGTTTTTAATGAGCTATTGCCACAGTTCTAGTGTTTTATGGTGATTTACAACGACCATTAAACCCGATACATGTTTGAGGGCATGACCAAAAACTTGTTGTTTTTATGTTTTATGGCCGTTTTGATGCTCTAGTACATATAGTTGCGAGTTTCCAGGGGGAATTGCATGGCTTGTTAGACCCGATACATGTTTGAGAGTTTTAACCAAAAACTCGTCGATTTCACGTATTATGGCTGTTTTCATAACTTATTGCCCATAAATTTGAGGTTCTAGGGGGATTTACAACGACCCTAAAACCCGATACATGTTTGAGAGTTATGACCAAAAACTCATCGTTTTTCACGTTTTACGGCCGTTTTCATGAGCTATTGCACATTGTTTTGATGCTCTAGGGGGATTTACAACGATCCTAAGACCTGATACATGTTTGAGAGTTATGACCAAAAACTCTTCGTTTTCGCATTTTATGGCCGTTTTCATGAGTTATTGTCCACGGTTCTGTGGTTCCAAGGGGATTTACAATGACACTAAGACCCGATACATGTTTGAGAGTTATGACCAAAAACTCACCGTTTTTATGTTTTATGGCTGTTTTAATGAGCTACTGCACACTGTTTTGGCGCTCCATGGGGATTTACAACGATCCTAAGAATCGGTACATGTTTGAGAGTTATCACCAAAAACTTGTCATTTTCGCGTTTTACGACCGTTTTCATGAGCTATTGCACACTGTTTTGGCGCTCCATGGGGAATTGCATGGACCATTACACCCGATCCATGTTTAAGGGGATTACAAAAATTCGTCATTTTTGTGTTTTATGATCGTTTTTCATGAGCTATTGCCACAGTTCTAGAGTTTCAGGGCGATTTACAACGACCATTATACCCGATACATGTTTGAGGGCATGACCAAAAACTTGTTGTTTTTATGTTTTATGGCCGTTTTGATGCTCTATTACCTATAGTTGCGAGTTTCTAGGGGGAATTGCATGGCTCGTTAGACCCGATACATAGTTGAGAGTTTTAACCAAAAACTCATTGATTTCGTGAATTATGGCTATTTTCATGAGTTATTGCCCACAGTTTTGGGGTTCTAGTGGGATTTACATAGACCCTAAAACCCGATACATGTTTGAGAGTTATGACCAAAAACTCATCGTTTTTCACGTCTTACGGCCGTTTTCATGAGCTATTGCACACTGTTTTGACGCTCTAGGGGGATTTACAACGATCCTAAGACCCGATAAATGTTTGAGAGTTATGACCAAAAACTTGTCATTTTCGCGTTTTATGGCCGTTTTCATGAGTTATTGCCCACTGTTTTGGGGTTTTAGGGGGATTTACAACGACCCTAAGACCCGATACATGTTTAAGAGTTATGACCAAAAACTCATCGTTTTCGCATTTTACGACTGATTTCATGAGCCATTGCATACTGTTTTGGTGCACCATGGCGATTTACAATGAGCCTAACACCTGATACATATTTGAGATTTATGGCCAAACACTTGTTGTTTTCGCATTTTACGGCGGTTTTCATGAGCTATTGCACAGTGTTTTGGGGCTCCATGTGGATTTGCATGGATAGTTAGGCCCGATCCATGTTTAAGGGGATTACCAAAAATTCGTCGTTTTTGTGTTTTATGACCATTTTTAATGAGCTATAACCACAGTTCTAGGGTTCTAGGGCGATTTACAACGACCATTAAACCCGATACATGTTTGAGGGCATGACCAAAAACTTGTTATTTTTATGTTTTGTGGCCGTTTTGTTGCTCTATTACCTATAGTTGCGAGTTTCCAAGGGGAATTGCATAGCTCGTTAGATCCGATACATGTTTGAGAGTTTTAACCAAAAACTCGTCGATTTCGCGTATTATGGGTGTTTTCATGAGTTATTGCCCACAGTTTTGGGGTTCCAAGGGGATTTACAACGACCCTAAAACCTGATATATGTTTGAGAGTTATGACCAAAAACTCATCGTTTTCACGTTTTACGGTCGTTTTCATGAGCTATTGCCCACTATTTGGACGCACAGGGGCATTTACAACGATCCTAAGACCTGATACATGTTTGAGAGTTATGACAAAAAAATCGTTGTTTTCGCGTTTTATGGACGTTTTCATGAGTTATTGCCCACAGTTTTGGGGTTCCAGGGGAATTTACAACGACCCTATGACCCGATACACGTTTGAGAGTAATGACCAAAAACTGATCTTTTTTCACATTTTACGGCTGTTTTAATGAGCTATTGCACACTGTTTTGGCGCTCCATGGGGATTTACAACGATCCTAAGAACCGATACATGTCGGAGAGTTATGACCAAAAACTTGTCATTTTCGCGTTTTACGACCGTTTTCATGAGCTATTGCACACTATTTTTGTGCTCCATCGGGATTTGCATGGACCATTATACTCGATAAATGTTTAAGGGGATTACAAAAAATTCGTCGTTTTTGTGTTTTATAACCGTTTTTCATGAGCTATTGCCACAGTTCTAGGGTTTCAGGGCGATTTTCAACGACCATTAGACCCAATACATGTTTGAGGCCATGACCAAAAACATGTTGTTTTTATGTTTTATGGCCGTTTTGATGCTCTATTACCAATACTTGTGCGTTTCTAGGGGGATTTGCATGGCTCGTTACGCCCGATACATGTTTGAGAGTTTTAACCAAAAACTCGTCGATTTCGCGTATTATGGATGTTTTCATGAGTTATTGCCCACAATTTTGGGGTTCCAGGGGGATTTACAATGACCCTAAAATCTTATACATGCTTGAGAGTTATGATCAAAGACTCATCGTTTTTCATGTTTTACAGCCGTTTTCATGAGCTATTGCACACTGTTTTGGTGCTCTAGGGGGATTTACAACGATCCTAAGACTCGATACATGTTTGAGAGTTTTGACCAAAAACTCATCGTTTTCACATTTTATGGCCATTTTCATGAGTTATTGCCCACAATTTTCGGGTTCCAGTGGGATTTACAATGATCCTAAGACCCAATACATGTTTGAGAGTTATGACCAAAAACTCATCGTTTTTCACGTTTTACGACTGTTTTCTATTTTGGCGCTCCATGGGGGTTTACAATGATCTTAAGAACCGATACATGTTTGAGAGTTATGACCAAAAACTAGTTGTTTTCACATTTTACGGTGGTTTTCATGAGCTATTGCACACTGTTTTGGGGCTCCATGGGTATTTGCATGGACAGTTAGACCCTATCCATGTTTAAGGGGATTACCAAATATTCGTCGTTTTTTGTTCTATGACCGTTTTTAATGAGAAAATTACCACAGTTCTAGGGTTACAGGGCGATTTACAACGGCCATTAGACCCGATACATGTTTGAGGGCATGACCAAAAACTGGTTATTTTTATGATTTATTGTAGTTTTGATGCTCTATTACCTATAGTTGCGAGTTTCCAGGGGGAATTGCATGGCTCGTTAGACCCAATACATGTTTGAGAGTATTAACCAAAATGTCATCGATTTCGCGTATTATGGCTGTTTTCATGAGTTATTGCCCATAGTTATGGCGTTCCAGCGGGATTTACAATGACCCTAAAACCTGATACATGTGTGAGAGTTATGACAAAAAACTCATTGTTTTTCACGTTTTATGCCCGTTTTCATGAGCTATTGCACACTGTGTTGACGCTCCAGGGGATTTACAACGATCGTAAGAGCCGATACATGTTTGAGTGTTATGACAAAAAAATCGTCGTTTTATGTCCGTATTCATGAGTTATTGCCCACAGTTTTAGGGTTCTAGGGGGATTTACAACAACCCTAAGACCCGATACACGTTTGAGAGTTATGATCAAAAACTCATCATTTTTCACATTTTACGGCTGTTTAATGAGCTATTGCACACTGTTTTGGTGCTCCATGGGGATTTACAATGATCCTAAGAACCGATACATGTTTGAGAGTTATGACCAAAAACTTGTCATTTTCGCGTTTTACGACCATTTTCATGAGCTATTGCACACTATTTTGGTGCTCCATGGGGATTTGCATGGACCATTATACTCGATCAATGTTTTAGGGGATTATAAAAAATTCGTCATTTTTGTGTTTTATAACCGTTTTTCATGGGCTATTGCCACAGTTCTAAGGTTTCAGGGCGATTTACAACGACCATTAGACTCGATACATGTTTGAGGCCATGACCAAAAACATGTTGTTTTTATGTTTTATGGCCGTTTTGATGCTCTATTACCAATACTTGTGAGTTTCTCGGGGGATTTGCATGGCTCATTAGGCCCGATACATGTTTGAGAGTTTTAACCAAAAACTCATCGATTTTGCGTATTATGGATGTTTTCATGAGTTATTGCCCACAATTTTGGGGTTCTAGGGGGATTTACAACGACCCTAAAACCTGATACATGCTTGAGAGTTATGATCAAAGAATCATCGTTTTTCATGGTTTACGGCCGTTTTCATGAGCTATTGCACACTGTTTTGGTGCTCTAGGGGGATTTACAACGATCCTAAGACTCGATACATGTTTGCGAGTTATGACTAAAAACTCGTCGTTTTCGTGTTTTATGGCTGTTTTCAGGAGTTATTGCCCACAATTTTCGGGTTCCAGTGGGATTTACAATGACCCTAAGACCCGATACATGTTTGAGAGTTATGACCAAAAACTCGTCGTTTTTCACGTTCTACGGCTGTTTTCTATTTTGGCGCTCCATGGGGGTTTACAACGATTTGAAGAATCGATACATGTTTGAGAGTTATGACCAAAAACTAGTTGTTTTCGCATTTTATGGTGGTTTTCATGAGCTATTGCACACTGTTTTGGGGCTCCGTGGGGATTTGCATGGACAGTTAGACCCGATCCATGTTTAAGGGGATTACCAAATATTCGTTGTGTTTGTGTTTTATGACCATTTTTAATGAGCAAATTACCACAGTTCTAGGGTTATTGGGCGATTTACAACGGCCATTAGACAAGATACATGTTTGAGGGCATGACCAAAAACTTGTTGTTTTTATGTTTTATGGCAGTTTTGATGCTCTATTACCTATAGTTGTGAGTTTCCAGGGGGAATTGCATGGCTCGTTAGACCCAATACATGTTTGAGAGTATTAACCAAAAACTCATCGATTTCACGAATTATGGCTGTTTTCATGATTTATTGCCCACAGTTATGGCGTTCCAGCGGGATTTACAACGACCATAAAACCAGATACATGTTTGATAGTTCTAACCAAAAACTCATCGTTTTTCACGTTTTACGACCGTTTTCATGAGCTATTGCACACTGTTTTGACGCTCCAGGGGGATTTACAACGATCCTAAGACCTGATACATGTTTGAGAGTTATGACAAAAAAATTGTTGTTTTCGCGTTTTATTGACGTTTTCATGAGTTATTGCCCACAGTTTTGGGGTTCCAGGGGAATTTACAACGACCCTATGACCCGATACACGTTTGAGAGTAATGACCAAAAACTGATCGTTTTTCACATTTTACGGCTGTTTTAATGAGCTATTGCACTGCTTTTGGCGCTCCATGGGGATTTACAACGATCCTAAGAACCGATACATGTCAGAGTTATGACCAAAAACTTGTCATTTTCGCGTTTCTGACGTTTTCATGAGCTATTGCACACTATTTTTGTGCTCCATAGGGATTTGCATGGACCATTATACTCGATAAATGTTTAAGGGGATTACAAAAAATTCATCGTTTTTGTGTTTTATAACCGTTTTTCATGAGCTATTGCCACAGTTCTAGGGTTTCAGGGCGATTTACAACGACCATTAGACCCAATACATGTTTGAGGCCATGACCAAAAACATGTTGTTTTTATGTTTTATGGCCGTTTTGATGCTCTATTACCAATACTTGTGCGTTTCTAGGGGGATTTGCATGGCTCGTTAGGCCCGATACATGTTTGAGAGTTTTAACCAAAAACTCGTCGATTTCGCGTATTATGGATGTTTTCATGAGTTATTGCCCACAATTTTGGGGTTCCAAGGGGATTTACAATGACCCTAAAATCTTATACATGCTTGAGAGTTATGATCAAAGACTCATCGTTTTTCATGTTTTACAGCCGTTTTCATGAGCTATTGCACACTGTTTTGGTGCTCTAGGGGGATTTACAACGATCCTAAGACTCGATACATGTTTGAGAGTTATGACCAAAAACTCGTCGTTTTCACATTTTATGGCCATTTTCATGAGTTATTTCCCACAATTTTCGGGTTCCAGTTGGATTTACAATGATCCTAAGACCCAATACATGTTTGAGAGTTATGACCAAAAACTTGTCGTTTTTCATGTTTTACGATTGTTTTCTATTTTGGCGCTCCATGGGGGTTTACAACGATCTTAAGAACCGATACATGTTTGAGAGTTATGACCAAAAACTAGTTGTTTTCACATTTTACGGTGGTTTTCATGAGCTATTGCACACTATTTTGGGGCTCCATGGGGATTTGCATGGACAGTTAGACCCGATCCATGTTTAAGGGGATTACCAAATATTCGTCATTTTTGTGTTTTATGACCGTTTTTAATGAGAAAATTACCACAGTTCTGGGGGTACAGGGCGATTTACAACGGCCATTAGACCCGATACATGTTTGAGGGCATGACCAAAAACTTGTTATTTTATGATTTATTGTAGTTTTGATGCTCTATTACCTATAGTTGCGAGTTTCCAGGGGGAATTGCATGGCTCGTTAGACCCGATACATGTTTAAGAGTTATGACCAAAAACTCATCGTTTTTGCATTTTACGACTGATTTCATGAGCTATTGCATACTGTTTTGGTGCTCCATGGCGATTTACAACGAGCCTAACACCTGATACATGTTTGAGATTTATGACCAAACACTTGTTGTTTTCGCGTTTTACGGCGGTTTTCATGATCTATTGCACACTGTTTTGGGGCTCCATGGGGATTTGCATGGATAGTTAGACCTGATCCATGTTTAAGGGGATTACCAAAAATTCGTCGTTTTTGTGTTTTATGACCATTTTTAATGAGCTATTACCACAGTTCTAGGGTTCTAGGGCGATTTACAACGACCATTAGACCCGATACATGTTTGAGGGCATGACCAAAAACTTGTTGTTTTTATGTTTTATGGCTGTTTTGTTGCTCTATTGCCTATAGTTACGAGTTTCCAGGGGGAATTGCATGGCTCGTTACGTCCGATACATGTTTGAGAGTTTTAACCAAAAACTCGTCGATTTCGCGTATTATGGCTGTTTTCATGAGTTATTGCCCACAGTTTTGGGGTTCTAGGGGACTTACAATGACCCTAACACGCGATACATGTTTGAGAGTTATGACCAAAAATCATCGTTTTTCACGTTTTACGGTCATTTTCATGAGCTATTGAACACTGTTTTCACCCCTAGGGGGATTTACAACGATCCTAAGACCCGATACATGTTTGAGAGTTATGACCAAAAACTCATTGTTTTCGTGTTTCATCGCCGTTTTCATGAGTTATTGCCCACATATTTGGGATTCTAGGGGGATTTACAATGACCCCAAGACCCGATACATGTTTGAGAGTCATGACCAAAAACTAATAATTTTTGCGTTTTACGGCCGTTTTCACGAGCTATTGCACACTGTTTTGGTGCTCCATGGGGATTTACAACGACCATAAGACCCGATACATGTTTGAAATTTATGACCAAAATCTTGTTGTTTCCGTGTTTTACGGCCATTTTCCTGAGCTATTGAACACTGTTTTGGGGCTCCATGGGGATTTCCATGGACCGTTAGACCCGATCCATGTTTAAGGGGATTACTAGAAATTCATCATTTTTGTGTTTTATAACAGTTTTTAATGAGCTATTGCCACAGTTCTAGTGTTTTTTGGTGATTTACAACGACCATTAAACCCGATACATGTTTGAGGGCATGACCAAAAACTTGTTGTTTTTATGTTTTATGGCCGTTTTGATGCTCTAGTACATATAGTTGCGAGTTTCCAGGGGGAATTGCATGGCTTGTTAGACCCGATACATGTTTGAGAGTTTTAACCAAAAACTCGTCGATTTCACGTATTATGGCTGTTTTCATAACTTATTGCCCATAAATTTGAGGTTCTAGGGGGATTTACAACGACCCTAAAACCCGATACTTGTTTGAGAGTTATGACCAAAAACTCATAATTTTCGCGTTTTACGGCCGTTTTCACGAGCTATTGCACATTGTTTTGGTGCTCCATGGGGATTTACAACGACCATAAGACCCGATAAATGTTTGAGATTTATGACCAAAAACTTGTTGTTTCCGTGTTTTACGGCCATTTTCATGAGCTATTGAACACTGTTTTGGGGCTCCATTAGATTTCCATGGACGTTAGACCCGATCCATGTTTAAGGGGATTACTAGAAATTCATCATTTTTGTGTTTTATAACAGATTTTAATGAGCTATTGCCACAGTTCTAGGGTTTTATGGTGATTTACAACGACCATTAAACCCGATACATGTTTGAGGGCATGACCAAAAACTTGTTGTTTTTATGTTTTATGGCTGTTTTGATGCTCTAGTACATATAGTTGCGAGTTTCCAGGGGGAATTGCATGGCTTGTTAGACCCGATACATGTTTGAGAGTTTTAACCAAAAACTCGTCGATTTCACGTATTATGGCTGTTTTCATGAGTTATTGTCCATAATTTTGAGGTTCTAGGGGGATTTACAACGACCCTAAAACCCGATACATGTTTGAGAGTTATGACCAAAAACTCATCGTTTTTCACGTTTTACGGCCGTTTTCATGAGCTATTGCACATTGTTTTGATGCTCTAGGGGATTTACTTGATCCTAAGACCTGATACATGTTTGAGAGTTATGACCAAAACTCTTCGTTTTCTCATTTTATGGCCGTTTACATGAGTTATTGTCCACGGTTTTGTGGTTCCAAGGGGATTTACAATGACACTAAGACCCGATACATGTTTGAGAGTTATGACCAAAAACTCACCGTTTTTATGTTTTATGGCTGTTTTAATGAGCTACTGCACACTGTTTTGGCGCTCCATGGGGATTTACAACGATCTAAGAACCGATACATGTTTGAGAGTTATGACCAAAAACTTGTCATTTTCGCTTTTATTTACCGCTTTCATGAGCTATCGCACACTGCTTTTGGCGCTCCATGGGGATTTGCATGGACCATTAGACCGATCCATGTTTAAGGGATTACAAAATTCGTCATTTTGTGTTTTATGATCGTTTTCATGAGCTATTGCCACAGTTCTAGAGTTTCGAGCGATTTACAACCATTAGACCCGATACATGTTTGTCGGCATGACCAAAAACTTGTTGTTTTTATGTTTTATGGCCGTTTGATGCTCTATTACCTACAATTGTCGGTTTCTAGGGAGTTTTGCATGGCTCGTTAGACCCAATACATGTTTGAGAGTTTTAACCAAAAACTCGTCGATTTCGCGTATTATTGCCGTTTTCCTGAGTTATTGCCCACATTTTTGGGGTTCAAGGGGATTTACAACGACCCTAACACGCGATACATGTTTGAGAGTTATGACCAAAAACTCATCATTTTTCACGTCTTACGGCCGTTTTCATGAGCTATTGCACACTGTTTTGACGCTCTAGGGGGATTTACAACGATCCTAAGACCCGATAAATGTTTGAGAGTTATGACCAAAAACTTGTCGTTTTCGCGTTTTATGGCCGTTTTCATGAGTTATTGCGCACTGTTTTGGGGTTTTAGGGGGATTTACAACGACCCTAAGACCCGATACATGTTTAAGAGTTATGACCAAAAACTCATCGTTTTTGCATTTTACGACTGATTTCATGAGCTATTGCATACTGTTTTGGTGCTCCATGGCGATTTACAATGAGCCTAACACCTGATACATGTTTGAGATTTATGACCAAACACTTGTTGTTTTCGCGTTTTACGGCGGTTTTCATGATCTATTGCACTTGTTTGGGGGCTCCATGGGATTTGCATGGATAGTTAGACCTGATCCATGTTTAAGGGATTACCAAAATTTAGGCTTTTGTGTTTTATGACCATTTTTAATGAGCTATTACCATAGTTCTAGGGTTCTAGGGCGATTTACAACGACCATTAGACCCGATACATGTTTGAGGGCATGACCAAAAACTTGTTGTTTTTATGTTTTATGGCTGTTTTGTTGCTCTATTGCCTATAGTTACGAGTTTCCAGGGGGAATTGCATGGCTCGTTACGTCCGATACATGTTTGAGAGTTTTAACCAAAAACTCATCGGTTTCGCGTATTATGGGTGTTTTCATGAGTTATTGCCCACAGTTTTGGGGTTCCAGGGGGACTTACAACGACCCTAAAACCCGATACATGTTTGAGAGTTATGACCAAAAACTCATTGTTTTTCATGTTTTACCAATTTCATGAGCTATTAAACACTGTTTTCACGCCCTAGGGGGATTTACAACGATCCTAAGACCCGATACATGTTTGAGAGTTATGACCAAAAACTCATTGTTTTCGTGTTTCATCGCCGTTTTCATGAGTTATTGCCCACATATTTGGGGTTCTAGGGGGATTTACAATGACCCCAAGACCCGATACATGTTTGAGAGTCATGACCAAAAACTAATAATTTTCGCGTTTTACGGCCGTTTTCACGAGCTATTGCACACTGTTTTGGTGCTCCATGGGGATTTACAACGACCATAAGACCCGATACATGTTTGAAATTTATGACCAAAATCTTGTTGTTTCCGTGTTTACGGCCATTTTCCTGAGCTATTGAACACTGTTTTGGGGCTCCATGGGGATTTCCATGGACCGTTAGACCCGATCCATGTTTAAGGGGATTACTAGAAATTCATCATTTTTGTGTTTTATAACAGTTTTTAATGAGCTATTGCCACAGTTCTAGTGTTTTATGGTGATTTACAACGACCATTAAACCCGATACATGTTTGAGGGCATGACCAAAAACTTGTTGTTTTTATGTTTTATGGCCGTTTTGATGCTCTAGTACATATAGTTGCGAGTTTCCAGGGGGAATTGCATGGCTTGTTAGACCCGATACATGTTTGAGAGTTTTAACCAAAAACTCGTCGATTTCACGTATTATGGCTGTTTTCATAACTTATTGCCCATAAATTTGAGGTTCTAGGGGGATTTACAACGACCCTAAAACCCGATACTTGTTTGAGAGTTATGACCAAAAACTCATAATTTTCGCGTTTTACGGCCGTTTTCACGAGCTATTGCACATTGTTTTGGTGCTCCATGGGGATTTACAACGACCATAAGACCCGATAAATGTTTGAGATTTATGACCAAAAACTTGTTGTTTCCGTGTTTTACGGCCATTTTCATGAGCTATTGAACACTGTTTTGGGGCTCCATTGGGATTTCCATGGACCGTTAGACCCGATCCATGTTTAAGGGGATTACTAGAAATTCATCATTTTTGTGTTTTATAACAGATTTTAATGAGCTATTGCCACAGTTCTAGGGTTTTATGGTGATTTACAACGACCATTAAACCCGATACATGTTTGAGGGCATGACCAAAAACTTGTTGTTTTTATGTTTTATGGCTGTTTTGATGCTCTAGTACATATAGTTGCGAGTTTCCAGGGGGAATTGCATGGCTTGTTAGACCCGATACATGTTTGAGAGTTTTAACCAAAAACTCGTCGATTTCACGTATTATGGCTGTTTTCATGAGTTATTGTCCATAATTTTGAGGTTCTAGGGGGATTTACAACGACCCTAAAACCCGATACATGTTTGAGAGTTATGACCAAAAACTCATCGTTTTTCACGTTTTACGGCCGTTTTCATGAGCTATTGCACATTGTTTTGATGCTCTAGGGGGATTTACAACGATCCTAAGACCTGATACATGTTTGAGAGTTATGACCAAAAACTCTTCGTTTTCGCATTTTATGGCCGTTTTCATGAGTTATTGTCCACGGTTTTGTGGTTCCAAGGGGATTTACAATGACACTAAGACCCGATACATGTTTGAGAGTTATGACCAAAAACTCACCGTTTTTATGTTTTATGGCTGTTTTAATGAGCTACTGCACACTGTTTTGGCGCTCCATGGGGATTTACAACGATCTAAGAACCGATACATGTTTGAGAGTTATGACCAAAAACTTGTCATTTTCGCGTTTTACGACCGTTTTCATGAGCTATTGCACACTGTTTTGGCGCTCCATGGGGATTTGCATGGACCATTAGACCCGATCCATGTTTAAGGGGATTACAAAAATTCGTCATTTTTGTGTTTTATGATCGTTTTTCATGAGCTATTGCCACAGTTCTAGAGTTTCAGGGCGATTTACAACGACCATTATACCCGATACATGTTTGAGGGCATGACCAAAAACTTGTTGTTTTTATGTTTTATGGCCGTTTTGATGCTCTATTACCTATAGTTGCGAGTTTCTAGGGGGAATTGCATGGCTCGTTAGACCCGATACATATTTGAGAGTTTTAACCAAAAACTCGTTGATTTCGCGAATTATGGCTATTTTCATGAGTTATTGCCCACAGTTTTGGGGTTCTAGTGGGATTTACATAGACCCTAAAACCCGATACATGTTTTAGAGTTATGACCAAAAACTCATCATTTTTCACGTCTTACGGCCGTTTTCATGAGCTATTGCACACTGTTTTGACGCTCTAGGGGGATTTACAACGATCCTAAGACCCGATAAATGTTTGAGAGTTATGACCAAAAACTTGTCGTTTTCGCGTTTTATGGCCGTTTTCATGAGTTATTGCGCACTGTTTTGGGGTTTTAGGGGGATTTACAACGACCCTAAGACCCGATACATGTTTAAGAGTTATGACCAAAAACTCATCGTTTTTGCATTTTACGACTGATTTCATGAGCTATTGCATACTGTTTTGGTGCTCCATGGCGATTTACAATGAGCCTAACACCTGATACATGTTTGAGATTTATGACCAAACACTTGTTGTTTTCGCGTTTTACGGCGGTTTTCATGATCTATTGCACACTGTTTGGGGGCTCCATGGGGATTTGCATGGATAGTTAGACCTGATCCATGTTTAAGGGGATTACCAAAAATTCGTCGTTTTTGTGTTTTATGACCATTTTTAATGAGCTATTACCATAGTTCTAGGGTTCTAGGGCGATTTACAACGACCATTAGACCCGATACATGTTTGAGGGCATGACCAAAAACTTGTTGTTTTTATGTTTTATGGCTGTTTTGTTGCTCTATTGCCTATAGTTACGAGTTTCCAGGGGGAATTGCATGGCTCGTTACGTCCGATACATGTTTGAGAGTTTTAACCAAAAACTCATCGGTTTCGCGTATTATGGGTGTTTTCATGAGTTATTGCCCACAGTTTTGGGGTTCCAGGGGGACTTACAACGACCCTAAAACCCGATACATGTTTGAGAGTTATGACCAAAAACTCATTGTTTTTCATGTTTTACGGCCAATTTCATGAGCTATTAAACACTGTTTTCACGCCCTAGGGGGATTTACAACGATCCTAAGACCCGATACATGTTTGAGAGTTATGACCAAAAACTCATTGTTTTCGTGTTTCATCGCCGTTTTCATGAGTTATTGCCCACATATTTGGGGTTCTAGGGGGATTTACAATGACCCCAAGACCCGATACATGTTTGAGAGTCATGACCAAAAACTAATAATTTTCGCGTTTTACTGCTTTTTCACGTAGCTATTGCACACTGTTTTGGTGCTCCATGGGGATTTACAACGACCATAAGACCCGATACATGTTTGAAATTTATGACCAAAATCTTGTTGTTTCCGTGTTTTACGGCCATTTTCCTGAGCTATTGAACACTGTTTTGGGGCTCCATGGGGATTTCCATGGACCGTTAGACCCGATCCATGTTTAAGGGGATTACTAGAAATTCATCATTTTTGTGTTTTATAACAGTTTTTAATGAGCTATTGCCACAGTTCTAGTGTTTTATGGTGATTTACAACGACCATTAAACCCGATACATGTTTGAGGGCATGACCAAAAACTTGTTGTTTTTATGTTTTATGGCCGTTTTGATGCTCTAGTACATATAGTTGCGAGTTTGTGGGGAATTGCATGGCTTGTTAGACCGATACATGTTTGAGAGTTTTAACCAAAAACTCGTCGATTTCACGTATTATGGTTGTTTTCATAACTTATTGCCCATAAATTTGAGGTTCTAGGGGGATTTACAACGACCCTAAAACCCGATACATGTTTGAGAGTTATGACCAAAAACTCATCGTTTTTCACGTTTTACGGCCGTTTTCATGAGCTATTGCACATTGTTTTGATGCTCTAGGGGGATTTACAACGATCCTAAGACCTGATACATGTTTGAGAGTTATGACCAAAAACTCTTCGTTTTCGCATTTTATGGCCGTTTTCATGAGTTATTGTCTACGGCCTGTGGTTCCAAGGGATTTACAATGATACTAAGACCCGATACATGTTTGAGAGTTATAACCAAAAACTCACCGTTTTTATGTTTTATGGCTGTTTTAATGAGCTACTGCACACTGTTTTGGCGCTCCATGGGGATTTACAACGATCCTAAGAATCGATACATGTTTGAGAGTTATCACCAAAAACTTGTCATTTTCGCGTTTTACGACCGTTTTCATGAGCTATTGCACACTGTTTTGGCGCTCCATGGGGAATTGCATGGACCATTACACCCGATCCATGTTTAAGGGGATTACAAAAATTCGTCATTTTTGTGTTTTATGATCGTTTTTCATGAGCTATTGCCACAGTTCTAGAGTTTCAGGGCGATTTACAACGACCATTATACCCGATACATGTTTGAGGGCATGACCAAAAACTTGTTGTTTTTATGTTTTATGGCCGTTTTGATGCTCTATTACCTATAGTTGCGAGTTTCTAGGGGGAATTGCATGGCTCGTTAGACCCGATACATAGTTGAGAGTTTTAACCAAAAACTCATTGATTTCGTGAATTATGGCTATTTTCATGAGTTATTGCCCACAGTTTTGGGGTTCTAGTGGGATTTACATAGACCCTAAAACCCGATACATGTTTGAGAGTTATGACCAAAAACTCATCTTTTTTCACTTCTTACGCCGTTTCATGAGCTATTGCACTGCTTTTGACGCCTAGGGGATTTACTTGATCCTAAGACCCGATAAATGTTTGAGAGTTATGACCAAAACTTGTCATTTTCGCTTATGGCCGTTTTCATGAGTTATTGCCCACTGTTTTGGGGTTTTAGGGGGATTTACAACGACCCTAAGACCCGATACATGTTTAAGAGTTATGACCAAAAACTCATCGTTTTCGCATTTTACGACTGATTTCATGAGCCATTGCATACTGTTTTGGTGCACCATGGCGATTTACAATGAGCCTAACACCTGATACATATTTGAGATTTATGGCCAAACACTTGTTGTTTTCGCATTTTACGGTTTTCATGAGCTATTGCACTGTTTTGGGGCTCCATGTGGATTTGCATGGATAGTTAGGCCCGATCCATGTTTAAGGGGATTACCAAAAATTCGTCGTTTTTGTGTTTTATGACCATTTTTAATGAGCTATAACCACAGTTCTAGGGTTCTAGGGCGATTTACAACGACCATTAAACCCGATACATGTTTGAGGGCATGACCAAAAACTTGTTATTTTTATGTTTTGTGGCCGTTTTGTTGCTCTATTACCTATAGTTGTTGCAAGTCAAGGGAATTGTAGCTCGTTAGATCCGATACATGTTTGAGATTTTTAACCAAAAACTCGTGGATTTGTGTTATTTTTGGTGTTTTGATGTTTTATTGCACACAGTTTTTGGGTTCCAAGGTGATTTACAACGACCCTAAAACCTGATATATGTTTGAGAGTTATGACCAAAAACTCATCGTTTTCACGTTTTACGGTCGTTTTCATGAGCTATTGCCCACTATTTGGACGCACAGGGGCATTTACAACGATCCTAAGACCTGATACATGTTTGAGAGTTATGACAAAAAAATCGTTGTTTTCGCGTTTTATGGACGTTTTCATGAGTTATTGCCACAGTTTTGGGGTTCCAGGGGAATTTACAACGACCCTATGACCCGATACGTTTGAGAGTAATGACCAAAACTGATCTTTTTTCACATTTTACGGCTGTTTTAATGAGCTATTGCTTGTTTTGGCGCCCATGGGGATTTACAACGATCCTAAGACAGGATACATGTCTGAGAGTTATAACCAAAAGCTCAGGGTTTTCGCGTTTTGCGGCCGTTTTCATGAGCTATTGCACTATTTTTGTGCTCCATCGGGATTTGCATGGACCATTATACTGATAAATGTTTAAGGGATTACAAAAAATTGCTTTTGTGTTTTATAACCGTTTTCATGAGCTATTGCCACAGTTCTAGGGTTTCAGGCGATTTTCAACCATTAGACCCAATACATGTTTGAGGCCATGACCAAAAACATGTTGTTTTTATGTTTTATGGCTTTGATGCTCTATTACCAATACTTGTGCTTCTAGGGGATTTGCATGGCTCGTTACGCGATACATGTTTGAGAGTTTTAACCAAAAACTTCGATTTCATTGATTATGGATGTTTTCATGAGTTATTGCCCACAATTTTGGGGTTCCAGGGATTTACAATGACCCTAAAATCTTATACATGCTTGAGAGTTATGATCAAAGACTCATCGCTTTTCATGTTTCTGACCGTTTTCATGAGCTATTGCACACTGTTTTGGTGCTCTAGGGGGATTTACAACGATCCTAAGACTCGATACATGTTTGAGAGTTTTGACCAAAAACTCATCGTTTTCACATTTTATGGCCATTTTCATGAGTTATTGCCCACAATTTTCGTTCCAAAGGATTTACAATGATCCTAAGACCCAATACATGTTTGAGAGTTATGACCAAAAACTCATCGCTTTTTCACGTTTACTCGCTTTTCTATTTTGGCGCTCCATGGGGTTTACAATGATCTTAAGAACCGATACATGTTTGAGAGTTATGACCAAAAACTAGTTGTTTTCACATTTTACGGTGGTTTTCATGAGCTATTGCACACTGTTTTGGGGCTCCATGGGTATTTGCATGGACAGTTAGACCCTATCCATGTTTAAGGGGATTACCAAATATTCGTCGTTTTTTGTTCTATGACCGTTTTTAATGAGAAAATTACCACAGTTCTAGGGTTACAGGGCGATTTACAACGGCCATTAGACCCGATACATGTTTGAGGGCATGACCAAAAACTGGTTATTTTTATGATTTATTGTAGTTTTGATGCTCTATTACCTATAGTTGCGAGTTTCCAGGGGGAATTGCATGGCTCGTTAGACCCAATACATGTTTGAGAGTATTAACCAAAATCTCATCGATTTCGCGTATTATGGCTGTTTTCATGAGTTATTGCCCATAGTTATGGCGTTCCAGCGGGATTTACAATGACCCTAAAACCTGATACATGTGTGAGAGTTATGACAAAAAACTCATTGTTTTTCACGTTTTATGCCCGTTTTCATGAGCTATTGCACACTGTGTTGACGCTCCAGGGGATTTACAACGATCGTAAGAGCCGATACATGTTTGAGTGTTATGACAAAAAAATCGTCGTTTTATGTCCGTATTCATGAGTTATTGCCCACAGTTTTAGGGTTCTAGGGGGATTTACAACAACCCTAAGACCCGATACACGTTTGAGAGTTATGATCAAAAACTCATCATTTTTCACATTTTACGGCTGTTTAATGAGCTATTGCACACTGTTTTGGTGCTCCATGGGGATTTACAATGATCCTAAGAACCGATACATGTTTGAGAGTTATGACCAAAAACTTGTCATTTTCGCGTTTTACGACCATTTTCATGAGCTATTGCACACTATTTTGGTGCTCCATGGGGATTTGCATGGACCATTATACTCGATCAATGTTTTAGGGGATTATAAAAAATTCGTCATTTTTGTGTTTTATAACCGTTTTTCATGGGCTATTGCCACAGTTCTAAGGTTTCAGGGCGATTTACAACGACCATTAGACTCGATACATGTTTGAGGCCATGACCAAAAACATGTTGTTTTTATGTTTTATGGCCGTTTTGATGCTCTATTACCAATACTTGTGAGTTTCTCGGGGGATTTGCATGGCTCATTAGGCCCGATACATGTTTGAGAGTTTTAACCAAAAACTCATCGATTTTGCGCATTATGGATGTTTTCATGAGTTATTGCCCACAATTTTGGGGTTCTAGGGGGATTTACAACGACCCTAAAACCTGATACATGCTTGAGAGTTATGATCAAAGAATCATCGTTTTTCATGGTTTACGGCCGTTTTCATGAGCTATTGCACACTGTTTTGGTGCTCTAGGGGGATTTACAACGATCCTAAGACTCGATACATGTTTGCGAGTTATGACTAAAAACTCGTCGTTTTATGGCTGTTTTTCGTGAGTTATTGCCCACAATTTTCGGGTTCCAGTGGGATTTACAATGACCCTAAGACCCGATACATGTTTGAGAGTTATGACCAAAAACTCGTCGTTTTTCACGTTCTACGGCTGTTTTCTATTTTGGCGCTCCATGGGGGTTTACAACGATTTGAAGAATCGATACATGTTTGAGAGTTATGACCAAAAACTAGTTGTTTTCGCATTTTATGGTGGTTTTCATGAGCTATTGCACACTGTTTTGGGGCTCCGTGGGGATTTGCATGGACAGTTAGACCCGATCCATGTTTAAGGGGATTACCAAATATTCGTTGTGTTTGTGTTTTATGACCATTTTTAATGAGCAAATTACCACAGTTCTAGGGTTATTGGGCGATTTACAACGGCCATTAGACAAGATACATGTTTGAGGGCATGACCAAAAACTTGTTGTTTTTATGTTTTATGGCAGTTTTGATGCTCTATTACCTATAGTTGTGAGTTTCCAGGGGGAATTGCATGGCTCGTTAGACCCAATACATGTTTGAGAGTATTAACCAAAAACTCATCGATTTCACGAATTATGGCTGTTTTCATGATTTATTGCCCACAGTTATGGCGTTCCAGCGGGATTTACAACGACCATAAAACCAGATACATGTTTGATAGTTCTAACCAAAAACTCATCGTTTTTCACGTTTTACGACCGTTTTCATGAGCTATTGCACACTGTTTTGACGCTCCAGGGGGATTTACAACGATCCTAAGACCTGATACATGTTTGAGAGTTATGACAAAAAAATTGTTGTTTTCGCGTTTTATTGACGTTTTCATGAGTTATTGCCCAGCTTTTGGGGTTCCAGAATTTACAACGACCCTATGACCCGATACACGTTTGAGAGTAATGACCAAAAACTGATCGTTTTTCACATTTTACGGCTGTTTTAATGAGCTATTGCACACTGTTTTGGCGCTCCATGGGGATTTACAACGATCCTAAGAACCGATACATGTCTGAGAGTTATGACCAAAAACTTGTCATTTTCGCGTTTTACGACCGTTTTCATGAGCTATTGCACACTATTTTTGTGCTCCATAGGGATTTGCATGGACCATTATACTCGATAAATGTTTAAGGGGATTACAAAAAATTCATCGTTTTTGTGTTTTATAACCGTTTTTCATGAGCTATTGCCACAGTTCTAGGGTTTCAGGGCGATTTACAACGACCATTAGACCCAATACATGTTTGAGGCCATGACCAAAAACATGTTGTTTTTATGTTTTATGGCCGTTTTGATGCTCTATTACCAATACTTGTGCGTTTTAGGGGATTTGCATGGCTCGTTAGGCGATACATGTTTGAGAGTTTTAACCAAAAACTCGTCGATTTCGCGTATTATGGATGTTTTCATGAGTTATTGCCCACAATTTTGGGGTTCCAAGGGGATTTACAATGACCCTAAAATCTTATACATGCTTGAGAGTTATGATCAAAGACTCATCGTTTTTCATGTTTTACAGCCGTTTTCATGAGCTATTGCACACTGTTTTGGTGCTCTAGGGGGATTTACAACGATCCTAAGACTCGATACATGTTTGAGAGTTATGACCAAAAACTCGTCGTTTTCACATTTTATGGCCATTTTCATGAGTTATTTCCCACAATTTTCGGGTTCCAGTTGGATTTACAATGATCCTAAGACCCAATACATGTTTGAGAGTTATGACCAAAAACTTGTCGTTTTTCATGTTTTACGATTGTTTTCTATTTTGGCGCTCCATGGGGGTTTACAACGATCTTAAGAACCGATACATGTTTGAGAGTTATGACCAAAAACTAGTTGTTTTCACATTTTACGGTGGTTTTCATGAGCTATTGCACACTATTTTGGGGCTCCATGGGGATTTGCATGGACAGTTAGACCCGATCCATGTTTAAGGGGATTACCAAATATTCGTCATTTTTGTGTTTTATGACCGTTTTTAATGAGAAAATTACCACAGTTCTGGGGGTACAGGGCGATTTACAACGGCCATTAGACCCGATACATGTTTGAGGGCATGACCAAAAACTTGTTATTTTATGATTTATTGTAGTTTTGATGCTCTATTACCTATAGTTGCGAGTTTCCAGGGGGAATTGCATGGCTCGTTAGACCCAATACATGTTTGAGAGTATTAACCAAAAACTCATCGATTTCACGGATTATGGCTGTTTTCATGAGTTATTGCCCATAGTTATGGCCTTCCAGCGGGATTTACAACGACCCTAAAACCTGATACATGTCCGAGAGTTATGACAAAAAAACTCATTGTTTTTCACGTTTTATGGCCGTTTTCATGAGCTATTGCACACTGTGTTGACGCTCCAGGGGATTTACAACGATCGTAAGAGCCGATACATGTTTGAGTGTTATGACACAAAAATCGTCGTTTTATGTCCGTATTCATGAGTTATTGCCCACAGTTTTAGGGTTCTAGGGGGATTTACAACAACCCTAAGACCCGATACACGTTTGAGAGTTATGACCAAAAACTCATCGTTTTTCACATTTTACGGCTGTTTTAATGAGCTATTGCACACTGTTTTGGTGCTCCATGGGGATTTACAATGATCCTAAGAACCGATACATGTTTGAGAGTTATGACCAAAAACTTGTCATTTTCGCGTTTTACGACCGTTTTCATGAGCTATTGCACACTATTTTGGTGCTCCATGGGGATTTGCATGGACCATTATACTCGATCAATGTTTTAGGGGATTATAAAAAATTCGTCATTTTTGTGTTTTATAACCGTTTTTCATGGGCTATTGCCACAGTTCTAAGGTTTCAGGGCGATTTACAACGACCATTAGACTCGATACATGTTTGAGGCCATGACCAAAAACATTTTGTTTTTATGTTTTATGGCCGTTTTGATGCTCTATTACCAATACTTGTGAGTTTCTCGGGGGATTTGCATGGCTCATTAGGCCCGATACATGTTTGAGAGTTTTAACCAAAAACTCATCAATTTCGCGTATTATGGATGTTTTCATGAGTTATTGCCCACAATTTTGGGGTTCTAGGGGGATTTACAACGACCCTAAAACCTGATACATGCTTGAGAGTTATGATCAAAGAATCATCATTTTTCATGGTTTACGGCCGTTTTCATGAGCTATTGCACACTGTTTTGGTGTTCTAGGGGGATTTACAACGATCCTAAGACTCGATACATGTTTGCAAGTTATGAGTAAAAACTCGTCGTTTTCGTGTTTTATGGCCGTTTTCAGGAGTTATTGCCCACAATTTTCGGGTTCCAGTGGGATTTACAATGACCCTAAGACCCGATACATGTTTGAGAGTTATGACCAAAAACTCGTCGTTTTTCACGTTCTACGGTTGTTTTCTATTTTGGCGCTCCATGGGGGTTTACAACGATTTGAAGAATCGATACATGTTTGAGAGTTATGGCCAAACACTTGTTGTTTTCGCATTTTATGGCGGTTTTCATGAGCTATTGCACAGTGTTTTGTGGCTCCGTGGGGATTTGCATGGACAGTTAGGCCCGATCCATGTTTAAGGGGATTACCAAAAATTCGTCGTTTTTGTGTTTTATGACCATTTCTAATGAGCTATAACCACAGTTCTAGGGTTCTAGGGCGATTTACAACGACCATTAAACCCGATACATGTTTGAGGGCATGACCAAAAACTTGTTGTTTTTATGTTTTATGGCCGTTTTGTTGCTCTATTACCTATAGTTGCGAGTTTCCAAGGGGAATTGCATGGCTCGTTAGATCCGATACATGTTTGAGAGTTTTAACCAAAAACTCGTCGATTTCGCGTATTATGGGTGTTTTCATGAGTTATTGCCCACAGTTTTGGGGTTCCAAGGGGATTTACAATGACCCTAAAACCTGATATATGTTTGAGAGTTATGACCAAAAACTCATCGTTTTCACGTTTTACGGCCGTTTTCATGAGTTATTGCCCACTATTTGGACGCCCCAGGGGCATTTACAACGATCCTAAGACCTGATACATGTTTGAGAGTTATGACAAAAAAATCGTTGTTTTCGCGTTTTATGGACGTTTTCATGAGTTATTGCCCACAGTTTTGGGGTTCCAGGGGAATTTACAACGACCCTATGACCCGATACACGTTTGAGAGTAATGACCAAAAACTGATCGTTTTTCACATTTTACGGCTGTTTTAATGAGCTATTGCACACTGTTTTGGCGCTCCATGGGGATTTACAACGATCCTAAGAACCGATACATGTCTGAGAGTTATGACCAAAAACTTGTCATTTTCGCGTTTTACGACCGTTTTCATGAGCTATTGTACACTATTTTTGTGCTCCATAGGGATTTGCATGGACCATTATACTCGATAAATGTTTAAGGGGATTACAAAAAATTCGTCGTTTTTGTGTTTTATAACCGTTTTTCATGAGCTATTGCCACAGTTCTAGGGTTTCAGGGCGATTTACAACGACCATTAGACCCAATACATGTTTGAGGCCATGACCAAAAACATGTTGTTTTTATGTTTTATGGCCGTTTTGATGCTCTATTACCAATACTTGTGCGTTTCTAGGGGATTTGCATGGCTCGTTAGGCCCGATACATTTTTGAGAGTTTTAACCAAAAACTCGTCGATTTCGCGTATTATGGATGTTTTCATGAGTTATTGCCCACAATTTTGGGGTTCCAAGGGGATTTACAATGACCCTAAAATCTTATACATGCTTGAGAGTTATGATCAAAGACTCATCGTTTTTCATGTTTTACAGCCGTTTTCATGAGCTATTGCACACTGTTTTGGTGCTCTAGGGGGATTTACAACGATCCTAAGACTCGATACATGTTTGAGAGTTATGACCAAAATCTCGTCGTTTTCACATTTTATGGCCATTTTCATGAGTTATTGCCCATAATTTTCGGGTTCCAGTGGGATTTACAATGATCCTAAGACCCAATACATGTTTGAGAGTTATGACCAAAAACTCGTCGTTTTTCACGTTTTACGACTGTTTTCTATTTTGGCGCTCCATGGGGGTTTACAACGATCTTAAGAACCGATACATGTTTGAGAATTATGACCAAAAACTAGTTGTTTTCACATTTTACGGTGGTTTTCATGAGCTATTGCACACTGTTTTGGGGCTCCATGGGGATTTGCATGGACAGTTAGACCCGATCCATGTTTAAGGGGATTACCAAATATTCGTCGTTTTTGTGTTTTATGACCGTTTTTAATGAGAAAATTACCACAGTTCTGGGGGTACAGGGCAATTTACAACGGCCATTAGACCCGATACATGTTTGAGGGCATGACCAAAAACTTGTTATTTTTATGATTTATTGTAGTTTTGATGCTCTATTACCTATAGTTGCGAGTTTCCAGGGGGAATTGCATGGCTCGTTAGACCTAATACACGTTTGAGAGTATTAACCAAAAACTCATCGATTTCACGGATTATGGCTGTTTTCATGAGTTATTGCCCATAGTTATGGCGTTCCAGCGGGATTTACAACGACCCTAAAACCTGATACATGTCCGAGAGTTATGACAAAAAACTCATTGTTTTTCACGTTTTATGGCCGTATTCATGAGCTATTGCACACTGTGTTGACGCTCCAGGGGATTTACAACGATCGTAAGAGCCGATACATGTTTGAGTGTTATGACACAAAAATCGTCGTTTTATGTCCGTATTCATGAGTTATTGCCCCCAGTTTTAGGGTTCTAGGGGGATTTACAACAACCCTAAGACCCGATACACGTTTGAGAGTTATGACCAAAAACTCATCGTTTTTCACATTTTATGGCTGTTTTAATGATCTATTGCACACTGTTTTGGTGCTCCATGGGGATTTACAATGATCCTAAGAACCGATACATGTTTGAGAGTTATGACCAAAAACTTGTCATTTTCGCGTTTTACAACCGTTTTCATGAGCTATTGCACACTATTTTGGTGCTCCATGGGGATTTTCATGGACCATTATACTCGATCAATGTTTTAGGGGATTATAAAAAATTCGTCTATTTTGTGTTTTATAACCGTTTTTCATGGGCTATTGCCACAGTTCTAAGGTTTCAGGGCGATTTACAACGACCATTAGACTCGATACATGTTTGAGGCGATGACCAAAAACATGTTGTTTTTATGTTTTATGGCCGTTTTGATGCTCTATTACCAATACTTGTGAGTTTCTCGGGGGATTTGCATGGCTCATTAGGCCCGATACATGTTTGAGAGTTTTAACCAAAAACTCATCAATTTCGCGAATTATGGATGTTTTCATGAGTTATTGCCCACAATTTTGGGGTTCTAGGGGGATTTACAACGACCCTAAAACCTGATACATGCTTGAGAGTTATGATCAAAGAATCATCATTTTTCATGGTTTACGACCGTTTTCATGAGCTATTGCACACTGTTTTGGTGCTCTAGGGGGATTTACAACTATCCTAAGACTCGATACATGTTTGCAAGTTATGAGTAAAAACTCGTCGTTTTCGTGTTTTATGGCCGTTTTCAGGAGTTATTGCCCACAATTTTCGGGTTCCAGTGGGATTTAAAATGACCCTAAGACCCGATACATGTTTGAGAGTTATGACCAAAAACTCGTCGTTTTTCACGTTCTACGGTTGTTTTCTATTTTGGCGCTCCATGGGGGTTTACAACGATTTGAAGAATCGATACATGTTTGAGAGTTATGGGCAAACACTTGTTGTTTTCGCATTTTACGGCGGTTTTCATGAGATATTGCACAGTGTTTTGTGGCTCCGTGGGGATTTGCATGGACAGTTAGGCCCGATCCATGTTTAAGGGGATTACCAAAAATTCGTCGTTTTTGTGTTTTATGACCATTTTTAATGAGCTATAACCACAGTTCTAGGGTTCTAGGGCGATTTACAACGACCATTAAACCCGATACATGTTCGAGGGCATGACCAAAAACTTGTTGTTTTTATGTTTTATGGCCGTTTTGTTGCTCTATTACCTATAGTTGCGAGTTTCCAAGGGGAATTGCATGGCTCGTTAGATCCGATACATGTTTGAGAGTTTTAACCAAAAACTCGTCGATTTCGCGTATTATGGGTGTTTTCATGAGTTATTGCCCACAGTTTCCAAGGGGATTTACAACGACCCTAAAACCTGATATATGTTTGATAGTTATGACCAAAAACTCATCGTTTTCACGTTTTACGGCCGTTTTCATGAGCTATTGCCCACTATTTGGACGCCCTAGGGGCATTTACAACGATCCTAAGACCTGATACATGTTTGAGAGTTATGACAAAAAAATCGTTGTTTTCGCGTTTTATGGACGTTTTCATGAGTTATTGCCACGCTTTGGGGTTCCAGGGAATTTACAACGACCCTATGACCCGATACACGTTTGAGAGTAATGACCAAAAACTGATCGTTTTTCACATTTTACGGCTGTTTTAATGAGCTATTGCACACTGTTTTGGCGCTCCATGGGGATTTACAACGATCCTAAGAACCGATACATGTCTGAGAGTTATGACCAAAAACTTGTCATTTTCGCGTTTTACGACCGTTTTCATGAGCTATTGCACACTATTTTTGTGCTCCATAGGGATTTGCATGGACCATTATACTCGATAAATGTTTAAGGGGATTACAAAAAATTCGTCGTTTTTGTGTTTTATAACCGTTTTTCATGAGCTATTGCCACAGTTCTAGGGTTTCAGGGCGATTTACAACGACCATTAGACCCAATACATGTTTGAGGCCATGACCAAAAACATGTTGTTTTTATGTTTTATGGCCGTTTTGATGCTCTATTACCAATACTTGTGCGTTTCTAGGGGGATTTGCATGGCTCGTAAGCCCCGATACATGTTTGAGAGTTTTAACCAAAAACTCGTCGATTTCGCGTATTATGGATGTTTTCATGAGTTATTGCCCACAATTTTGGGGTTCCAAGGGGATTTACAATGACCCTAAAATCTTATACATGCTTGAGAGTTATGATCAAAGACTCATCGTTTTTCATGTTTTACAGCCGTTTTCATGAGCTATTGCACACTGTTTTGGTGCTCTAGGGGGATTTACAACGATCCTAAGACTCGATACATGTTTGAGAGTTATGACCAAAAACTCGTCGTTTTCACATTTTATGGCCATTTTCATGAGTTATTGCCCATAATTTTCGGGTTCCAGTGGGATTTGCACTGATCGTTAGTCCCAATACATGTTTGAGAGTTATGACCAAAACTCGCTGCTTTTTCACGCTTTTACTGTTGCTTTTCTATTTTGGCGCTCCATGGGGGTTTACAACGATCTTAAGAACCGATACATGTTTGAGAGTTATGACCAAAAACTAGTTGTTTTCACATTTTACGGTGGTTTTCATGAGCTATTGCACACTGTTTTGGGGCTCCATGGGGATTTGCATGGACAGTTAGACCCGATCCATGTTTAAGGGGATTACCAAATATTCGTCGTTTTTGTGTTTTATGACCGTTTTTAATGAGAAAATTACCACAGTTCTGGGGTTACAGGGCGATTTACAACGGCCATTAGACCCGATACATGTTTGAGGGCATGACCAAAAACTTGTTATTTTTATGATTTATTGTAGTTTTGATGCTCTATTACCTATAGTTGCGAGTTTCCAGGGGGAATTGCATGGCTCGTTAGACCCAATACATGTTTGAGAGTATTAACCAAAAACTCATCGATTTCACGGATTATGGCTGTTTTCATGAGTTATTGCCCATAGTCATGGCGTTCCAGCGGGATTTACAACGACCCTAAAACCTGATACATGTCCGAGAGTTATGACAAAAAACTCATTGTTTTTCACGTTTTATGGCCGTTTTCATGAGCTATTGCACACTTTGTTGACGCTCCAGGGGATTTACAATGATCGTAAGAGCCGATACATGTTTGAGTGTTATGACAAAAAAATCGTCGTTTTATGTCCGTATTCATGAGTTATTGCCCACAGTTTTAGGGTTCTAGGGGGATTTACAACAACCCTAAGACCCGATACACGTTTGAGAGTTATGACCAAAAACTCATCGTTTTTCACATTTTACGGCTGTTTTAATGAGCTATTGCACACTGTTTTGGTGCTCCATGGGGATTTACAATGATCCTAAGAACCGATACATGTTTGAGAGTTATGACCAAAAACTTGTCATTTTCGCGTTTTACGACCGTTTTCATGAGCTATTGCACACTATTTTGGTGCTCCATGGGGATTTGCATGGACCATTATACTCGATCAATGTTTTAGGGGATTATAAAAAATTCGTCATTTTTGTGTTTTATAACCGTTTTTCATGGGCTATTGCCATAGTTCTAAGGTTTCAGGGCGATTTACAACGACCATTAGACTCGATACATGTTTGAGGCCATGACCAAAAACATGTTGTTTTTATGTTTTATGGCCGTTTTGATGCTCTATTACCAATACTTGTGAGTTTCTCAGGGGATTTGCATGGCTCATTAGGCCCGATACATGTTTGAGAATTTTAACCAAAAACTCATCAATTTCGCGTATTATGGATGTTTTCATGAGTTATTGCCCACAATTTTGGGGTTCTAGGGGATTTACAACGACCCTAAAACCTGATACATGCTTGAGAGTTATGATCAAAGAATCATCGTTTTTCATGGTTTACGGCCGTTTTCATGAGCTATTGCACACTGTTTTGGTGCTCTAGGGGGATTTACAACGATCCTAAGACTCGATACATGTTTGCGAGTTATGAGTAAAAACTCGTCGTTTTCGTGTTTTATGGCCGTTTTCAGGAGTTATTGCCCACAATTTTCGGGTTCCAGTGGGATTTACAATGACCCTAAGACCCGATACATGTTTGAGAGTTATGACCAAAAACTCGTCGTTTTTCACGTTCTACGGCTGTTTTCTATTTTGGCGCTCCCTGGGGGTTTACTACGATTTGAAGAATCGATACATGTTTGAGAGTTATGACCAAAAACTAGTTGTTTTCGCATTTTATGGTGGTTTTCATGAGCTATTGCACACTGTTTTGGGGCTCCGTGGGGATTTGCATGGACAGTTAGACCCGATCCATGTTTAAGGGGATTACCAAATATTCGTTGTGTTTGTGTTTTATGACCGTTTTTAATGAGCAAATTACCACAGTTCTAGGGTTATAGGGCGATTTACAACGGCCATTAGACAAGATACATGTTTGAGGGCATGACCAAAAACTTGTTGTTTTTATGTTTTATGGCAGTTTTGATGCTCTATTACCTATAGTTGCGAGTTTCCAGGGGGAATTGCATGGCTCGTTAGACCTAATACATGTTTGAGAGTATTAAACAAAAACTCATCGATTTCACGTATTATGGCTGTTTTCATGATTTAATGCCCACAGTTATGGCGTTCCAGCGGGATTTACAACGACCCTAAAACCTGATACATGTTTGATAGTTCTAACCAAAAACTCATCGTTTTTCACGTTTTACGGCCGTTTTCATGAGCTATTGCACACTGTTTTGACGCTCCAGGGGGATTTACAACGATCCTAAGACCTGATACATGTTTGAGAGTTATGACAAAAAAATCGTTGTTTTCGCGTTTTATGGACGTTTTCATGAGTTATTGTCCACAGTTTTGGGGTTCCAGGGGAATTTACAACGACCGTATGACCCGATACACGTTTGAGAGTAATGACCAAAAACTGATCGTTTTTCACATTTTACGGCTGTTTTAATGAGCTATTGCACACTGTTTTGGCGCTCCATGGGGATTTACAACGATCCTAAGAACCGATACATGTCTGAGAGTTATGACCAAAAACTTGTCATTTTCGCGTTTCTGACCGTTTTCATGAGCTATTGCACACTATTTTTGTGCTCCATAGGGATTTGCATGGACCATTATACTCGATAAATGTTTAAGGGGATTACAAAAAATTCGTCGTTTTTGTGTTTTATAACCGTTTTTCATGAGCTATTGCCACAGTTCTAGGGTTTCAGGGAGATTTACAACGACCATTAGACCCAATACATGTTTGAGGCCATGACCAAAAACATGTTGTTTTTATGTTTTATGGCCGTTTTGATGCTCTATTACCAATACTTGTTCGTTTCTAGGGGGATTTGCATGGCTCGTTAGGCCCGATACATGTTTGAGAGTTTTAACCAAAAACTCGTCGATTTCGCGTATTATGGATGTTTTCATGAGTTATTGCCCACAATTTTGGGGTTCCAAGGGGATTTACAATGACCCTAAAATCTTATACATGCTTGAGAGTTATGATCAAAGACTCATCGTTTTTCACGTTTTACGGCCGTTTTCATGAGCTATTGCACACTGTTTTGATGCTCCAGGGGGATTTACAACGATCCTAAGACCCGATACATGTTTGAGAGTTATGACAAAAAATCGTCGTTTTCGCGTTTTATGGCCGTTTTCATGAGTTATTGCCCACAGTTTTGGAGTACTAGGGGGATTGACAACGTCCCTAAGACCCGATACACGTTTGAGAGTTATGACGAAAAACTCATCGTTTTTCACATTTTACGGCTGTTTTAATGAGCTATTGCACACTGTTTTGGCGCTCCATGGGGATTTACAACGATCCTAAGAACCGATACATGTTTGAGAGTTATGACCAAAAACTTGTCATTCTCGCGTTTTACGATCGTTTTCATGAGCTATTGCACACTATTCTGGTGCTCCATGGGGATTTGCATGGACCATTATACTCGACCAATGTTTAAGGGGATTACAAAAAATTCGTCGTTTTTGTGTTTTATAACCATTTTTCATGAGCTATTGCCACAGTTCTAGGGTTTCAGGGCGATTTACAACGACCATTAGACCCGATACATGTTTGAGGCCATGACCAAAAACAAGGTTTTTTTATGTTTTATGGCTGTTTTGATGCTCTATTTACCAATACTTGTGAGTTTCTAGGGGGATTTGCATGGCTCGTTAGGCCCGATACATGTTTGAGAGTTTTAACCAAAAACTCGTCGATTTCGCGTATTATGGATGTTTTCATGAGTTATTGCCCACAATTTTGGGGTTCCAGGGGGATTTACAACGACCCTAAAACCCGATACATGCTTGAGAGTTATGATCAAAGACTCACCATTTTTCATGTTTTATGGCAGTTTTCATGAGCTATTGCACACTGGTTTGGTGCTCTAGGGGGATTTACAACGATCCTAAGACTCGATACATGTTTGAGAGTTATGACCAAAAACTCGTCATTTTCACGTTTTATGGCCGTTTTCATGATTTATTGGGTTCTAGTGGGATTTACAATGACCCTAAGACCCGATACATGTTTGAGAGTTATGACCAAAAACTCGTCGTTTTTCACGTTTTACGGTTGTTTTCTATTTTGGCGCTCCATGGGGGTTTACCACGATCTTAAGAACCGATACATGTTTGAGAGTTATGACCAAAAACTAGTTGTTTTCGTGTTTTACGGCGGTTTTCATGAGCTATTGCACACTGTTTTGGGGCTCCATGGGGATTTGCATGGACAGTTAGACCCGATCATGTTTAAGGGGATTACCAAATATTCGTCGTTTTTGTGTTTTATGACCTTTTTAGTGAGCAAATTAGGGTTACAGGGCGATTTACAACGGCCATTAGACCCGATACATGTTTGAGGGTGTTGTCATATTGATGACAAGTACGCCATGAGGGGGTCCTCGAGCCGTGCGGAAGAGAGGGGTGTGAGACGTACGGTGTTCCGGGACGGTGAGCACACAAGTTTACCCAGGTTCGAATCCACCGGCTTTGGACGGATCCTACTCCTGCTAGCAATCCAGTAATACGGCGGAGCCGGAATATGTGTTACAAGGGTTTCGCCTGTGCAAGTTGAGGGTCTAAAGTATTGGGTGTGCCCTAAAGGCTCTCCCTAGGACGACTTATATAGATATCTGGCCTAGGGTTTACAGGAGAGATCTATCCGGCTACGTCTAAGAGTCGGTTACAGAGTATATCTTGAACTACAAGTAACATTATGGGCCTAAGTCGGTAAGTCTTCTGGGCCTCCCGGTAGCCCGAATGGACACCGTCATTCTCCCTGACTGGGCCGCCCGTGAAGCAAAGCTCTAACCCAAAGTGGGCCACCCTGGTCAGTGAGGAACTGTGAGGATACCCGGAAAGTATATCCCCAACAACAGCCCCCGGAGGCCTCCAAGATCCAAAGTCGGATTTATCATCGTCTAGCTTGATCTTTAGCTTGCAGAATCTTGAAGGGTTCCTAAAACTTCACAACAAAAAATACGATCCGGGTCTTAAAAATAAGTCGGACCTTTCAATTGGTTACTCGGATTTTCCAGCTCATTTTTAAACTAAGCTGAAACTTGGTCTCTAACGCCACCTGACACAAGCATGGTCAAGTCATCGGCCATCCCGTCAAGACGATCACAGGGTCCACGGTCCGTGGAACCGAGGCGCCGTTTCAATGTGTGCGTGGAGATCGAGGCGATGCACTCATCGTGCGGGTCCTTCCCAGTTCTTTCCATGATGCGTGGCGGTTGCACTATAGCGTTTGCATGAATCTTGGCGCAGGTAGGTGGATATAAGGGGTTCGGATTTCTTCTTCTCCTTTCCACCAGTCCTTTGCCGTTTCCTTTCCTCCTAATCTTCCTGCACGCATAGAGCCTCCTCGTCCTCCCCCCACAGAGCTCCCAGCGCTGCCCCTTTAAGGTCACCCTCTCACCGGAGAAAATGGCTTCATCATCTTCTTCCTCCGGTTTGGCGGCAGCAGCGGCAGCGGCGAAGGCGGAAGCAGCAGCAGAAAAGGAGAGCTACCGGGGAATCTGGATCCCCTGCGGCCTTGACAAAGTAGGCCTCAAGAACGTGGAGAATGAGGGGCTTCTTGCCGCCGGCGACTAGCGGAGCGGCTCCGGTGAAACCGTCCCCAATCTGCGCGACGATGAGCGGGTCCACTTCGGCACCCATCTTGACCGAGGTCTGTCTTTTCCTCCCTCGGAGTTCTTTTCCGAGGTGATAGATCATTACGGAGTTCAACTCCACAATCTACCTCCCAACTCACTTCTAGAAATGAGTGCGTATGCTGCGCTTTGCGAGGGCTTTCTCGGCATTAGGCCGAGTTTGCTTCTCTTCCGGTTTTATTTCCATATCCGGAGGAATTCCATCACTGCAGGTGTTCCTTATATCGTCGACACTATTAACTTTTCTCTTAGGAGTGACCGGGCATATCCCAAAATTTCTGCCAGTGACTCGGTCAAACAATGGCCAGCCACTTTTTTCTACCACAGGGGTATTCCAGCTCCCGACAAAGCTACTGCTTTGCCGGTTTTTGTCGACGGAGCTGCCACGGCCCAGCCTTCTTGGGACGAGGCTGCTCCGGCTCTCACTGATGATCTAATCCTTTCTAAGAGGTGGATCAAATATCTGATCAAGCACAGTGGTCTGAAGGGATCCGACTTGGTCTAGTGCTGGGTCTCACGTCGGATCCAGCCACTTCAGTACCA
Organism: Avena insularis; assembly: GCA_023614405.1. NCBI lineage: Eukaryota > Viridiplantae > Streptophyta > Magnoliopsida > Poales > Poaceae > Avena > Avena insularis. Next base: position 126,107,954 of record CM042686.1, on the reverse strand, counting down.
CGGGGATAGACTGATGCACTCCATCACGTCTTCTCCAACCAACTCCCTCTGCATCAGCCCCAAAGCCTACACCACTCAAGGCTATATAAGCCAAATCAAATGGCTGATCAAGGAGTGGATCGAAAGGCGGATGCCGGAGGTTTCTCTGGACATGCACATGGCGGAAAACCCCGTCGTGCCGGTAGGCTTCCATCATCACATCTTTTATGTGTTCCAATCTTCGAGTTATACTGCAATACTGTTATGTTTTCTTGTTTTCAGCTTGCTGACATCCCCGAGTCGGAACTTGCTCCGCTCGAAGGATACCCTCCGGAGTTCTCTTAGGAGGTGGAAGTAGTTCCACTGCCGGATCTTGCGCTCAAGAAGCGCAAAGCTCCGACAGTAGCGGTTGGCACAAAGGAGGTGCCTGTCGTGAAGAGGTAACTTTCAGTCACAACTTTTCCGCCTTTGTACTTTACTCAAACTTCTTTCCGACATGTAACATTTTTGACTTTGTTACCTTCTCAGAGCAAGATCGATCATCAAAGGCAAGGGGAAAGGGATTTCTTGGAAACCCTTGCGTCAGACGAAGCTTACCATAGCTTCCCCTGTCGCGGATCCTTCGACTCCGACCCCTCAAACTTCTGCAACTCCGGCGATTACTCCTTCTCCGGTGGTTGCAGAAGATCCGGCTCCTCAAATAGAGTCTGCGATCCTTGGGTCGCACACTAACGTCACCGTGGGTGCGTCAGCTCAAGATAAGGGTGAACCCTCTTTGGGTAATGATCCCTCGGCTGAAGTCTTCGCTGAAAACCTCCTCAGCAATCCGGGTCTTGCCAAGTTTGGCCTATCCCGGAAATCTGCAGAGGAGATCCAGCGGCTAGCCAGGCAAGTCCTGGACAAAAGCCATTTATCCTCCGAGGAGGAAGCGCAAGAAGCAGAGGACGTCAAGTACTCTAACCTTCTCACTCAAGTCTGCCTTCGCGACAAGAGGATTAGGACTGGCGAGCTTCCAACAGCCCCAGTGATCCCTCTTACTCTTGCCGAGAAGGTGGCCGTTGAAGTGAATGCGGGTTTAGACAAACTCACCCGCGAGCAATATGTAAGTCGGAATTCCAACTCTTGTTTTTTCCATTATGTTATATCATATCCTCTAGCCCCCAAGCATGAAGTAGGATATAGAATCCGAGTTTATGCTTCATTAGGTAGCCAAAGAACGAACTAGTGTAGCCCCAAGGCTCGTGCTGATATTTAGCAAAAATATTAGCCCGAGTCTTAAGTAGCTTTCTGACTTTGGGTATTCTGACTTACAGAAAGTATGTTCCTATAACCAGGAATTACTGACCAATGTCTGTGATAAGCGGAGAGAGATCAAAGCTCTCCGGCTTAAAAATGCTGAGCTCAAAGTAGCCAAGGATGAAGCCGAAGGTAAACATTCCGAGATTCAAACCTTGTCTTTGCTTTTTTCAATGTCGAATTTTTCTGAACTGTTGTTCTTTTTGGACTTACGGCGCTGGTGAAACAATCCATCGCTATGATTGAAGAGGCCGAGAACCTCAAGACCCTGGTGGTGGAGAACAAGGGACTTCGCCAAGAGTTGGATAAGCTCAAGGCAGATCATGAAAAGAGCATAGCTCAAGTCCTTGAATCCTCCTCCATGGCCACTGATGATCGTGATCGCAAGATCGCTGCTCAGGATAAAATAATCTCGGATCTCAAGAATGAGCTTGGCAGAGAGAAGGACATATCCCAGTTGCTCCGGGCTGAACTCTAGTGTCTCCAGGAGGAGAAGACCAAGATTGATGACGTCATTTTTGGTACGTTCCACCTCTCTGACTTATCTTTTTCTTCGACTTCTATCATTGTCGATTTTTTCTTAACTTGTTTTGTGTATAGGTCCTCTGAAGTTGACGGACTCTTCCTCGTCCGAGCCCCGCACTCACCGGCTTACCCAAGTCAGTGATCTTCTTCATGACTACCGCAAGACCCTTGAGGACATTGGCGAGTCTCTCAAGATTCCGGACATGCCAAGCATGTCGGATTTTGAGGTGCAGGACAGGGCCAAGGAGATGCCGCAGCTTGTTCGGGACTGGAACATGTCCTTTGCGCGGACTGCTGCGCAGAATGCTCTCACCATGGTCATGAGCCACCATGGAAACATGGAGATATGACATGTGACCAGAGGGTACTGCAAGGTAGACGAAGATGGCCAGGAGAAGGACCTTCAAGCCATCATGCACTCCTGCGCTGGATAAGGGTGCCACGTAGCTGATCTGACCAGCTACGAGATCCCCTTCTTCACCCGCGTGGATACTCCGCCTCCTCCTGCAAAAGAAACCGAAGAAGTTTCCAACGATGAACGCATTAACTCGAATGCGGACATCTCGGAACGATATCAAGGCGGAGTGACCAGCGAGCCGGCAGATCCTTCATGTCCTCCTGCATCATAGACCAGAAATTTATGTATTATTCCGGAAAAAACCTGATGCGATTGTAAATATGAAGTACTATTTATCTTGCTAGTGCTAAGCTTTTGATCCATTCAGCAATTTTTGGCTTTGAGATTTTTGCGTGCCTGAAAAGTTTACACAAGCACTTGTATTTTTTCATCTCTACTTATTGTTTATCTAGCTTTTCGCCTCGTCCCTTTCGTGAGCCGGCTAAACCTTCCACCAAAAACTTTGCCGAGCAAGGGAGCTCAATTGCTAAACCAGTTTAAACTCGGAAACAAAGCCGGCTTCCAGTACCAACAATTCACTACTCGGAAAATGCCCGCATCCAGGAATCAAACAAATAACCAAAGTAAAGACTAGAAACTTTAGAGTTATACCCGAGGGTAGCAGTTTTAGAATCGGAAATCTAAACCAGAACGAACATGAGCATAAAGTACTTTCAAGCATTCTGGGATTTTTGACTATGACATGATCATTCAGAAATAAGATGGCTTAAGAACTTCTCAGAAAAAACTTGAGGTAACCAAAACTTTTAGTTCTCACAGAACATGTACATATGTATGATTACAAAGAAGGATAGACTAAGAATAAAAGGGACGTAGCTGAGCAATATTCCACGGTCTGTCTAACTCATCCGGATTTGTACTGCCTCCAGCTCTCTTTCTCTTTTTAGTAGCAGGTCTTTCTTTTACTGGCCTCATGTCAGTTAAGTAGTACGATCCATTGTGCAATACTCGACTAACTAAAAAGGGCCCTTCCCATACTGGGGAAAGTTTGTGCTTTCTTTGTTGCACAAGCCAGAGAACCAAATCACCTTTATTGAAAGATCTATTTCGGACTCTCTGGCTATGATACTTGCGTAACTTCTGCTGATAGGCTATAGATCTCATTTCAGCAACGACACGAACTTCTTCGACTAAGTCGAGATCATTTTGTCGAGAAATCTCGGCATCCTCTTCAATATACGCGGCCACTCTAGAAGAAGTATGAATTAAATCACTAGGAAGAACTGCTAATGCGCCATAGACCAAGAAGAAAGGTGTGTATCCAGTTGACCTGTTCAGAGTTGTTCGTAAAGTAAAAATTACAGAGGGTAGTTCCTCTGCCCAAGTCCCTGCAGCACATCATAGTGGTGCTTCGAGTCTTGGTTTCAGGCCTTGTAGAATTAAACCATTTGCTCTTTCGACTTGTCTGTTAGCCCGTGGATGTGCGACTGATGCAATGTCAAGCCGGATATTTTTCTCATCGCAGAATTCGGCCAGTTCTCCCATAGAAAAGTTACTCCCATTGTCCGTGATAATGCTATGGGGATAACCATACCGGATTATAACATCCTTGACAAATCTTTTGGCTGTTGCTCTATCACAACTAGTGACAGGTTTAGCCTCGATCCATTTGGTGAATTTATCCACCATCACTAAGAGGTGAGTAAATCCACTTGGAGCTTGTTTAAAAGGTTCTACCATATCAAGCCCCTAGACCGCAAAAGGCCATGTTATAGGTATTGTTCGCAGCTGATCAGCTGGAACATGAGCTTGCTTGGCGTACTTTTGGCAGCCTTTGCACGTCTTGACTAATCGTTCGGCATACGCCTGAGCTGTAAGCCAGAAAAATCCATGTCGAAAAGCTTCTGCCACTAAAGATTTGGCTGCAGCGTGGTGACCACACTCGCCTTTGTGGATTTCTCTTAAGATTTCCACTCCTTCTTCTGGAGATACACAGCGCTGAAAAACCCTAGAAACACTCCTTTTATGGAGCTCACCTTTAACAATAGTATATGCTTTTGCTCGTCGGATAATCTGCCGGCTCAGCACCTCATCTTTGGGTAATTTGCCATCTACCAAATAATCGAGGTAGGGTTGAGTCCAGCTGGGAATTACAGCCAGAACTGCTATCAAAGGTGAGTCGGATTTGGTCGGATATTCCTCATCTACTCCCTTTATCGAGGGGACTTTGAGGTGCTCTAAAAAAGCGCCATCCGGGACCTCTTTCCGCGCAGAACCTATCCGAGATAGTGCATCTGCTTCCTCATTTTCTTCTCGAGGGATGTGGTGAACTTCAAACCCTTCGAACGATTTAGATAGATCATCCACGACAGCTTTATATGCTGCCATGTGCTTATTTGCATTACAAATATCCGAGACTTGCTAAGCAACAAGATCCGAATCTCCGGAACACATCAAACGTCAGATGCCAATATCCTTGGCAATCCGGATTCCATGCAGCAGTGCTTCATACTCGGCAATATTGTTTGTCGCCGTGAAATGGATCTGCAACACGTATAAAAGTTTATCTCCTTGGGGTGATTTGAGCACCACGCCAGCCCCCGAGCCCCCTCGAGCCTTAGATCCGTCGAAAAAGAGGGTCCAATATTCCGACTCAGGGAGGATCATATTCTCCTTCGTCTCTGTCCAATCAGCGACAAAGTTAGCAAGGATCTGGGATTTGATTGCTGCCCGAGGTTTGTACTCAATATCGAAAGCTGAAAGCTCTATGCCCCATTTGGCGACGCGTCCTGTGGCGTCGTTGTTGTTGATTATGTCTCTCATGGGAGCTTTGCTCACCACGGTAATTGGATGCTCCTAAAAATAGTGTCGTAACTTACGAGATGCTAGGAAAACACCGTAAGCGAACTTTTGATAGTGCGGATATCGTTGTTTTGATTCTGTCAAGACCTCGCTGATAAAATAATCGGACGCTGCACCAGGTGTTCCTGATTTTCCTCTAGTCTCTCCACCACCATGACGATACTAACGACCTTATTTGTCACAGCAATATAAAGCAACATCGATTCCTGAGGTTCCGGCGCTGCGAGGATAGGAGCAGATGAGAGTACTTTCTTCAGGTCTTGTAGTGCGACTTGACCGTCGATCGGACAAAATCTTTGGTCTTCTTCAGGAGTTTGTATAATGGTGCGGCTCTTTCACCAAGCCGGCTTACAAATTGACTGCCCGTAGCAATGCAACAAGTTAATCTTTGTAAGTCCTTCAGGCGAGTTGGCCTAGAAATATTGAGTATAGCCTTGATTTTCTCGCGGTTCACCTCTATTCCTCTTTGAGACACGATGAAACCTAACAATTTTCCGGCTGGTATTCCAAAGAAGCATTTCTTCGGGTTAAGCATGATGTTGTATTTTCGTAGATTGGCAAATGTTTCCTCCAAGTAGGAAATGAGTGTTTCCTTCTTTTTGGACATCACCGTGATATCATCCACGTATGCATGTACATTGCGTCCGAGTTGGTCATGGAGGCAACGGTGCATCGTGCGCTGGTAGGTAGCTCATGTGTTCTTCAGCCCAAAGGGCATCGTAACAAAACAGAAGGTTACGAAGGGGGTTATGAATGAAGTTTTGACTTTGTCAGATTCCTTCATCCGGATTTGGTGATAACCGGAATATGCGTCGAGAAAATAGAGGAGTTAGAGCCGTAGAATCGATAACTTGATCAATTCTAGGCAGAGCGAACAGATCTTTTGGACAATCCTTGTTCAAGGCAGTATAATCAACACGCATCCTTAAATCAGTGGTGTCCTTTTTAGGGAACATTACAGGATTGGCCGACCCGTTAGTGTGGATGACCTCTTCTATGAATCCGGCTAACTCGAGCCGTGCTAGTTCCTTAGCTATTGCCTTACGATTTACATCGCCAAACCGTCGTAAGGACTATTTGACGGGTTTAGCGTTCGGGTTTACATTTAGAGAGTGCTCGGCAAGTTCCCTAGGTACTCCGGTCATGTCAAATGGCTGCCATGCGAAGATATCTTGATTTGCTTGGAGGAACTTGACGAGCGCGCTTTCCTATGCGCTATCTAGGCCTACGCCTATCTGGGTCACCTTGGAGGGGTCATCATCCTTCAATGGCGCTTTCTTCGTCTCTTCTGATGCTTTGAACTCCGGATTTGGCTTGGTAACCTCCTTCTTTGTTGCGGGCATCTCAGACGGATCTATGCTCTTCTTGATCTCCTGGTACTCCTGGGCGTGCAGGACGGCTTCGGCAAAGGCGACATTTCCATCCTCGCACTCTCGTGCTTTCTTCGGGTCTCCCCTTATGGTGATCACGCCGTTGGGACCTGGAATTTTCATCATATTGTAAATATAACACGGACGAGCCATAAAAGCCCAGTAAGCCGGACGTCCGAATATAGCGTGTTATGTGCTCTTGAATGGGACCACTTCGAAGGAAAGTGCCTCCGTCCGATAATTCTTTGGAGTTCCAAAGGTAACATCCAAAGTGATCTCTCCCAGGGAATTAGCTTGTCTTCCTGGGACAACTCCGTGAAAAATCACAGACCTATGGTTCAGCTGGGTCTCCGAGATCTTCATCCGGCGTAGCGTTTCAACATAGAGAATATTGATGCTGCTACCACCGTCCATGAGGGTCTTGGAGAAACCATAACCGTCAATACGTGGGTTGACGATTAAGGAGTGTTTTCCTCGCCTGTGTAACTTAGGTGGATGATCATCGCGGTCAAACGTGATTGCCACTTCCGACCAGTCCATATACTGGGGAACAGCCGGAACTGTTGCATTGAGTTTGTGTAGAACTGCTTTCTTGACCTTTGCTGGTTGAGATCCGAGGAAGGTGGCATAAGTGTCCTTCTTGGTGGGAAAAGCCTTCTTCCCTTCCGACTTGGGATTTGAAGCATCAGCTTCCTCCATGTCGGAATCTTCCTTGGTCTCTTTGTGTTTTTCGGGATTTTTCTTTCCCTTCTTCCGCTTAGCTTTGTAGCCTGCGGTGTCATCACTTTTGATGTCGTCATTGCAACGACATTCAGCGTTGGTGTGGGACGAGCCCCCATTGGCGTCTAGGTGATGCACACATGGGTTATTGGCAATGTCGGCCCAAGAGTAGGTTTTTCCTAGTTGTTGTTCTCCTCTACCTTGGACCCTTGATGTCCCACGGCCACGCCCGCGGCCTCCGCCACGTCCTCCTCATCCTCCACACCCGGAAACAGTAGTAACTACCGCCGTTTCTGTGTTGGGTTTTTATTCCGAGGTATGTTTGCGCTTCTGAGCTTGTTGCTTTGGTTGTTTTGCCGACTGAGGCACAGCTAGGGCATTGAGTAGTCCTTGTGCATCATCGTCAGCATCTGCATACTTGCTCGCTGTTTCTATCATCTCTCCCAAATCGGTGACCTTGTCACACTTCAAGCGATGGCGTAGTAAACCAATAGGGAGACCTGCAATGAAAGATTCAATCGCAGTTTGATCATTTACTCCTTCGCAGGAGTTCTTTGTGTCGATCCATTGTCCGAAGTAATCCTGGCAAGTTTCTCTGGCTTTCTGGGTGCAACACTGTAGGTCTCCAACCGTACAGGGCCTCCGATATGTGCCTTCGAAATTTTGAAAGAACGCGCTTTGCAAATTATACCAATTATGGATGGTGTTTACCGGAAGTTCATTGAGCCATGATCATGCCATCTTCCGCAACATAAGTGGGAGCTATTGGGTTGCGACCAGGCTGTTTCCTCCTTTGGAAATGCAGTAAGCTTGGAAGAAATCCTGTAACCAGGTGTCTGGACGAGCAATGCTATCATAGGCTTGGATATGTCTTGAGATAGCAAATCCTTCCAGGAATTTTGTAGCTCTGATGCGTGGTCTGAAGCACTTTGGGACCACGTACACATCATAGTTTTCATAGCACCGAGCCTCTATGTTGGAGTTGATCCTGTGCCTTGCGTCATTCGGGGATAGAGATTGTCCCGAATGCCGGCTGTGGCTACAGTGCCGTGGAGCCGGACTTCGGCTTCTACCACCACCTCCTCTGCTATGTCGACCTCCTTGCCCTCCATGGGGGTTGTTGTGATGACTGTGAGGTGGAGAGGGTGGGGCAGCTGGATAGTTTCCGGCTGATCGCCGGCCTCTGTCCGGAATGTCATTATTCCGGTTCCGGGGAGGATCTTGACTGCGACGAGCCCCCTACCGGCTTGTACCAGCATGGTTTCCGTCGTTTCTTCGTCCGTCATTCCCACCATGGTGAGGCTCAGCCGGACGGTTTTCATGTCTAGGAGGTGGCATTCTCTGACGATCCTCCTCCCGACGTTTCTCCTTATCTTCTCCCCTTCGATTGTTAGACTCTCGTCGGGGAGGGTTTGTCGGATTCAGGGCAGCAATGGCATCTTTTTCGGTCGCGGCAGCAACGTTGCTCCAGTTACGCGAAGTTCTGTGATGTTGTCCTGATGATCCGGTTCTTGAATAATTGTCTTTCCGGTGTTCGGGGTGATGGTACTGCGCCCGGACGTAATGGGATCTTATGCCAGCCCATGCTTGATCCGTGCGACACTGGTCAGGATCCGAGACCAGTTTTTGACTTCCGGACAGGGCGACCTTTTGCTGCTCCAGTCCCTTGTTGAGTAGTTTGATACCCAAACAGATCTCCTCTGGTCCTGGATTAGCCGATAGAATTTCTCGGGCTGCCACGGTATTTTGTACTGGTGTTGGGTATACCCAATCTCCATTGCTATCTTTCCGTGGCTTCCCCATCTCATCTCCAAAAAGGACGGCACGGACACATGGGAATTGGTTGTCATCTATGTGATGCTTCCGTGTCTTCTGATGTAGACGAGACATGTATTCCTTGTTTGACATGCGTTTCTTCTCCACCTCGATGTTTTTGGCTTCATCAAGGAGTTGTTGACGACGCGCTTCTAGGGCTTGCGCCCTTTCGTCCAGCTCATCTGTAGTAAGTTCTGTAGCTGTAGGGATAGGTGTGGTTAATGCGGCATCGATGAGTTTACGCGCACCTTCAGTGATCACGTGTCCATCCACCGATGCTTCTTTTTTCAGCTCGTCTGGGATAAGTGCTCCATCCGAGTCTTCCTCGTATTCCTCGGCAATCACCTCCTCTGTCAGAAGGTCTTTTGCCTGGGTCTTGTTTTTCTTGTTCTTCTTCTTTGCCTTCTTGGAAGCGCCGGTAGCAAAGACGGTTCTGGGTCCGTTTCCCGAAGTCGAGCTCTGTCGGTACTTTCGGACATCTGGAGCACGGGATTATCTCCGACGTCCATATCATCCTGCGTTTTGGGAGAGTGTTCCCCGGATCCTTCATCCATGGCTTCTCCTTCTTCTGCAGCTTTGGAGTTGTACTCCTCTTCATATTCCACGGAGAACTTTCGGAGATCTGCTGACGTCATCGATTCATCCGAGGATGCGGGTACGTCGGCGTTTGTTCCAATTGCCTCCAGCACCGAGTCGGTGTTTTCTCCAGCATCGGCAGAGACGGATCCGGATCCCACGTATCCGACAAAGTGCGACGCGTCCTTCCTGAGGTACCTGCGGCTTTTGCAATCAGCCATATCAAAACTTTTGATGGTCTCGAGGATTGCATCTGCGCTTTCGCCTTGCAGTATCATACGTTTTAGTGTGTACCTTAGGAAAGGTCTTTCTGTCCCAGCATCATCAGAGCCGGAACCAGTGTCGTTGATATGCTCCTCCTGGATTTCGACTTCCGCGGGTAGGTCGATCTGGGATCTGGCTCCTCTAGGGAGATCCACTCCAGATTCGACGTGGACCGCTAGGTCTTCTTCAGGTTCGGGTTTCTCCACTATCTCCGCAACTGGTGCGGGCTGGGTGGGATTAGGGTTTTCTAAGATCCGAAACACTGCCGCCTCCGCGGACAAAGGGGACCTAGAAGATTCTTCTGCCTCTATCATCACCGCTGGGGTGGGTTGGGCAGGTTCAGCGAAATCGATGTAAACATCGATCTTGCTAAAGGACATGATTGTGTAGGCAGTCACGGTCTCCCTTGCCGGAATCCAAGTCTCGTCGAGAACGATGAGAGGGACGTTGCTGGCGTAGAGGATGCGACCGACGGTGATAGTCTTGCCGATTCTGATTCTTGTAGATTCCGCTCGGAACGCAGATCCGAAGCTCACTTGCCCCACGGTGGGCACCAACTATCGTCGGATTGATGACAAGTACGCCATGAGGGGGTCCTCGAGGCATGCGGAAGAAAGGGGTGTGAGACGTACGGTGTTCCGGGACGGTGAGCACACAAGTTTACCTGGTTGAATCCGGCTTTGGACGGATCCTACTCTGCTAGCAATCGATGTCTGGCGAGCAGAATATGGGTTACAAGGGTTTACTTTGTGCAGTTGAGGTCTAAAGTATTGGGTGTGCCCTAAAGGCTCTCCCTAGGACGGCTTATATAGATATCTGGCCTAGGGTTTACAGGAGAGATCTATCTGGCTACATCTAAGAGTCGGTTACAGAGTACATCTTGAACTATAAGTAACATTATGGGCCTAAGTCGGTAAGTCTTCTGGGCCTTCCTGTAGCCGGATTGGACTCCGTCTTTCTCCCTGACTAGGCCGCCCGTGAAGCAAATCTCTAACCCAAAGTGGGCCACCCTGGTCAGTGAGGAACTGTGAGGATACCCGGAAAGTATATCCCCAACAGAGGGCATGACCAAAAATTGTTGTTTTTATGTTTTATGGCAGTTTTGATGCTCTATTACCTATGGTTGCGAGTTTCCAGGGGGAATTGCATGGTTCGTTAGACCCAATACACGTTTGAGAGTATTAACCAAAAACTCATCGATTTCGCGTATTATGGTTGTTTTCATGAGTTATTGCCCACATTTTTGGCGTTCCAGCGGGATTTACAACAACCCTAAAACCTGATACATGTTTGAGAGTTATGACCAAAAACTCATCGTTTTTCACGTTTTACGGCTATTTTCAAGAGCTATTGCACACTGTTTTGACGCTCCAGGGAGATTTACAACGATCCTAAGACCCGATACATGTTTGAGAGCTATGAGAAAAAAATCATTGTTTTCGCGTTTTATGGCTGTTTTCATGAGTTATTGCCCACAATTTTGGGGTTCGAGGGGGATTTACAACGACCCTAAGACCCGATACACGTTTGAGAGTTATGACCAAAAACTCATCGTTTTTCAGATTTTACGGCTGTTTTAATGAGCTATTGCACACTGTTTTGGTGATCCATGGGGATTTGCAACGATCCTAAGAACCGATACATGTCTGAGAGTTATGACCAAAAACTTGTCATTTTCGCGTTTTACGACCGTTTTCATGAGCTATTGCACACTATTTTGGTGCTCCATGGGGATTTGCATGGACCATTATACTCGATCAATGTTTAAGGGGATTATAAAAAAATAGTCGTTTTTGTGTTTTATAACTGTTTTTCATGAGCTATTGCCACAATTCTAGGGTTTCAGGGCGATTTACAACGACCATTAGACCCGATACATGTTTGAGGCCATGACCAAAAACATGTTGTTTTTATGTTTAATGGCTGTTTTGATGCTCTATTACCAATACTTGTGAGTTTCTAGGGGGATTTGCATGGCTCGTTAGGCCTGATACAAGTTTGAGAGTTTTAACCAAAAACTCGTCGATTTCGCGTATTATGGATGTTTTCCTGAGTTATTACCCACAATTTTGGGGTTCCAGGGGGATTTACAACGACCCTAAAACCCGATACATGCTTGAGAGTTATCATCAAAGACTCATCGTTTTTCATGTTTTACGGCCGTTTTCATGAGCTATTGCACACTGTTTTGGTGCTCTAGGGGGATTTACAACGATCCTAAGACTCGATACATGTTTGAGATTTATGACCAAAAACTCGTCGTTTTCGCGTTTTATGGCCGTTTTCATGAGTTATTGCCCACAATTTTTGGGTTCTAGTGGGATTTACAATGACCCTAAGACCCGATACATGTTTGAGAGTTATGACCAAAAACTCGTTGTTTTTCATGTTTTACGGTTGTTTTCTATTTTGGTGCTCCATGGGGGTTTACAACGATCTTAAGAACCGATACATGTTTGAGAGTTATGACCAAAAACTAGTTGTTTTCGCATTTTACGGCGGTTTTCATGAGCTTTTGCACACTATTTTGGGGCTCCATGGGGATTTGCATGGACAGTTAGACCTGATCCATGTTGAAGGGGATTACCAAATATTCGTCGCTTTTGTGTTTTATGACCGTTTTTAATGAGCAAATTACCACAATTCTAGGGTTACAGGGCGATTTACAATGGCCATTAGACCCGATACATGTTTGAGGGCATGACCAAAAACTTGTTGTTTTTATGTTTTTTGGCAGTTTTGATGCTCTATTACCTATAGTTGCGAGTTTCCAGGGGGAATTGCATGGCTCGTTAGACCCAATACATGTTTGAGAGTATTAACCAGAAACTCATCGATTTCGCGTATTATGGCTGTTTTCATGAGTAATTGCCCACAGTTTTGGCGTTTCAGCAGGATTTACAACGACCCTAAAACTCGATACATGTTTGAGAGTTATAACCAAAACCTCATTGTTTTTCACGTTTTACGGCCGTTTTCATGAGCTATTGCACACTATTTTAATGCTCTAGAGGGATTTACAACGATCCTAAGACCCGATACATGTTTGAGAGTTATGACAAAAAATTCGTCGTATTCGGGTTTTATGGCCGTTTTCATGAGTTATTGCCCACAGTTTTGGAGTTCCAGGGGGATTTACAACGACCCTGAGACCTGATACACGTTTGAGAGTTATGACCAAAAACTCATCGTTTTTCACATTTTACGGTTGTTTTAATGATCTATTGCACACTGTTTTGGCACTCCATGGGGATTTACAACGATCCTAAGAACCGATTCATGTTTGAGAGTTATGACCAAAAACTTGTCATTTTCGTGTTTTACAACCGTTTTCATGAGCTATTGCACACTATTTTGGTGCTCCATGGGGATTTGCATGGACCATTATACTCGATCAATGTTTAAGGGGATTACAAAAAATTCATCGTTTTTGTGTTTTATAACCGTTTTTCATGAGCTATTGCCACAGTTCTAGGGTTTCAGGGCGATTTACAACGACCATTAGACCCGATACATGTTTCAGGCCCTAGCCAAAAACGTGTTGTTTTTATGTTTTATGGCCGTTTTGATGCTCTATTAGCAATACTTGTGAGTTTCTAGGGGGATTTGCATGGCTCGTTAGGCCCGGTACATGTTTGAGAGTTTTAACCAAAAACTCATCGATTTCGCGTATTATGGATGTTTTCATGAGTTATTGCCCACAATTTTGGGGTTCAGATTTAACGACCTAAAACCCGATACATGCTTGAGAGTTATGATCAAAGACTCATCATTTTTCATGTTTTATAGCCGTTTGCATGAGCTATTGCACACTGTTTTGGTGCTCTAGGGGGATTTACAACGATCCTAAGACTCGATACATGTTTGAGAGTTATGACCAAAAAACTCGTCGTTTTCACGTTTTATGGCCGTTTTCATGAGTTATTGCCCACAGTTTTCGGGTTCCAGTGGGATTTACAATGACCCTAAGACCCGATACATGTTTCAGAGTTATGACCAAAACTCGTTGTTTTTCACGTTTTACGGTTGTTTTCTATTCTGGCGCTCCATGGGGGTTTAGAACGATCTTAAGAACCGATATATGATTGAGAGTTATGACCAAAAACTAGTTGTTTTCGCGTTTTACTGCGGTTTTCATGAGTTATTGCACACTGTTTTGGGGCTCCTTGGGGATTTGCATGGATAGTTAGACCCGATCCATGTTTAAGGGGATTACCAAAAATTCGTCATTTTTGTGTTTTATGACCGTTTTTAATGAGCAAATTACCACAGTTCTAGTGTTACAGGGCGATTTACAACGGCCATTAGACCCGATACTTGTTTGAGGGCATGACCAAAAACTTGTTGTTTTTATGTTTTATGGCAGTTTTGATGCTCTATTACCTATAGTTGCGAGTTTCCAGGGGGAATTGCATGGCTCATTAGACCCAATACATGTTTGAGAGTATTAACCAAAAACTCATCGATTTCGCGTATTATGGTTGTTTTCATGAGTTATTGCCCACAGTTTTGGCGTTCCAGCGGGATTTACAACGACCCTAAAACCTAATACATGTTTGAGAGTTATGACCAAAAACTCATCGTTTTTAACGTTTTACGGCCATTTTCATGAGCTATTGCACACTGTTTTGACGCTCCAGGGGGATTTACAACGATCCGAAGACCCGATACATGTTTGAGAGTTATGACAAAAAATCATCGTTTTCGCGTTTTATGGCCGTTTCATGAGTAATTGCCCACAGTTTTGGGGTTCCAGGGGGATTTACAACGACCCTAAGACCCGATACACGTTTGATAGTTATGACCAAAAACTATTTGTTTTTCACATTTTACGGCTATTTTAATGAGCTATTGCACACTGTTTTGGTGATCCATGGGGATTTACAACGATCCTAAGAACCGATACATGTCTGAGAGTTATGACCAAAAACTTGTCATTTTCACGTTTTACGACCGTTTTCATGAGCTATTGCACACTATTTTGGTGCTCCATGGGGATTTGGATGGACCATTATACTCGATCAATGTTTAAGGGGATTATAAAAAATTAGTCGTTTTTGTGTTTTATAACCGTTTTTCATGAGCTATTGCCACAATTCTAGGGTTTCAGGGCGATTTACAACGACCATTAGACCCGATACATGTTTGAGGCCATGACCAAAAACATGTTGTTTTTATGTTTAATGGCTGTTTTGATGCTCTATTACCAATACTTGTGAGTTTCTAGGGGGATTTGCATGGCTCGTTAGGCCTGATACAAGTTTGAGAGTTTTAACCAAAAACTTCGTCGATTTCGCGATTATGGATGTTTTCCTGAGTTATTACCCACAATTTTGGGGTTCCAGATTTATAACGACCTAAAACCCGATACATGCTTGAGAGTTATGATCAAAGACTCATCGTTTTTCATGTTTTACGGCCGTTTTCATGAGCTATTGCATACTGTTTTGGTGCTCTAGGGAGATTTACAACAATCCTAAGACTCAATACATGTTTAAGAGTTATGACCAAAACTCGCTGTTTTCGCTGCTTTTATGGCCGTTTTCATGAGTTATTGCCAGCTTTTCGTGGGTTCAGTGGGATTTACAATGACCCTAAGACCCGATACATGTTTGAGAGTTATGACCAAAAACTCGTCGTTTTTCATGTTTTACGGTTGTTTTCTATTTTGGTGCTCCATGGGGGTTTACAACGATCTTAAGAACCGATACATGTTTGAGAGTTATGACCAAAAACTAGTTGTTTTCGCATTTTACGGCGGTTTTCATGAGCTATTGCACTGCTTGTTTTGGGGATCCATAGATTTGCATGGACAGCTAGACCTGATCCATGTTGAAGGGATTACCAAAGATTCGTCGTTTTTGTGTTTTATGACCGTTTTTAATGAGCAAATTACCACAGTTCTAGGGTTACATGGCGATTTACAATGGCCATTAGACCGATACATGTTTGAGGGCATGACCAAAAACTTGTTGTTTTTATGTTTTTTGGCAGTTTTGATGCTCTATTACCTATAGTTGCGAGTTTCCAGGGGGAATTGCATGGCTCGTTAGACCCAATACATGTTTGAGAGTATTAACCAGAAACTCATCGATTTCGCGTATTATGGCTGTTTTCATGAGTAATTGCCCACAGTTTTGGCGTTTCAGCAGGATTTACAACGACCCTAAAACTCGATACATGTTTGAGAGTTATAACCAAAACCTCATTGTTTTTCACGTTTTACGGCCGTTTTCATGAGCTATTGCACACTATTTTAATGCTCTAGAGGGATTTACAACGATCCTAAGACCCGATACATGTTTGAGAGTTATGACAAAAAATTAGTCGTATTCGGGTTTTATGGCCGTTTTAATTAGTTATTGACCACATTTTTGGAGTTCCAGGGGATTTAGCGACCGAGACCTGATACACGTTTGAGAGTTATGACCAAAAACTCATCGTTTTTCACATTTTACGGTTGTTTTAATGATCTATTGCACACTGTTTTGGCACTCCATGGGGATTTACAACGATCCTAAGAACCGATTCATGTTTGAGAGTTATGACCAAAAACTTGTCATTTTCGTGTTTTACAACCGTTTTCATGAGCTATTGCACACTATTTTGGTGCTCCATGGGGATTTGCATGGACCATTATACTCGATCAATGTTTAAGGGGATTACAAAAAATTCATCGTTTTTGTGTTTTATAACCGTTTTTCATGAGCTATTGCCACAGTTCTAGGGTTTCAGGGCGATT
This sequence comes from Avena insularis, assembly GCA_023614405.1. NCBI lineage: Eukaryota > Viridiplantae > Streptophyta > Magnoliopsida > Poales > Poaceae > Avena > Avena insularis. The sequence goes on along the minus strand of CM042686.1, from coordinate 126,091,447 downwards.
TACAACGACCATTAGACCCGATACATGTTTCAGGCCCTAGCCAAAAACGTGTTGTTTTTATGTTTTATGGCCGTTTTGATGCTCTATTAGCAATACTTGTGAGTTTCTAGGGGGATTTGCATGGCTCGTTAGGCCCGGTACATGTTTGAGAGTTTTAACCAAAAACTCATCGATTTCGCGTATTATGGATGTTTTCATGAGTTATTGCCCACAATTTTGGGGTTCCAGGGGGATTTACAACGACCCTAAAACCCGATACATGCTTGAGAGTTATGATCAAAGACTCATCATTTTTCATGTTTTATAGCCGTTTGCATGAGCTATTGCACACTGTTTTGGTGCTCTAGGGGGATTTACAACGATCCTAAGACTCGATACATGTTTGAGAGTTATGACCAAAAAACTCGTCGTTTTCACGTTTTATGGCCGTTTTCATGAGTTATTGCCCACAGTTTTCGGGTTCCAGTGGGATTTACAATGACCCTAAGACCCGATACATGTTTCAGAGTTATGACCAAAACTCGTTGTTTTTCACGTTTTACGGTTGTTTTCTATTCTGGCGCTCCATGGGGGTTTAGAACGATCTTAAGAACCGATATATGATTGAGAGTTATGACCAAAAACTAGTTGTTTTCGCGTTTTACTGCGGTTTTCATGAGTTATTGCACACTGTTTTGGGGCTCCTTGGGGATTTGCATGGATAGTTAGACCCGATCCATGTTTAAGGGGATTACCAAAAATTCGTCATTTTTGTGTTTTATGACCGTTTTTAATGAGCAAATTACCACAGTTCTAGTGTTACAGGGCGATTTACAACGGCCATTAGACCCGATACTTGTTTGAGGGCATGACCAAAAACTTGTTGTTTTTATGTTTTATGGCAGTTTTGATGCTCTATTACCTATAGTTGCGAGTTTCCAGGGGGAATTGCATGGCTCATTAGACCCAATACATGTTTGAGAGTATTAACCAAAAACTCATCGATTTCACGTATTATGGTTGTTTTCATGAGTTATTGCCCACGCTTTTGGCGTTCATGATTTACAACGACCCTAAAACCTAATACATGTTTGAGAGTTATGACCAAAAACTCATCGTTTTTAACGTTTTACGGCCATTTTCATGAGCTATTGCACACTGTTTTGACGCTCCAGGGGGATTTACAACGATCCGAAGACCCGATACATGTTTGAGAGTTATGACAAAAAATCATCGTTTTCGCGTTTTATGGCCGTTTCATGAGTAATTGCCCACAGTTTTGGGGTTCCAGGGGGATTTACAACGACCCTAAGACCCGATACACGTTTGATAGTTATGACCAAAAACTCTTTGTTTTTCACATTTTACGGCTATTTTAATGAGCTATTGCACACTGTTTTGGTGATCCATGGGGATTTACAACGATCCTAAGAACCGATACATGTCTGAGAGTTATGACCAAAAACTTGTCATTTTCACGTTTTACGACCGTTTTCATGAGCTATTGCACACTATTTTGGTGCTCCATGGGGATTTGGATGGACCATTATACTCGATCAATGTTTAAGGGGATTATAAAAAATTAGTCGTTTTTGTGTTTTATAACCGTTTTTCATGAGCTATTGCCACAATTCTAGGGTTCGTATGCGATTTACGACCATTAGACCCGATACATGTTTGAGGCCATGACCAAAAACATGTTGTTTTTATGTTTAATGGCTGTTTTGATGCTCTATTACCAATACTTGTGAGTTTCTAGGGGGATTTGCATGGCTCGTTAGGCCTGATACAAGTTTGAGAGTTTTAACCAAAAACTCGTCGATTTCGCGTATTATGGATGTTTTCCTGAGTTATTACCCACAATTTTGGGGTTCCAGGGGGATTTATAACGACCCTAAAACCCGATACATGCTTGAGAGTTATGATCAAAGACTCATCGTTTTTCATGTTTTACGGCCGTTTTCATGAGCTATTGCATACTGTTTTGGTGCTCTAGGGAGATTTACAACAATCCTAAGACTCAATACATGTTTAAGAGTTATGACCAAAAACTCGTCGTTTTCGCGTTTTATGGCCGTTTTCATGAGTTATTGCCCACAGTTTTCGGGTTCCAGTGGGATTTACAATGACCCTAAGACCCGATACATGTTTGAGAGTTATGACCAAAAACTCGTCGTTTTTCATGTTTTACGGTTGTTTTCTATTTTGGTGCTCCATGGGGGTTTACAACGATCTTAAGAACCGATACATGTTTGAGAGTTATGACCAAAAACTAGTTGTTTTCGCATTTTACGGCGGTTTTCATGAGCTATTGCACACTGTTTTGGGGATCCATGGGGATTTGCATGGACAGTTAGACCTGATCCATGTTGAAGGGGATTACCAAATATTCGTCGCTTTTGTGTTTTATGACCGTTTTTAATGAGCAAATTACCACAATTCTAGGGTTACAGGGCGATTTACAATGGCCATTAGACCCGATACATGTTTGAGGGCATGACCAAAAACTTGTTGTTTTTATGTTTTTTGGCAGTTTTGATGCTCTATTACCTATAGTTGCGAGTTTCCAGGGGGAATTGCATGGCTCGTTAGACCCAATACATGTTTGAGAGTATTAACCAGAAACTCATCGATTTCGCGTATTATGGCTGTTTTCATGAGTAATTGCCCACAGTTTTGGCGTTTCAGCAGGATTTACAACGACCCTAAAACTCGATACATGTTTGAGAGTTATAACCAAAACCTCATTGTTTTTCACGTTTTACGGCCGTTTTCATGAGCTATTGCACACTATTTTAATGCTCTAGAGGGATTTACAACGATCCTAAGACCCGATACATGTTTGAGAGTTATGACAAAAAATTCGTCGTATTCGGGTTTTATGGCCGTTTTCATGAGTTATTGCCCACAGTTTTGGAGTTCCAGGGGGATTTACAACGACCCTGAGACCTGATACACGTTTGAGAGTTATGACCAAAAACTCATCGTTTTTCACATTTTACGGTTGTTTTAATGATCTATTGCACACTGTTTTGGCACTCCATGGGGATTTACAACGATCCTAAGAACCGATTCATGTTTGAGAGTTATGACCAAAAACTTGTCATTTTCGTGTTTTACAACCGTTTTCATGAGCTATTGCACACTATTTTGGTGCTCCATGGGGATTTGCATGGACCATTATACTCGATCAATGTTTAAGGGGATTACAAAAAATTCATCGTTTTTGTGTTTTATAACCGTTTTTCATGAGCTATTGCCACAGTTCTAGGGTTTCAGGGCGATTTACAACGACCATTAGACCCGATACATGTTTCAGGCCCTAGCCAAAAACGTGTTGTTTTTATGTTTTATGGCCGTTTTGATGCTCTATTAGCAATACTTGTGAGTTTCTAGGGGGATTTGCATGGCTCGTTAGGCCCGATACATGTTTGAGAGTTTTAACCAAAAACTCATCGATTTCGCGTATTATGGATGTTTTCATGAGTTATTGCCCACAATTTTGGGGTTCCAGGGGGATTTACAACGACCCTAAAACCCGATACATGCTTGAGAGTTATGATCAAAGACTCATCATTTTTCATGTTTTATAGCCGTTTGCATGAGCTATTGCACACTGTTTTGGTGCTCTAGGGGATTTACGATCCTAAGACTCGATACATGTTTGAGAGTTATGACCAAAAACTTCTGCTTTCACGCTTTATGGCCGTTTTCATGAGTTATTGCCCACGCCGGGTTCCATGGGATTTACAATGACCCTAAGACCCGATACATGTTTCTGAGTTATGACCAAAACTCGTTGTTTTCACGTTACGGTTGTTTTCTATTCAGCGCTCCATGGGGTTTAGAACGATCTTAAGAACCGATATATGATTGAGAGTTATGACCAAAAACTAGTTGTTTTCGCGTTTCATGCGGTTTTCATGAGTTATTGCACTGTTTTGGGGCTCCTTGAGATTTGCATGGATAGTTAGACCGATCCATGTTTAAGGGATTACCAAAAATTCGTCATTTTGTGTTTTATGACCGCTTTTAATGAGCAAATTACCACAGTTCTAGTGTTGTATGCATTTACAACGGCCATTAGACCCGATACTTGTTTGAGGGCATGACCAAAAACTTGTTGTTTTTATGTTTTATGGCAGTTTTGATGCTCTATTACCTATAGTTGCGAGTTTCCAGGGGGAATTGCATGGCTCATTAGACCCAATACATGTTTGAGAGTATTAACCAAAACTCATCGATTTGCGTATTATGGTTGTTTTCATGAGTTATTGCCGCAGTTTTGGCGTTCTCCAAATGGATTTACAACGACCCTAAAACCTAATACATGTTTGAGAGTTATGACCAAAAACTCATCGTTTTTAACGTTTTACGGCCATTTTCATGAGCTATTGCACACTGTTTTGACGCTCCAGGGGGATTTACAACGATCCGAAGACCCGATACATGTTTGAGAGTTATGACAAAAAATCATCGTTTTCGCGTTTTATGGCCGTTTCATGAGTAATTGCCCACAGTTTTGGGGTTCCAGGGGGATTTACAACGACCCTAAGACCCGATACACGTTTGATAGTTATGACCAAAAACTCTTTGTTTTTCACATTTTACGGCTATTTTAATGAGCTATTGCACACTGTTTTGGTGATCCATGGGGATTTACAACGATCCTAAGAACCGATACATGTCTGAGAGTTATGACCAAAAACTTGTCATTTTCACGTTTTACGACCGTTTTCATGAGCTATTGCACTATTTTGGTGCTCCATGGGGATTTGGATGGACCATTATACTCGATCAATGTTTAAGGGGATTATAAAAAATTAGTCGTTTTTGTGTTTTATAACCGTTTTTCATGAGCTATTGCCACAATTCTAGGGTTTCAGGGCGATTTACAACGACCATTAGACCCGATACATGTTTGAGGCCATGACCAAAAACATGTTGTTTTTATGTTTAATGGCTGTTTTGATGCTCTATTACCAATACTTGTGAGTTTCTAGGGGGATTTGCATGGCTCGTTAGGCCTGATACAAGTTTGAGAGTTTTAACCAAAAACTCGTCGATTTCGCGTATTATGGATGTTTTCCTGAGTTATTACCCACAATTTTGGGGTTCCAGGGGGATTTATAACGACCCTAAAACCCGATACATGCTTGAGAGTTATGATCAAAGACTCATCGTTTTTCATGTTTTACGGCCGTTTTCATGAGCTATTGCATACTGTTTTGGTGCTCTAGGGAGATTTACAACAATCCTAAGACTCAATACATGTTTAAGAGTTATGACCAAAAACTCGTCGTTTTCGCGTTTTATGGCCGTTTTCATAAGTTATTGCCCACAGTTTTCGGGTTCCAGTGGGATTTACAATGACCCTAAGACCCGATACATGTTTGAGAGTTATGACCAAAAACTCGTCGTTTTTCATGTTTTACGGTTGTTTTCTATTTTGGTGCTCCATGGGGGTTTACAACGATCTTAAGAACCGATACATGTTTGAGAGTTATGACCAAAAACTAGTTGTTTTCGCATTTAAGGCGGTTTTCATGAGCTATTGCACCTTTTGGGGCTCCATAGGATTTGCATGGACAGTTAGACCTGATCCATGTTGAAGGGGATTACCAAATATTCGTCGCTTTTGTGTTTTATGACCGTTTTTAATGAGCAAATCACCACAATTCTAGGGTTACAGGGCGATTTACAATGGCCATTAGACCCGATACATGTTTGAGGGCATGACCAAAAACTTGTTGTTTTTATGTTTTTTGGCAGTTTTGATGCTCTATTACCTATAGTTGCGAGTTTCCAGGGGGAATTGCATGGCTCGTTAGACCCAATACATGTTTGAGAGTATTAACTAGAAACTCATCGATTTTGCGTATTATGGTTGTTTTCATGAGTAATTGCCCACAGTTTTGGCGTTTCAGCAGGATTTACAACGACCCTAAAACCCGATACATGTTTGAGAGTTATAACCAAAAACTCATCGTTTTTCACGTTTTACGGCCGTTTTCATGAGCTATTGCACACTATTTTAATGCTCTAGAGGGATTTACAACGATCCTAAGACCCGATACATGTTTGAGAGTTATGACAAAAAATTCGTCGTATTCGGGTTTTATGGCCGTTTTCATGAGTTATTGCCCACAGTTTTGGAGTTCCAGGGGGATTTACAACGACCCTGAGACCTGATACACGTTTGAGAGTTATGACCAAAAACTCATCGTTTTTCACATTTTACGGTTGTTTTAATGATCTATTGCACACTGTTTTGTCACTCCATGGGGATTTACAACGATCCTAAGAACCGATTCATGTTTGAGAGTTATGACCAAAAACTTGTCATTTTCGTGTTTTACAACCGTTTTCATGAGCTATTGCACACTATTTTGGTGCTCCATGGGGATTTGCATGGACCATTATACTCGATCAATGTTTAAGGGGATTACAAAAAATTCGTCGTTTTTGTGTTTTATAACCGTTTTTCATGAGCTATTGCCACAGTTCTAGGGTTTCAGGGCGATTTACAACGACCATTAGACCCGATACATGTTTCAGGCCCTAGCCAAAAACGTGTTGTTTTTATGTTTTATGGCCGTTTTGATGCTCTATTAGCAATACTTGTGAGTTTCTAGGGGGATTTGCATGGCTCGTTAGGCCCGATACATGTTTGAGAGTTTTAACCAAAAACTCATCGATTTCGCGTATTATGGATGTTTTCATGAGTTATTGCCCACAATTTTGGGGTTCCAGGGGATTTAGCGACCCTAAAACCCGATACATGCTTGAGAGTTATGATCAAAGACTCATCATTTTTCATGTTTCTGACCGTTTGCATGAGCTATTGCACACCTGCTTTTGGTGCTCTAGGGGATTTACGATCCTAAGACTCGATACATATTTGAGAGTTATGACCAAAAACTTCGTTTTCACGTTTATGGCCGTTTTCATGAGTTATTGCCTCAGTTTTCGGGTTCGAGTGGATTTACAATGACCCTAAGACCCGATACATGTTTGAGAGTTATGACCAAAACTTCGTTGTTTTTCACGTTTTGGTTGTTTTCTATTCGCGCTCCATGGGGTTTAGAACGATCTTAAGAACCGATATATGTTTGAGAGTTATGACCAAAAACTAGTTGTTTTCGCGTTTTACTGCGGTTTTCATGAGTTATTGCACACTGTTTTGGGGCTCCTTGGGGATTTGCATGGATAGTTAGACCCGATCCATGTTTAAGGGATTACCAAAAATTGTCATTTCATGTTTTATGACCGTTTTTAATGAGAAAATTACCACAGTTCTAGTGTTACAGGGCGATTTACAACGGCCATTAGACCCGATACTTGTTTGAGGGCATGACCAAAAACTTGTTGTTTTTATGTTTTATGGCAGTTTTGATGCTCTATTACCTATAGTTGCGAGTTTCAGGGGAATTGCATGGCTCATTAGACCCAATACATGTTTGAGAGTATTAACCAAAAACTCATCGATTTCGCGTATTATGGTTGTTTTCATGAGTTATTGCCCACAGTTTTGGTGTTCCAGCGGGATTTACAACGACCCTAAAACCTAATACATGTTTGAGAGTTATGACCAAAAACTCATCGTTTTTAACGCTTTTCTGGCCATTTTCATGAGCTATTGCACCTTGTTTTGACGCTCGAGGATTTATAACGATCCAAGACCCGATACATGTTTGAGAGTTATGACAAAAATCATCGTTTTTCGCGTTTATGGCGTTTCATGAGTAATTGCCCACAGTTTTGGGGTTCCAGGGGGATTTACAACGACCCTAAGACCCGATACACGTTTGATAGTTATGACCAAAAACTCTTTGTTTTTCACATTTTACGACTATTTTAATGAGCTATTGCACACTGTTTTGGTGATCCATGGGGATTTACAACGATCCTAAGAACCGATACATGTCTGAGAGTTATGACCAAAAACTTGTCATTTTCGTTTCTGACCGTTTTCATGAGCTATTGCACACTATTTTGGTGCTCCATGGGATTTGCATGGACCATTATACTCGATCAATGTTTAAGGGGATTATAAAAAATTAGTCGTTTTTGTGTTTTATAACCGTTTTTCATGAGCTATTGCCACAATTCTAGGGTTTCAGGGCGATTTACAACGACCATTAGACCCGATACATGTTTGAGGCCATGACCAAAAACATGTTGTTTTTATGTTTAATGGCTGTTTTGATGCTCTATTACCAATACTTGTGAGTTTCTAGGGGGATTTGCATGGCTCGTTAGGCCTGATACAAGTTTGAGAGTTTTAACCAAAAACTCGTCGATTTCGCGTATTATGGATGTTTTCCTGAGTTATTACCCACAATTTTGGGGTTCTAGGGGGATTTACCACGACCCTAAAACCCGATACATGCTTGAGAGTTATGATCAAAGACTCATCGTTTTTCATGTTTTACGGCCGTTTTCATGAGCTATTGCACACTGTTTTGGTGCTCTAGGGAGATTTACAACAATCCTAAGACTCGATACATGTTTAAGAGTTATGACCAAAAACTCGTCGTTTTCGCGTTTTATGGCCGTTTTCATGAGTTATTGCCCACAGTTTTCAGGTTCCAGTGGGATTTACAATGACCCTAAGACCCGATACATGTTTGAGAGTTATAACCAAAAACTCGTGCGTTTTCATGTTTCTGTTGTTTTCTATTTTGGTGCTCCATGGGGGTTTACGATCTTAAGAACGATACATGTTTGAGAGTTATGACCAAAAACTAGTTGTTTCGCATTTCTGGCGGTTTTCATGAGCTATTGCACCTTGTTTTGGGGCTCCATGGGGATTTGCATGGATTGAGACCGATCCATGTTGAAGGGATTACCAAATATTAAATAAGCTTTTGTGTTTTATGACCGTTTTTAATGAGCAAATCACCACAATTCTAGGGTTACAGGGCGATTTACAATGGCCATTAGACCCGATACATGTTTGAGGGCATTACCAAAAACTTGTTGTTTTTATGTTTTAGCGATTTGATGCTCTATTACCTATAGTTGCGAAGTTTCGGGGAATTGCATGGCTCGTTAGACCCAATACATGTTTGAGTATTAACTAGAAACTCATCGATTTTGCGTATTATGGTTGTTTTCATGAGTAATTGCCTGATTTTGGCGTTTGTTGAGGATTTACGACCCTAAAACCCGATACATGTTTGAGAGTTATAACCAAAAACTCATCGTTTTTCACGTTTTACGGCCGTTTTCATGAGCTATTGCACACTATTTTAATGCTCTAGAGGGATTTACAACGATCCTAAGACCCGATACATGTTTGAGAGTTATGACAAAAAATTCGTCGTATTCGGGTTTTATGGCCGTTTTCATGAGTTATTGCCCACAGTTTTGGAGTTCCAGGGGGATTTACATGACCACGAGACGATACGTTTGAGAGTTATGACCAAAAACTCATCGTTTTTCACATTTTACGGTTGTTTTAATGATCTATTGCACACTGTTTTGTCACTCCATGGGGATTTACAACGATCCTAAGAACCGATTCATGTTTGAGAGTTATGACCAAAAACTTGTCATTTTCGTGTTTTACAACCGTTTTCATGAGCTATTGCACACTATTTTGGTGCTCCATGGGGATTTGCATGGACCATTATACTCGATCAATGTTTAAGGGGATTACAAAAAATTCGTCGTTTTTGTGTTTTATAACCGTTTTTCATGAGCTATTGCCACAGTTCTAGGGTTTCAGGGCGATTTACAACGACCATTAGACCCGATACATGTTTCAGGCCCTAGCCAAAAACGTGTTGTTTTTATGTTTTATGGCCGTTTTGATGCTCTATTAGCAATACTTGTGAGTTTCTAGGGGGATTTGCATGGCTCGTTAGGCCCGATACATGTTTGAGAGTTTTAACCAAAACTCATCGATTTCGTATTATGGATGTTTTCATGAGTTATTGCCCACAATTTTGGGGTTCGAGGGGATTTACAACCCTAAAACCCGATACATGCTTGAGAGTTATGATCAAAGACTCATCATTTTTCATGTTTCTGACCGTTTGCATGAGCTATTGCACACTGTTTTGGTGCTCTAGGGGGATTTACAACGATCCTAAGACTCGATACATATTTGAGAGTTATGACCAAAAAACTCGTCGTTTTCACGTTTTATGGCCGTTTTCATGAGTTATTGCCTACAGTTTTCGGGTTCCAGTGGGATTTACAATGACCCTAAGACCCGATACATGTTTGAGAGTTATGACCAAAACTCGTTGTTTTTCACGTTTTACGGGTGTTTTCTATTCTGGCGCTCCCTGGGGTTTAGACGATCTTAAGAACCGATATATGTTTGAGAGTTATGACCAAAAACTAGTTGTTTTCGCGTTTCTGCGGTTTCATGAGTTATTGCACACTGTTTTGGGGCTCCTTGAGATTTGCATGGATAGTTAGACCCGATCCATGTTTAAGGGGATTACCAAAAATTCGTCATTTCTGTGTTTTATGACCGTTTTTAATGAGAAAATTACCACAGTTCTAGTGTTACAGGGCGATTTACAACGGCCATTAGACCCGATACTTGTTTGAGGGCATGACCAAAAACTTGTTGTTTTTATGTTTTATGGCAGTTTTGATGCTCTATTACCTATAGTTGCGAGTTTCCAGGGGGAATTGCATGGCTCATTAGACCCAATACATGTTTGAGAGTATTAACCAAAAACTCATCGATTTCGCGTATTATGGTTGTTTTCATGAGTTATTGCCCACAGTTTTGGCGTTCCAGCGGGATTTACAACGACCCTAAAACCTAATACATGTTTGAGAGTTATGACCAAAAACTCATCGCTTTTAACGCTTTTACCATTTTCATGAGCTATTGCACCTTTGTTTTGACGCCTGTGGATTTTAACGATCCGAAGACCCGATACATGTTTGAGAGTTATGACAAAAAATCATCGTTTTCGCGTTTTATGGCCGTTTCATGAGTAATTGCCCACAGTTTTGGGGTTCCAGGGGGATTTACAACGACCCTAAGACCCGATACACGTTTGATAGTTATGACCAAAAACTCTTTGTTTTTCACATTTTACGGCTATTTTAATGAGCTATTGCACACTGTTTTGGTGATCCATGGGGATTTACAACGATCCTAAGAACCGATACATGTCTGAGAGTTATGACCAAAAACTTGTCATTTTCGCGTTTTACGACCGTTTTCATGAGCTATTGCACACTATTTTGGTGCTCCATGGGGATTTGCATGGACCATTATACTCGATCAATGTTTAAGGGGATTATAAAAAATTAGTCGTTTTTGTGTTTTATAACCGTTTTTCATGAGCTATTGCCACAATTCTAGGGTTTCAGGGCGATTTACAACGACCATTAGACCCGATACATGTTTGAGGCCATGACCAAAAACATGTTGTTTTTATGTTTAATGGCTGTTTTGATGCTCTATTACCAATACTTGTGAGTTTCTAGGGGGATTTGCATGGCTCGTTAGGCCTGATACAAGTTTGAGAGTTTTAACCAAAAACTCGTCGATTTCGCGTATTATGGATGTTTTCCTGAGTTATTACCCACAATTTTGGGGTTCTAGGGGGATTTACCACGACCCTAAAACCCGATACATGCTTGAGAGTTATGATCAAAGACTCATCGTTTTTCATGTTTTACGGCCGTTTTCATGAGCTATTGCACACTGTTTTGGTTCTCTAGGGAGATTTACAACAATCCTAAGACTCGATACATGTTTAAGAGTTATGACCAAAATCTCGTCGTTTTCGCGTTTTATGGCCGTTTTCATGAGTTATTGCCCACAGTTTTCGGGTTCCAGTGGGATTTACAATGACCCTAAGACCCGATACATGTTTGAGAGTTATGACCAAAAACTCGTCGTTTTTCATGTTTTACGGTTGTTTTCTATTTTGGTGCTCCATGGGGGTTTACAACGATCTTAAGAACCGATACATGTTTGAGAGTTATGACCAAAAACTAGTTGTTTTCGCATTTTACGGCGGTTTTCATGAGCTATTGCACACTGTTTTGGGGCTCCATGGGGATTTGCATGGACAGTTAGACCTGATCCATGTTGAAGGGGATTACCAAATATTCGTCGCTTTTGTGTTTTATGACCGTTTTTAATGAGCAAATCACCACAATTCTAGGGTTACAGGGCGATTTACAATGGCCATTAGACCCGATACATGTTTGAGGGCATGACCAAAAACTTGTTGTTTTTATGTTTTTTGGCAGTTTTGATGCTCTATTACCTATAGTTGCGAGTTTCCAGGGGGAATTGCATGGCTCGTTAGACCCAATACATGTTTGAGAGTATTAACTAGAAACTCATCGATTTTGCGTATTATGGTTGTTTTCATGAGTAATTGCCCACAGTTTTGGCGTTTCAGCAGGATTTACAACGACCCTAAAACCCGATACATGTTTGAGAGTTATAACCAAAAACTCATCGTTTTTCACGTTTTACGGCCGTTTTCATGAGCTATTGCACACTATTTTAATGCTCTAGAGGGATTTACAACGATCCTAAGACCCGATACATGTTTGAGAGTTATGACAAAAATTAAATCGTATTCGGGTTTTATGGCCGTTTCATGAGTTATTGCCTACGCTTTTGGAGTTCGAGGGGATTTACAACGACCACGAGACCGATACGTTTGAGAGTTATGACCAAAAACTCATCGTTTTTCACATTTTACGGTTGTTTTAATGATCTATTGCACACTGTTTTGTCACTCCATGGGGATTTACAACGATCCTAAGAACCGATTCATGTTTGAGAGTTATGACCAAAAACTTGTCATTTTGGTGTTTTACAACCGTTTTCATGAGCTATTGCACACTATTTTGGTGCTCCATGGGGATTTGCATGGACCATTATACTCGATCAATGTTTAAGGGGATTACAAAAATTAAATGCGTTTTTGTGTTTTATAACCGTTTTCATGAGCTATTGCCGCTTCTAGGGTTTGAGGCGATTTACGACCATTAGACCCGATACATGTTTCAGGCCCTAGCCAAAAACGTGTTGTTTTTATGTTTTATGGCCGTTTTGATGCTCTATTAGCAATACTTGTGAGTTTCTAGGGGGATTTGCATGGCTCGTTAGGCCCGATACATGTTTGAGAGTTTTAACCAAAAACTCATCGATTTCGCGTATTATGGATGTTTTCATGAGTTATTGCCCACAATTTTGGGGTTCCAGGGGGATTTACAACGACCCTAAAACCCGATACATGCTTGAGAGTTATGATCAAAGACTCATCATTTTTCATGTTTTACAGCCGTTTGCATGAGCTATTGCACACTGTTTTGGTGCTCTAGGGGGATTTACAACGATCCTAAGACTCGATACATGTTTGAGAGTTATGACCAAAAAACTCGTCGTTTTCACGTTTTATGGCCGTTTTCATGAGTTATTGCCCACAGTTTTCGGGTTCCAGTGGGATTTACAATGACCCTAAGACCCGATACATGTTTGAGAGTTATGACCAAAACTCGTTGTTTTTCACGTTTTACGGTTGTTTTCTATTCTGGCGCTCCATGGGGGTTTAGAACGATCTTAAGAACCGATATATGTTTGAGAGTTATGACCAAAAACTAGTTGTTTTCGCGTTTTACTGCGGTTTTCATGAGTTATTGCACACTGTTTTGGGGCTCCTTGGGGATTTGCATGGATAGTTAGACCCGATCCATGTTTAAGGGGATTACCAAAAATTCGTCATTTCTGTGTTTTATGACCGTTTTTAATGAGAAAATTACCACAGTTCTAGTGTTGTAGGATTTACAACCCATTAGACCCGATACTTGTTTGAGGGCATGACCAAAACTTGTTGTTTTTATGTTTTATGGCGCTTTGATGCTCTATTACCTATAGTTGCGAAGTTTCAGGGAATTGCATGGCTCATTAGACCCAATACATGTTTGAGAGTATTAACCAAAAACTCATCGATTTGGCGTATTATGGTTGTTTTCATGAGTTATTGCCCAGTTTTGGCGTTCGGTGAGATTTACAACGACCCTAAAACCTAATACATGTTTGAGAGTTATGACCAAAAACTCATCGTTTTTAACGTTTTACGGCCATTTTCATGAGCTATTGCACACTGTTTTGACGCTCCAGGGGGATTTACAACGATCCGAAGACCCGATACATGTTTGAGAGTTATGACAAAAAATCATCGTTTTCGCGTTTTATGGCCGTTTCATGAGTAATTGCCCACAGTTTTGGGGTTCCAGGGGGATTTACAACGACCCTAAGACCCGATACACGTTTGATAGTTATGACCAAAAACTCTTTGTTTTTCACATTTCTGACTATTTTAATGAGCTATTACTGCTTGTTTTGGTGATCCATGGGGATTTACAACGATCCTAAGAACCGATACATGTCTGAGAGTTATGACCAAAAACTTGTCATTTTCGCGTTTTACGACCGTTTTCATGAGCTATTGCACACTATTTTGGTGCTCCATGGGGATTTGCATGGACCATTATACTCGATCAATGTTTAAGGGGATTATAAAAAATTAGTCGTTTTTGTGTTTTATAACCGTTTTTCATGAGCTATTGCCACAATTCTAGGGTTTCAGGGCGATTTACAACGACCATTAGACCCGATACATGTTTGAGGCCATGACCAAAAACATGTTGTTTTTATGTTTAATGGCTGTTTTGATGCTCTATTACCAATACTTGTGAGTTTCTAGGGGGATTTGCATGGCTCGTTAGGCCTGATACAAGTTTGAGAGTTTTAACCAAAAACTCAAATCGATTTCGTATTATGGATGTTTTCCGAGTTATTACCCACAATTTTGGGGTTCAGGGATTTAGCGACCCTAAAACCCGATACATGCTTGAGAGTTATGATCAAAGACTCATCGTTTTTCATGTTTTACGGCCGTTTTCATGAGCTATTGCATACTGTTTTGGTGCTCTAGGGAGATTTACAACAATCCTAAGACTCAATACATGTTTAAGAGTTATGACCAAAAACTCGTCGTTTTCGCGTTTTATGGCCGTTTTAATGAGTTATTGCCCAGTTTCGTGTTCCAAGTGGGATTTACAATGACCCTAAGACCCGATACATGTTTGAGAGTTATGACCAAAAACTCGTCGTTTTTCATGTTTTACGGTTGTTTTCTATTTTGGTGCTCCATGGGGGTTTACAACGATCTTAAGAACCGATACATGTTTGAGAGTTATGACTAAAAACTAGTTGTTTTCGCATTTTACGGCGGTTTTCATGAGCTATTGCACACTGTTTTGGGGCTCCATGGGGATTTGCATGGACAGTTAGACCTGATCCATGTTGAAGGGGATTACCAAATATTCGTCGCTTTTGTGTTTTATGACCGTTTTTAATGAGCAAATCACCACAATTCTAGGGTTCTGAGGCGATTTACAATGGCCATTAGACCCGATACATGTTTGAGGGCATGACCAAAAACTTGTTGTTTTTATGTTTTTTGGCAGTTTTGATGCTCTATTACCTATAGTTGCGAGTTTCCAGGGGGAATTGCATGGCTCATTAGACCCAATACATGTTTGAGAGTATTAACCAGATTCACGTATTATGGCTGTTTTCATGAGTTATTGCCCACAGTTTTGGCGTTCCAGCGGGATTTACAACGACCCTAAAACCTGATACATGTTTGAGAGTTATGACCAAAAACTCATCGTTTTTAACGTTTTACGGCCATTTTCATGAGCTATTGCACACTGTTTTGACGCTCCAGGGGGATTTACAACGATCCTAAGATCCGATACATGTTTGAGAGTTATGACAAAAAATTCGTCGTATTCGTGTTTTATGGCTGTTTTCATGAGTTATTGCCCACAGTTTTGGGGTTTTAGGGGGATTTACAACGACCCTAAGACCCGATACACGTTTGAGAGTTATGACCAAAAACTCATCGTTTTTCACATTTTACGGTTGTTTTAATGATCTATTGCACACTGTTTTGGTGATCCATGGGGATTTACAACGATCCTAAGAACCGATTCATGTTTGAGAGTTATGACCAAAAACTTGTCATTTTCGTGTTTTACAACCGTTTTCATGAGCTATTGCACACTATTTTGGTGCTCCATGGGGATTTGCATGGACCATTATACTCGATCAATGTTTAAGGGGATTACAAAAAATTCGTCGTTTTTGTGTTTTATAACCGTTTTTCATGAGCTATTGCCACAGTTCTAGGGTTTCAGGGCGATTTACAACGACCATTAGACCCGATACATGTTTCAGGCCCTAGCCAAAAACATGTTGTTTTTATGTTTTATGGCCGTTTTGATGCTCTATTAGCAATACTTGTGAGTTTCTAGGGGGATTTGCATGGCTCGTTAGTCCCGATACATGTTTGAGAGTTTTAACCAAAAACTCATCGATTTCACGTATTATGGATGTTTTTATGAGTTATTGCCCACAATTTTGGGGTTCCAGGGGGATTTACAACGACCCTAAAACCCGATACATGCTTGAGAGTTATGATCAAAGACTCATCATTTTTCATGTTTTACAGCCGTTTTCATGAGCTATTGCACACTGTTTTTGGTGCTCTAGGGGGATTTACAACGATCCTAAGACTCGATACATGTTTGAGAGTTATGACCAAAAAACTCGTCGTTTTCATGTTTTATGGCCGTTTTCATGAGTTATTGCCCACAGTTTTCGGGTTCCAGTGGGATTTACAATGACCCTAAGACCCGAGACATGTTTGAGAGTTATGACCAAAACTCGTTGTTTTTCACGTTTTACGGTTGTTTTCTATTCTGGCGCTCCATGGGGGTTTAGAACGATCTTAAGAACCGATATATGTTTGAGAGTTATGACCAAAAACTAGTTGTTTTCGCGTTTTACTGCGGTTTTCATGAGCTATTGCACACTGTTTTGGGGCTCCTTGGGGATTTGCATGGATAGTTAGACCCGATCCATGTTTAAGGGGATTACCAAAAATTCGTCATTTTTGTGTTTTATGACCGTTTTTAATGAGCAAATTACCACAGTTCTAGTGTTACAGGGCGATTTACAACGGCCATTAGACCCGATACTTGTTTGAGGGCATGACCAAAAACTTGTTGTTTTTATGTTTTATGGCAGTTTTGATTCTCTATTACCTATAGTTGCGAGTTTCCAGGGGGAATTGCATGGCTCATTAGACCCAATACATGTTTGAGAGTATTAACCAAAAACTCATCGATTTCGCGTATTATGGTTGTTTTCATGAGTTATTGCCCACAGTTTTGGCGTTCCAGCGGGATTTACAATGACCCTAAAACCTGATACATGTTTGAGAGTTATGACCAAAAACTCTTTGTTTTTCACATTTTACGGCTATTTTAATGAGCTATTGCACACTATTTTGGCGCTCCATGGGGATTTACAACGATCCTAAGAACCGATACATGTTTGAGAGTTATGACCAAAAACTTGTCATTTTCGCGGTTTACGACCGTTTTCATGAGCTATTGCACACTATTTTGGTGCTCCATGGGGATTTTCATGGACCATTATACTCGATCAATGTTTAAGGGGATTACAAAAAATTCGTCGTTTTTGTGTTTTATAACCGTTTTTCATGAGCTATTCCTACAGTTCTAGGGTTTCAGGGTGATTTACAACGACCATTAGACCCGATACATGTTTCAGGCCCTAGCCAAAAACATGTTGTTTTTATGTTTTATGGCCGTTTTGATGCTCTATTACCAATACTTGTGAGTTTCTAGTGTTGGGGATATACTTTCCGGGTATCCTCACAGTTCCGCACTGACCAGGGTGGCCCACTTCGGGTTAGAGCATTGCTTCACGGGCGGCCCAGTCAGGGAGAGAATACGGAGTCCAATCCGGCTACGGGAAGGCCTAGAAGACTTACCGACTTAGGCCCATAATGTTACTTGTAGTTCAAGATGTACTTTGTAAATGATTCTTAGACGTAGCCGGATAGGTCTCTCCTGTAAACCCTAGGCCGGATATCTATATAAGCCATCCTAGGGAGAGCCTTTAGGGCACTAGATAACACCCAATAATTTAGACCCTCAACTCGCACAGGCGAAACCCTTGTAACCCATATTCCGGCTCTGCCGTATTACTGGATTGCTAGCAGGAGTAGGATCCGTCCAAAGCCGGCGGATTCGAACCTGGGTAAAATTGTGTGCTCACCGTCCCGGAATACCGTACGTCTCACCCCCTCTCTTCCGCACGCCTCGAGAACCCCCTCATGGCGTACTTGTCATCAATCCGATGACAGTTGGCGCCCACCGTGGGGCAAGTGAGCTACGGATTCTAGTTTCGAGCGGAATCTACAAGAATCGGAATCGACGAGACCATCGCCGTCGGTCGCATCCTCTATGCCAGCGACGTCCCTCTCATCGTTCTCGACGAGACTTGGATTCCGGCAAAGGAGGTCGTGACTGCCTACACAATCATGTCTTTTGGCGAGATCGATGTTTACATCGGTTTCGCTGAACCTGCCCACCCCACCCCAGCGGTGATGATAGAGGCAGAAGAATTTTCTGGGTCCCCTTTGTCTGTGGAGGCGGCAGAATTCCGGATCTCAGAAAACCCTAATACCACCCAACCCACACCAGTTGCGGAGATAGTGGAGAAACCCGAACCTGAAGAAGGCCTAGCGGTCAACGTCGAATCTGGAGTGGATCTCCCCGGAGGAGCCGGATCCCAGACTGACCCACCCGTGGAAGTCGAATTCTAGGAGGAGCATATCAACGACACTGATTCCGGCTCTGATGATGCCGGAATAGACATGCCTTTCCTAAGGTACACACTACGACGTATGATACTGCAAGGCGAAAGCGCAGATGCAATCCTCGAGACCATCAAAAGTTTCAATATGGCTGATCGCGAAAGCCGCAGGTACCTCAGGAAGCACACGTCGCACTTTGTCGGATACGTGGGATCTGGATCCGGCTCTACCGATGCGGGAGAAAACACCGACTCGGTGCTGGAGGCAATTGGAACAAACGCCGACGTACCCGCATCCTCGGATGAATCCATGACGTCGGCCGATTTCCGAAAGTTCTCCGTGGAATATGAAGAGGAGTACAACTCCAAAGCTGCAGAGGAAGGAGAAGCCATGGATGAAGGATCCGGGGAACACTCTCCCAAAGCGCAGGATGACATGGACGTCGGAGATAATCCCGAAGTCCAAATGTCTGAAAGTGCCGCTCAGAGCTTGACTCCGGGAAACGGACCCAAAGTCGTCTTCGCTATCGGTGCTGCCAAGAAGGCAAAGAAGAAGAACAAGAAAAACAAGACCCTGGCAAAAGACCCTCTAACAGAGGAGGTGATTGCCGAGGAATACGAGGAAGACTCGGATGGAGCACTAATCCCAGACGAGCCGAAAAAAGAAGCATCGGTGGATGGACACGTGATCACTGAAGGTGCGCGTAAACTCATCGATGCCGCACTAACCACACCTATCCCTACAGCTGCAGAACTTACTGCAGATGAACTGGACGAAAGGGCCCAGGCCCTAGAAGCGCGTCGTCAACAACTCCTTGATGAAGCCAAAAACATCGAGGTGGAGAAGAAACGCATGTCGAACAAGGAGTACATGTTTGTCGCATCGAAGACAGGCGTCACATAGATGACAACCAATTCCCACGTGTCCGTGCCGTCCTTTTTGGAGATGAGATGGGGAAGCCACGGAAAGATAGCAACGGAGATTGGGTATACCCAACACCAGTACAAAATACCGTGGCAGCCCGAGAAATTCTATCGGCTAATCCAGGACTAGAAGAGATCCGTTTGGGTATCAAGCTACTCAACAAGGGACTGGAGCAGCAAAAGGTCGCCCTGTCCAGAAGTCAAAAACTGGTCTCAGATGCTGACCAATGTCGCACGGATCCGGCATGGACTGACGTAAGACCCCATTACGGTCCGGAGTAGTATTATCGCCCCGAACAACGGGAAGACAATTATTCGAGAACCGGATCTTCAGGACAGCTTCACAAAACCACACGCGGTTGGGGCAATGTCGCACCAGCGGCCGAGAAAAACGCCATTGCTGCCCTGAATCCGACGAATCCTCCCCGACGAGAATCTAAGGATCGAAGGGGAGAAGATAAAGAGAAACATCGGGAGGAGGATCATCAGAGAATGCCGCCTCCTAGATATGAGAACCGTCCAGCTGAGCCTCACTATGGTGGGAACGACGGACGAAGGAACGACGGAAACCATGCAGGTACAAGCCGGCAGGGGGCTCATCATAGTCAAGACCCTCCCCGGAATCAGAATAATGACGTTCCGGATGGAGGCCGGCGATCAGCCGGAAATTATCCAGCTGCACCACCCTCTCCACCACACAGTTATCATAACGGCCCCCACGAAGGTCAAGGAGGACATGGCGGAGGAGGTGGTGGCAGAAGCCGAAGTCCGGCTCCAAGGCACCGCGGCCACAGCCTGCTTTCGGGACGATCCCTATCCCCGAACGACACAAGGCATATGATCAATTCCAACATAGAGGCTCGGCGCTACGAAAACGATGACATGTACGTGGGCCCAAAGTGCTTCGGACCACGCATCAGAGCTACAAAGTTCCCGGAAGGATTTGTTATCTCAAGACATATTCAAGCCTACGACGGCATGGCTCGGCCAGACACCTGGTTACAGGATTTCTTCCAAGCTTGCTACATCGCCAAAGGCGGAAACAGCCTGGTCGCAACTCGATATCTCCCACTCATGCTGAGGAAGATGGCACGATCATGGCTCAATGAGCTTCCGGCGAACACCATCCACAACTGGTATGATTTACAAAGTGCGTTCTTTCGGAATTTCGAAGGCACATATCGGAGGCCCTGTACGGTTGGAGACCTACAGCATTGCACCCAGAAAGCCGGAGAAACTTGCCGGGATTACCTCGGACGATGGATTGACACCAAGAACTCCTGCGAAGGAGTAAATGATCAAACTGCGATTGAAGCTTTCATCGCAGGTCTCCCAATTGGTTTACTGTGCCATCGCTTGAAGTCTGACAAGGTTACTGATCTGGGAGAAATGATAGAAATAGGGAGCAAGTATGCAGATGCTGACGATGATGCAGAGGGATTACTCAATGCCCTGGTTGTGCCTCAGTCGGCAAAACAACCAAAGGAACAAGCTCAGAATTAGCAAAAATACCTCAGAAGAAAAACCCAACTCGGAGACAGCGGTAGTCACTAATGTTTCTGGGTCTGGAGGACGAGGAGGATGTGGCGGAGGCCGCGGGCGTGGCCGTGGGACATCAAGGGTCCAAGGTAGAGGAGAGCAACAACCAGGCAAAACCTACACTTGGGCCGACATCGCCAATAACCCATGTGTGCATCATTTCGATGCCAATGGGGGCTTATCCCACACCAACGCTGAATGTCGTTTTAACGACGACATCAAGAGAGATGATACCACGGGCTACAAAGCTAAGCGGAAGAAGGGAAAGAAAAATCCTGAAAAAGACAAAGAGACCAAGGAAGATTCCGACATGGAGGAAGCCGACGCTTCAAATCCCAAGTCGGAAGGGAAGAAAACTTTCCCACCAAGAAGGACACTTACATCACCTTCCTCGGATCTCAACCAGCAAAGGTCAAGAAAGCAGTTCTCCGCGAGCTCAACGCAACAGTTCTGGCTGTCCCTCAGTATCTAGACTGGTCGCAAGTGGCAATAACGTTTGACCGCGTTGATCATCCGCCTAAGCTACATAGGTGAGGAAAATACGCCTTAATCGTCAATCCACTTATTGACGGTTATGGTTTCTCCAAGACCCTCATGGATGGTGGTAGCAGCATCAATATTCTCTATGTCGAAACACTACGCCGGATGAAGATCTCGGAAAAACAGCTGAACCACAGCTCTATGATCTTTCACGGAGTTGTCCCAGGAGGACAAGCTAATTCCCTGGAAGATATCACTTTGGATGTTACCTTTGGAACTCCAAAAAATTATCAGACGGAGGCACTTTCCTTCGAAGTGGTCACGTTCAAGAGCGCATACCACGCTATATTCGGACGTCTAGCTTACTGGCTTTTATGGCTCGTCCATGGTACATTTACAATATGATGAAAATTCTAGGTCCCAACGGCGTAATCACCATCAGGGGAGACCCGAAGAAGGCGCGAGAGTGCGAGGATGGAAATGCCGCCTTTGCCGAAGCCGTGCTGCACGCCCAGGAGTACTAGGAGATCAAGAAGAGCATAGATCCGTCCGAGATGCCTACGACGAAGAAGGAGGTGACAAAGCCAAATCCGGAGTTCAAGGCATCAGAAGAGACGAAGACGACGCCGTTGAAGGATGACGACCCCTCCAAGGTGACCCAGATAGGAGTAGGCCTAAGTGGCGCATAGGAAAGCGCGCTCGTCAAGTTCCTCCAAGTAAATCAAGATATCTACGCATGGAAGCCATCTGACATGACCGGAGTATGTAGGGAACTTGCCGAGCACTCTCTAAATGTAAACCCGAATGCTAAACTCGTCAACCAGTCCTTACGACGGTTTGGTGATGAAAAGCGTAAGGCAATAGCTAAGGAACTAGCGCGGCTCGAGTTAGCCGGATTCATAGAAGAGGTCATCCATATAGATTAGTCGGCCAACCCTGTAATGGTCCCGAAAAAGGACACCACTGATTTAAGGATGTGTGTTGATTATACTACCTTGAACAAGGCTTGTCCAAAAGATCCGTTCGCTCTGCCTAGAATTGATCAAGTTATCGATTCTACGGCAGGCTCGGAACTCCTCTGTTTTCTTGACGCATATTCCGGTTATCACCAAATACGGATGAAGGAATCTGACAAAGTCAAGACTTCATTTATAACCCCCTTCGGAACCTTCTGTTTTGTTACAATGCCCTTTGGGCTGAAGAACGCAGGAGCTACGTACCAGCGCACAATGCAGCGTTGCCTCCATGACCAACTCGGACGCAATGTACATGCATACGTGGATGATATCACGGTGATGTCCAAAAAGAAGGAAACACTCATTTCCGACTTGGAGGAAACGTTCGCCAATCTACAAAAATACAACATCATGCTTAACCTGAAGAAATGCTTGTTTGGAATACCAGCCGGAAAATTGTTAGGTTTCATCGTGTCTCAAAGAGGCATAGAGGTGAATCGCGACAAGATCAAGGCTATTCTCAATATTTCCAGGCCAACTCGCCTGAAGGACATACAAAGATTAACTGGTTGCATTGCTGCGGTCAGTCGATTTGTAAGCCGTCTTGGTGAAAGAGCCGCACCATTATACAAACTCCTGAAGAAGACCAAAGATTTTGTCTAGACTGACGAAGCTGAAGCTGCACTACAAGACCTGAAGAAAGTACTCTCATCTGCTCCTATCCTTGCAGCGCCGGAACCTCAGGAACCGATGTTGCTCTATATTGCTGCGACAAATAAGGTCGTTACTATCGTCACGGTGGTGGAGAGACCAGAGGAAAATCAGGAACACCTGGTGCAACGTCCGATTATTTTGTCAGCGAGTTCTTGACAGAATCAAAACAACGATATTCGCACTATCAAAAGTTGGCTTATGGTGTTTTCCTAGCATCTCGTAAGTTACGACACTATTTTCAGGAGCATCCAATTACCGTGGTGAGCAAAGCTCCCATGAGAGACATAATCAACAACAGCGACGCCACAGGACGTGTCGCCAAATGGGGCATAGAGCTCTCAGCTTTCGATATTGAGTATAAACCTCGGATAGCAATCAAATCCCAGATCCTTGCCGACTTTGTCGCTGATTGGATAGAGACCAAGGAGAACATGACCCTCCCTGAGTCAGAATCTTGGACCCTCTTTTTTGATGGGTCTAAGGCTCGAGGGGGCTCGGGGGCTGGCGTGGTGCTCAAATCACCCCAAGGAGATAAACTATTATACGTGTTGCAGATCCACTTCACAGAGACAAACAATATTGCCGAGTATGAAGCACTGCTACACGGAATCCGGATTGCCAAGGATATTGGCATCCGACGTTTGATGTGTTACGGAGATTCGGATCTTGTTGCTCATCAAGTCTCGGATATTTGTAATGCAAATAAGCACATGGCAGCATATAAAGCTGTCGTGGATGATCTATCTAAATCATTTGAAGGGTTTGAAGTTCAACACATCCCTCGAGTAGAAAATGAGGAAGCAGATGCACTATATCGAATAGGCTCTGCGCGGAAAGAGGTCCCGGATGGCGCATTTTTAGAGCACCTCAAAGTTCCCTCGATAAAGGGAGTAGATGAGGAATATCCGACCAAATCCGACTCACCTTTAATAGCAGTTCTGGCTGTAATTCCCAGCTGGACTCAACCCTACCTTGATTACTTGGTAGATGGCAAATTACCCGAAGACGAGGTGCTAAGCCGATAGATTATCCGATGATCAAAAGCCTATACTATTGTTAAAGGTGAGCTCCATAAACAGAGTGTTTATAGGGTTTTTCAGCGCTGTGTATCTCCAGAAGGAGTTGAGATCTTAAGAGAAATCCACAAAGGCGAGTGTGGTCACCACGCTGCAGCCAAATCTTTAGTGGCAAAAGCTTTTCGACAAGGATTTTTCTGGCTTACAGCTCAGGCAGATGCCGAACGATTAGTCAAGACATGCAAAGGCTGCCAAAAGTACGCCAAGCAAGCTCATGTTCCGGCTGATCAGCTACGAACAATACCTATAACATGGCCTTTTGCGGTCTGGGGGCTTGATATGGTAGGACCTTTTAAACGAGCACCAAGTGGATTCACGCACCTCTTAGTGATGGTGGACAAATTCACAAAGTGGATCGAGGCGAAACCCGTCACTAGTTGTGATGGAGCAACAGCCAAAAGATTTGTCGAGGATGTTATAATCCGGTATGGTTATCCGCATAGCATTATCACGGACAATGGGAGTAACTTTTCTATGGGAGAACTGGCTGAATTCTGCGATGAGCAAAATATCCGGCTTGACATTGCGTCAGTCGCACATCCACAGGCTAACGGACAAGTCGAAAGAGCAAATGGTTTAATTCTACAAGGCTTGAAACCAAGACTCGAAGCACCACTGAGACATGCTGCGGGGGCTTGGGCAGAGGAACTACCCTCTATAATTTGGAGTTTGCGAACAACTCCAAACATGTCAACAGGATATACACCTTTCTTCTTGGTCTATGGCGCAGAAGCAGTTCTTCCTAGTGATTTAATTCATTCTTCTCCTTGAGTGGCCGTGTATATCGAAGAGGATGCCGAGATTTCTCTACAAAATGATCTAGACTTAGTCAAAGAAGTTCGCGTCATTGCTGAAATGAGATCTACAGCCTATCAGCAGAAGTTACGCAAGTATCATAGCCAGAGAGTCCGAACTAGATCTTTTAATAAAGGTGATTTGGTTCTCCGGCTTGTGCAACAAAGAAAGCACAAACTTTCCCCAGTATGGGAAGGGCCCTTTTTAGTTAGATGAGTATTGCACAATGGATCGTACTACTTAACTGACATGAGGTCAGTCAAAGAAAGACCTGCTACTAAGAAGAGAAAGAGAGCTACAGGCAGTACAAATCCGGATGAGTTAGACAGACCATGGAATATTGCTCATCTACGTCCCTTTTATTCTTAGTTTATCCTTCTTTGTAATCATACATATGTACATGTTTTGTGAGAAATAAAAGTTTTGGTTACCTCAAAGTTTTCCTGAGAAGTTTTTACCATCTTATTTCCTAATGATCATGTCATAGTCGAAAATCCCAGAATGCTTGAAAGTACTTTATGCTCATGTTCGTTCAGGTTTAGATTTCTGACTCTAAAACTGCCACCTTCGGGTATAACTCTAAAAAATTCTAGTCTTTACTTAGGTTATTTGTCTGATTGCTGGATGCGGGTATTTTCCGAGTAGTGAATTGTTGGTACTGGAAGCCGGCTTTGTTTCCGAGTTTAAACTGGTTTAGCAATTAAGCTCCGTTGCTCGGCAAAGTTTCTGGCTGAAGGTTTAGCCGGCTCACGAAAGGGACGAGGCGAAAAGCCAGATAAACGATAAGTGGAGACGGAAAATTCTAAGTGCTTATGCAAACATTTCAAGCACACAAAAAGTCTAAAACAAAAGTGTTGAATAGATAAAAAAACTTAGCACTAGCAAAAGCCATAGTATTTCATATTTACAAAATGCATCATGTTCTTTCACAGAATAATACATAAGTTTGTGGTCTATGATGCAGGAGGAGATGAAGGATCTACTGGCTCGCTGGTCACTTTGCCTTGATATCATTCCGAGATGTCCGGATCCGAGGTGGTCCGTTCATCGTCAGAAACTTCTTCGACATCTTTGGGAGGAGGTGGTGGAGTATCCATGCGGGTGAAGAAGGGGATCTCATAGCTGGTCAGATCAGCTACGTGGCACCCATATCCGGCGCAGGAGTGCATGATGGCTTGAAGGTCCTGCTCCTGGCTGTCTTCGTCTACCTTGCAGTACCCTTTAGTCACTTGCCATATTTCCATGTTTCCATGGTGTCTCATGACGATGGAGTGGGCATTCTGCGCGGCAGTCCGCGCATAGGACATGTTCCAGTCCCGAACGAGTTGCGACATCTCCTTGTCCTTCTCCCGCACCTAGAAGTCTGACATGCTTGGCATGTCCGGAATCCTGAGAGACTCGCCAATATCCTCAAGGGAATGGCGGTAGTCATGAAGAAGATCACCGACTTGGGTAAGCCGGTGAGTGCGGGGCTCGGACGAGGAGGAGTCCGTCAAGTTCAGAGGACCTATACACAAAATGAAGATAAGGAAAAACCGACATTGATAAAAGTCGAGGAAATGATAAGTCAGATAGTTGGAACTTACCAAGAATGACGTCGTCAATCTTGGCTTTCTCCTCCCGGAGACTCTGGAGTTCAGCTCGGAGTGCTTGGGAGATATCCTTCTCTCTGTCAACCTCATTCTTGAGGTCCGAGATAACTTTATCTTGAGCAGCAATCTTGCGATCACGCTCTTTAGTGGCCATGGAGGAGGATTCCAGGACTTGAGCTATGCTCGTTTCATGATCCACCTGGAGCTTTTCCAGCTCTTGGTGAAGTCCTTTGTTCTCCACCACCAAGGTCTTGAGGTTCTCGGCCTCTTCAATCATAGCGATGGATTGTTTCACCAACACTGTAAGTCAAAAAAGAACAACAGTTCAGAAAAATTCGACATAGAAAAAGCAAAAGACAAGGTTTGAATCTCGAAATATTTACCTCCAGCTTCATCCTTGGCTACCTTGAGCTCAACATTTTTAAGCCAGAGAGCTTTGATCTCTCTCCGCTTATTACAGACATTGGATAATAATTCCTGGTTATAGGAACATACTTTCTGTAAGTCAGAATACCCAAAGTCAGAAAGCTACTTAAGACTCGGGCTAATATTTTTACTAAATATCAGCACGAGCCTTAGGGGCTACACTAGTTCGTTCTTTGGCATCCTAATGAAAGCATGAACTCGGATTCTATATCCTACTTCATGCTTGGGGGCTAGAGGATATGATATAACATAATGTAAAAACAAGAGTTGGAATTCCGACTTACATATTGCTCACGGGTGAGTTTGTCTAAACCCGCATTCACTTCAGCGGCCACCTTCTCGGCAAGAGTAAGAGGGATCATTGGAGCTGTTGGAAGCTCGTCGGTCCTAATCCTCTCGTCGTGAAGGCGGACTTGAGTGAGAAGGTCAGAGAACTTGACGTCCTCTGCTTCTTGCGCCTCCTCCTTGGGGGATAAATGGCTTTTGTCCAGGACTTGCCTGGCCAGCCGCTGGATCTCCTCTGCAGATTTCCGGGTCAGGCCAAATTTGGTAGGACCCAGATTGTTGAGGAGGTTGTCGGTGAAAACTTCAGCCAAGGGATCATTACCCGAAGAGGGTTCACCCTTATCTTGAGCTGACGCACTGGTGGTGACGTCAGTATGCGACCCAAGGATTGTCGGCTCCGCTTGAGGAGCCGGATCTTCTGCAATCACCGGAGAAGGGATAATCGCCGGAGTTGCAGAAGGTTGAGGGACCGGAGTCGGAGGAGCCATGAGAGGGGAAGCTATTGTAATCTTCGTCTAATTGAAGGGCTTCGAAGAAGTCCCCTTCCCCTTGCCCTTGATGATTGATTTTGCTCTGAGAAAGTAGTAAAGTCGGAAACATTACATCTCGGAAAGAAACTTGAGTAAACAGTAAAGGCGGAAAAGTTGTGACAGAAGGTTACCTCTTCACAACTGGCACTTCCTTTGTGCCAACAGCCACTGTCGAAGCTTTGCGCTTCTTTAGCGAAAGATCCGGCAATGGAACCACTTCAGTCTCCTGAGAAAACTCAGGAGGATATCCTTCGAGTGGAGCAAGCTCCGACTCGGGGAGGTCAGCAAGCTGAAAATAAATACACAAATCAGCATTGCAATATATTGAAAAGTGAAACACGCAGAAGATGTTCTGATAGGAGCTTACCAACACCACGGGATTATCCGTAGTGTGCATGTCCAGAGAAATCTCCAGAATCATCCTCTTGATCCGCTCCTTGATCAGCCATTTGATCTGGCTGATGTAGCCTTGAGAGGTGTAGGCTTTGGGGCTGATGCGGAGAGAGACTTTTTTGGAAGACGTGATGGAATGCATCAGTCTATTCCCGTGGTACTGAAGTGGCTGGATTCGACATGAGACCCAGCATTGGACTAAGTCGGATCCTTTCAGACCCTTGTGCTTGATAAGATATTCGATCCGCCTCTTAGCGAGGATCAGATCGTCCGTGAGAGCCGGAGAAGCCTCGTCCCAGGAAGGCTGGGCCGTGGCGGCTCCGTCGACAAAAGCCGGCAAAGTAGTGGCTTTGCCGGGAGCCGGAATATCCCTATGGTAGAAAAAAGTGGCTGGCCATTGTTTAACCGAGTCACTAGCGGAAATTTTGGGATAAGCCCGGTCTCGTCTAACCGAAAAACTAATGGTGTCGATGATATAAGGAACACCGGCGGTAATGGAATTTCTCCGGACATGAAAATAATACCGGAAAAGAAGCAAACTCGGCCTAATGCCGAGAAAGCCCTCGCATAGCGCATCATATGCGCTCATCTCTAGAATGGAGTTGGGAGGAAGATTGTGGAGTTGAACTCCATAGTGGTCAATCACCTCGGAGAAGAACTCCGAGGGAGGAAAGGACAAACCTCGGTCCAGATGGGTGCCGAAGTGGACGCAATCGCCCTCGAGCGGGTTGGGGACGGTCTCGCTGGAGCCGCTCTGCCAGTCACCGGCGACGAGCAACCCCTCCTTCTCCACATTCTTGAGGCCTGCCTCGTCGAGGGCGCAGGGGATCCAGATTCCCCTGTAGCTTTCCTTTTCCGCTGCAACTTCTGCCTTCGCCGCCGTCGCCGCTACCGCCAAACCGGAGGAAGAAGATGAAGAAGCCATTTTTCTCCGGTGAGAAAGTGACCTTAAGGTGGCAGCGCTAGGAGCTCTGTGCGAGGAGGACGAGGAGGCTCTGTGCGCGTGGGAAGATTGGGAAGGAAGGAACGGCAAAGGACTGGTGGGGATGAGAAGAAGAAATCTAAACCCCTATATCTACCTACCTGCTCCAAGATTCGTGCAAACGCTACAGTGTAACCGCCACGCGTCGTGGAAAGAACTGGGAAGGGCCCGCGTGATGATTGCATCGCCTCAATCTCCACGCACGCATTGAAATAGCGCCTTGGTTCTGCGAACCATGGGCCCACCAATGGTCGTGGTGACGGAACGTCTATCGGATAAGGTGACTTGACCATGCTTGTGTCAGGTGGCATTAGAGATCAAGTTTCGGCTTAGTTTAAAAGCGAGCTGGAAAATCCGAGTAACTAATTGAAAGGTCCGACTTACTTTTAAGACCCGAATCGTATTTTTTGTTGTGAAGTTTCAGGAACCTTTCAAGATTCTGCAAGCCAAAGATCAAGCTAGACGATGATAAAATCTGACTTTGGATCTTGGAGGCCTCCGGAAAGTCATTGGGGATATACTTTCGGGTACTCATAGTTCCTCTTGACCAGGTGGCCCACTTCGGTTAGAGCACGCTTCACAGGCGGCCTAGTCGGGAGAGAAGACGAGTCCAATCCGGCCACGGGAAGGCCCGAAGACTTAGGCCCATAATGTTACTTGTAGTTCAAGATGTACTCTATAACAGACTCTTAGTCGTAGCCGGATAGATCTCTCCTGTAAACCCTAGGCCGGATATCTCTATAAGCCGTCCTAGGGATAGCCTTTAGGGCACCAGATAACACCCAATACTTTAGACCCTCAACTCGCACAGGCGAAACCCTTGTAACCCATATTCCGGCTCTGCCGTATTACTGGATTGCTAGCAGGAGTAGGATCCGTTCAAAGCAGGCGGATTCGAACCTGGGTAAACTTGTGTGCTCACCGTCTCGGAATACCGTACGTCTCACCCCCCTCTCTTCCGAACGCCTCGAGGACCCCCTCATGGCGTACTTGTCATCAATCCGACGACATCTAGGGGGATTTGCATGGCTCGTTAGGCCCGATACATGTTTGAGAGTTTTAACCAAAAACTCGTTGATTTCGCGTATTATGGATGTTTTCATGAGTTATTGCCCAGAATTTTGGGGTTCCAGGGGGATTTACAATGACCCTCAAACCCGTTACATGCTTGAGAGTTATGATCAAAGACTCATCATTTTTCATGTTTTACGGCCGTTTTCATGAGCTATTGCACACTGTTTTGGTGCTCTAGGGGGATTTACAACGATCCTAAGACTCGATACATGTTTGAGAGTTATGACCAAAACCTCGTCGTTTTCGCGTTTTATGGCCGTTTTCATGAGTTATTGCCCACAGTTTTCGGGTTCCAGTGGGATTTACAATGACCCTAAGACCCGATACATGTTTGAGAGTTATGACCAAAACTCGTCGTTTTTCACGTTTTACGGTTGTTTTCTATTCTGGCGCTCCATGGGGGTTTACAACGATCTTAAGAACCGATACATGTTTGAGAGTTATGACCAGAAACTAGTTGTTTTCGTGTTTTACTTCGGTTTTCATGAGCTATTGCACACTGTTTTGGGGCTCCATGGGGATTTGCATGGATAGTTAGACCCGATCCATGTTTAAGGGGATTACCAAAAATTCGTCGTTTTTGTGTTTTATGACCGTTTTTAATGACCAAATTACCACAGTTCTAGGGTTACAGGGCGATTTACAACGTCCATTAGACCCGATACATGTTTGAGGGCATGACCAAAAACTTGTTGTTTTCATGTCTTATGGCAGTTTTGATGCTCTATTACCAATAGTTGCGAGTTTCCAGGGGGAATTGCATGGCTCATTAGACCCAATACATGTTTGAGAGTATTAACCAAAAACTCATCGATTTCGTGTATAATGGTTGTTTTCATGAGTTATTGCCCACAGTTTTGGCGTTCCAACGGGATTTACAACGACCCTAAAACCTGATACATGTTTGAGAGTTATGACTAAAAACTGATCGTTTTTCACGTTTTATGGCCATTTTCATAGCTATTGCACACTGTTTTGACACTCCAGGGGGATTTACAACGATCCTAAGACCTGATACATGTTTGAGAGTTATGACAAAAAATCATCGTTTTCGCGTTTTATGGCCGTTTTCATGAGTTATTGCCCACAGTTTTGGGGTTCTAGGGGATTTACAACGACCCTAAGACCCGATACACGTTTGAGAGTTATGACCAAAAACTCATCGTTTTTCACATTTTACGACTGTTTTAATGAGCTATTGCACACTGTTTTGGCGCTCCATGGGGATTTACAACGATCCTAAGAACCGATACATGTTTGAGAGTTATGACCAAAAACTTGTCATTTTCGCGGTTTAAGACCGTTTTCATGAGATATTGCACACTATTTTGGTGCTCCATGGGGATTTTCATGGACCATTATACTCGTTCAATGTTTAAGGGGATTACAAAAAAATCGTCATTTTTGTGTTTTATAACCGTTTTTCATGAGCCATTGCCACAGTTCTAGGGTTTCAGGGAGATTTACAACGACCATTAGACCCGATACATGTTTGAGGCCATGACCAAAAACATGTTGTTTTTATGTTTTATGGCTGTTTTGATGCTCTATTACCAATTCTTGTGAGTTTCTAGGGGGATTTGCATGGCTCTTAGGCACGATACATGTTTGAGAGTTTTAATCAAAAACTCGTCGATTTCGCGTATTATGGATGTTTTCATGAGTTATTCCCCACAGTTTTGGGGTTCCAGGGGGATTTACAACGACCCTAAAACCCGATACATGCTTGAGAGTTATGATTAAAGACTCATCGTTTTTCATGTTTTATGGCCGTTTTCATGAGCTATTGCACACTATTTTGGTGCTCTAGGGGGATTTCAAACGATCCTAAGACTCGATACATGTTTGAGAGTTATGACCAAAAACTCGTCGTTTTTCACGTTTTACGGCTGTTTTCTATTTTGGCGCTCCATGGGGGTTTACAACGATCTTAAGAACCGATACATGTGTGAGAGTTATGACCAATAACTAGTTGTTTTCGCGTTTTACGGCGGTTTTCATGAGCTATTGCACACTGTTTTGGGCTCCATGGGGATTTGCATGGACAATTAGACCCGATCCATGTTTAAGGGGATTACCAAAGATTCGTCGTTTTTGTGTTTTATGACCGTTTTTAATGAGCAAATTACCACAGTTCTAGGGTTACATGGCGATTTACAATGGCCATTAGACCGATACATGTTTGAGGGCATGACCAAAAACTTGTTGTTTTTATGTTTTATGGCAATTTTGATGCTCTATTACCTATAGTTGTGAGTTTCGGGGGGAATTGCATGGCTCATTAGACCCAATACATGTTTGAGAGTATTAACCAAAAACTCATCGATTTCACGTATTATGCCTGTTTTCATGAGTTATTGCCCACAATTTTGGCATTCCAGCGGGATTTACAACGACCCTAAAACCTGATACATGTTTGAGAGCTATGACCAAAAACTCATCGTTTTTCACGTTTTAAGGCCGTTTTCATGAGCTATTTGCACACTGTTTTGACGCTCCAGGGGATTTACAACGATCCTAAAACCCAATACATGTTTGAGAGTTATGACAAAAAATCGTTGTTTTCGCGTTTTATGGCCGTTTTCATGAGTTATTGCCCACAGTTTTGGGGTTCCAGGGGGATTTACAACGACCCTAAGACCCGATACACGTTTGAGAGTTATGGCCAAAAACTCATCGTTTTTCACATTTTACGACTGTTTTAATGAGCTATTGCACACTGTTTTGGCGCTCCATGGGGATTTACAATGATCCTAAGAACCGATACATGTTTGAGAGTTATGACCAAAAACTTGTCATTTTCACGGTTTAAGACCGTTTTCATGAGCTATTGCACACTATTTTGGTTCTCCATGGGGATTTTCATGGACCATTATACTTGTTCAATGTTTAAGGGGATTACAAAAAATTCGTCGTTTTTGTGTTTTATAACCATTTTTATGAGCCATTGCCACAATTCTTGGGTTTCAGGGTGATTTACAACGACCATTAGACCCGATACATGTTTGAGGCCATGACCGAAAACATGTTGTTTTTATGTTTTATGGCTGTTTTGATGCTCTATTACCAATACTTGTGAGTTTCTAGGGGGTTTGCATGGCTCGTTAGGCCCGATACATGTTTGAGAGTTATGACCAAAAACTCATCGTTTTCGTGTTTTATGGACGTTTTCATGAGTTATTGCCCACAATTATTGGGTTCCAGTGGGATTTACAATGACCCTAAGACCCGATACATGTTTGAGAGTTATGACCAAAAACTCGTCGTTTTTCACGTTTTACAGCTGTTTTCTATTTTGGCGCTCCATGGGGGTTTACAACGATCTTAAGAACCGATACATGTCTGAGAGTTATGACCAATAACTAGTTGTTTTCGCGTTTTACGACGGTTTTCATGAGCTATTGCACACTGTTTTGGGGCTCCATGGGGATTTGCATGGACAATTAGACCCGATCCATGTTTAAGGGGATTACCAAAAATTCGTCGTTTTTGTGTTTTATGACCGTTTTTAATGAGAAAATTACCATAGTTCTACGGTTACAGGGCGATTTACAACGGCCATTAGACCCGATACATGCTTGAGGGCATGACCAAAAACTTGTTGTTTTTATGTTTTATGGCAGTTTTGATGCTCTATTACCTATAGTTGCGAGTTTCCAGGGGGAATTGCATGGCTCGTTAGACCCAATACATGTTTGAGAGTATTAACCAAAAACTCATCGATTTCACGTATTATGGCTGTTTTCAAGAATTATTGCCCACAATTTTGGCGTTCCAGCGGGATTTACAATGACCCTAAAACCCGATACATGCTTGAGAGTTATGATCAAAGACTCATCGTTTTTCACGATTTACTGCCGTTTTCATGGGCTATTGCACACTTTTTTGACGCTCCAGGGGGATTTACAACGATCCTAAGACCCGATACATGTTTAAGAGTTATGACAAAAAATCGTCGTTTTCGTGTTTTATGGCCGTTTTCATGAGTTATTGCCCACAGTTTTCGAGTTCCAGTGGGATTTACAATGACCCTAAGACCCGATACATGTTTGAGAGTTATGACCAAAAACTCGTCGTTTTTAACGTTTTACGGCTGTTTTCTATTTTGACGCTCCATGGGGCTTTACAACGATCTTAAGAACCGATACATGTGTGAGAGTTATGACCAAAAACTAGTTGTTTTCGCGTTTTACGGCGGTTTTCATGAGCTATTGCACACTGTTTTGGGGCTCCATGGGGATTTGCATGGATAATTAGACCCGATCCATGTTTAAGGGGATTACCAAAAATTCGTCGTTTTTGTGTTTTATGACCGTTTTTAATGAGCAAATTACCACAGTTCTAGGGTTACAGGGCGATTTACAACGACCATTAGACCCGATACATGTTTGAGGCCATGACCAAAAACTTGTTGTTTTTATGTTTTATTGCAGTTTTGATGCTCTATTACCTATAGTTGCGAGTTTCTAGGGGGAATTGCATGGATCGTTAGACCCAATACATGTTTTAGAGTATTAACCAAAAACTCATCGATTTCACGTATTATGGCTATTTTCATGAGTTATTGCCCACAATTTTGGCGTTCCAGGGGGATTTACAATGACCCTAAAACCTGATACATGTTTGAGAGCTATGACCAAAAACTCATCGTTTTTCACGATTTACGGCCGTTTTCATGGGCTATTGCACACTTTTTTGACGCTCTAGGGGGATTTACAACGATCCTAAGACCCGATACATGTTTGAGAGTAATGACAAAAAATCGTTGTTTTCGCGTTTTATGGCCGTTTTCATGAGTTATTGCCCACAGTTTTGGGGTTCCAGGGCGATTTACAACGTCCATTAGACCCGATACATGTTTGAGGGCATGACCAAAAACTTGTTGTTTTCATGTCTTATGGCAGTTTTGATGCTCTATTACCTATAGTTGCGAGTTTCCAGGGGGAATTGCATGGCTCATTAGACCCAATACATGTTTGAGAGTATTAACCAAAAACTCATCGATTTCGTGTATAATGGTTGTTTTCATGAGTTATTGCCCACAGTTTTGGCGTTCCAGCGGGATTTACAACGACCCTAAAACCTGATACATGTTTGAGAGTTATGACCAAAAACTGATCGTTTTTCACGTTTTATGGCCATTTTCATAGCTATTGCACACTGTTTTGACACTCCAGGGGGATTTACAACGATCCTAAGACCTGATACATGTTTGAGAGTTATGACAAAAAATCGTCGTTTTCGCGTTTTATGGCCGTTTTCATGAGTTATTGCCCACAGTTTTGGGGTTCCAGGGGGATTTACAACGACCCTAAGACCCGATACACGTTTGAGAGTTATGACCAAAAACTCATCGTTTTTCACATTTTACGACTGTTTTAATGAGCTATTGCACACTGTTTTGGCGCTCCATGGGGATTTACAACGATCCTAAGAACCGATACATGTTTGAGAGTTATGACCAAAAACTTGTCATTTTCGCGGTTTTAGACCGTTTTCATGAGCTATTGCACACTATTTTGGTGCTCCATGGGGATTTTCGTGGACCATTATACTCGTTCAATGTTTAAGGGGATTACAAAAAATTCGTCGTTTTTGTGTTTTATAACCGTTTTTCGTGAGCCATTGCCACAGTTCTTGGGTTTCAGGGTGATTTACAACGACCATTAGACCCGATACATGTTTGAGGCCATGACCAAAAACATGTTGTTTTTATGTTTTATGGCTGCTTTGATGCTCTATTACCAATACTTGTGAGTTTCTAGGGGGATTTGCATGGCTCGTTAGGCCCGATACATGTTTGAGAGTTTTAATCAAAAACTCGTCGATTTCGCGTATTATGGATGTTTTCATGAGTTATTCCCCACAATTTTGGGGTTCCAGGGGATTTACAACGACCCTAAAACCCGATACATGCTTGAGAGTTATGATCAAAGACTCATCGTTTTTCATGTTTTACGGCCGTTTTCATGAGCTATTGCACACTGTTTTGGTGCTCTAGGGGGATTTACAACGATCCTAAGACTCGATACATGTTTGAGAGTTATGACCAAAAACTCGTCGTTTTCGCGTTTTATGGCCGTTTTCATGAGTTATTGCCCACAATTTTCGTGTTCCAATGGGATTTACAATGACCCTAAGACCCGATACATGTTTGAGAGTTATGACCAAAAACTCGTCGTTTTTCACGTTTTACGGCCGTTTTCATGGGCTATTGCACACTGTTTGACGCTCCAGGGGGATTTACAACCATCCTAAGACCCGATACATGTTTGAGAGTTATGACAAAAAATCGTCGTTTTCGCGTTTTAAGACCGTTTTCATGAGCTATTGCACACAGTTTTGACGCTCCAGGGGGATTTACAACGATCCTAAGACCCGATACATGTTTGAGAGTTATGACAAAAAATCGTCGTTTTCGCATTTTATGGCCGTTTTCATGAGTTATTGCCCACAGTTTTGGGGTTCCAGGGGGATTTACAACGACCCTAAGACCCGATACATGTTTGAGAGTTATGACCAAAAACTCATCGTTTTTCACATTTTACGACTGTTTTAATGAGCTATTGCACACTATTTTGGCGCTCCATGGGGATTTACAACGATCCTAAGAACCGATACATGTTTGAGAGTTATGACCAAAAACTTGTCATTTTCGCGGTTTAAGACCGTTTTCATGAGCTATTGCACACTATTTTGGTGCTCCATGGGGATTTTCGTGGACCATTATACTCGTTCAATGTTTAAGGGGATTACAAAAAATTCGTCGTTTTTGTGTTTTATAACCGTTTTTCGTGAGCCATTGCCACAGTTCTTGGGTTTCAGGGTGATTTACAACGACCATTAGACCCGATACATGTTTGAGGCCATGACCAAAAACATGTTGTTTTTATGTTTTATGGCTGTTTTGATTCTCTATTACCAATACTTGTGAGTTTCTAGGGGGATTTGCATGGCTCGTTAGGCCCGATACATGTTTGAGAGTTTTAATCAAAAACTCGTCGATTTCGCGTATTATGGATGTTTTCATGAGTTATTCCCCACAATTTTGGGGTTCCAGGGGATTTACAACGACCCTAAAACCCGATACATGCTTGAGAGTTATGATCAAAGACTCATCGTTTTTCATGTTTTACGGCCGTTTTCATGAGCTATTGCACACTGTTTTGGTGCTCTAGGGGGATTTACAACGATCCTAAGACTCGATACATGTTTGAGAGTTATGACCAAAAACTCGTCGTTTTCGCGTTTTATGGCTGTTTTCATGAGTTATTGCCCACAATTTTCGGGTTCCAATGGGATTTACAATGACCCTAAGACCCGATACATGTTTGAGAGTTATGACCAAAAACTCGCTGCTTTTTCACGCTTTTACGGCCGCTTTCATGGGCTATTGCACCGTTGGCCTCCGTGGGGATTTACAACCATCCTAAGACCCGATACATGTTTGAGAGTTATGACAAAAAATCGTCGTTTTCGCGTTTTAAGACCGTTTTCATGAGCTATTGCACAAAGTTTTGACGTTCCAGGGGGATTTA
Source organism: Avena insularis (assembly GCA_023614405.1). NCBI lineage: Eukaryota > Viridiplantae > Streptophyta > Magnoliopsida > Poales > Poaceae > Avena > Avena insularis. The sequence goes on along the minus strand of CM042686.1, from coordinate 126,053,458 downwards.
CAACGATCCTAAGACCCGATACATGTTTGAGAGTTATGACAAAAAATCGTCGTTTTCACGTTTTATGGCCGTTTTCATGAGTTATTGCCCACAGTTTTGGGGTTCCAGGGGGATTTACAACGACCCTAAGACCCGATACACGTTTGAGAGTTATGACCAAAAACTCATCGTTTTTCACATTTTACGACTGTTTTAATGAGCTATTGCACACTGTTTTGGCGCTCCATGGGGATTTACAACGATCCTAAGAACCGATACATGTTTGAGAGTTATGACCAAAAACTTGTCATTTTCGCGGTTTTAGACCGTTTTCATGAGCTATTGCACACTATTTTGGTGCTCCATGGGGATTTTCGTGGACCATTATACTCGTTCAATGTTTAAGGGGATTACAAAAAATTCGTCGTTTTTGTGTTTTATAACCGTTTTTCGTGAGCCATTGCCACAGTTCTTGGGTTTCAGGGTGATTTACAACGACCATTAGACCCGATACATGTTTGAGGCCATGACCAAAAACATGTTATTTTATGTTTTATGGCTGTTTTGATTCTCTATTACCAATACTTGTGAGTTTCTAGGGGGATTTGCATGGCTCGTTAGGCCCGATACATGTTTGAGAGTTTTAATCAAAAACTCGTCGATTTCGCGTATTATGGATGTTTTCATGAGTTATTCCCCACAATTTTGGGGTTCCAAGGGATTTACAACGACCCTAAAACCCGATACATGCTTGAGAGTTATGATCAAAGACTCATCGTTTTTCATGTTTTACGGCCGTTTTCATGAGCTATTGCACACTGTTTTGGTGCTCTAGGGGGATTTACAACGATCCTAAGACTCGATACATGTTTGAGAGTTATGACCAAAAACTCGTCGTTTTCGCGTTTTATGGCTGTTTTCATGAGTTATTGCCCACAATTTTCGGGTTCCAATGGGATTTACAATGACCCTAAGACCCGATGCATGTTTGAGAGTTATGACCAAAAACTCGTCGTTTTTCACGTTTTACGGCCGTTTTCATGGGCTATTGCACACTGTTTGACGCTCCAGGGGGATTTACAACCATCCTAAGACCCGATACATGTTTGAGAGTTATGACAAAAAATCGTCGTTTTCGCGTTTTAAGACCGTTTTCATGAGCTATTGCACAAAGTTTTGACGTTCCAGGGGGATTTACAACGATCCTAAGACCCGATAAATGTTTGAGAGTTATGACAAAAAATCGTCGTTTTCGCGTTTTATGGCCGTTTTCATGAGTTATTGCCCACAGTTTTGGGGTTCCAGGGGGATTTACAACGACCCTAAGACCCGATACACGTTTGAGAGTTATGACCAAAAACTCATCGTTTTTCACATTTTACGACTGTTTTAATGAGCTATTGCACACTGTTTTGGCGCTCCATGGGGATTTACAACGATCCTAAGAACCGATACATGTTTGAGAGTTATGACCAAAAACTTGTCATTTTCGCGGTTTTAGACCGTTTTCATGAGCTATTGCACACTATTTTGGTGCTCCATGGGGATTTTCGTGGACCATTATACTCGTTCAATGTTTAAGGGGATTACAAAAAATTCGTCGTTTTTGTGTTTTATAACCGTTTTTCGTGAGCCATTGCCACAGTTCTTGGGTTTCAGGGTGATTTACAACGACCATTAGACCCGATACATGTTTGAGGCCATGACCAAAAACATGTTGTTTTTATGTTTTATGGCTGTTTTGATGCTCTATTACCAATACTTGTGAGTTTCTAGGGGGATTTGCATGGCTCGTTAGGCCCGATACATGTTTGAGAGTTTTAATCAAAAACTCGTCGATTTCGCGTATTATGGATGTTTTCATGAGTTATTCCCCACAATTTTGGGGTTCCAGGGGGATTTACAACGACCCTAAAACCCGATACATGCTTGAGAGTTATGATCAAAGACTCATCGTTTTTCATGTTTTACGGTCGTTTTCATGAGTTATTGCACACTGTTTTGGTGCTCTAGGGGGATTTACAACGATCCTAAGACTCGATACATGTTTGAGAGTTATGACCAAAAACTCATCGTTTTCGCGTTTTATGGACGTTTTCATGAGTTATTGCCCACAATTATTGGGTTCCAGTGGGATTTACAATGACCCTAAGACCCGATACATGTTTGAGAGTTATGACCAAAAACTCGTCGTTTTTCACGTTTTACGGCTGTTTTCTATTTTGGCGCTCCATGGGGGTTTACAACGATCTTAAGAACCGATACATGTGTGAGAGTTATGACCAAAAACTAGTTGTTTTCGCGTTTTACGGCGGTTTTCATGAGCTATTGCACACTGTTTTGGGGCTCCATGGGGATTTGCATGGACAATTAGACCCGATCCATGTTTAAGGGGATTACCAAAAATTCGTCGTTTTTGTGTTTTATGACCGTTTTTAATGAGCAAATTACCACAGTTCTAGGGTTACAGGGTGATTTACAACGGCCATTAGACCCGATACATGCTTGAGGGCATGACCAAAAACTTGTTGTTTTTATGTTTTATGGCAGTTTTGATGCTCTATTACCTATAGTTGCGAGTTTCCAGGGGGAATTGCATGGCTCGTTAGACCCAATACATGTTTGAGAGTATTAACCAAAAACTCATCGATTTAACGTATTATGGCTGTTTTCATGAGTTATTGCCCACAATTTTGGCGTTCCAGCGGGATTTACAACGACCCTAAAACCCGATACATGTTTGAGAGTTATGATCAAAGACTCATCTTTTTCATGTTTTACGGCTGTTTTCATGAGCTATTGCACACTGTTTTGGTGCTCTAGGGGGATTTACAACGAATCTAAGACTCGATACATGTTTGAGAGTTATGACCAAAAACTCGTCGTTTTCGCGTTTTATGGCCGTTTTCATGAGTTATTGCCCACAATTTTCGGGTTCCAGTGGGATTTACAATGACCCTAAGACCCGATACATGTTTGAGAGTTATGACCAAAAACTCGTCGTTTTTCATGTTTTACGGCTGTTTTCTGTTTTGGCGCTCCATGGGGGTTTACAACGATCTTAAGAACCGATACATGTGTGAGAGTTATGACCAAAAACTAGTTGTTTTCGTGTTTTACGGCGGTTTTCATGAGCTATTGCACACTGTTTTGGGGATCCATGGGGATTTGCATGGACAATTAGACCCGATCCATGTTTAAGGGGATTACCAAAAATTCGTCGTTTTTGTGTTTTATGACCGTTTTTAATGAGCAAATTACCACAGTTCTAGGGTTACAGGGTGATTTACAACGGCCATTAGACCCGATACATGCTTGAGGGCATGACCAAAAACTTGTTGTTTTTATGTTTTATGGCAGTTTTGATGCTCTATTACCTATAGTTGCGAGTTTCCAGGGGGAATTGCATGGCTCGTTAGACCCAATACATGTTTGAGAGTATTAACCAAAAACTCATCGATTTCACGTATTATGGCTGTTTTCATGAGTTATTGCCCACAATTTTGGCGTTCCAGCGGGATTTACAACGACCCTAAAACCCGATACATGTTTGAGAGTTATGATCAAAGACTCATCTTTTTCATGTTTTACGGCTGTTTTCATGAGCTATTGCACACTGTTTTGGTGCTCTAGGGGGATTTACAACGAATCTAAGACTCGATACACGTTTGAGAGTTATGACCAAAAACTCCTCGTTTTCGCGTTTTATGGCCGTTTTCATGAGTTATTACCCACAATTTTCGGTTTCCAGTGGGATTTACAATGACCCTAAGACCCGATACATGTTTGAGAGTTATGACCAAAAACTCGTCGTTTTTCACGTTTTACGGCTGTTTTCTATTTTGGCGCTCCATGGGGGTTTACAACGATCTTAAGAATCGATACATGTGTGAGAGTTATGACCAAAAACTAGTTGTTTTCGTGTTTGACGGCGGTTTTCATGAGCTATTGCACACTGTTTTGGGGCTCCATGGGGATTTGCATGGATAATTAGACCCGATCCATGTTTAAGGGGATTACCAAATATTCGTCGTTTTTGTGTTTTATGACCATTTTTAATGAGAAAATTACCACAGTTCTAGGGTTACAGGGCGATTTACAACGGCCATTAGACCCGATACATGTTTGAGGGCATGACCAAAAACTTGTTGTTTTTATGTTTTATGGCAGTTTTGATGCTCTATTACCTATAGTTGCGAGTTTCTAGGGGGAATTGAATGGCTCGTTAGACCCAATACATGCTTGAGAGTATTAATCAAAAACTCATCGATTTCACGTAGTATGGCTGTTTTCATGAGTTATTGCCCACAATTTTGGCATTCCAGCGGGATTTACAACGACCCTAAAACCTGATACATGTTTGAGAGCTATGACCAAAAACTCATCGTTTTTCACGTTTTATGGCCGTTTTCATGAGCTATTGCACACAGTTTTGACGCTCCAGGGGGAATTACAATGATCCTAAGACCCGATACATGTTTGAGAGTTATGACAAAAAATCGTCGTTTTCGCGTTTTATGGCTATTTTCATGAGTTATTGCCCACAGTTTTGGGGTTCCAGGGGGATTTACAACGACCCTAAGACCCGATACACGTTTGAGAGTTATGACCAAAAACTCATCGTTTTTCACATTTTACGACTGTTTTAATCAGCTATTGCACACTGTTTTGGAGATCCATGGGGATTTACAACGATCCTAAGAACCGATACATGTTTGAGAGTTATGACCAAAAACTTGTCATTTTCATGGTTTAAGACCGTTTTCATGAGCTATTGCACACTATTTTGGTGCTCCATGGGGATTTTTGTGGACCATTATACTCGTTCAATGTTTAAGGGGATTACAAAAAATTCGTCGTTTTTGTGTTTTATAACCGTTTTTCGTGAGCCATTGCCACAGTTCTTGGGTTTCTGGGTGATTTACAACGACCATTAGACCCGATACATGTTTGAGGCCATGACCAAAAACATGTTGTTTTTATGTTTTATGGCTGTTTTGATGCTCTATTACCAATACTTGTGAGTTTCTAGGGGGATTTGCATGGCTCGTTAGGCCCGATACATGTTTGAGAGTTTTAATCAAAAACTCGTCGATTTCGCGTATTATGGATGTTTTCATGAGTTATTCCCCACAATTTTGGGGTTCCAGGGGGATTTACAACGACACTAAAACCCGATACATGCTTGAGAGTTATGATCAAAGACTCATCGTTTTTCATATTTTACGGTCGTTTTCATGAGCTATTGCACACTGTTTTGGTGCTCTAGGGGGATTTACTTGATCCTAAGACTCGATACATGTTTGAGAGTTATGACCAAAAACTCATCGTTTTCGCGTTTTATGGACGTTTTCATGAGTTATTGCCCACAATTATTGGGTTCCAGTGGGATTTACAATGACCCTAAGACCCGATACATGTTTGAGAGTTATGACCAAAAACTCGTCGTTTTTCATGTTTTACGGCTGTTTTCTATTTTGGCGCTCCATGGGGGTTTACAACGATCTTAAGAACCGATACATGTGTGAGAGTTATGACCAAAAACTAGTTGTTTTCGCGTTTTACGGCGGTTTTCATGAGCTATTGCACACTATTTTGGGGCTCCATGGGGATTTGCATGGACAATTAGACCCGATCCATGTTTAAGGGGATTACCAAAAATTCGTCGTTTTTGTGTTTTATGACCGTTTTTAATGAGCAAATTACCACAGTTCTAGGGTTACAGGGCGATTTACAACGACCATTAGACCCGATACATGTTTGAGGGCATGACCAAAAACTTGTTGTTTTTATGTTTTATTGCAGTTTTGATGCTCTATTACCTATAGTTGCGAGTTTCTAGGGGGAATTGCATGGCTCGTTAGACCCAATACATGTTTTAGAGTATTAACCAAAAACTCATCGATTTCACGTATTATGGCTATTTTCATGAGTTATTGCCCACAATTTTGGCGTTCCAGGGGGATTTACAATGACCCTAAAACCTGATACATGTTTGAGAGCTATGACCAAAAACTCATCGTTTTTCACGTTTTATGGCCGTTTTTCGTGAGCCATTCCCACAGTTCTTGGGTTTCAGGGTGATTTACAACGACCATTAGACCCGATACATGTTTGAGGCCATGACCAAAAACATGTTGTTTTTATGTTTTATGGCTGTTTTGATGCTCTATTACCAATACTTGTGAGTTTCTAGGGGGATTTGCATGGCTCGTTAGGCCCGATACATGTTTGAGAGTTTTAATCAAAAACTCGTCGATTTCGCGTATTATGGATGTTTTCATGAGTTATTCCCCACAATTTTGGGGTTCCAGGGGATTTACAACGACCCTAAAACCCGATACATGCTTGAGAGTTATGATCAAAGACTCATCGTTTTTCATATTTTACGGTCGTTTTCATGAGCTATTGCACACTGTTTTGGTGCTCTAGGGGGATTTACTTGATCCTAAGACTCGATACATGTTTGAGAGTTATGACCAAAAACTCACCGTTTTCGCGTTTTATGGACGTTTTCATGAGTTATTGCCCACAATTTTCGGGTTCCAGTGGGATTTACAATGACCCTAAGACCCGATACATGTTTGAGAGTTATGACCAAAAACTCGTCGTTTTTCACGTTTTACGGCTGTTTTCTATTTTGGCGCTCCATGGGGGTTTACAACGATCTTAAGAACCGATACATGTGTGAGAGTTATGACCAAAAACTAGTTGTTTTCGCATTTTACGACGGTTTTCATGAGCTATTGCACTTGTTTGGGGCTCCATGGGGATTTGCATGGACAATTAGACCCGATCCATGTTTAAGGGATTACCAAAATTAAATGCTTTTGTGTTTTATGACCATTTTTAATGAGCAAATTACCACAGTTCTAGGGTTACAGGGCGATTTACAACGGCCATTAGAAACGATACATGTTTGAGGGCATGACCAAAAACTGGTTGTTTTTATGTTTTATGGCAGTTTTGATGCTCTATTACCTATAGTTGCGAGTTTCCATGGGGAATTGCATGGCTCGTTAGACCCAATACATGTTTGACAGTATTAACCAAAAACTCATCGATTTCACGTATTATGGCTGTTTTCATGAGTTATTGCCCACAATTTTGGCGTTCCAGCGGGATTTACAACGACCCTAAAACCTGATACATGTTTGAGAGCTATGACCAAAAAATCATCGTTTTTCACGTTTTACGGCCGTTTTCATGGGCTATTGCACACTGTTTTGACGCTCCAGGGGGATTTACAATGATGCTAAGACCCGATACATGTTTGAGAGTTATGACAAAAAATCGTCGTTTTCGCGTTTTATGGCCGTTTTCATGAGTTATTGCCCACAGTTTTGGGGTTCCAGGGGGATTTACAACGACCCTAAGACCCGATACACGGTTGAGAGTTATGACCAAAAACTCATCGTTTTTCCCATTTTACGACTGTTTTAATGAGCTATTGCACACTGTTTTGGCGCTCCATGGGGATTTACAACGATCCTAAGAACCGATACATGTTTGAGAGTTATGACCACAAACTTGTCATTTTCGCGGTTTAAGACCGTTTTCATGAGCTATTGCACACTATTTTGGTGCTCCATGGGGATTTCTATGGACCATTATACTCATTCAATGTTTAAGGGGATTACAAAAAATTCATCATTTTTGTGTTTTATAACCGTTTTTCATGAGCCATTGCCACAATTCTTGGGTTTCAGGGTGATTTACAACGACCATTAGACCCGATACATGTTTGAGGCCATGACCAAAAACATGTTGTTTTTATGTTTTATGGCTGTTTTGATGCTCTATTACCAATACTTGTGAGTTTCTAGGGGGATTTGCATGGCTCGTTAGGCCCGATACATGTTTGAGAGTTTTAATCAAAAACTCATCGATTTCGCGTATTATGGATGTTTTCATGAGTTATTCCCCACAATTTTGGGGTTCCAGGGGGATTTACAACGACCCTAAAACCCAATACATGCTTGAGAGTTATGATCAAAGACTCATCGTTTTCATGTTTCTGGCCGGTTTCATGCGCTACTGCACCCTGATTGGGTGCTCTAGGGGGATTTACAACGATCCTAAGACTCGATACATGTTTGAGAGTTATGACCAAAAACTCATCGTTTTCGTGTTTTCTGGACGTTTTCATGAGTTATTGCCCACAATTATTGGGTTCCAGTGGGATTTACAATGACCCTAAGACCCGATACATGTTTGAGAGTTATGACCAAAAACTCGTCGTTTTTCACGTTTTACGGCTGTTTTCTATTTTGGCGCTCCATGGGGGTTTACAACGATCATAAGAACCGATACATGTATTAGAGTTATGACCAAAACCTAGTTGTTTTCGCGTTTTACTGGGTTTTCATGAGCTATTGCACCTTGTTTTGGGGCTCCATGGGGATTTGCATGGACAATTAGACCCGATCCATGTTTAAGGGGATTACCAAAAAATCGTCGTTTTTGTGTTTTATGACTGTTTTTAATGAGCAAATTACCACAGTTCTAGGGTTACAGGGCGATTTACAACGGCCATTAGACCCGATACATGTTTGAGGGCATGACCAAAAACTTGTTGTTTTTATGTTTTGTGGCAGTTTTGATGCTCTATTACCTATAGTTGCGAGTTTCTAGGGGCAATTGCATGGCTCGTTAGACCCAATACATGTTTGAGACTATTAACCAAAAACTCATCGATTTCACGTAGTATGGCTGTTTTCATGAGTTATTGCCCACAATTTTGGCACTCCAGGGGGATTTACAATGACCCTAAAACCTGATACATGTTTGAGAGCTATGACCAAAAACTCATCGTTTTTCACGTTTTATGGCCCTTTTCATGAGCTATTGCACACAGTTTTGACGCTCCAGGGGGATTTACAACGAACCTAAGACCCGATACATGTTTGAGAGTTATGACAAAAAATCGTCGTTTTCGCGTTTTATGGCTGTTTTCATGAGTTATTGCCCACAGTTTTGGGGTTCCAGGGGGATTTACAATGACCCTAAGACCCGATACACGTTTGAGAGTTATGACCAAAAACTCATCGTTTTTCACATTTTACGACTGTTTTAATCAGCTATTGCACACTGTTTTGGAGCTCCATGGGGATTTACAACGACCCTAAGAACTGATACATGTTTGAGAGTTATGACCAAAAACTTGTCATTTTCGCGGTTTAAGACCGTTTTTATGAGCTATTGCACACTATTTTGGTGCTCCATGGGGATTTTCGTGTACCATTATACTCGTTCAATGTTTAAGGGATTACAAAAAATTCGTCGTTTTTGTGTTTTATAACCGTTTTTCGTGAGCCATTGCCACAGTTCTTGGGTTTCAGGGTGATTTACAACGACCATTAGACCCGATACATGTTTGAGGCCATGACCAAAAACATGTTGTTTTATATTTATGGCTGTTTTGATGCTCTATTAACAATACTTGTGAGTTTCTAGGGGGATTTGCATGGCTCGTTAGGCCCGATACATGTTTGAGAGTTTTAATCAAAAACTCGTCGATTTCGCGTATTATGGATGTTTTCATGAGTTATTCCACACAATTTTGGGGTTCCAGGGGGATTTACAACGACCCTAAAACCCGATACATGCTTGAGAGTTATGATCAAAGACTCATCGTTTTTCATGTTTTACGACCGTTTTCATGAGCGCTCTAGGGGGATTTACAACGATCCTAAGACTCGATACATGTTTGAGAGTTATGACCAAAAACTCACCGTTTTCGCGTTTTATGGACGTTTTCATGAGTTATTGCCCACAATTTTCGGGTTCCAGTGGGATTTACAATGACCCTAAGACCCGATACATGTTTGAGAGTTATGACCAAAAACTCGTCGTTTTTCACGTTTTACGGCTGTTTTCTATTTTGGCGCTCCATGGGGGTTTACAACGATCTTAAGAACCGATACATGTGTGAGAGTTATGACCAAAAACTAGTTGTTTTCGCATTTTACGGCGGTTTTCATGAGCTATTGCACACTGTTTTGGGGCTCCATGGGGATTTGCATGGATAATTAGACCCGATCCATGTTTAAGGGGATTACCAAAAATTCGTCGTTTTTGTGTTTTATGACCATTTTTAATGAGCAAATTACCACAGTTCTAGGGTTACAGGGCGATTTACAACGGCCATTAGAAACGATACATGTTTGAGGGCATGACCAAAAACTGGTTGTTTTTATGTTTTATGGCAGTTTTGATGCTCTATTACCTATAGTTGCGAGTTTCCATGGGGAATTGCATGGCTCGTTAGACCCAATACATGTTTGACAGTATTAACCAAAAACTCATCGATTTCACGTATTATGGCTGTTTTCATGAGTTATTGCCCACAATTTTGGCGTTCCAGCGGGATTTACAACGACCCTAAAACCTGATACATGTTTGAGAGCTATGACCAAAAAATCATCGTTTTTCACGTTTTACGGCCGTTTTCATGGGCTATTGCACACTGTTTTGACGCTCCAGGGGGATTTACAATGATGCTAAGACCCGATACATGTTTGAGAGTTATGACAAAAAATCGTCGTTTTCGCGTTTTATGGCCGTTTTCATGAGTTATTGCCCACAGTTTTGGGGTTCCAGGGGGATTTACAACGACCCTAAGACCCGATACACGGTTGAGAGTTATGACCAAAACTCATCGTTTTTCCCATTTTATTGTTTTAATGAGCTATTGCACACTGTTTTGGCGCTCCATGGGGATTTACAACGATCCTAAGAACCGATACATGTTTGAGAGTTATGACCACAAACTTGTCATTTTCGCGGTTTAAGACCGTTTTCATGAGCTATTGCACACTATTTTGGTGCTCCATGGGGATTTCTATGGACCATTATACTCATTCAATGTTTAAGGGGATTACAAAAAATTCATCATTTTGTGTTTTTATAACCGTTTTCATGAGCCATTGCCACAATTCTTGGGTTTGTGGTGATTTACAAGCGACCATTAGACCGATACATGTTTGAGGCCATGACCAAAAACATGTTGTTTTTATGTTTTATGGCTGTTTTGATGCTCTATTACCAATACTTGTGAGTTTCTAGGGGGATTTGCATGGCTCGTTAGGCCCGATACATGTTTGAGAGTTTTAATCAAAAACTCATCCATTTCGCCTATTATGCATGTTTTCATGACTTATTCCACACAATTTTGGGGTTCCAGGGGATTTACGACCTAAAACCCAATACATGCTTGAGAGTTATGATCAAAGACTCATCGTTTTTCATGTTTTACGGCAGTTTTCATGAGCTATTGCACACTGTTTTGGTGCTCTAGGGGGATTTACAACGATCCTAAGACTCGATACATGTTTGAGAGTTATGACCAAAAACTCATCGTTTTCGTGTTTTCTGGACGTTTTCATGAGTTATTGCCCACAATTATTGGGTTCCAGTGGGATTTACAATGACCCTAAGACCCGATACATGTTTGAGAGTTATGACCAAAAACTCGTCGTTTTTCACGTTTTACGGTTGTTTTCTATTTTGGCGCTCCATGGGGGTTTACAACGATCATAAGAACCGATACATGTCTGAGAGTTATGACCAAAACCTAGTTGTTTTCGCGTTTTACAGCGGTTTTCATGAGCTATTGCACACTGTTTTGGGGCTCCATGGGGATTTGCATGGACAATTAGACCCGATCCATGTTTAAGGGGATTACCAAAAAATCGTCGTTTTTGTGTTTTATGACCGTTTTTAATGAGCAAATTACCACAGTTCTAGGGTTACAGGGCGATTTACAACGGCCATTAGACCCGATACATGTTTGAGGGCATGACCAAAAACTTGTTGTTTTTATGTTTTGTGGCAGTTTTGATGCTCTATTACCTATAGTTGCGAGTTTCTAGGGGCAATTGCATGGCTCGTTAGACCCAATACATGTTTGAGACTATTAACCAAAAACTCATCGATTTCACGTAGTATGGCTGTTTTCATGAGTTATTGCCCACAATTTTGGCACTCCAGGGGGATTTACAATGACCCTAAAACCTGATACATGTTTGAGAGCTATGACCAAAAACTCATCGTTTTTCACGTTTTATGGCCCTTTTCATGAGCTATTGCACACAGTTTTGACGCTCCAGGGGGATTTACAACGAACCTAAGACCCGATACATGTTTGAGAGTTATGACAAAAAATCGTCGTTTTCGCGTTTTATGGCTGTTTTCATGAGTTATTGCCCACAGTTTTGGGGTTCCAGGGGGATTTACAACGACCCTAAGACCCGATACACGTTTGAGAGTTATGACCAAAAACTCATCGTTTTTCACATTTTACGACTGTTTTAATCAGCTATTGCACACTGTTTTGGAGCTCCATGGGGATTTACAACGACCCTAAGAACTGATACATGTTTGAGAGTTATGACCAAAAACTTGTCATTTTCGCGGTTTAAGACCGTTTTTATGAGCTATTGCACACTATTTTGGTGCTCCATGGGGATTTTCGTGGACCATTATACTCGTTCAATGTTTAAGGGATTACAAAAAATTCGTCGTTTTTGTGTTTTATAACCGTTTTTCGTGAGCCATTGCCACAGTTCTTGGGTTTCAGGGTGATTTACAACGACCATTAGACCCGATACATGTTTGAGGCCATGACCAAAAACATGTTGTTTTTATGTTTTATGGCTGTTTTGATGCTCTATTAACAATACTTGTGAGTTTCTAGGGGGATTTGCATGGCTCGTTAGGCCCGATACATGTTTGAGAGTTTTAATCAAAAACTCGTCGATTTCGCGTATTATGGATGTTTTCATGAGTTATTCCACACAATTTTGGGGTTCCAGGGGGATTTACAACGACCCTAAAACCCGATACATGCTTGAGAGTTATGATCAAAGACTCATCGTTTTTCATGTTTTACGGCCGTTTTCATGAGCTATTGCACACTGTTTTGGTGCTCTAGGGGGATTTACAACGATCCTAAGACTCGATACATGTTTGAGAGTTATGACCAAAAACTCACCGTTTTCGCGTTTTATGGACGTTTTCATGAGTTATTGCCCACAATTTTCGGGTTCCAGTGGGATTTACAATGACCCTAAGACCCGATACATGTTTGAGAGTTATGACCAAAAACTCGTCGTTTTTCACGTTTTACGGCTGTTTTCTATTTTGGCGCTCCATGGGGGTTTACAACGATCTTAAGAACCGATACATGTGTGAGAGTTATGACCAAAAACTAGTTGTTTTCGCATTTTACGGCGGTTTTCATGAGCTATTGCACACTGTTTTGGGGCTCCATGGGGATTTGCATGGACAATTAGACCCGATCCATGTTTAATGGGATTACCAAAAATTCGTCGTTTTTGTGTTTTATGACCATTTTTAATGAGCAAATTACCACAGTTCTAGGGTTACAGGGCGATTTACAACGGCCATTAGACCCGATACATGTTTGAGGGCATGACCAAAAACTTGTTGTTTTTATGTTTTATGGCAGTTTTGATGCTCTATTACCTATAGTTGCGAGTTTCCATGGGGAATTGCATGGCTCGTTAGACCCAATACATGTTTGACAGTATTAACCAAAAACTCATCGATTTCACGTATTATGGCTGTTTTCATGAGTTATTGCCCACAATTTTGGCGTTCCAGCGGGATTTACAACGACCCTAAAACCTGATACATGTTTGAGAGCTATGACCAAAAAATCATCGTTTTTCACGTTTTACGGCCGTTTTCACGGGCTATTGCACACTGTTTTGATGCTCCAGGGGGATTTACAACGATGCTAAGACCCGATACATGTTTGAGAGTTATGACAAAAAATCATCGTTTTCGCGTTTTATGGCCGTTTTCATGAGTTATTGCCCACAGTTTTGGGGTTCCAGGGGGATTTACAACGACCCTAAGACCCGATACACGGTTGAGAGTTATGACCAAAAACTCATCGTTTTTCCCATTTTACGACTGTTTTAATGAGCTATTGCACACTGTTTTGGCGCTCCATGGGGATTTACAACGATCCTAAGAACCGATACATGTTTGAGAGTTATGACCACAAACTTGTCATTTTCGCGGTTTAAGACCGTTTTCATGAGCTATTGCACACTATTTTGGTGCTCCATGGGGATTCCTATGGACCATTATACTCATTCAATGTTTAAGGGGATTACAAAAAATTCATCATTTTTATGTTTTATAACCGTTTTTCATGAGCCATTGCCACAATTCTTGGGTTTCAGGGTGATTTACAACGACCATTAGACCCGATACATGTTTGAGGCCATGACCAAAAACATGTTGTTTTTATGTTTTATGGCTGTTTTGATGCTCTATTACCAATACTTGTGAGTTTCTAGGGGGATTTGCATGGCTCGTTAGGCCCGATACATGTTTGAGAGTTTTAATCAAAAACTCATCGATTTCGCGTATTATGGATGTTTTCATGAGTTATTCCCCACAATTTTGGGGTTCCAGGGGGATTTACAACGACCCTAAAACCCAATACATGCTTGAGAGTTATGATCAAAGACTCATCGTTTTTCATGTTTTACGGCCGTTTTCATGAGCTATTGCACACTGTTTTGGTGCTCTAGGGGGATTTACAACGATCCTAAGACTCGATACATGTTTGAGAGTTATGACCAAAAACTCATCGTTTTCGTGTTTTCTGGATGTTTTCATGAGTTATTGCCCACAATTATTGGGTTCCAGTGGGATTTACAATGACCCTAAGACCCGATACATGTTTGAGAGTTATGACCAAAAACTCGTCGTTTTTCACGTTTTACGGCTGTTTTCTATTTTGGCGCTCCATGGGGGTTTACAACGATCATAAGAACCGATACATGTCTGAGAGTTATGACCAAAACCTAGTTGTTTTCGCGTTTTACAGCGGTTTTCATGAGCTATTGCACACTGTTTTGGGGCTCCATGGGGATTTGCATGGACAATTAGACCCGATCCATGTTTAAGGGGATTACCAAAAATTCGTCGTTTTTGTGTTTTATGACCGTTTTTAATAAGCAAATTACCACAGTTCTAGGGTTATAGGGCGATTTACAACGGCCATTAGACCCGATACATGTTTGAGGGCATGACCAAAAACTTGTTGTTTTTATGTTTTATGGCAGTTTTGATGCTCTATTACCTATAGTTGCGAGTTTCCAGGGGGAATTGCATGGCTCGTTAGACCCAATACATGTTTGAGAGTATTAACCAAAAACTCATCGATTTCACGTATTATGGCTGTTTTCATGAGTTATTGCCCACAATTTTGGCATTCCAGCGGGATTTACAACGACCCTAAAACCTGATACATGTTTGAGAGCTATGACCAAAAACTCATTGTTTTTCACGTTTTACGGCCGTTTTCATGAGCTATTGCACACTATTTTGACGCTCCAGGGGGATTTATAACGATCCTAAGACCCGATACATGTTTGAGGGTTATGACAAAAAAATGGTTGTTTTCGCGTTTTATGGCCGTTTTCACGAGTTATTGCCCATAGTTTTGGCGTTCTAGGGGGATTTACAACGACCCTAAGACCCGATAAACTTTTGAGAGTTATGACCAAAAACTCATCGTTTTTCACATTTTACGACTGTTTTAATCAGCTATTGCACACTGTTTTGGAGCTCCATGGGGATTTACAACGATCCTAAGAACCGATACATGTTTGAGAGTTATGACCACAAACTTGTCATTTTCGCGTTTAAGACCGTTTTCATGAGCTATTGCACACTATTTTGGTGCTCCATGGGGATTTTCGTGGACCATTATACTCGTTCAATGTTTAAGGGGATTACAAAAAATTCGTCGTTTTTGTGTTTTATAACCGTTTTTCATGAGCCATTGCCACAGTTCTTGGGTTTCAGGGTGATTTACAACGACCATTAGACCCGATACATGTTTGAGGCCATGACCAAAAACATGTTGTTTTTATGTTTTATGGCTGTTTTGATGCTCTATTACCAATACTTGTGAGTTTCTAGGGGGATTTGCATGGCTTGTTAGGCCCGATACATGTTTGAGAGTTTTAATCAAAAACTCGTCGATTTCGCGTATTATGGATGTTTTCATGAGTTATTGCACACAATTTTGGGGTTCCAGGGAGATTTACAACGACCCTAAAACCCGATACATGCTTGAGAGTTATGATCAAAGACTCATCGTTTTTCATGTTTTACGGCCGTTTTCATGAGCTATTGCACACTGTTTTGGTGCTCTAGGGGGATTTACAACGATCCTAAGACTCGATACATGTTTGAGAGTTATGACCAAAAACTCATCGTTTTCGCGTTTTCTGGACGTTTTCATGAGTTATTGCGCACAGTTTTCGGGTTCTAGTGGGATTTACAATGACCCTAAGACATGATACATGTTTGAGAGTTATGACCAAAAACTCGTCGTTTTTCACGTTTTACGGCTGTTTTCTATTTTGGCGCTCCATGGGGGTTTACAACGATCTTAAGAACCGATACATGTTTGAGAGTTATGACCAAAAACTAGTTGTTTTCGCATTTTACGGCGGTTTTCACGAGCTATTGCACACTGTTTTGGGGCTCCATGGGGATTTGAACGGACAGTTAGACCCGATCCACGTTTAAGGGGATTACCAAATATTCATCGTTTTTGTGTTTTATGACCGTTTTTAATGAGAAAATTACCACAATTCTAGGGTTACAGGGCGATTTACAACGGCCATTAGACCCGATACATGTTTGAGGGCATGACCAAAAACTTGTTGTTTTTATGTTTTATGGCAGTTTTGATGCTCTATTACCTATAGTTGCGAGTTTCCATGGGGAATTGCATGGCTCGTTAGACCCAATACATGTTTGACAGTATTAACCAAAAACTCATCGATTTCACGTATTATGGCTGTTTTCATGAGTTATTGCCCACAATTTTGGCGTTCGGTAGGATTTAGCGACCCTAAAACCTGATACATGTTTGAGAGCTATGACCAAAAAATCATCGTTTTTCACGTTTTACGGCCGTTTTCATGGGCTATTGCACACTGTTTTGACGCTCCAGGGGGATTTACAACGATCCTAAGACCCGATACATGTTTGAGAGTTATGACAAAAAATCGTTGTTTTCGCGTTTTATGGCCGTTTTCATGAGTTATTGCCTACAGTTTTGGGGTTCTAGGGGGATTTACAACGACCCTAAGACCCGATACACGTTTGAGAGTTATGACCAAAGCCTCATCGTTTTTCACATTTTACGGCTGTTTTAATGAGCTATTGCACACTGTTTTGGCGCTCCATGGGGATTTACAATGATCCTATGACCCGATACACGTTTGAGAGTTATGACCAAAAACTCCTCGTTTTTCACATTTTACGGCTGTTTTAATGAGCTATTGCACACTATTTTGGTGCTCCATGGAGATTTGCATGGACCATTATACTCGATCAATGTTTAAGGGGATTACAAAAAATTCGTTGTTTTGTGTTTTATAACCGTTTTTCATGAGCTATTGGCACAGTTCTAGGGTTTCAGGGCGATTTACAACGACCATTAGACCCGATACATGTTTGAGGCCATTACCAAAAACATGTTGTTTTTATGTTTTATGGCCGTTTTGATGCTCTATTACCAATACTTGTGAGTTTCTAGGGGGATTTGCATTGCTCGTTAGGCCCCATACATGTTTGAGAGTTTTAATCAAAAACTCATCGATTTCACGTATTATGGATGTTATTGCCCATAATTTTGGGGTTCCAGGGGGATTTACAACGACCCTAAAACCTGATACATGCTTGAGAGTTATGATCAAAGACTCATCGTTTTTCATATTTTACGGCCGTTTTCATGAGCTATTGCACACAGTTTTCGTGCTCTAGGGGGATTTACAACGATCCTAAGACTCGATACATGTTTGAGAGTTATGACCAAAAACTCGTCGTTTTCGCGTTTTATGGCCCTTTTCATGAGTTACTGCCCACAGTTTTCGGGTTCTAGTGGGATTTACAATGACCCTAAGACCCGATACATGTTTGAGAGTTATGACCAAAAACTCGTCGTTTTTCACGTTTTACGGCTGTTTTCTATTTTGGCGCTCCATGGGGGTTTACAACGATCTTAAGAACCGATACATGTTTGAGAGTTATGACCAAAAACAAGTTGTTTTCGCATTTTACGGCGGTTTTCACGAGCTATTGCACACTGTTTTGGGGCTCCATGGGGATTTGCACGGACAGTTAGACCCGATCCACGTTTAAGGGGATTACCAAATATTCATCGTTTTTGTGTTTTATGACCGTTTTTAATGAGAAAATTACCACAATTCTAGGGTTACAGGGCGATTTACAACGGCCATTAGACCCGATACATGTTTGAGGGCATGACCAAAAACTTGTTGTTTTTATGTTTTATGGCAGTTTTGATGCTCTATTACCTATAGTTGCGAGTTTCCATGGGGAATTGCATGGCTCGTTAGACCCAATACATGTTTGACAGTATTAACCAAAAACTCATCGATTTCACGTATTATGGCTGTTTTCATGAGTTATTGCCCACAATTTTGGCGTTCCAGCGGGATTTACAACGACCCTAAAACCTGATACATGTTTGAGAGCTATGACCAAAAAATCATCGTTTTTCACGTTTTACGGCCGTTTTCATGGGCTATTGCACACTGTTTTGACGCTCCAGGGGGATTTACAACGATCCTAAGACCCGATACATGTTTGAGAGTTATGACAAAAAATCGTTGTTTTCGCGTTTTATGGCCGTTTTCACCACAGTTTTGGGGTTCTAGGGGGATTTACAACGACCCTAAGACCCGATACACGTTTGAGAGTTATGACCAAAGCCTCATCATTTTTCACATTTTACGGCTGTTTTAATGAGCTATTGCACACTGTTTTGGCGCTCCATGGGGATTTACAATGATCCTATGACCCGATACACGTTTGAGAGTTATGACCAAAAACTCCTCGTTTTTCACATTTTACGGCTGTTTTAATGAGCTATTGCACACTATTTTGGTGCTCCATGGAGATTTGCATGGACCATTATACTCGATCAATGTTTAAGGGGATTACAAAAAATTCGTTGTTTTGTGTTTTATAACCGTTTTTCATGAGCTATTGGCAGTTCTAGGGTTTCGAGGCATTTACAACGACCATTAGACCCGATACATGTTTGAGGCCATTACCAAAAACATGTTGTTTTTATGTTTTATGGCCGTTTTGATGCTCTATTACCAATACTTGTGAGTTTCTAGGGGGATTTGCATTGCTTAGGGCCCCATACATGTTTGAGAGTTTTAATCAAAAACTCATCGATTTCACGTATTATGGATGTTATTGCCCATAATTTTGGGGTTCCAGGGGGATTTACAACGACCCTAAAACCTGATACATGCTTGAGAGTTATGATCAAAGACTCATCGTTTTTCATATTTTACGGCCGTTTTCATGAGCTATTGCACACTGTTTTGGTGCTCTAGGGGGATTTACAACGATCCTAAGACTCGATACATGTTTGAGAGTTATGACCAAAAACTCGTCGTTTTCGCGTTTTATGGCCCTTTTCATGAGTTACTGCCCACAGTTTTCGGGTTCTAGTGGGATTTACAATGACCCTAAGACCCGATACATGTTTGAGAGTTATGACCAAAAACTCGTCGTTTTTCACGTTTTACGGCTGTTTTCTATTTTGGCGCTCCATGGGGGTTTACAACGATCTTAAGAACCGATACATGTTTGAGAGTTATGACCAAAAACAAGTTGTTTTCGCATTTTACGGCGGTTTTCACGAGCTATTGCACACTGTTTTGGGGCTCCATGGGGATTTGCACGGACAGTTAGACCCGATCCACGTTTAAGGGGATTACCAAATATTCATCGTTTTTGTGTTTTATGACCGTTTTTAATGAGAAAATTACCACAATTCTAGGGTTACAGGGCGATTTACAACGGCCATTAGACCCGATACATGTTTGAGGGCATGACCAAAAACTTGTTGTTTTTATGTTTTATGGCAGTTTTGATGCTCTATTACCTATAGTGAAGTTTCCATGGGGAATTGCATGGCTCGTTAGACCCAATACATGTTTGACAGTATTAACCAAAAACTCATCGATTTCACGTATTATGGCTGTTTTCATGAGTTATTGCCCACAATTTTGGCGTTCCAGCGGGATTTACAACGACCCTAAAACCTGATACATGTTTGAGAGCTATGACCAAAAAATCATCGTTTTTCACGTTTTACGGCCGTTTTCATGGGCTATTGCACACTGTTTTGACGCTCCAGGGGGATTTACAACGATCCTAAGACCCGATACATGTTTGAGAGTTATGACAAAAAATCGTTGTTTTCGCGTTTTATGGCCGTTTTCACCACAGTTTTGGGGTTCTAGGGGGATTTACAACGACCCTAAGACCCGATACACGTTTGAGAGTTATGACCAAAGCCTCATCATTTTTCACATTTTACGGCTGTTTTAATGAGCTATTGCACACTGTTTTGGCGCTCCATGGGGATTTACAATGATCCTATGACCCGATACACGTTTGAGAGTTATGACCAAAAACTCCTCGTTTTTCACATTTTACGGCTGTTTTAATGAGCTATTGCACACTATTTTGGTGCTCCATGGAGATTTGCATGGACCATTATACTCGATCAATGTTTAAGGGGATTACAAAAAATTCGTTGTTTTGTGCTTTATAACCGTTTTTCATGAGCTATTGGCACAGTTCTAGGGTTTCAGGGCGATTTACAACGACCATTAGACCCGATACATGTTTGAGGCCATGACCAAAAACATGTTGTTTTTATGTTTTATGGCCGTTTTGATGCTCTATTACCAATACTTGTGAGTTTCTAGGGGGATTTGCATTGCTCGTTAGGCCCAATACATGTTTGAGAGTTTTAATCAAAAACTCATCGATTTCACGTATTATGGATGTTATTGCCCATAATTTTGGGGTTCCAGGGGGATTTACAACGACCTAAAACCTGATACATGCTTGAGAGTTATGATCAAAGACTCATCGTTTTTCATATTTTACGGCCGTTTTCATGAGCTATTGCACACTGTTTTGGTGCTCTAGGGGGATTTACAACGATCCTAAGACTCGATACATGTTTGAGAGTTATGACCAAAAACTCGTCGTTTTCGCGTTTTATGGCCCTTTTCATGAGTTACTGCCCACAGTTTTCGGGTTCTAGTGGGATTTACAATGACCCTAAGACCCGATACATGTTTGAGAGTTATGACCAAAAACTCGTCGTTTTTCACATTTTATGGTTGTTTTCTATTTTGGCGCTCCATGGGGGTTTACAACGATCTTAAGAACCGATACATGTTTGAGAGTTATGACCAAACACTAGTTGTTTTCGCGTTTTACGGCGGTTTTCATGAGCTATTGCACACTATTTTGGTGCTCCATGGGGATTTGCACGGACCATTATACTCGATGAATGTTTAAGGGGATTACAAAAAATTCGTCGTTTTTGTGTTTTATAACCGTTTTTCATGAGCTATTGCCACAGTTCTAGGGTTTCAGGGCGATTTACAACGACCATTAGACCCGATACATGTTTGAGGCCATGACCAAAAACATGTTGTTTTTATGTTTTATGGCCATTTTGATGCTCTATTACCAATACTTGTGAGTTTCTAGGGGGATTTGCATGGCTCGTTAGGCCCGATATATGTTTGAGTGTTTTAACCAAAAACTCGTTGATTTCGCGTATTATGGATGTTTTCATGAGTTATTGCCCACAATTTTGGGGTTCTAGGGGGATTTACAACGACCCTAAAACCCGATACATGCTTGAGAGTTATGATCAAAGACTCATCGTTTTTCATGTTTTACGTCCGTTTTCATGAGCTATTGCACACTGTTTTGGTGCTCTAGGGGGATTTACAACGATCCTAAGACTCGATACATGTTTGAGAGATATGACCAAAAACTCGTCGTTTTCGCGTTTTATGGCTCTTTTCATGAGTTACTGCCCACAGTTTTCGGGTTCTAGTGGGATTTACAATGACCCTAAGACCCGATACATGTTTGAGAGTTATGACCAAAAACTCGTCGTTTTTCACGTTTTATGGTAGTTTTCTATTTTGGCGCTCCATGGGGGTTTACAACGATCTTAAGAACCGATACATGTTTGAGAGTTATGACCAAACACTAGTTGTTTTCGCGTTTTATGGCGGTTTTCATGAGCTATTGCACACTGTTTTGGGGCTCCATGGGAATTTGCATGGGCAGTTAGACCCGATCCATGTTTAAGGGGATCACCAAATATTCGTCGTTTTTGTGTTTTATGACCATTTTTAATGAGCAAATTATTACAGATCTAGGGTTACAGGGCGATTTACAATGGCCATTAGACCCCATACATGTTTGAGGGCATGACCAAAAACTTGTTGTTTTTATGTTTTATGGCAGTTTTGATGCTCTATTACCTATAGTTGCGAGTTTCCAGGGGGAATTGCATGGCTCATTAGACCCAATACATGTTTGAGAGTATTAACCAAAAACTCATCGATTTCGCGTATTATGGCTTTTTCCATGAGTTATTGCCCACAGTTTTGGCGTTCCAGTGGGACTTACAACGACCCTAAAACCTGATACATGTTTGAGAGTTATGACCAAAAAGTCATCGTTTTTCATGTTTTACGGCCGTTTTCATGAGCAATTGCACACTGTTTTGACGCTCCAGGGGGATTTACAACGATCCTAAGACCCGATACATGTTTGAGAGTTATGACAAAAAATCGTCGTTTTCATGTTTTATGGCTGTTTTCATGAGTTATTGCCCATAGTTTTGGGGTTCCAGGGGGATTTACAACGACCCTAAGACCCGACACACGTTTGAGAGTTATGACCAAAAACTCATCGTTTTTCACATTTTACGGCTATTTTAATGAGCTATTGCACACTATTTTGGTGCTCCATGGGGATTTGCGTGGACCATTATACTCGATCAATGTTTAAGGGGATTACAAAAAATTCGTTGTTTTGTGTTTTATAACCTTTTTCATGAGCTATTACCACAGTTCTATGGTGTCAGGGCGATTTACAACGACCATTAGACCCGATACATGTTTGAGGCCATGACCAAAATCATGTTGTTTTTATGTTTTATGGCCGTTTTGATGCTCTATTACCAATACTTGTGAGTTTCTAGGGGGATTTGCATGGCTCGTTAGGCCTGATACATGTTTGAAAGTTTTAACCAAAAACTCGTCGATTTCGCGTATTATGGATGTTTTCATGAGTTATTGCCCACAATTTTGGGGTTCTAGGGGGATTTACAACGACCCTAAAACCCGACACATGCTTGAGAGTTATGATCAAAGACTCATCGTTTTTCATGTTTTACGGCCGTTTTCATGAGCTATTGCACACTGTTTTGGTGCTCTAGGGGGATTTACAACGATCCTAAGACTCGATACATGTTTGAGAGTTATGACCAAAAACTCGTTGTTCTTCACGTTTTACGGTTGTTTTCTATTTTGGTGCTCCATGGGGGTTTACAATGATCTTAAGAACCGATACATGTTTGAGAGTTATGACCAAAAACTAGTTGTTTTCGCATTTTACGGCGGTTTTCATGAGCTATTGCACACTGTTTTGGGACTCGATGGGGATTTGCATGGACAGTTAGACCCGATCCATGTTTAAGGGGATTACCAAATATTCGTCGCTTTTGTATTTTATGACCGTTTTTAATGAGCAAATTACCACAGTTCTACGAGTTATAGGGCGATTTACAACAGCCATTAGACCCGATACATGTTTGAGGGCATGACCAAAAACTTGTTGTTTTTATTTTTTATGGCAGTTTTGATGCTCTATTAACTATAGTTGCGAGTTTCCAGCGGGAATTGCATGACTCGTTATACCCAATACATGTTTGAGAGTATTAACCAGAAACTCATCGATTTCGCGTATTATCGCTGTTTTCATGAGTAATTGCCCATAGTTTTGGCGTTCCAGCGGGATTTACAACGACCCTAAAACCCGATACATGTTTGAGAGTTATAACCAAAAATTCATCGTCTTTCACGTTTTACGGCCGTTTTCATGAGCTATTGCACACTATTTTGATGCTCTACAGGGATTTACAACGATCCTAAGACCCAATACATGTTTGAGAGTTATGACAAAAAAATCGCCGTATTCGCGTTTTATGGCCGTTTTCATGAGTTATTGCCCATAGTTTTGGGGTTCCAGGGGGATTTACAACGACCCTGAGACTGGATACAGGTTTGGGAGTTATGACCAAAAACCCATCGTTTTTCACATTTTACGGCTGTTTTAATGAGCTATTGCACACTGTTTGGGCACTCCATGGGGATTTACAACGATCCTAAGAACCGATACATGTTTGAGAGTTATAACCAAAAACTTGTCATTTTCGCGTTTTACGACCGTTTTCATTAGCTATTGCACACTATTTTGGTGCTCCATGGGGATTTGCATGGACCATTATACTCGATTAATGTTTAAGGGGATTACAAAAAATTCGTCGTTTTTTTGTTTTATAACCATTTTTCATGAGCTATTGCCACAGTTCTAGGGTTTTAGGGCGATTTACAACGACCATTAGACCTGATACATGTTTCAGGCCCTAGCAAAAAAACATGTTGTTTTTATGTTTTATGGCCGTTTTGATGCTCAATACATGTGAGTTTCTAGGGGATTTGCATGGCTCGTTAGGCCCGATACATGTTTGAGAGTTTTAACCAAAAACTCATCGATTTCGCGTATTATGGATGTTTTCATGAGTTATTGCCCACAGTTTTCGGGTTCCAGTGGGATTTACAATGACCCTAAGACCCGATACATGTTTGAGAGTTATGACCAAAACTCGTCGTTTTTCACGTTTTACGGTTGTTTTCTATTCTGGCGCTCCATGGGGGTTTACAACGATCTTAAGAACCGATACATGTTTGAGAGTTATGACCAAAAACTAGTTGTTTTCGCGTTTTACTGCGGTTTTCATGAGCTATTGAACACTGTTTTGGGGCTCCATGGGGATTTGCATGGATAGTTAGACCCGATCCATGTTTAAGGGGATTACCAAAAATTCGTCGTTTTTGTGTTTTATGACCGTTTTTAATGAGCAAATTACCACAGTTCTAGGGTTACAGGGTGATTTACAACGGCCATTAGACCCGATACATGTTTGAGGGCATGACCAAAAACTTGTTGTTTTTATGTTTTATGGCAGTTTTGATGCTCTATTACCTATAGTTGCGACTTTCGAGGGGGAATTGCATGGCTCATTAGACCCAATACATGTTTGAGAGTATTAACCAAAAACTCATCGATTTCAAGTATTATGGTTGTTTTCATGAGTTATTGCCCATAGTTTTGGCGTCCAGCGGGATTTACAACGACCCTAAAACTTGATACATGTTTGAGAGTTAAGACCAAAAACTCATCGTTTTTCACGTCTTACGGCCATTTTCATGAGCTATTACACACTGTTTTGATGCTCCAGGGGGATTTACAACGATCCTAAGACCCGATACATGTTTGAGAGTTATGACAAAAAATCGCTGCTTTTATGGCCGTTTTCATGAGTTATTGCCCACAGTTTTGGGGTTCCAGGGGGATTTACAACGACCCTAAGACCCGATACATTGAGAGTTATGACCAAAAACTCATCGTTTTTCACATTTTACGGCTGTTTTAATAAGCTATTGCACACTGTTTTAGCGCTCCATGGGGATTTACAACGATCCTAAGAACCGATACATGTTTGAGAGTTATGACCAAAAACTTGTCATTTTCGTGGTTTACGACCGTTTTCATGAGCTATTGCACACTATTTTGGTGCTCCATGGGGATTTTCATGGACCATTATACTCGTTCAATGTTTAAGGGGATTACAAAAAATTCGTCGTTTTTGTGTTTTATAACCGTTTTTCATGAGCTATTGCCACAGTTCTAGGGTTTCAG
This sequence comes from Avena insularis, assembly GCA_023614405.1. Lineage (NCBI taxonomy): Eukaryota > Viridiplantae > Streptophyta > Magnoliopsida > Poales > Poaceae > Avena > Avena insularis. Next base: position 126,027,556 of record CM042686.1, on the reverse strand, counting down.
GGCGATTTAAAACGACCATTAGACCCGATACATGTTTGAGGCCATGACCAAAAACATGTTGTTTTTATGTTTTATGGCAGTTTTGATGCTCTATTACAAATACTTGTGAGTTTCTAGGGGGATTTGCATTGCTCGTTAGGCCCGATACATGTTTGAGAGCTTTAACCAAAAACTCATCGATTTCACGTATTATGGATGTTTTCATGAGTTATTGCCCACAATTTTGGGGTTCCAGGGGGATTTACAACGACCCTAAAACCCGATACATGCTTGAGAGTTATGATCAAAGACTCATCGTTTTTCATGTTTTACGGCTGTTTTCATGAGCTATTGCAGACTGTTTTGGTGCTCTAGGGGGATTTACAACGATCCTAAGACTCGATACATGTTTGAGAGTTATGACCAAAAACTCGTCGTTTTCGCGTTTTATGGCCGTTTTCATGAGTTATTGCCCACAACTATTGGGTTCCAGTGGGATTTACATTGACCCTAAGACCCGATACATGTTTGAGAGTTATGACCAAAAAGTCGTCGTTCTTCACGTTTTACGGCTGTTTTCTATTTTGGCGGTCCATGGGGGCTTACAACAAGCTTAAGAACCGATACATGTCTGAGAGTTATGACCAAAAACTAGTTGTTTTCGCGTTTTACGGCGGTTTTCATGAGCTATTGCACACTGTTTTGGGGCTCCATGGGGATTTGCATGGACAGTTAGACCCGATCCATGTTTAAGGGGATTACCAAAAATTCGTCGTTTTTTGTTTTATGACCGTTTTTAATGAGCAAATTACCACAGTTCTAGGGTTACAGGGCGATTTACAACGGCCATTAGACCCGATACATGTTTGAGGGCATGCCCAAAAACTTGTTGTTTTTATGTTTTATGGCAGTTTTCATGCTCTATTACCTATAGTTGCGAGTTTCCAGGGGAATTGCATGGCTCGTTAGACCCAATACATGTTTGAGAGTATTAACCAAAAACTCATCGATTTCGCATATTATGGCTGTTTTCATGAGTTATTGCCCACAGTTTTGGTGTTCCAGCGGGATTTACAACGACCCTAAAACCTGATACATGTTTGAGAGTTATGACCAAAAAGTCATCGTTTTTCACGTTTTACGACCGTTTTCATGAGCTATTGCACACTGTTTTGACGCTCCAGGGAGATTTACAACGATCCTATGACCCGATACATGTTTGAGAGTTATGACACAAAATCGTCGTTTTCGCGTTTTATGGCCGTTTTCATGAGTTATTGCCCATAGTTTTGGGGTTCTCGGGGGATTTACAACGACCCTAAGACCTGATAGACGTTTCAGAGTTATGACCAAAAACTCATCGTTTTTCACATTTTACGGCTGTTTTAATGAGCTATTGCACACTATTTTGGTGCTCCATGGGGATTTGCATGGACCATTATACTCGATCAATGTTTAAGGGGATTACAAAAAATTCGTTGTTTTGTGTTCTATAACCGTTTTTCATGAGCTATTGCCATAGTTCTAGGGTTTCAGGGCGATTTACAACGACCATTAGACCCGATACATGTTTGAGGCCATGACCAAAAACATGTTGTTTTTATGTTTTATGGCAGTTTTGATGCTCTATTACAATACTTGTGAGTTCCTAGGGGGATTTGCATTGCTCGTTAGGCCCGATACATGTTTGAGAGCTTTAACCAAAAACTCATCGATTTCACGTATTATGGATGTTTTCATGAGTTATTGCCCACAATTTTGGGGTTCCAGGGGGATTTACCACGACCCTAAAACCCGATACATGCTTGAGAGTTATGATCAAAGACTCATCGTTTTTCATGTCTTACGGTCGTTTTCATGAGCTATTGCACACTGTTTTGGTGCTCTAGCGGGATTTACAACGATCCTAAGACTCGATACATGTTTGAGAGTTATGACCAAAAACTCGTCGTTTTCGCGTTTTATGGCCGTTTTCATGAGTTATTGCCCACAATTATTGAGTTCTAGTGGGATTTACAATGACCCTAAGACCCGATACATGTTTGAGAGTTATGACCAAAAACTCGTCGTTCTTCACGTTTTACGGCTGTTTTCTATTTTGGCGCTCCATGGGGGTTTATAACGATCTTAAGAACCGATACATGTTTAAGAGTTATGACAAAAAACTAGTTGTTTTCGCGTTTTATGGTGGTTTTCATGAGCTATTGCACACTGTTTTGGGGCTTCATGGGGATTTGCATGGACAGTTAGACCAATCCATGTTTAAGGGGATTACCAAAAATTCGTCGTTTTTGTATTTTATGACCGTTTTGAATGAGCAAATTACCACAGTTCTAGGGTTACAGGGCAATTTACAACGGCCATTAGACCCGATACATGTTTGAGGGCATGACCAAAAACTTGTTGTTTTTATGTTTTATGGCAGTTTTGATGCTCTATTACCTATAGTTGCGAGTTTCCAGGGGGAATTGCATGGCTCGTTAGACACAATACATGTTTGAGAGTATTAACCAAAAACTCATCGATTTCGCGTATGATGGCTGTTTTCATGAGTTATTGCCCCCAGGTTTGGCGTTCTAGTGGGATTTACAAGGACCCTAAAACCTGAAACATGTTTGAGAGTTATGACAAAAACTCATCGTTTTTCACGTTTTACGGCCGTTTTCATGAGCTATTGCACACTGTTTTGATGCTCCAGGGGGGATATACAACGATCGTAAGACCCGATACATGTTTGCGAGTTATGATAAAAAATCATCGTTTTCGCGTTTTATGGCCGTTTTCATGAGTTATTGCCCACACTTTTGGGGTTCTAGGGGATTTACAACGACCCTAAGACCCGATACACGTTTGAGAGTTATGAGCAAAAACTCATCGTTTTTCACATTATATGGCTGTTTTAATGAGCTATTGCACTCTGTTTTGGCGCTCCATGGGGATTTACAATGATCCTAATAACCGATACATGTTTTACAGTTATGACGAAAAACTTGTCATTTTCGCGTTTTACGCCTGTTTTCATGAGCTATTGCACACTATTTTGGTGCTCCATGGGGATTTGCATGGACCATTATACTCGATCAATGTTTAAGGGGATTACAAAAAAATCGTCGTTTTTGTGTTTTATAACCGTTTTTCATGAGCTATTGCCACAGTTCTAGGGTTTCAGGGCGATTTACAACGACCATTAGACCCGATACATGTTTGAGGTCATGACCAAAAACATGTTGTTTTTATGTTTTATGGCCGTTTTGATGCTCTATTACCAATACTTGTGAGTTTCTGGGGGGTTTGCATGGCTTGTTAGGCCCGATACATGTTTGAGAGTTTTAACCACAAACTCGTCGATTTCGCGTATTATGGATGTTTTCATGAGTTATTGCCCACAATATTAGGGTTCCAGGGGGATTTACAACGACCCTAAAACCCGATACATGCTTGAGAGTTATGATCAAAGACTCATCGTTTTTCGTCATTACCGGCTATTTTCATGATCTATTGCACACTGTTTTGGTGCTCTAGGGAGATTTACAACGATCCTAAGACTCGATACATGTTTGAGAGTTATGACCAAAAACTCGTCGTTTTCGCGTTTTATGGCCGTTTTCATGAGTTATTGCCCATAGTTTTTGGGTTCTAGTGGGATTTACAATGACCCTAAGACCCAATACATGTTTGAGAGTTATGACCAAAAACTCATCGTTTTTCACGTTTTACGGCTGTTTTCTATTTTGGCGCTGCATGGGGGTTTACAACGATCTTAAGAACCGATACATGTTTGAGAGTTATGACCAAAAACTAGTTGTTTTCGCATTTTATGGCGGTTTTCATGAGCTATTACACACTGTTTTGAGGCTCCATGGGGATTTGCATGGACAGTTAGACCCCCGATCCATGTTTAAGGGGATTACCAAAAATTCATCGTTTTTGTGTTTTATGACCGTTTGTAATGAGCAAATTACCACAGTTCTAGGGTTACAGCGCAATTTACAACGGCCATTAGACCCGATACATGTTTGAGGGCATGACCAAAAACTTGTTGTTTTTATGTTTTATGGCAGTTTTGATGCTCTATTACCTATAGTTGCGAGTTTCTAGGGGGAATTGCATGGCTCGTTAGACCCAATACATGGTTGAGAGTATTAACAAAAAACTCATCGATTTCGCGTATTAGGGCTGTTTTCATGAGTTATTGCCCATAGTTTTGGCGTTCCAGTGGGATTTACAACGACCCTAAAACCTGAACATGTTTGAGAGTTATGACCAAAAACTCATCGTTTTTCACGTTGTACGGCCGTTTTCATGAGCTATTGCACACTATTTTGATGCTCCAGGGGGATTTACACTAAGACTCGATACATGTTGGAGAGTTATGACAAAAAAATCGTCGTTTTCGTGTTTTATGGCCGTTTTCATGAGTTATTGCCCACAGTTTTGGGGTTCCAGGGGGATTTACAACGACCCTAAGACCCGATACACGTTTGAGAGTTATGACCAAAAACTCATCGTTTTTCACATTTTACGGTTGTTTTAATGAGCTATTGCACACAGTTTTGGCGCTCCATGGGGATTTACAACGATCCTAAGAACCGATACATGTTTGAGAGTTATGACCAAAAACTTGTCATTTTCGCGTTTTATGACCGTTTTCATGAGCTATTGCACACTGTTTTGGTGCTCCATGGGGATTTGCATGGACCATTATACTCGATCAATGTTTTAGGGGATTACAAAAAATTCGTTGTTTATGTGATTTATGACCTTTTTCATGAGCTATTGCCACAGTTCTAGGGTTTTAGGGCGATTTACAACGAACATTAGACCCGATACATGTTTGAGGCCATGACTAAAAACTTATTGTTTTTATGTTTTATGGCCGTTTTGATGCTCTATTACTGATACGTTGCTAACGTATCTATAATTCTTTATGTTCCATGCTTGTTTTTATCTAATTTCTTATTTTTTGTTCCAACTTTGGAGTATTTTCATACACTTTCTTGGACTAACCTATTAACAAGATGCCACAATGCCAGCTGCCTGTTTTCTAGTGTTTTTGGTTCCAGGAAGTCAGAAAATGAATATTCTCGGAATTTGACGGGACAAAAGCCAAAGTCAGTTTTTCACTGAGGGGACACGGAGCTGAATTACGAGACGAGAGGGGCGGGGCCTTCCACACCACTGGTCAGACGGCCAAGCTGCCTGCGCGCCAGGGTTGTAACACCCTTTAATCGGCCCTATGCAAGTTTTAGTGATTCCCGCCAAACCCGCATAGAAACGATTCAAAGATGCCCACCAGGCACTTGCGTGTGGGTGGAAAACGAAGTAATAACATTACACAATAGTCCATGATGGAACCCACAGAACATATATATACAACAACGACTCAAAGAGTCAAGAATACAGATATACAATACAAAGATCCAAATCACCTTGAAAACGATACTACATCCGTGTACGGATATGATGCAAATGGGGCTAAGAGCCCTGAAGAATAACCAATGGCGTCCATAACCCTGCCTAGGCCAAGCTGGAAGGGCAACCCTGCTAACAACATCGATCGCAAACCTGCTAAAACATAAGGGGTGCCGCCAAAAGGCAAAGGAAAAAAGACGAGCGTCATTACTAAGGCCAGTACACGGCGAGGCTAGAATTCGGCGTCTCTCGCCTACATAGGTATGGTGGACTGAAGCGGCAGCGCAGCAGCACAAAACAACCTATAGAGACTCAGTAAAACTGGCGGCTATTAGAGAGGGATAAGGAAGACCTATTTGGATCCAACCTGATACTAACACCAAACATACCCATCCTGGCATTTCCCCCTCGATACCAAACGAGGAAGTCAAACCGAGGAACTCACATAGTTGGCAGTTTTATTCATTCCATTATAGTTGAAGCTCTTACTAGTCAGATATAGATAGCATGAGTCATCCTGATAGCATAAGTAGTGGGCAAGTTTAGTTAACCATTCAGTTGTAGTTGCAGTACTTACTAGTCAGGTACAATTAGCATGTGACATCCCAAACCTAGCAGTTGTTGGCACTTTTATTTCATTCCATTGGAGTTGTGATACTTACTAGGAAGGTATAACATGACACGATACACCCCAGTTCCACCAGTTGTTGGCACTTTTATTATCCATTCCATTGTAGTGAAGCTGATTACTAGTCACATATTAAGTCAAATTTATAGCACTACTTTAGTTATGCTTGGCTATGATCAAGATACTGCGCTCCATGTCGTCCATAACTGCGGACATGGCTTTCAGAAAGATTTACCCTGTAGGGGTGCACAAATAGCAACACACACACGATCAACCTCGGAAAAACCAAATCACAACCCAACGAGGCTTTCACGACAAAGCAATCACAAGATTCATAAAATATTTCAGGGGGCCACCCCATTAAGCTACCCGCAACGAAGTTGGCCGGCTCCAAGATGGACCCAAGGTTTGCATCAATGGCTGTAAACAACTGGGAACCCGAAAGTGTGACTGGGCTTCTCGATACCGCGAAAACACTCCGCATCCAAAATAGTATAGGTGCTCCACGCACAATCGAAAATAAAGCAGTAAAGCATGGCATAAGTACAGGATAGTAATAAAGCCACAAACTAGTTTGTGGCTCTAAGAAATAAGAAATGAATCAAGCTCTGGCTAAGGGGGATTCATAGCCTCTCCCGTATGTGGATAGTGCAAATAGTCAAGGAACAAGTATCAAGTACTCGGGGCCTACGGGACACAAGTGAGCATGGAAGAACCAGATATTAGCTATTGCCCACCAATGCCTCTACTTTAGTTATATCTATTCCTATCATTTTAATTATCAGTTGAAAGTAAAGTCATGATCATCTCCACCATTAAACATCTCTATCAATAAGCATGTGCCAACCTTTTATCAATGGTGGAACAAACAAAGATGCTAAGCAGCACCTGAGCAAGCAACTACGACTCGCAAGGCCGACTGTCTATCAATCAACAGGCAATAGGATGTGTCTGAGGCAATATAGAGGCTGCAAGGAATATAAATGGTGCACGGAAACTAAAGCATCACAACAAGGATAGCAATAGATCAACAGGAGGAAGTAAAGACTATAAACGCAAAATAGGTAGAAAGGGGGAGAATGCCCGCCTGGAAAACATAGCCAACAGTTGATATCCGAAGAACTTGTCGATACTCGCATCAACTCGACGGCCTAATCCGCAAAGAAGAGACGCACTAAAGGAAACACCGGATGCACTATTTAATACTACGATAGAAGACCGGGCATGATGCATGACATGGCAAAGATGCAGTGCAACTAGACAATATTAAGCGGAACCGGGGTCCCGACAATTAATTAAATGGTTCAAGTTATTTAGATACCCCGCAATTTAAATGTTGCATTAACAAGGCAAAAAATGGTATCGGTTCGCTACACAAATTTAAATGGAGGCTCACAGCCCACCGCACATATATCGCCAAGGTACTTTTCAAACTGCGGTGTAAAAAAGCAGCGCAAGGCGCCGGCAAGATTGGCAAAGACGGGCACTAGCGATGGCGATGACGCGACCACGTGTCGTAGAGGACAGCGCAGCGAGGGGTGCTTGCCGGAGGCGGGTGAGGCGAGGCGAGGCGCACGGTCGGGCTCGGGAGACGCGCGCAGTGGCTCTGCGACAAGGTCAGTGAGGGAGAGGCGTGCGGGGTCCCTGCTAGGGCAGAGGGACGCGAGGCGGCCCGGACAGAGGCCGACAGCATGCTGGGGAAGTAGGGCTGGCGGCCGAAGATGCAGGGCATGGCGGTGGCTCGATGATGAACAACAGCCGAAGAGGGAGGAGGCGCCGTGCAGAGGTCGCGGGGAAGAGGGGACGGGCGCACGTGGCGCTGTCTCTAGCGACAGGAGGAGGCAAGCAGGGGCTCAGGGCCGCGACAATGAGGTGGGCTGGCCGGAGGAGCTCGTGACGGTGGCTGATGGGTGGCTCGGGGCGCGTCGAGGAGGGAGCTAGCAGCAAGGAGAGGTTCCGGAGTCAGCCAGCAAGACGGGGTCCACGGCCGGCGGAGCTCGAGCGGCAGGGAGACCGTCGGGGTCGAGGTGGCCATGGCGCTCGGTCAATGGGAGGCGGCGAGGTCGTCGGCGGCGCAGCCACACGCGAGAGGAGGACGAGAGGGAGGCCTGGCGGCGAGGCTTGGGGCTCGAGGGGAGGATGTGGGGCTCGGGTCGCGTCGGGGTGGTTGACCGCATACGGGGCGTGTGGGGATCTGGGCAGGTGGGTCGGGGTGGGGAGCGACGTGGTGTGCTAGATAGGTGTAGGGTGTGGCGGCGGCTGGGAGTAGGATTAGGTGGGGATTAGGGTTAGGTTTTGCGGGGTAGTAGGCTGCTGGCTTGCTAGACTTTTGGCTCGGCAGGCTGGCGGCCTCTCCCGGTAAAACATTTTACTTTAGTTATTTATTTATTTTATTTGAAATAGACTTCTATAAATAGTTTTTAGATAAAACAAAATATCTGGACGATCGGGTTTTTAATTTGAAACAAAGATGGTGGTATTTAGAAAACAAAGATAGACTTTTAGAAAATAGTTTTAGGCAAAAAGATGCATGATGACATGACAATGCGATCATGATGATACACGAAACAAAAACAACACGCGCTTTTCTAGTAGTGGTTTTATCGGGGTGCTATGTGAGACTAGGCACATGGCTTAATAGGATTTATAGAATACTAATACCAACAAGTTGCAACTTCTTTTCCGGAAGCTCATTCAAAAAGAACTCTAAGGTTAAGCGTGCTTGGCCTAGAGAAATTCTAGGATGGGTGACCGACCGGGAAGTGGGTACTGGGTGCGCACGAGTGAGGACAAAGTGCGTAGAAAAGACCAGTTTTGGTCTGTGGGGCCAGTCTAGATATCCTATTAAGCTACCATGAGTGACACCCCTGGGCCCAGGAGTGGACGGGGTGTTACAAGTGGTATCAGAGCCGACCTCACGGTTAAACGGGTGTACGGGTCAGTGGCGGGACATGTGGAGCATGGCACGTGGCCTGGTGATACGGATGGCACATGTGCAGACCGGACGACAGACGCGTGCCAAGAGGGAAAGTTCCTGGGGTGTGCTTGATCGATGAGGGCATCGATCTTCTAAAGGGTGGGTGTATGTGAGACCAGGCACATGGCTTAATACTCCCTCCGTTCACATATACTACGCGTTCTAGCTTTTTCTAAATTTTCCCTTTTACATTGCGTTCTGTGGTTGATTTCCTTTTATGCCCCCATGTTAGTCTTCCGATGCGTTGAAAATGTCTCCTAAAATCCAACGCCTTCCTTTCTTAGGCGCGTGCAAGGCAAAAGAACAAGCTAGCAGCTGGCCATGCAATCAATTGCTATGGAGGCGAGGCGTCGAGGACCAATGGATGCATGCAGAATTTATGGCAGCGTGGACAGATGTGGGACTACGCCATGGGAAAATTAGTCCTATTTCTCTCTAATTTAGCTTACCGGTGGCTCTTCTTGGTATTTGTGTTTTGCCTAGAACACAAACTATATGTAAACGGAGGGAGTAGGATTGATAGAATACTCATACCAACAAGTTGCAACTTCTTTTCCGGAAGCTCATTCAAAAAGAACTCTAAGGTTAAGCGTGCTTGGCCTAGAGCTATTCTAGGATGGGTGACCGACCGGGAAGTGGGTACCGGGTGCGCACGAGTGAGGACAAAGTGCGTAGAAAAGACTAGTGTTGGTCTGTGGGGCCAGTCTAGAGATCCTATTAAGCTACCAGGAGTGACACCCCCCGGGCCCAGGAGTGGATGGGGTGTTACATGCTACAATTCGACACCACTAACAATGGATCTCTCCCTCGAGATCCGCCTCATAGTACGGTAAAGAAGGCCGACGATCTGGGTCTTCTCGCTTAGTGTAGATCCTTGCGACACCACTAACAAAGATTCTTGCTCCATCTTGAATCGGCGACACCACCAATAAGGGGTCATTGCTCACGTTCGTCGAGAGAACACTCCATAGAAACAAAGGCAAAGAAAGAGGTCACGAGACTACCTCTAACTTCAGTGGAATGAGTAAATTGCATTGATTCACCCATTCAATGTACAACAGCGAATGATAAGAGTAGTCGGATGGGGATCAATCCATCGCGCACCCAAAACATTACTCTGTACATGAATAGAAGAATTATGCAACCCACTCTCGAATTCAGACTGAAGATCTTGACGAGCAATGTTCAGAAAACTTTGGAAAACCCAGGAGTGATGCAGGATCTTCACCGGATCTGACGCAGAAGTTGTCGTTGCATAGGGAAAACACCGGAAGATACAAAAGAAATCGTATGAAAAACACAATGATTAGGTTCTGCGATGGTTCCATTGGCGTGAACAACACATGCTCAAGGTATACTCCAACTTCACCAATGCTCGTCCTTCTCATATGTTTTTCAACGATACGGATATCCGTCAAGGGGAACATACAGATAAAGAGTTCAAGGACAAAAGATTGGATAAAGGGTACAACAAACGAGATGCGGATTAGATGATTGTATCTCCGCCGTTATAAAATGGAGGAAGAGAAACCCTAAAGGTACGATGGGAAACCAACCACGAGAAATCCTGGACACGAAGAAAAGATAAGAGTAGATTCAAAACACGGCGAGGTAAGAGGAGAATAGCATAGGGGTAAGGAGTAAAAGTAGGCCTAATCAGATCTATCCAACCGATTTTGCAAAATAATTTTGACACTCTATTTCATCTGTTAGCGAGGTTATCCTACAGGCTGGACTAGTGGGGTATCGCAACTGCTGAGCTCTGTACCACTTTGTAACACCCTTGATTCGTCCCTATGCAAGTTTTAGCGATTCCTGCCAAACCCGCATAGAAACGACTCAAAGATGCCCACTAGGCACTTGCGTGCGGGTGGAAAACGAAGTAATAACATTACACAATAGTCCACGATGGAACCCATGGAACATATATATACAACAATGACTCAAAGAGTCAAGAATACAGATATACAATACAAAGATCCAAATCACCTTGAAAATGATACAACATCCGTGTACGGATAAGATGCAAATGGGGCTAAGAACGCTGAAGAATAACCAATGGCGTCCATAACCCTGCCCAGGCCAAGCTAGAAGGGTAACCCTGCTAACGACGTCGATCGCAAACCTGCTAAAACAAAAGGAGTGCCGACAAAGGGCAAAGGAAAAAGAGGAGCATTAGTACTGAGGCCAGTACACGGCGAGGCTAGAATTCGACGGCTCTCGCCTACATAGGTATGGTGGACTGAAGCGGCAGCACAACAGCACTAAACAACCTATAGAGACTCAGTAAAACTAGCGGCTATTAGAGAGGGATAAGGAAGACCTATTCGGATCCAACCTGATACTAACACCAAACATACCCATCCTAGCATTTCCCCCTCGATACCAAACGAGGAAGTCAAACCGAGGAACTCACACAGTTGGCAGTTTTATTCATTCCATTATAGTTGAAGCTCTTACTAGTCAGATACAAATAGCATGAGTCATCCTGATAGCATAAGTAGTGGGTAATTTTAGTTAACCATTCAGGTGTAGTTGCACTACTTACTAGTCAGGTACAATTAGCATGTGACATCCCAAACCTAGCAGTTGTTGGCACTTTTATTTCATTCCATTGGAGTTGCGATACTTACTAGGTAGGTATAACATGACACGATACACCCAGTTCCACCAGTTGCTGGCACTTTTATTATCCATTCCATTGTAGTGAAGCTGATTACTAGTCACATATTAAGTCAAAGTTATAGCAACACTTTAGTTATTCTTGGCTATGATTGAGATACTGTGCTCCAAGTCGTCCATGACCATGGACACAGCTTTCAGAAAGATTTACCCTGCAGGGGTGCACAAATAGCAACACACACATGATCAACCTCGGAAAAACCAAATCAAAACCGAACGAGGCTTTCACGACAAAGCAATCACAAGATTCGTAAAATATTTCAGGGGGCCACCTGATACATTGCAAATGTATCTATAATTTTTGATGTTCCATGCTTGGATTTATCCACTTTCTTGTGTTTTGTTCCAACTTTGAAGTACTTTTCATATGATTTCTTGGACTAACCTATTAACAATAGCCACAGTGCCAGCTGCCTATTTTCTGCTGTTTTTGGTTCCAGGAAAGTCAGAAAATGAATATTCTCGGAATTGGACGGGACAAAATCCAAAGTGCCTATTTTTCCGGAAGGGATCAAGTGCCAGAATACGAGACGGAGAGGGGCTAGGGGCCGGACACACCACCTGGCCGTGTGGCCAGGCTTGGCCTGTGCCAGGGGGTGGTCTGGCCGACCCCAGCACCCCCTCAGCCTCTCCTTCCGCCTATAAGTTTCCCTCGGGACGAAAACCCTAGGTACCCGATCAAAAATCCACGAAAGAGTCTCAGAGTCGCGTCATCTCCATCCCTAGATCGGGAGGATCTGAAGCTCTTCCGGCACCTGCCGGAGAGGGAATTCACCGAGGCCTTCTTCATCAACATGCAAGCATCCGTAGTGATGCGTGAGTAGTTCATCCTTGGACTACGGATCCATGTAGTAGCTAGATGGCTGGTTTCTCCTCCTTTGTGCTTTCATGTTTAGATCTTGTGAGCTCCGTTCATGATCAAGATCGTCTATTTGTAATTCATACATGTTGTGTTTGCGAGGATCCGATGGATATTGAGATGCTATTTCAGATTGATTATTGAATCTATCATGTCTTTGTTGTTTGAGATCTTGTATGCTTTCTATTGTTAGTAGCTATCTTGGCCAAGTAGATGCTAGCAACTCCAAGAGTTAGTATTTATGCTCGATAGTGGGTTCATGCCTCTAGTAATCTGGGGAAGTGATAGAAATCTCTAAGGTACTAGATGTGTTGTTGCTACTAGGGAGAAAACAACGATCCTTTGTTCATAGAACAATTGTATTGTTTACTTTACACGCAGTTCGTAAAGCAATAATCTGTTGCTTGCAACTTAATACTGGAGGGTGTTCGGATGATAACCTGAAGGTGGATTATTAGTCATAGATGCAATTGGATGGCGGTCTATGTATTATCTTGTAATGCCTAATCAAGTCTCAAAGGAGTCAAGATGATTAGTATATGCATGTATTGCTTTCTCGGTGTTTGTCAATTGCCCCACTGTAATTTGTTCACCCAGCATGTTATCTATCTAAGGAGAGCCACCTCTAGTGAACTATGGATCCCGGTCCTTGTCCTTTATATACAATCTACAATCTTTTACTGCTTTGTGTTTACTTTCTGCAAACTATTACTTCCTTCCATTCGATACGTTTAATCCTTTGTTTTCCGCAAAACAAGGTGAGATTGACAACCTCATCGCAAATTGGGGACAAAGTTCTGTGGTTGTGTTGTGCAGGTCTCCACGTTGCTACTAGCACCGATAGTGCGCCCTGCCAAAGCTCAGCTAGTAACACCTTTGGGGTGTTTCCTTGCTCCTACTGGTTCGATTAAACCTTGGTTTCATAACTGAGGGAAAACTTACTGCTGTGCTCATCATACCTTCCTCTTGGGTGTTCCCAATGAGCTCTACGATGAAAGTCGAGTGCATCAAGATCTTTTCTGGGGCCGTTGCCGGGGAGTCCCTCATAACCAATCTCTTTACCTTGTTGTTTTTGTTTTGCTTAGTTTATTTTTGCTTGTTTTGTTCTTTCAAAAACACAAAAAAAATTAGTTTTACTTGTTTTCTTTCTTATTTAAAAAACACAAAAAATTAGTTCCTTTCTTAAGTTGCCTTTATGACTAGCTCTGCTCCAATCACTATTTCATTATGGATAGCTCACTCAGTTTCCTATTTGGGAACAGTATTATGACTGCCAAGGTAATAGCTGAACCACCGCCTGCTAGAACCACCATGGAAGAAGAAATTGCTGAACCTGAAAGCTCATTAGATGAAAAAGAGGAGGAGAGTGATGGACAAAAGAAGGAAGAATGGATCTACCCATGCCTACCTTCTAATGAGAGTAACTCTTTATCCCTTACATTATTTGATTGTCCCCCATGCTTATCAAAGGAGGGTGAATGTTATGTTCCCGAGGATTCTTTTGAAAATGTTTATAATAAAGCTCTAGTGCTAGTAGGTCATGAAAAACATGCCTTATGTGATAGTTATATTGTTGAGTTTATTCATGAGGCTACTGAAAATTATTATGAGAGAGGAAAATATGGTTGTAGAAGTTTTTATGGTAATGAAACACCTCTCTATGTGCTGAAAGTTTTGAAGTTGGTCTTATTTTATCTACCCATTCTTGATATTATGTGCTTCTTTGATTTATTTTCTTACAAGATTCCTATGCATAGGAAGTGGGTTAGACTTAAATGTGTTTTGAATTTGCTTCTTGATGCTCTCTTTTACTTCAACTCATATTTCTTATGTGAGCATCTTCTCAAATTATCATGCCTAACTTAAAGGCGTTAAAGAAAAGTACTTGTTGGGAGATAACCCAAGAGTTTTAGATGAGTCTTGGAAGTTATTACCTCTGTAATAACCTCTCTTTATCCTTTTTATTTGCTTTTTGTGCCAAGAGTAACCTCTAATGAGAGTGAAGTAATGATTGGGAAAGTTGCTGTCCCGAAACAGATTTCTGTGCTTCACCGTAAAAATTCCTAAGAGAGTTATGTACGTCGGATTGAGCTGTAATTCTTTGTGCTTCTGCCCCAGGTTGTTATCTAACTTTCGTTAGTTCAAAACTTTTTGATTTGAGCAACATAAGGTCTTCCAAAAAATTCGTCTTTACCTGCTGGTCTGTTTTGACAGATTTCTGCCATTTTCTGCATTTGCTTCTTGTGAGTTCCTTCTTGAGTTCCTTTGGGGAATTGAGCTTTTTGAGGGAAGTGCTACAGTAGCTAGTGTTCTAATGGAAGTTTATTTGGTGTTAGAACTGAACCTTGAGACTTATTTATCTTAAGTGCACTAATGTTGCTAATGAGATTGTGTGAAGTTTTGTATGAAGGAAAATTTTCAGTTGTATGGAAGGAATGAGTAATGAGATGAAGGATGGACTAAAGATCAAGCTTGGGGATGCCACGCGTGTCACCCCAATAAATATCCAAGAAGTTCAAGCATCAAAGCTTGGGGATTCCCAAGGCATCCCCTTCTTCATCAATAAAAATTCCAGGTTTCTTCCTAACGCTTCATTTTTATTGTTTCATGCACAGTTGTGTTTTTCTTGGAGTATCTTCCTTTTCGTTTTCGTTTTTGTTTTTAGTTTGCTTGGTTTTCTTAGTTTTCTGAATAAGTTGGTTGGACCTCCTCTTTCATATGTTCGTTTGCAATTAGTTTGGTTTGGTTTGGAAAAGAGTAGGAAAGCTCATGCTTATGTGCTAAAAAGAGCTCGTTTTTGACTGTGGCTATGCTTTGTCATGCCATGCTTGATATTGTTTTCTCTTTATGCTTAGTATTATTTGTTGTAGCATGACTTGTTATAAACAATTGAGATTTCTAAATGTGCCTTGGATGAATCATGCGTTGTTTTAGCATATTAAAGCATAGTCTAGTGGTATTCTCCTTTGATGCTTTATTTGGGTTGACTTGGCACATGCTTACACCATGTTATGGCTATCTCAAGTCACCAAAGCCTTTACGATCCTTTATTTTTCAACCTGTAGTATCACTTTATGCTTTGATCAATGATGTTTTGTCGCTCTGCATGATTATGACCATTATTGCTCTCTTAGTTTGTCGCTCCCAGTCTTTTGCTAGCATCCACAACCAAGTATGAGTTCCACTCATGCATCCAACTCCCTAAACCAAGTTATTCCAAAGAGTCCACCATACCTACCTACTAGCTTATGCTATGCCAAGTATATTCATGCTTTTGTCTACCTTTCACTTGTTATGAGAAAACTAGTGATTAAAGCTCTCACGAACTTGATGGCACACTTTACTTTATTGCCTCTAATAAACTTGAACCATTGGGTCCTTCTTTGTTATGATATGCTTGCGCTTTATAAGTTGAAATTAGCAGAACCATGTTTCATGGGGAACGCTTTCAACATTGCACTTGTACTTTGTACCCCGTTGATATCATGTTCTTTTGCTTACGGATCCCGGCGGTGTGAAATAAAAGTGGAACTTGTAATATCATAGAGTTTATATGTGTGTTAGAGAAATGCCTGGGCCGCTAGCCTAAGCCATGCCTAATCATGGTGGAAACTTGCAGCATCACCATAATGAGCACTCTATGAAGCATCCTCAATAAAAACCTATGCAAATAGCAAATAAAAAGATCGCTGAGATGCTCATTGTCTGCTTGCCTTGTCATTTTGATTATGGGAAAGCTCCCGTATCATGTGCAAGGGGTACCCCGTTGGCGGTTCTTAATGATACACATATACTTACAATAACAAGAGCTTACTCATGACTGAAGTTGAGTAGCATGAGGATCGGTCTTCGTAAGTAAGGGGCATGAGATTTTAGTTTATAACTTGTGAAGCATATCCTCTTAGTTGTGTCACTTTAACCTTAACCACTTCAAGATGCTTATGATAGGGGCAATGAGAGCTGAAAACTACAAGTACCATAATTTTTGGAAGCTCTTTATGAGACTTGAATCCCTACTTCCTTTTACAAAAGGCCTTTCTTCCACCATTATATTGAGTCTCCACCTTCTATCTTTATGCACTTACTTTGAGAGCATAGTGGTCATTCTTAGTTCTATGTGCATTGTCCCAAGACTAGTTGATTGATGCATAACTTGTTATTGCTTGTTTTATACTATTGTATCTAGTCACTCTTATGAACTTTGAAGGTGTCCTATGCATTTATATTTGCTACTCTATTGAGGGACAAGCTGAATACTTTTATGCTATGTTTTCTTTATGTGAAACAAACAAACATCTTGCAAAGCATTGTTATTCATGAATCTTTTGTTTGTGCCTTTTCATGTTGCATCATAGTTTCTTTGCTTATTGCTAGAACTTTGTCTTTCATGTTATGATTGAAGTACTTTGATCCCAGCTTTGATGTTTTGCAAATACTTTGATCAAGTCTTTGATGGTGCATGTCACCTGAAAAATTATTTCTTTTTATCACTTACCTACTCGAGGACGAGCAGGAGTTAAGCTTGGGGATGTTGATACATTGCAAATGTATCTATAATTTTTGATGTTCCATCCTTGGTTTTATCCACTTTCTTGTGTTTTGTTCCAACTTTGGAGTACTTTTCATATGATTTCTTGGACTAACATATTAACAATAGCCACGGTTACCGCTGCTTTTCTCTGTTTTGGTGCCAGGAAACTCAGAAAATGAATATTCTCGAATTGGACGGACAAAAGCCAAAGTGCCTATTTTTCCGAAGGGATCTCAAGTGCTGAGATTTGAGAGGGGCCAGGCCACACCACTGGCCGCTGGGCCGCCACAGGCTTGGCCCACGCCAGGGGGTGGTCTAGCCGACCCCAGCACCCCCTCGACCTCTTCTTCTACCTATAAGTTGCCCTCGGGATGAAAACCCTAGGTACCTGATCAAAAATCCACGAAAGAGTCTGTAGCCGCCGTCATCTCCATCCCTAGATCGGGAGGGATTTGAAGCTCTTCCCGGCACCCTGCCGGAGAGGGGAATTCACCCTGGAGGCCTTCTTCATCACCATGCAAGCCTCCGGTGTGATGCGTGAGTAGTTCATCCTTGGACTATGGCTCCATGTAGTAGCTAGATAGCTGGTTCTTCTCCTTTGTGCTATCATGTTTAGATCTTGTGAGCTCCGTTCATGATCAAGATCATCTATTTGTAATCCTAAATGTTGTGTTTGCGGGGATCCGATGGATATTGAGATGCTATTTCAGATTGATTATTGATTCTATCATGACTTTGTTATTTGTGATCTTGCATGCTTTCCGTTGTTAGTAGCTATCTTGGCCAAGTAGATGATAGCAACTCCAAGAGTTAGTATTTATGCAAGATAGTGGGTTCATGCCTCTAGTAATCTAGGGAAGTGAGAGAAATCTCTAAGGTACTAGATGTGATGTTGCTACTAGGGAGAAAACAACAATCCTTTGTTCATAGAACAATTGTATTGTTTACTTTACACGCAGTTCGTAAAGCAATAATCTTGTGCTTGCAACTTAATACTAGACGGGGTTCGGATGATAACCTAAAGGTGGATTATTAGTCATAGATTCAGTTGGATGGCGGTCTATGTATAATGTTGTAATGCCCAATCAAATCTGAAAGGAGTCAAGATGATTAGTATATGCATGAATGCTTTCTCGATGTTTGTCAATTGCCCCGCTGTAATTTGTTCGCCCAACATGTTATCTATCTTAAGGAGAGCCACCACTAGTGAACTATGGACCCCGGTGCTTTCTTTTACCATCAATCTACAACTGTTTACTGTTTTCTATTTACTTTCTGCAAGCTTTTACTTTGTTCCACTCGATATGTTTAATCCTTTGTTTTCAGCAAAACCGGTGAGATTGACAACCTCATCGTAAGTTGGGGGCAACGTTCTGTGGTTGTGTTGTGCAGGTCTCCACGTAGCTGCTGGCACCGGTAGTGCGCCCTGCGAAAGTCCAGCTAGCAACACCTTGGACATGTTTCCTTGCTCCTACTGGTTCGATAAACCTTGGTTTCATAACTAAGGGAGAACTTGCTGCTATGCTCATCATACCTTCCTCTTGGGGTTCCCCAACGAGCTCGATATAATTTGGGCCATCAATTACCAATACTTGTGAGTTTCTAGGAGGATTTGCATGGCTCGTTAGGCCCGATACATGTTTGAGAGTTTTAACCAAAAACTCGTCGATTTCACGTATTATGGATGTTTTCATGAGTTATTGCCCACAGTTTTCGGGTTCTAGGGGGATTTACAACGACCCTAAAACCCGATACATGCTTGAGAGTTATGACCAAAGACTCATCGTTTTCATGTTTTATGGCCGTTTTCATGAGCTATTGCACACTGTTTTGGTGCTCTAGGGGGATTATCAACGATCCTAAGACCTGATACATGTTTGAGAGTTATGACCAAAAACTCGTCATTTTCATGTTTTATGGCTGTTTTCATGAGCTATTGCCCACACTTTTGGGGTTCCAGGGGGATTTACAATGACCCAAAGACCCGATACATGTTTGAGAGTTATGACCAAAAACTCATCATTTTTGGCGTTTTACGACCGTTTTCATGATCTATTGGCCACAATTTTGGGGTTCCAGGGGGATTTACAACGACCCAAAGACCTGATACATGTTTGAGAGTTATGACCAAAACCTCGTCATTTTTGCGTTATACGGCCGTTTTCATGAGCTATTACACACTGTTTTGGTGCTCCATGGGGATATACAGCGACCCTAAGACCTGATACATGTTTGAGAGTTATGACCAAAAACTTGTTGTTTTCGCGTTTTACGACTGTTTTCTTGAGCTATTGCATACTGTTTTGGTGCTCCATGGGGATTTGCATGGACCTTTAGACCCGATCCATGTTTAAGGGGATTACCAAAAAATCATCGTTTTTTGTGTTTTATGACTGTTTTTAATGAGATATGGCCACAATTCTAAGGTTTCTGGATGATTTACAACGACCATTAGACCCGATACATGTTTGAGGGCATGACCAAAAACTTGTTGTTTTTATGTTTTATGGCCGTTTTGATGCTCTATTACCTATAATTGCGAGTTTCCAGGGGAATTTGCATGGCTCGTTAGACTCGATACATGTTTGAGAGTTTTAACCAAAAACTTGTCGATTTGATTAATTATGGCTGTTTTCATGAGTTATTGCCCACAGTTTTGGGGTTCTAGGGGGATTTACAACGACCTTAAAACCCGATACATGTTTGAGAGTTATGATAGAAAACTCATCGTTTTTCATGTTTTACGACCGTTTTCATGAGCTATTGCACACTGTTTTGGCACTCAAGGGGGATTTACAACGATCCTAAGACCCGATCCAAGTTTGAGAGTTATGACCAAAAACTCGTCATTTTTGCGTTTTATGGCCTTTTTCATGAGTTATTGCCCATAGTTTTCGGGTTCCAGTGGGATTTACAATGACCCTAAGACCCGATAGATGTTTGAGAGTTATGACCAAAACTCGTCATTTTTCACGTTTTACGGTTGTTTTCTATTTTGGCGCTCCATGGGGATTTGCAACGATCTTAAGTACCGATACATGTTTGAGAGTTAGGATCAAAAACTTGTTGTTTTCGCGTTTTATGATGGCTTTCATGACCTATTGCACACTATTTTGGGGATCCATGGGGATTTGCATGGACCGTTAGACCGGATCCATGTTTAAGGGGATTACCAGAAATTCATCGTTTTTGTGTTTTATGACCATTTTTAATGAGCTATCGCCATAGTTCTAGGATTTTAGGGCGATTTACAATGACCGTGGCACCGTTTTGATGCTCTATTACCTATAGTTGCGAGTTTCTAGGGGGATTTGCATCGCACGTTATACCCGGTACATGTTTGAGAGTTTTAACCAAAAACTCATCGATTTCGAGTATCATGGCTGTTTTCATGAGTTATTGCCCACAGTTTTAGGGTTCCAGGGGATTTACAACAACCTAAAGACCCGATACATGTTTGAGAGTTATGACCAAAAACTCGTCATTTTTGCGTTATACGGCCGTTTTCATGAGCTATTGCACACTGTTTTGGTGCTCCATGGGGATTTACAACGACCATAAGTCCCGATACATGTTTGAGATTTATGACCGAAAACTTGTTGTTTTCGTGTTTTACGGCCGATTTCATGAGCTATTGCACATGATTTAGGGCTCCATGGGGATTTGCATGGACCGTTACACCCGATCCATGTTTAAGGGGATTACCAGAAATTCGTCGTTTTTGTGTTTTATGACCATTTTTAATGAGCTATTACCATAGTTCTAGGGTTTTAGGGCGATTACAGCAACCATTAGACCCGATACATGTTTGAGGGCATCACCAAAAACTTGTTGTTTTTATGTTTTATGTGTGTTTTGATGCTCTATTACCTATAGTTGCGAGTTTCCGGGGGAGATTGCATGGCTTGTAAGACCCGATACATGTTTAAGAGTTTTAACCAAAAACTCATCGATTTCACGTATTATGGCTGTTTTCATGAGTTATTGCCCACAGTTTTGTGGTTCTAGGGGGATTTACAACGACCCTAAGACCCGATACATGTTTGAGAGTTATGACCAAAAGCTCATCGTTTTCGCGTTTTACGCCATTTTCATGAGCTATTGCATACTGTTTTGGGGCTCCATGGGGATTTACAACGAGCCTATGACCTGATACATGTTTGTGATTTATGACCAAAAACTTGTTGTGTTCGCGTTTAACGACGGTTTTCATGCGCTATTGCACACTGTTTTGGGGCTCCATGGGGATTTGCATGGACAGTTAGACCCGATCCATGTTTAAGGGGATTACCAAAAATTCATCGTTTTTGTGTTTTATGACCATTTTTAATGAGCTATTACCGCAGTTCTAGGGTTTCAGGGTGATTTACAACGACCATTAGACCCGATACATGTTTGAAGGCATGACCAAAAACTTGTTGTTTTTATGTTTTATGGCCGTTTTCATGCTCTATTACCTATAGTTGCGAGTTTCCAGGGGGAATTGCATGGCTCGTTAGACCCAGTACATGTTTGAGAGTTTTAACCAAAAACTCGTCGATTTCGCGTATGATGGCTGTTTTCATTAGTTATTGCCCATAGTTTTTGGGTTCCAGGGGGATTTATATTAACCCAATAACCTGATACATGTTTGAGAGTTATGACCAAAAACTCATTGTTTTCACGTTTTACGTCTGTTTTCATGACCTATTGCACACTGTTTTGATGCTCCAGGGGGATTTACAACGATCCTTGAACCCGATACATGTTTGAGAGTTAAGACCAAAAACTCGTCGTTTTCGCGTTTTCTGGCCGTTTTCATGAGTTATTGCCCACAGTTTTGGGGCTCCAGCGGTATTTACAATGACCCTAAGACCCGATACATGCTTGAGAGTTATGACCAAAAACGCGTCATTTTTCATGTTTTACTGCTGTTTTCATGAGCTATTGCACACTGTTTTGGTGCTACATGGGGATTTAAACGGACCATTAGACCCGGCCCATGTTTAAGGGGATTACAAAAAAATCATCGTTTTTGTGTTTTATGACCGTTTTTCATGAGTTATTCCCACAGTTCTAGGGTTTCTAGGCGATTTACAATGACCATTAGACCCGATACATGTTTGAGGGCATGACCAGAAACTTGTTGTTTTTACATTTTATGGCCATTTTGATGCTCTATTACCTATAGTTGCGAGTTTCCAGGGTAATTTGCATGGTTCGTTAGACCCGATACATGTTTGAGAGTTTTAACCAAAAACTCGTCGATTTCACATATAAAGGCTGTTTTCATGCTCTATCACCTATAGTTGTGAGTTTCTAGGGGGATTTGCATGGCTCGTTAGACCCGATACATGTTTGAGAGTTTTAACCAAAAACTCATCGATTTCACGTATTATGGTTGTTTTCATTAGTTATTGCCCACAGTTTTGGGGTTCTAGGGGGATTTACAATGACCCTAAAACCCGATACATGTTTGAGAGTTATGACCAAAAACTCATCGTTTTTCATGTTTTATGGCCGTTTTCATGAGCTATTGCACACTATTTTCGCGCTCAAGGGGGTTTTACAACGATCCTAAGACCCGATACATGTTTGAGAGTTATGACCAAAAACAAGTAATTTTCGCGTTTTATGACCGTTTTCTTGAGTTATTGCCCACAATTTTGGGGTTTCAAGGGGATTTATAACGACCCAAAGACCCGATACATGTTTGAGAGTTATGACCAAAAACTCGTCATTTTTGTGTTTTATGGCCGTTTTCATGAGCTATCACACACTATTTTGGTGCTCCATGGGGATTTACAATGACCCTAAGACCCGATACATGTTTGAGAGTTATGACCAAAAACTTGTTGTTTTCATGTTTTACAGCCATTTTGATGAGCTATTACCTATAGTTGCGAGTTTCCAGGGGGTTTGCCTGCATCGTTAGACCCGATACATGTTTGAGAGTTTTGACTAAAAACTCGTCGATTTCGCGTATTATGGTTGTTTTCATGAGTTATTGCCCACAGTTTGGAGTTCTAGGGGGATTTACAACGACGCTAAAACCCGATACATGTTTGAGAGTTATGACCAAACGCTCATCGTTTTTCAGATTTTACGGCCATTTTCATGAGCTATTGGACACTTTTTTGACGCTCTAGGGGGCTTTACAACGATCCTAAGACCCGATACATGTTTGAGTGTTATGACCAAAAACTCAACGTTTTCGCGTTTTATGGACGTTTTCATGAGTTATTGCCCATAATTTTGGGGTTCCGGGGGGATTTACAATGACCCTAAGACCCAATACATGTTTGAGAGTTATGACAAAAAACTTGTTGTTTTCGCGTTTTACGACCATTTTCATGAGCTATTGCACACTGTTTTGGGGCTCCATGGGGATTTGCATGGACCGTTACACCCGATCCATGGTTAAGGGGATTACCAAAAAATCATTATTTGTGTTTTATGAACATTTTTAATGAGCTATTACCATAGTTCTAGGGTTTCAGGGCGATTTACAATGACCATTAGACCCAATACATGTTTGAGGGCATGACCAAAAACATGTTGTTTTACGTTTTATGGCCATTTTGATGCTCTATTACCTATAGTTGTGATTTTCCAGGGGGATTTGCATGGCTCGTTAGACCCGATAAATGTTTGAGATTTTTAACCAAAAACTCGTCAATTTCACGTATTATGGCTGTTTTCATGAGTTATTGCCCACAGTTTTGGGGTTCCAGGGGGATTTACAACGACCCTAAGACCTGATATGTGTTTAAGAGTTATGACCAAAAACTAATCATTTTCACGTTTTATGACCGTTTTCATGAGCTAATGCACAATATTTTGGCGCTCCAGGGGGATTTACAACGATCCTAAGACCCGATACATGTTTGAGAGTTATGACCAAAAACTCGTCGTTTTCGCGTTTTATGGCCTTTTTCATGTGTTATTACCCATTGTTTTGGGGTTCCAGGGGGATTTACAATGACCCTAATATCCGATACATGTTTCAGAGTTATGACCAAAAACTCGTCGATTTTCACGTTTTACGGCTGTTTTCATGAGCTATTGCATACTGTTTTGGGGCTCCATGGGGATTTACAACGAGCCTAAGACCGGATACATGTTTGTGATTTATAACCAAAAACTTGTTGTTTTCGCATTTTACGACGGTTTTCATGTGCTATTGCACACTGTTTTGGGGCTCCATGGGGATTTGCATGGACAGTTAGACCCGATCTAGGTTTAAGGGGATTACCAAAAAATTCATCGTTTTTGTGTTTTATGACCATTTTTAATGAGCTATTACCACAGTTCTAGGGTTTCAGGGCGATTTACAACGACCATTAGACCCGATACATTTTTGAAGGCATGACCAAAAACTTGTTGTTTTTATGTTTTATGGCCATTTTGATGCTCTTTTACCTATAGTTGCGAGTTTCCAGGGGGAATTGCATGGCTCGTTAGACCCGGTACATGTTTTAGAGTTTTAACCAAAAACTCGTCGATTTCGCGTATGATGGTTATTTTCATGAGTTATTGCCCACAGTTTTGGGGTTCCAGGGGGATTTATATTAACCCTAAAACATGATACATGTTTGAGAGTTATGACCAAAAACTCATTGTTTTTCACGTTTTACGTCTGTTTTCATGAGCTATTGCACACTTGTTGTCGGATTGATGACAAGTACGCCATGAGGGGGTCCTCGAGGCGTGCGGAAGAGAGGGGTGTGAGACGTACGGTATTCTGGGACGGTGAGCACACAATTTTACCTAGGTTCGAATCCGCTGGCTTTGGACGGACCCTACTCCTCCTAGCAATCCAGTAATACAGCAGAGCCAGAATATGGGTTACAAGGGTTTCGCCTCTGCGAGTTGAGATTGTAGACTATTGAGGTGTTGCCCTAAAGGCTCTCCCTAGGACGGCTTATATAGATATCCGGCCTAGGGTTTACAGGAGAGATCTATCCGGCTACGATTAAGAGTCGGTTACAGAGTAGATCTTGAACTACAAGTAACATTATGGGCCTAAGTCGGTAAGTCTTCTGCGCCTTCCCGTAGCCGGATTGGACTCCGTCTTTCTCCCTGACTGGGTCGCCCGTGAAGCAATGTTCTAACCCGAAGTGGGCCACCCTGGTCAGTGAGGA
Organism: Avena insularis; assembly: GCA_023614405.1. Taxonomy (NCBI): domain Eukaryota; kingdom Viridiplantae; phylum Streptophyta; class Magnoliopsida; order Poales; family Poaceae; genus Avena; species Avena insularis. The sequence goes on along the minus strand of CM042686.1, from coordinate 126,002,365 downwards.
ACTGTGAGGATACACGGAAAGTATATCCCCAACAGCATCCCCCGGAGGCCTCCAAGATCCAAAGTCGGATTTATCATCGTCTAGCTTGATCTTTGGCTTGCAGAATCTTGAAGGGTTCCTGAAACTTCACAACAAAAAATACGATCCGGGTCTTAAAAATAAGTCGGACCTATCAGTTCGTTACTCGGATTTTCCAGCTTGATTTCAAACTAAGCTGGAACTTGGTTCCCAACGCCACCTGACACAAGTCATGGTCAAGTCACGTCATCTGACAGGCATTCCGTCAGCACGATCACAGGGTCCGCGGTTCATGGGAACCGAGGCGCCATTTCAATGCGTGCGTGGAGATCGAGGCGACGCAATCATCGCGTGGGTCCTTCCCAGTTCTTTCCACGATGCGTGGCGGTTACACTGTAGCATTTGCATGAATCTTGGCACAGTTAGGTGGATATAAGGGGTTAGGATTTCTTCCTTCTCCTTCCACCAGTCCTTTGCCTTTTCTTCTCCTCCCAATCCTCCTGCGTGCACAGAGCTCCCCGTTCCTCCCCCAAAAAACTCCCAGCGCCGCCCCTTGTAGGTCAAACACTCACCGGGGAAATGGCTGCATCTTCCTCTTCCGGCTTAGCGGCAGCGGCGACAGCGACGGAAGCGGTGGCAGAGAAAGAGAGCTTCCGTGGGCTCTAGATCCCCTGCGCACTCAACAAGGAGGGCCTCAAGAACGTGGAGAAGGAGGGGCTTCTCGCCGCCGGTGACTGGCGGAGCGGCTTCGAGGAAACCGTCCCCAACCCGCCCGACGGTGAGCGGGTCCACTTCGGCACCCACCTCGATAGAGGTTTGTTGTTTCCTCCCTCGGAGTTCTTCTCCGAGGTGATTGATCATTACGGAGTTCAACTCCATCATCTTCCTCCCAACTCTCTGTTAGAGATGAGCGCGTACGCATCATTGTGCGGGGGCTTTCTCGGCATTAGGCCGAGTTTGACTCTTTTCCGGTACTATTTTCATGTCCGGAGAAACTCCATTACCGCCGGTGTTCCTTACATCACCGGCACTATTAGCTTTTCGCTTAGACGCGAGCGCGCGTATCCCAAAATTCTAGCTAGTGACTCGGTCAAACAATGGACAACCATGTGTTTCTATCATATGGATATTCTGGCTCCCGGCAAAGCCACTGCTTTGCCGGCTTTCATCGACGGAGCCGCCACGGCCCAACCTTCTTGGGACGATATTGCTCCGGCTCTCACCAACGATCTGATCCTCGCTAAGTGGCGGATCGAATATTTGATCAAACACAAGGATCTGAAGGGATCCGACTTGTCCAGTGCTGGGTCTCACGTCGGATCCAGCCCCTCCAGTATCACGGAACCCGACTGATGCATTCCATCACGTCGTCTCCGAAAGACTCCCTCTGCATCAGCTCCAAAGCCTACACCACATAGGGCTACATAAGCCAGATCAAGTGGCTGATTAGGGAGCGGATCGAGAGGAGAATCTCGGAGGTTTCTCTGGACATGCACACGGCGGATAACCCCGTAGTGCCAGTAAGCTTCTATCAGTACACCTTTTTATGTGTTTCAACATTTGAGTTATAGTGCAATGCTGATATGTTTTCTTCGTTTTAGCTTGCTGACCTCCCCGAGTCGGAATTTTCTCCGCTCGAAGGATATCCTCCGGAGTTCTCTCAGGAGGTAGAAGTGGTCCCATTGCCGGATCTTGCGCTCAAGAAGCGCAAAGCTCCGACAGTGGCTGTTGGCACAAAGGAGGTGCCCGCTGTGAAGAGGTACCTTTCAATCACAATTTTCCTCCTTTGTACTTTACTCGAATTTCTTTCCGAGATGTAATGTTTCCGACTATACTACATTCTCAGAGCAAAACCTCTCCTCAAGGGTAAAGGGAAAGGGATTCCTTCGAAGCCGCTGCAGCAAATGAAGCTTACGATAGCTTCTCCTGCCGTGGCTCCTCTGACTCCTGCCCCTCAACCTTCTGCAACGCCGGTGATCTCCCCGAACGCTGCAGAAGATCCGGCTCCTTCAAAGGGGCCTGCGAACCTTGAGTCGCAAACTGACGTCACCATGGGTGTGTCAGATCTAGATAAGGATGAACCCTCTTTGGGTAATGATCCCTTGGCAGAAACCTTCGCCAAAAACCTCATGAGCAATCCGGGTCTTGCCAAGTTTGGCCTATCCTGGAAATCTGCTGAAGAAATCCAGCAGCTAGCCAGGCAATGCCTGGAGAAAAGAACTATATTCGCCGAGGAAGAAGCGCAAGAAGCAGAGGACGTCAAGTTCTCCGACCTTCTCGCTCAAGTGCGCCTTCGCGACGAGAGGATTAGGACTGGTGAGCTTCCAACAGCCCTAGTGATTCCTCTGACTCTCGCTGAAAAGGTGGCTGCTAAAGTGAATGCGGGTTTGGATAAACTCACCCGTGAACAATATGTAAGTCGGAATTCCAACTCCTGTTTTTCGTTTATTGTATTTTATATCATATCCTCTAGCCCCAAGCATGAAGTAGGATAAACAATCTGGGTTTATACTTTATTAGGATGCCAAAGAACGAACTAGTGTAGCCCCCAAGGCTCGTGCTGATATTAGCAACAATATTAGCCTGAGTCTTTAGTTGCTTTCTTGTCGTCGGATTGATGACAAGTACGCCATGAGGGGGTCCTCGAGGCGTGCGGAAGAGAGGGGTGTGAGACGTACGGTTTTCTGGGATGGTGAGCACACAAGTTTACCCAGGTTCGAATCCGCCGGCTTTGGACGGACCCTACTCCTGCTAGCAATCCAGTAATACGGCAGAGCCGGATTATGGGTTACAAGGGTTTCGCCTATGCGAGTTGAGATTATAGACTATTGAGGTGTTGCCCTAAAGGCTCTCCCTAGGACGTCTTATATAGATATCAGGCCTAGGGTTTACAGGAGAGATCTATCCGTCTACGACTAAGAGTCGGTTACAGAGTACGTCTTGAACTACAAGTAACATTATGGGCCTAAGTCGGTAAATCTTTCGGGCCCTCCCGTAGCCGGATTGGACTCCGTCTTTCTCCCTGACTGGGCTGCCCGTGAAGCAATGCTCTAACCCGAAGTGGGCCACCCTGGTCAGTGAGGAACTGTGAGGATACCCGGAAAGTATATCCCCAACAGCAAGCCCCCGGAAGCCTCCAAGATCCAAAGTTGGATTTATCATCGTCTAGCTTGATCTTCGGCTTGCAGAATCTTGAAGGGTTCCTGAAACTTCACAACAAAAATACGATCCGGGTCTTAAAAAATAAGTCGGACCTATCAGTAGGTTACTCGGATTTTCCAGCTCGATTTCAAACTAAGCCGGAACTTGGTTCCCAACGCCACCTGACACAAGTCATCTCATCTGACAGGCATTTCGTCAGCACGACCGTTGGTGGGTCCACGGTTCGCGGAACCGAGGCGCCGTTTCAATGCGTGCGTGGAGATCGAGGTGACACAATCATCGCGTGGGTCCTTCCTAGTTCCTTCCACGACGCGTGGCAGTTACACTGTAGCGTTTGCACGAATCTTGGCGCAATTAGGTGGATATAAGGGGTTAGCATTTCTTCCTTCTCCTTCCACTAGTCCTTTGCCTTTGCTTCTCCTCCTAATCCTCCTGCGTGCACAGAGCTCCCTCGTTCCTCCCCCATAGAACTCCTAGTGCCGCCCCTTTTAGGTCAACTTCTCGCCGGAGAAATGGCTTCATCTTCTTCCGCTGGCTTGGCGGCAGCGGCGGCGGCGACAGCGGAAGCGGTGGCGGAGAAGGAGAGCTTTCACGGTCTCTGGATTCCCTGCGCCCTCAACAAGGAGGGCCTCAAGAACGTGGAGAAGGAGGGACTTCTTGCCGCCGGTGACTAGCGGAGCGGCTTCGAAGAAGCCGTCCCCAACCCACGTGACGGCGAGCGGGTCCACTTCGGCACCCATCTCGAGCGAGGTATGTCCTTTCCTCCCTCGGAGTTCTTCTCCGAGGTGATAGATCATTACGGAGTTCAACTCCATCATCTTCCTCCCAACTCTCTGTTAGAAATGAGCGCATATGCTTCGCTGTGTGAGGGCTTTCTCGGCATTAGGCCGAGTCTGACTCTCTTCCGGTATTATTTCCATGTCCGGAGAAACTCCATTACCGCCGGTGTACCTTATATCACCGGCACTATTAGTTTTTCGCTTAGACGCACCGGGCGTATCCCAAAATTCTAGCCAGTGACTTGGTCAAACAATGGCCAGCCACATTTTTCTATCATAGGGATATTCCGGCTCCCAGCAAAGCCACTGCTTTGTCGTCTTTCATCGACGGAGCCGCCACAGCCCAACCTTCCTGCGACCAGGCCGCTCCGGCTCTCACCGACGATCTGATCCTCGCTAAGAGGCGGATCGAATATTTGATCAAACACAAGGATCTGAAGGGATCCGACTTGGTCTAGTGTTGGGTCTCACGTCGGATCCAGCCCCTCCAGTATCATGGAACCTGACTGATGCATTCCATCACGTCGTCTCTGAAAGACTCACTCCGCATCAGCTCAAAATCCTACACCACTCAAGGCTACATAAGGCAGATCAAGTGGCTGATCCGGGAGTGGATCGAGAGGAGAATCCCGAAGGTTTCTCTGGACATGCACACGACGGATAACCCCATAGTGCCTATAAGCTTCTATCAGTACACCTTTTTATGTGTTCCAATCTTAGAATTATATTGCAATACTGATATGCTTTCTTCTTTTCAGCTTGCTCACCTCCCCGAGTCGTAACTTGCTCCACTCGAAGGATATCCTCCGGAGTTCTCTCAGGAGGTGGAGGTAGTTCCATTGCTGGATCTTGCGCTCAAGAAGCACAAAGCTCCGACTGTGGCTATTGGCACAAAAGAGGTGCCTATCGTGATGAGGTAACATTCAATCACAACATCCGCCTTTTTACCTTATTCAAATTTCTTTCCGAGATGTAATGTTTTCTGACTTTTACTACATTCTCAGAGCAAAACCGCTCGTCAAGGCCAAGGGAAAAGGGATTCCTTCGAAGCCGCTGCGGCAGATGAAGCTTACCAGAGCTTCCCCCGCCGTGGCTCCTTCGACTCCTGCCCCGCAACCTTCCGCAATGCCGGTGATCTCCCCGGACGCTGCAGAAGATCTGGCTCCTTTAACGGGGCCTACGAACCTTGGGTCGCAAACTAACGTCACCATGGGTGCGTCGGATCTAGATAACGGTAAACCCTCTTTGGGTAATGATCCCTCGGCAGAAACCTTCGCCGAAAACCTCATGAGCAATCCAGGTCATGCCAAGTTTGGCTTGTCCCAGAAATCTGCTGAAGAAATCCAGCAGCTAGCCAAGCAATGCTTGGATGAAAGTACTTTATCTATCGAAGAAGAAGCGCAAGAAGTAGAGGACGTCAAGTTCTCCGACCTTCTTGCCCAAGTGCGCCTCCATGACGAGAGGATTAGGACTGGTGAGCTTCCAACAGCCCCAGTGATTCCTCTGACTCTCGCCGAGAAGGTGGCTGCTGAAGTGAACGCGGGTTTGGATAAACTCACCCGCGAGCAATATGTAAGTCGGAATTCCAACTCCTATTTTTTCCATTATCTTATATCATATCCTCTAGCCCCCAAGCATGAAGTAGGATATATAATCCGGGTTTATGCTTCATTAGGATGCCAAATAACGAACTAGTGTAGCCCCCAAGGCTCGTGCTGATATTTAGCAAAAATATTAGCCCGGGTCTTAAGTAGCTTTCTAACTTTGGGTATTCTGACTTATAGAAAGTATGTTCCTATAACCAGGAATTACTGACCAATGTATGCGACAGGCGAAGAGAGATCAAAGCTCTCCGGCTTAAAAATGTTGAACTCAAAGTTGCCAAGGATGAGGCCGAAGGTAAACATTCCGAGACTCAAACCTTGTCCTTGTATTTTCAATGTCAAATTTGTTCTTGAACTGTTGTTCCTTTTTGACTTACAGCGCTGGTGAAACAATCCGTCGCCATGATTGAAGAGGCCGAGAACCTTAAGACCCTGGTGGTGGAGAACATGGAGCTTCGCCAAGAGATGGACCAGCTCAAGGCCAATCATGAAAAGAGCATAGCTCAAGTCCTTGAATCCTCCTCCATGGCCACTGAAGAGCGTGATCGCAAGATTGCTGCTCACGAGAAAATAATCTCGGACCTCAAGAATGAACTTGGCAGAGAGAAGGATATGTCCCAGGCGCTCCGGGCTGAACTCCAGAGTCTCTGGGAGGAGAAGACCAAAATTGACGACGTCCTTTTTGGTACGTTCCATCTATCTGACTTGTCTCTTTCTTCGACTTTTAGCAATGTCAGATTTTTCTTAACTTGTTTTGTGTATAGGTCCTCTGAACTTGATGGACTCTTCCTCCTCCGAGCCCCGCACCCACCGGCTTACCCAAGTCGGTGACCTGCTTCATGACTTCTGCCAGCCCCTTGAAGATATCGGCAAAGCTCTCAAGATTCCGGACATGCCAAGCATGTCGGATTTTCAGGTGCGGGACAAGGCAAAGGCGATGCCGCAACTTGTTCGGGACTGGAACATGTCCTACGTGCGGATTGCTGCGCAGAACGCTCTCACCATGGTCATGAGCCACCATGGAAACATGGAAATATGGCAAGTGACCAGAGGGTACTGCAAGGTAGATGAAGACGGCCAGGAGCAGGACCTTCAAGCCATCATGCACTCCTGCGCCAGATATGGGTGTCACGTGGCTGACCTGACCAGCTACAAGATCCCCTTCTTCACCCGCGTGGCTACTCCGCCTCCTCCTCCGGAAGAACCAACAGAAGTTTCTGACAATGAACGCACCACCTCGGATGCGGACATCTTGGAACGATATCAAGGCGGAATCACCAGCGAGCCGGCAACTCCTTCATCTCCTCCTGCATCATAGACCAGAAATTTTTGTATTATCCTGAAAGAACATGATGCGTTTTGTAAATATGCAGTACTTTAATTTTGCTAGTGCTAAGCTTTTGATCTATTCAGCACTTTTGGCTTTGAGGTTTTTTTGTGTGCCTGAAATGTTTACATAAGCACTTGTATTTTTTTGTCTCTTCTTATTGTTTATCTGGCTTTCCGCCTCGTCCCTTTCGTGAGCCGGCTAAACCTTCTGCCGGAAACTTTGCCGAGCAGCAGAGCTCAATTGCTAAACCAGTTTAAACTCGGAAACAAAGCCGGCTTCCAGTACCAACAATTCACTACTCGGAAAATGCCCACATTCAGCAATCAGACAAATAACCAAAGTAAAGACTGGAAACTTTAGAGTTATACCCGAGGGTAGCAGTTTTAGAATCAGAAATCTAAACCAGAACGAACATGAGCATAAAGTACTTTCAAGCATTCTGGGATTTTCGACTATGACATGATCATTCGAAAATAAGATGGTTAAGAACTTCTCAGAAAAAATTTGAGGCAACCAAAACTTTTATTTCTCATAGAACATGTACACATATATGTTTACAAAGAAGGATAAACTAAGAATAAAAGGGACGTAGCTGAGCAATATTCCACGGTCTGTCTAACTCATCTGGATTTGTACTGCCTCCAGCTCTCTTTCTCTTCTTAGTAGCAGGTCTTTCTTTGACTGGCCTCATGTCAGTTAAGTAGTATGATCCATTGTGCAATACTCGACTAACTAAAAATGGCCCTTCCTATACTGGGGAAAGTTTGTGCTTTCTTTGTTGCACAAGCCGGAGAACCAAATCGCCTTTATTGAAATATCGGTTTCTGACTCTCTGGCTATGATACTTGCGTAACTTCTGCTGATAGGCTGTAGATCTCATTTCAACAACGACGCGAACTTCTTCGACTAAGTCGAGATCATTTTGTAGAGAAATCTCGACATCCTCTTCGATATACGCGGCCACTCTGGGAGAAGTATGAATCAAATCACTAGGAAGAACTGCTCCTGCACCATAGACCAAGAAGAAAGGTGTGTATCCTGTTGACCTGTTTGGAGTTGTTCGTAAACTCCAAATCATAGAGGGTAATTCCTCTGCCCAAGCCCCCGCAGCACGTCGTAGTGGTGCTTCGAGTCTCGGTTTTAGGCCTTGTAGAATTAAACCATTTGCTCTTTCGACTTGTCCGTTAGCCTGTGGATGTGCAACTGACGCAATGTCAAGCCGGATATTTTGCTCGTTGCAGAATTAAGCCAATTCTCCCATAGAGAAGTTACTCCTATTGTCCACGATAATGCTATGTGGATAACCATACCGGATTATAACATCCTCGACAAATCTTTTGGCTGTTGCTCCATCACAACTAGTGACAGGTTTAGCCTCAATCCATTTGGTGAATTTATCCACCATCACTAAGAGGTGAGTAAATCCACTTGGATCTCGTTTAAATGGTCCTACCATATCAAGCCCCCAGACCACAAAGGGCCATGTTATAGGTATAGTTCGCAGCAGATCGGCCGGAACATGAGCTTGCTTGGCGTACTTTTGGCAGCCTTTGCACGTCTTGACTAATCGTTCGGCATCTGCCTGAGCTGTAAGCCAGAAAAATCCGTGTCTAAAAGCTTTTGCCACTAAAGATTTACCTGCAGCATGGTGACCACACTCGCCTTCATGGATTTATCCATTCCATTGTAGTGACACTGATTACTAGTCACATATTAAGTCAAATTTATAGCAATACTTTAGTTATTCTTGGCTATGATTGAGATATTGTGCTCCAAGTCGTCCATAACTGCGGACATGGCTTTCAGAAAGATTTACCCTGCAGGGGTGCACAAATAGCAACACACACACGATCAACCTCAGAAAAACCAAATCATAAACCAACGAGGCTTTCACGACAAAGCAATCACAAGATTCGTAAAATATTTCAGGGGGCCACCTGATACATTGCAAATGTATCTATAATTTTTGATGTTCCATGCTTGGTTTTATCCACTTTCTTGTGTTTTGTTCCAACTTTGGAGTACTTTTCATATGATTTCTTGGACTAACCTATTAACAAGAGCCACAGTGCGGTACTGTTTTCTGCTGTTTTTGGTTCCAGGAAAGTTAGAAAATGAATATTCTCGGAATTGGACGGGACAAAAGCCAAAGTGCCTATTTTTCCGGAAGGGATCAAGTGCCAGAATATGAGATGAGAGGGGCTGGGTCACCACACCACGGCTGGCAGCGTGCTTGGCCCATGCTGGGGTGGTCAGCCGACCCCAGCACCCCTCGGCCTCTCCTTCCGCCTATAAGTTTCCCTCGACGAAACCCTAGGTACCCGATCAAAATCCACGAAAGAGTGCAGCATGGTCATCTCCATCCCTAGATCGGGAGGATCTCAAGCTCTTCCGGCACCCTGCCGAGAGGGTAATTCACCGGAGGCCTTCTTCATCACCATGCAAGCCTCCGGTGTGATGCGTGAGTAGTTCATCCTTGGACTACGGATCCATGTAGTAGCTAGATGGCTGGTTTCTCCTCCTTTGTGCTTTCATGTTTAGATCTTGTGAGCTCCGTTCATGATCAAGATCATCTATTTGTAATTCATACATGTTACGTTTGGGGGGATCCGATGGATATTGAGATGCTATTTCAGATTGATTATTGATTCTATCATGTCTTTGTTGTTTGAGATCTTGCATGCTTTAGGTTGTTAGCAGCTATCTTGGCCAAGTAGATGCTAGCAACTCCAAGAGTTAGTATTTATGCTCGATAGTGGGTTCATGCCTCTGGTAACCTGGGGAAGTGACAGAAATCTCTAAGGTATTAGATGTGTTGTTGCTACTAGTGAGAAAACAACGATCCTTTGTTCATAGAATAATTGTATTGTTTACTTTACACGTAGTTTGTAAAGCAATAATTTGTTGCTTGCAACTTAATACTGGAGGGGGTTCGGATGATAACCTAAAGGTGGATTATTAGTCATATATGCAATTGGATGGCGGTCTATGTATTATGTTGTAATGCCCAATCAAGTCTCAAAGGAGTCAAGATGATTAGTATATGCATGTATTGCTTTCTCGGTGTTTGTCAATTGCCCCGCTGTAATTTGTTCACCCAACATGTTATCTATCTAAGGAGAGCCACCTCTAGTGAACTATGGATCCTGGTCCTTGTCCTTTATATACAATCTACAATCTTTTACTGCTTTGTGTTTACTTCCTGCAAACTATTACTTCCTTCCATTCGATGCGTTTAATCCTTTGTTTTTTGCAAAACACGGTGAGATTGACAACCTCATCGCAAGTTGGGGACAAAGTTCTGTCGTTGTGTTGTGCAGGTCTCCATGTTGCTACTAGCACCGGTAGTGTGCCCTGCCAAAGCTCAGCTAGTAACACCTTTGGGGTGTTTCCTTGCTCCTACTGGTTCGATTAAACCTTGGTTTCATAACTGAGGGAAAACTTACTGTTGTGCTCATCATACCTTCCTCTTGGGGTTCCCAACGAGCTCTACCTTGAAAGTCGAGTGCATCACCACATCATTAAGCTACCCGCAACGAAGTTGGCCGGCTCCGAGACGGACCCAAGGTTTGCGTCAATGGCTGTAAACGACTAGGAACCCAAAAGTGTTACTAGGCTTGTCGATACCGCGAAAACACTCCCCATCCAAAACAGTACAGGTGCTCCACGCACAATCGTAAATAAAGCAGTAAAGCATGGCATAAGTACATGATAGTAATAAAGCCCCAAACTAGTTTGTGGCCCCAAGAAATAAGAAGTGAATCAAGCTCTGGCTAAGGGGGATTCATAGACTCTCCCGTATGTGGATAGTGTGAATAGTCAAGGAACAAGTATCAAGTACTCGGGGCCTACGGGACACAAGTGAGCATGGAAGAACCAAATATTAGCTATTGCCCACCGATGCCTCTGCATTAATTATATCTATTCCCTGCATTTTAATTATCAGTTGAAAGTAAAGTCATGATCATCTCCACCATTAAACATGTGCCAACCTTTTATCAACGGTGGAACGACAACGACAAGACAAGCAACTTTCGACGCAAGGCCGACTGTCTATCAATCAACAGGCAATAGGATGTGTCCGAGGAAATATAGAGGCTGCAAGGAATATAAATGGTGCACGGAAACTAAAGCATCATAGCAAGGATAGCAATAGATCAACAGGAGGAAGTAAAGACTATAAACGCAAAATAGGTAGAAAGGGGGAGAATGCTCGCCTGGAAAACATAGCCAACGGTTGATATCCGAAGAACTTGTCGATACTCACATCAACTCAACGGCCTATTCCGCGAAGAAGTGACGCACTAAAAGAAACATCGGATGCACTATTTAATACTACAATAGAAGACCGGGCATGATGCATGACATGGCAAAGATGCGGTCCAACTACACAATATTAAGCGGAACCAGGGTCTCATCAATTAATTAAATGGTTCAAGTTATTTAGATACCCCGCAATTTAAATGTTGCATTAACAAGGCAAAACATGGCATCGGTTCGCTACACAAATTTAAATGGAGTCAATATAAGACTAGAAAAGACCACATATGATCTCCATATTTAATTTAGGTGAACCATCCAAATACCTCCAAACAAAGGAATATGTATGCGAAGCATGATGATTTAATTATGCAACAAGATATATTTTATATATTATAAAAATAGGGGTCTCGAAAAGGGGATCACATTAGGGTTCGACGATCTTGGTTTCGAGGGTTCCACGGGGTTCGGGTCTTCGGACTCCAAGATCGGTCTTCGAATAGGAAGGAGAAAGCATCGGGGTTCGACCTTCGGGTTCGATGGTCTTTGGTTTCCGTGTGGTAGATCTTGTCCATGTCGAAGCCCTTGGGGTTTTCCGTGAAGGAGGCCTTGGTGTTCCGGCTTCATTGACGATGACGATCTTGGTCCAGCATCAGTCCGGTCTTCGGATGTTTTGTCCTCGCTGAGGCAGAACTTGTAAAACGAGGCACTGAATGAAAAGATCTCATAGGCATAGGGGTTCTTCTCGTGGCCTCATACTATCTCCACACGGTTTCCACTATGTCCTCACAACACGATAGTTAGGGACTCATAGCCCACCGCACATATATCGCCAAGGTACTTGTCAAACCGTACTAAAATGACGAAATAAGGCAAGGCTTGAGCATCAAGCACGAGACACATCGACGATGGCGACGACGACACGACCAGGTGCCGTAGAGGACAGCACGGCGAGGGGTGCTTGCCGGAGGCGGGTGAGGCGAGGCGCACGGCCGGGATCAGGAGACGCGCACAGTGGCTCTGCGATGGGGTCGGTGAGGGAGAGGCGTGCGGGGTCGCTGCTGGGGCAGAGGGACGCGAGGCAGCCCGGACAGAGGCTGACAGCGTGCTGGGGAAGCAGGGCTGGCGGCCGAAGATGTAGGGCATGGCGGTGGCTCGACGAACAACAGCCGAAGAGGGAGGAGGCGCCCTGCAGAGGTCGCGGGGAAGAGGGGATGGGCGCACACGGCGCTGTCTCTAGCGACCGGAGGAGGCGAGCAGGGGCTTAGGGCCGCGACAACAAGGTGGGCTAGCCGGAGGAGCTTCGAGGTGGCTGTGGCGCTCAGGGTGACGAGAGGCGGCGAGAGCTGGGGCGCAGCAGCCACGCACGGGACGAGGACGGGAGGAAGGCCTGGCGGCGGGGCTTGGGGCTTGGGGCTCGAGGGGAGGATGTGGGGCTCGGGTCACGTCGGGGTGGTTGACTCACAGACGGGCGGTGGATCTGGGGTGGGTGGGGTGGGGAGCGAGGTGGTGTGCTAGATAGGTGTAGGGTGTGGCGGCGGCTGGGAGTAGCATTATGTGGGGATTAGGGTTAGGTTTTGCGGGGTAGTAGGCTGCTGGCTTGCTAGACTTTGGGCCCGGCAGGCTGGCAGCCTCTCCCGGCAAAACATTTTACTTTAGTTATTTATTTATTTTATTTGAAATAGACTTCCGTCAATAGTTTTTAGATAAAACAAAATATTTGGACGATCGGGTTTTTAATTTGAAACAAAGACGGAGGTATTTAGAAAACAAAGATAGACTTTAGAAAATAGTTTTAGGCAAAAAGATGCATGATGACATGACAATGCGATCATGATGATGCACAAAACAAAAACAACATGCGGTTTTCTAGTAGTGGTTTTATCGGGGTGCTATAGGGGTGGTCTGGCCGCCCAGGCCCCTCGAATACAAAAACCCTAAGTACCAGATCAAAATTCCACGAAAGAGTCTATAGCCGCCGTCATCTGCATCCCTAGATCGGGAGGGATCTGAAGCTCTTCCCGGCACCCTGCCGGAGAGGGGAATTTACCTTGGAGGCCTTCTTCATCACCATGCAAGCCTCTGGTGTGATGCGTGAGTAGTTCATCCTTGGACTACGGCTCCATGTAGTAGCTAGATGGCTGGTTCTTCTCCTTTGTGCTATCATGTTTAGATCTTGTGAGCTCCGTTCATGATCAAGATCATCTATTTGTAATCCTACATGTTGTGTTTGCGGGGATCCGATGGATATTGAGATGTTATTTCAGATTGATTATTGATTCTATCATGTCTTTGTTATTTGTGATCTTGCATGCTTTCCGTTGTTAGTAGCTATCTTGGCCAAGTTGATGATAGCAACTCCAAGAGTTAGTATTTATGCAAGATAGTGGGTTCATGCCTCTAGTAATCTGGGGAAGTGACAGAAATCTCTAAGGTACTAGATGTGATGTTGCTACTAGGGAGAAAACAACAATCCTTTGTTCATAGAACAATCATATTGTTTACTTTACATGCAATGCATAATGCAATTATCTGTTGCTTGCAACTACTAGAGGGTGTTCGGATGATAACCTAAAGGTGGATTATTAAACATTGGTTCCTGAGGTTCCGGCGCTGCAAGGATAGGAGCAGATGAGAGTACTTTCTTCAGGTCTTGTAGTGCGGCTTCAGCTTCGTCAGTCTAGACAAAATCTTTGGTCTTCTTCAGGAGTTTTTATAATGGTGCGGCTCTTTCACCAAGCTGGCTTACAAATCAACTGATCGCAGCAATGCAACCAGTTAATCTTTGTACGTCCTTCAGGCGAGTTGGCCTGGAAATATTGAGAATAGCCTTGATCTTGTCGCGGTTCACCTCTATGCCTCTTTGAGACACGATGAAACCTAACAATTTTCCGGCTAGTATTCCAAAGAAGCATTTCTTCGGGTTAAGCATGATGTTGTATTTTCGTAGATTGGCGAACGTTTCCTCCAAGTCGGAAATGAGTGTTTCCTTCTTTTTGGACATCACCGCAATATCATCCATGTATGCATGTACATTGCGTCCGAGTTGGTCATGGAGGCAACGATGCATCGTGCGCTGGTACGTAGCTCCTGCGTTCTTCAGCCCAAAGGGCATTGTAACAAAACAGAAGGTTCCGAAAGGGGTTATGAATGAAGTCTTGACTTTGTCAGATTCCTTCATCCGAATTTGGTGATAACCGGAATATGCATCGAGAAAACAGAGGAGTTCCGAGCCTGCCGTAGAATCGATAACTTGATCAATTCTAGGCAAAGCGAACGGATCTTTTGGACAAGCCTTGTTCAAGGCAGTATAATCAACACACATCCTTATATCAGTGGTGTCCTTTTTAGGGACCATTACAGGGTTGGCCGACCAATCAGTATGGATGACCTCTTCTATGAATCCGGCTAACTCGAGCCGTGCTAGTTCCTTAGCTATTGCCTTACGCTTTTCATCACCAAACCGTCGTAAGGACTGTTTGACGGGTTTAGCGTTCGGGTTTACATTTAGAGAGTGCTCGGCAAGTTCCCTAGGTACTCCGGCCATGTCAGATGGCTGCCATGCGAAGATATCTTGATTTGCTTGGAGGAACTTGACGAGCGCGCTTTCCTATGCGCTATCTAGGCCTACGCCTATCTGGGTCACCTTGGAGGGGTCATCTTCCTTCAATGGCGCTTTTTTCGTCTCTTCTGATGCCTTGAACTCCAGATTTGGCTTGGTAACCTCCTTCTTCGTTGCGGGAATCTCGGACGGATCTATGCTCTTCTTGATCTCCTGGTACTCCTAGGCGTGCAGCATGGTTTCGGCAAAGGCGGCATTTCCATCCTCGCACTCTCGCGCTTTCTTTGGTCTCCCCTGATGGTGATCACGCCGTTGGGACCTGGAATTTTCATCGTATTGTAAATGTAACACGGACGAGCCATAAAAGCCCAGTAAGCCGGACGTCCGAATATAGCGTGGTATGCGCTCTTGAACGGGACCACTTCGAAGGAAAGTGCCTCCGTCCGATAATTCTTTGGTGTTCCAAAAGTAACATCCAAAGTGATCTCTCCTAGGGAATTAGCCTGTCTTCCTGGGACAACTCCATGAAAGATCACAGAGCTGTGGTTCAGCTGTGTTTCCAAGATCTTCATCCGGCGTAGCGTTTCGACATAGAGAATATTGATGTTGCTACCACCGTCCATGAGGGTCTTGGAGAAACCATAACCATCAATAAGTGGATTGACGATTAAGGCGTATTTTCCTCGCCTATGTAGCTTAGGAGGATGATCAGCGCGGTCAAACATTATTGCTACTTCCGACCAGTCCAGATACTGAGGGACATCCGGAACTGTTGCGTTGAGCTCGTGGAGAACTGCTTTCTTGACCTTTGCTGGTTGAGATCCGAGGAAGGTGACGTAAGTGTCCTTCTTGGTGGGAAAAGTTTTCTTCCCTTCTGACTTGGGATTTGAAGCGTCAGCTTCCTCCATGTCAGAATCTTCCTTGGTCTCTTTGTCTTTTTTGGGATTTTTCTTTCCCTTCTTCCGCTTATCTTTGTAGCCTGCGGTATCATCTCTCTTGATGTCGTCGTTAAAACGACATTCAGCGTTGGTGTGGGATGAGCCCCCATTAGCGTCCAAATGATGCACACATGGATTATTGGCGATGGCGGCCCAAGTGTAGGTTTTGCCTGGTTGTTGCTCTCCTCTACCTTGGACCCTTGATGTCCCACGGCCACGCTCGCGGCCTCCGCCACGTCCTCCTCGTCCTCCAGACCTGGAAACAGTAGTGACTACCGCTGTCTCCGCGTTGGGTTTTTCTTCCGAGGTATTTTTGCGCTTCTGAGCTTGTTGCTTTGGTTGTTTTGCCGACTGAGGCACAACCAGGGCATTGAGTAATCCCTCTGCATCGTCGTCAGCATCTGCATACTTGCTCGTTGTTTCTATCATTTCTCCCAGATCAGTAACCTTGTCACACTTCAAGCGATGGCACAGTAAACCAATTGGGAGACCTGCGATGAAAGCTTCAATCGCAGTTTGATCATTTACTCCTTCGCAGGAGTTCTTGGTGTCAATCCATCGTCCGAGGTAATCCCGGCAAGTTTCTCCGGCTTTCTGGGTGCAACGCTGTAGGTCTCCAACCGTACAGGGCCTCCGATATGTGCCTTCAAAATTCCGAAAGAACGCACTTTGTAAATCATACCAGTTGTGGATGGTGTTCGCCGGAAGCTCATTGAGCCATGATCGTGCCGTCTTCCTCAGCATGAGTGGGAGATATCGAGTTGCGACCAGGCTGTTTCCGCCTTTGGCGATGCAGCAAGCTTGGAAGAAATCATGTAACCAGGTGTCTGGCCGAGCCATGCCGTCGTGGGCTTTAATATGTCTTGAGATAACAAATCCTTCCGGGATCTTTGTAGCTCTGATGCGTGGTCCGAAGCACTTTGGGCCCACGACGCATCGTTTTGTGGCCGAGCCTCTATGTTGGAATTGATCCTATGCCTTGTGTCGTTCGGGGATAGGGATCGTCCCG
Organism: Avena insularis; assembly: GCA_023614405.1. Classification (NCBI taxonomy): domain Eukaryota; kingdom Viridiplantae; phylum Streptophyta; class Magnoliopsida; order Poales; family Poaceae; genus Avena; species Avena insularis. The sequence goes on along the minus strand of CM042686.1, from coordinate 125,985,703 downwards.
AATGCCGGCTGTGGCTGCGATCCCTTGGAGCCGGACTTCGGCTTCTGCCACCACCTCCTCCGCCATGTCCTCCTTGACCTCTGTGGGGGCCGTTGTGATAACTGTGTGGTGGAGAGGGTGGTACAGCTGGATAATTTTTGGCTGATCGTCGGCCTCCATCCGGAACGTCATTATTCTAATTCCGGGGAGGGTCTTGACTACGACGAGCCCCCTTCCGGCTTGTACCTGCATGGTTTCCGTCGTTCCTTCGTCTGTCGTTCCCACCATAGTGAGGCTCAGCCGGACGGTTCTCATGTCTAGGAGGCGGCATTCTCTGACGATCCTCCTCCCGACGTTTCTCTTTATCATCTCCCCTTTGATCCTTAGACTCTCGTCGGGGAGGGTTCGTCGGATTCAGGGCAGCGATGGCGTCTTTCTCGGCCGCTGGTGCGACATTGCCCCAACCGCGTGTGGTTTTGTGATGCTGTCCTGAAGATCCGGTTCTCGAATAATTGTCTTCCCGTTGTTCGGGGCGATAATACTGCGCCGGAACGTAATGGGGTCTTACGTCAGCCCATGCCGGATCTGTGCGACATTGGTCAGCATCTGAGACCAGTTTTTGACTTCTGGACAGGGCGACCTTTTGCTGCTCTAGTCCCTTGTTGAGTAGCTTGATACCCAAATGGATCTCCTCTGGTCCTGGATTAGCCGATAGAATTTCTCGGGCTACCATGGTATTTTGTACTGGTGTTGGGTATACCCAATCTCCGTTGCTATCTTTCCGTGGCTTCCCCATCTCATCTCCAAAAAGGACGGCACGGACACGTGGGAATTGGTTGTCATCTATGTGACGCTTCTGTGTCTTCTGATGCAGACGAGACATGTACTCCTTGTTCGACATGCGTTTCTTCTCCACCTCGATGTTTTTTGCTTCATCAAGGAGTTGTTGACGACGCGCTTCTAGGTCCTGGGCCCTTTCGTCCAGCTCATCTGCAGTAAGTTCTGCAGTTGTAGGGATATGTGTGGTTAGTGCGGCATCGATGAGTTTACGCGCACCTTCAGTGATCACGTGTCCATCCACCGATGCTTCTTTTTTCGGCTCGTCTGGGATTAGTGCTCCATCCGAGTCTTCCTCGTATTCCTCGGCAATCACCTCCTCTGTCAGAGGGTCTTTTGCCGGGGTCTTGTTTTTCTTGTTCTTCTTCTTTGCCTTCTTCGCAGCGCCGGTAGCAAAGACGGCTTTGGGTCTATTTCCCGGAGTCAAGCTCTGAGCGGTACTTTCGGACATTTGGATTTCAGGATTATCTCCGACGTCCATGTCATCCTGCGCTTTGGGAGAGTGTTCCCCGGATCCTTCATCCATGGCTTCTCCTTCCTCTGCAGCTTTGGAGTTGTACTCCTCTTCATATTCCGCGGAGAACTTTCGGACATCTGCCGACATCATGGATTCATCCGAGGATGCGGGTATGTCGGCGTTTGTTCCAATTGCCTCCAGCACCGAGTCAGTGTTTTCTCCAGCATCGGTAGAGCCGGATCCGTATCCCACGTATCCGACGAAGTGCGACGCGTGCTTCCTGAGGTACCTGTGGCTTTCGCGATCAGCCATATCAAAACTTTTGATGGTCTCAAGGATTGCATATGCGCTTTCGCCTTGCAGTATCATACGTCATAGTGTGTACCTTAGGAAAGGCATGTTTGTTCCAGCATCATCAGAGCCGGAATAAGTGTCGTTGATATGCTCCTCCTGGAATTCGACTTCCACGGGTGGGTCGATCTGAGATCTGGCTCCTTCGGGGAGATCCACTCCAGATTCGACGTTGACCGCTAGGTCTTCTTCAGGTTCGGGTTTCTCCACTATCTCCAAGAATGGAGTGCGGCTGGTGGGATTAGGGATTTCTGAGATCCGGAATTCTGCCGCCTCCGCGGACAAAGGGGACCCAGAAAATTCTTCTGCCTCTATCATCACCGCTGTGGTGGATTGGGCAGGTTCAGCGAAACCGATGTAAACATCGATCTCGCCAAAAGACATGATTGTGTAGGCAGTCACGGCCTCCTTTGCCGGAATCCAAGTCTCGTCGAGAACGATGAGAGGTACGTCGCTGGCGTAGAGGATGCGACTGATGGCGATGGTCTTGCCGATTCTGATTCTTGCAGATTACGCTCGGAGTGCAGATCCGTAGCTCACTTGCCCCATGGTGAGCGCCAACTGTCGTCGGATCAATGACAAGTACGCCATGAGGGGGTCCTCGAGGCGTGCGGAAGAGAGGGGGGTGAGACGTACGGTATTCCGGGACGGTGAGCACACAAGTTTACCTGTGTTGAATCACCGGCTTTGGACGGATCCTACTCGCTAGCAATCCATGTCTGGTAGAGCCGAATATGGGTTACAAGGGTTTCGCTGCTTGAGTTGAGGTCTAAAGTATTGGGTGTTATCTGCTGCCCTAAAGGCTCTCCCTAGGACGGCTTATATAGATATCCGCCTAGGGTTTACAGAGAGATCAATCCGCTACGACTAAGAGTCTACATGAGTACATCTTGAACTACAAGTAACATTATGGGCCTAAGTCGGTAAGTCTTCTGGGCCTTCCCGTAGCCGGATTGGACTCCGTCTTCTCTCCCTGACTGGGCCGCCCGTGAAGCAATGCTCTAACCCGAAGTGGGCCACCCTAGTCAGTGAGGAACTGTGAGGATACCCGGAAAGTATATCCCCAACACTATACCCCATTTGGTGACGCGTCCTGTGGCGTCGCTGTTGTTGATTATATCTCTCATGGGAGCTGTGCTCACCACGGTAATTGGATGCTCCTAAAAGTAGTGTCGTAACTTACGAGATGCTAGAAAAACACCATAAGCCAACTTTTGATAGTGCGGATACCGCTGTTTTGATTCTGTCAGAACCTCGCTGACAAAGTAAGTCGAACGCTGCACCAGGTGTTCCTGATTTTCCTCTGGTCTCTCCACCACCATGACGATACTAACGACCTTATTTGTCGCAGCAAGATAGAGTAACATCGGTTCCTTAGGTTCCGGCGCTGCAAGGATAGGAGCAGATGAGAGTACTTTCTTCAGGTCTTGTAATGCAGCTTTAGCTTCATCAGTCCAAACAAAATCTTTGGTCTTTTTTAGGAGTTTGTATAATGGTGCGGCTCTTTCTCCGAGCCAGCTTACAAATTGACTGACAGTAGCAATGCAACCAGTTAGTCTTTGTACGTCCTTCAGGCGAGTTGGCCTAGAAATATTTAGTATAGCCTTGATTTTGTCTCGGTTCACCTCTATGCCTCTTTGAGACACGATGAAATCTAACAATTTTCCGGCTGGTATTCCAAAGAAGCATTTCTTCGGGTTAAGCATGATGTTGTATTTTCGTAGATTGGCAAATGTTTCCTCCAAGCCGGAAATCAGCGTTTCCTTCTTTTTGGACATTGCCGCAATATCATCCACGTATGCATGTGCATTGCGTCTGAGTTGGTCATGGAGGCAACACTGCATCGTGCGCTGGTACGTAGCTCCTGCGTTCTTTAGCCCAAAGGGCATCGTAACAAAACAGAAGGTTCCGAAAGGGGTTATGAATGAAGTTTTGACTTTGTCAGATTCCTTCATCCGGATTTGGTGATAGCAGGAATATGCGTCGTAATGTGTACCTTAGGAAAGGTCTGTCTGTCCTGGGATCATCAGAGCCGGAATCAGTATCACTGATATGCTCCTCCTAGATTTCGACTTCCGCGGGTGGGTCGATCTAGGATACGGCTCCTCCAGGGAAATCCACTCTAGATTCGACGTGGACTGCTAGGTCTTCTTCAGGCTCGGATTTCTCCACTATCTCCGCAACTGGTGCGGGCTGGGTGGGATTAGGGTTTTCTAAGATCCGGAACTCTGCCGCCTCCGTGGACAATGGGGACCCAGAAGTTTCTTCTGCCTCTATCATCACCGCTGGGGTGGGTTGGTAGGTTCAGCGAAATCGATGGAAACATCGATCTCGCCAAAAGACATGATTGTGTAGGCAGTCATGGCCTCCCTAGCCGGAATCCAAGTCTCGTCGAGAACGATGAGAGGGATGTCGTTGGAGTAGAGGATGCGACTGACGGCGATAGTCTTGCCGATTCCGATTCTTGCATATTCCGCTCGGAACGCAGATCCGAAGCTCACTTGCCCCACGGTGGGCGCCAACTGTCGTCGGATTGATGACAAGTACGCCATGAGGGGGTCCTCGACGTGTGCGGAAGAGAGGGGTGTGAGACGTATGCTGTTCCGGGACGGTGAGCACACAAGTTTACACAGGTTCGAATCCGCCGGCTTTGGATGGATCCTACTCCTACTAGCAATCCAGTAATACAGCAGAGCCAGAATATGGGTTACAAGGGCTTCGCCTGTGCGAGTTGAGGGTCTAAAGTATTGCTGTGTTCTAAAGGCTCTCCCTAGGACGACTTATATAGATATCCGGCCTAGGGTTTACAGGAGAGATCTATCCGGCTATGACTAACAGTCGGTTACAGAGTACATCTTCAACTACAAGTAACATTATGGTCCTAAGTCGGTAAGTCTTCTGGGCCTTCCCGTAGCCGGATTGGACTCCGCCTTTCTCCCTGACTGGGCCGCCCGTGAAGAAATGCTCTAACCCGAAGTGGGCCACCCTGGTCAGTGAGGAACTGTGAGGATACCCGGAAAGTATATCCCCAACAAGTTATGACCAAAAACTCGTCGTTTTTCACGTTTTACGGCTGTTTTCATGTGCTATTGCACACTGTTTTGCCGCTCCATGGGGATTTACAACGATCCTAAGAACCGATACATGTTTGAGAGTTATGACCAAACACTCGCCATTTTCGCATTTTACGACCATTTTCATGAGCTATTGCACACTGTTTTGGCGCTCCATGTGGATTTACATCGACCCTGAAATTCGATACATGTTTGAGAGTTATGACCAAAAACTTGTTGTTTTCGCGTTTTACGGCTGTTTTCATGAGCTATTGCACACTGTTTTGGGGCTCCATGGGGATTTGCATGGACCGTTAGACCCGATCCATGTTTAAGGGGATTACTAAAAATTCATCGTTTTTGTGTTTTATGACCATTTTTAATGAGCTATTACCACAGTTCTAGGGTTTCAGGGCGATTTACAACGACCATTAGACCCGATACATGTTTGAAGGCATGACCAAAAACTTGTTGTTTTTATGTTTTATGGCTGTTTTGATGCTCTATTACCTATATTTGCGAGTTTTTAGGGGGAATTGCATGGCTCGTTAGACCCGGTACATGTTTGAGAGTTTTAACCAAAAACTCGTCGATTTCACGTATGATGGCTATTTTCATCAGTTATTGCCCCATAGTTTTAGGGTTCCAGGGGGATTTATATTAACCCTAAAACTTGATACATGTTTGAGACTTATGACCAAAAACCCATTGTTTTTCACGTTTTACGTCCGTTTTCATGAGCTATTGCACACTGTTTTGACGCTCCAGGGGGATTTACAATGATCCTAGAACCCGATACATGTTTGAGAGTTATGACCAAAAAGTCGTCATTTTTCACGTTTTACTGCTGTTTTCATGAGCTATTGCAAACTGTTTTGGTGCTCCATGGGGATTTGCATGGACCATTAGACCCGATCCATGTTTAAGGGGATTACAAAAAAATCGTCGTTTTTGTGTTTTATGACCGTTTTTCATGAGCTATTCCCACAGTTCTAGGGTTTCTAGGCGATTTACAATGACCATTAGACCCGATACATGTTTGAGGGCATGACCAAAAACTTGTTGTTTTTATGTTTTATGGCCAGTTTGATGCTCTATTACCTATAGTTGCGAAGGGGAATTTGCATGGCTCGTTAGACCCGATACATGTTTGAGAGTTTAAACGAAAAACTCGTCGATTTCACGTATAAAGGCTGTTTTCATGCTCTATCAGCTATAGTTGTGGGTTTCCAGGGGGATTTGCATGGCTCGTTAGACCCGATACATGTTTGAGAGTTTTAACCAAAAACTTGTCGATTTCACGTATTATGGTTGTTTTCATTAGTTATTGCCCACAGTTTTGGGGTTCTAGTGGGATTTACAACGACCCTAAAACCCGATACATGTTTGAGAGTTATGACCAAAAACTCATCGTTTTTCATGTTTTATGGCCGTTTTCATGAGCTATTGCACACTGTTTTGGCGCTCAAGGGGGATTTACAACGATCCTAAGACCCGATACAAGTTTGAGAGTTATGACCAAAAACAAGTCATTTTCGCGTTTTATGACCGTTTTCATGAGTTATTGCCCACAATTTTGGGGTTTCAAGGGGATTTACAATGTCCCAAAGACCCGATACATGTTTGAGAGTTATGACCAAAAACTCGTCATTTTTATGTTTTACGGCCGTTTTCATGAGCTATCGCACACTGTTTTGGTGCTCCTTGGGGATTTACAACGACCCTAAGACCCGATACATGTTTGAGAGTTATGACCAAAAACTTGTTGTTTTCATGTTTTACGGCCATTTTCATGAGCCATTACCTATAGTTGCGAGTTTCCAGGGGGATTTGCATGCGTCGTTAGACCCGATACATGTTTGAGAGCTTTGACCAAAAACTCGTCGATTTCGTGTATTATGGTTGTTTTCATGAGTTATTGCCCACAGTTTTGGAGTTCTAGGGGGATTTACAACGACTCTAAAACCCGATACATGTTTGAGAGTTATGACCAAATGCTCATCGTTTTCACATTTTACGGCCATTTTCATGAGCTATTGCACACTTTTTTGACGCTCTAGGGGGATTTACAATGATCCTAAGACCCGATACATGTTTGAGTGTTATGACCAAAAACTCAACGTTTTCGCGTTTTATGGCCGTTTTCATGAGTTATTGCCCATAATTTTGGGGTTCCAGGGGATTTACAGTGACCCTGAAATCCTATACATGTTTGAGAGTTATGACCAAAAACTCATCATTTTTGCATTTTACGACCGTTTTCATGAGCTATTGCACATTATTTTGGTGCTCCATGGCGATTTACAACGACCCTAAGACCCAATACATGTCTAAGAGTTATGACAAAAAACTTGTTGTTTTCGCGTTTTACGACCGTTTTCATGGCACACTGTTTTGGGGCTCCATGGGGATTTGCATGGACCGTTAGACCCTATCCATGGTTAAGGGGATTACCAAAAAATCATTATTTTTGTGTTTTATGACCATTTTTAATGAGCTATTACCACAGTTCTAGGGTTTCAGGGCGATTTACAATGACCATGAGACCAAATACATGTTTGAGGGCATGACCAAAAACATGTTGTTTTACGTTTTATGGCCATTTTGATGCTCTATTACCTATAGTTGCGATTTTCCAGGGGGATTTGCATGGCTCGTTAGACCCGATAAATGTTTGAGAGTTTTAACAAAAAAACTCGTCAATTTCATGTATTATGGCTGTTTTCATGAGTTATTGCCCACAGTTTTGGGGTTCCAGGGGATTTACAACGACCCTAAGACCCGATATATGTTTGAGAGTTATGACCAAAAACTAATCATTTTCACGTTTTATGGCCATTTTCATGAGTGATTGCCAACAGTTTTGGAGTACCAGAGATATTTAGAATGATCCTAAGACCCGATACATGTTTGAGAGGTATGACCAAAAACTTGTCGTTTTCGCGTTTTACGGCCGTTTTCATGAGCTAATGCACACTATTTTGGCGCTCTAGGGGGATTTACAACGATCCTAAGACCCGGTATATGTTTGAGAGTTATGACAAAAAACTCGTCGTTTTCGCGTTTTATGGCCTTTTTCATGTGTTATTACCCATTGTTTTAGGGTTCCAGGGGGATTTACAATGACCCTAATATCCGATACATGTTTGAGAGTTATGACCAAAAAACTCGTCGTTTTTCACGTTTTACGGCTGTTTTAATGAGCTATGCTATTGCACACGGTTTTGGCGCTCCATGGGGATTTACAATGATCCTAAGAACCGATACATGTTTGAGAGTTATGACAAAAACTTGTTGTTTTCGCATTTTACGACAGTTTTCATGAGCTATTGCACACTGTTTTGGCGCTCCATGGGGATTTACAACGATCCTAAGAACCTATACATGTTTGAGAGATATGACCAAAAACTCATCGTTTACGCGGTTTACGACCGTTTTCATGAGCTATTGCACACAATTTTGGCGCTCCATGGGGATTTACAACGACCCTGAAATCCGATACATGTTTGAGAGTTATGACCAAAAACTTGTTGTTTTCGCGTTTTACGGCTGTTTTCATGAGCTATTGCACACTCTTTTGGGGCTCCATGGGGATTTGCATGGATCATTAGATCCGATCCATGTTTAAGGGGATTACAAAAAGTTCATCATTTTTGTGTTTTATGACCGTTTTTAATGAGTTATTGCCATAGTTCTAGGGTTTCATGGCGATTTACAACAACCATTAGACCCGATACATGTTTGAGGGTATGACCAAAAACTTGTTGTTTTTATGTTTGAGAGTTATGACCCTAACACCCGATATATGCTTGAGAGTTATGACCAAAAACTCATCGTTTTTCTCGTTTTACGGTCGTTTTCATGAGCTATTGCACACTGTTTTGGCGGTCTAGGGGGATTTACAACGATCGTCGTTTTCGTGTTTGAGAGTTATGACCAAAAACTCGTCGTTTTCATGTTTGATGGTCGTTTTCATGAGTTATTGCCCACAGTTTTCGGGTTCTAGTGGGATTTACAATGATCCTAAGACCCGATACATGTTTGAGAGTTATGACCAAAAACTCGTCGTTTTTCATGTTCTACGGCTGTTTTCATGAGCTATTGCACATTGTTTTAGCGCTCCATGGGGATTTACAACGATCCAAACAACCGATACATGTTTGAGAGTTATGACCAAACACTCGCCATTTTCGTGTTTTACGACCATTTTCATGAGCTATTGCACATTGTTTTGGCGCTCCATGGGGATTTACATCGACCCTGAAATCTGATACATGATTGAGAGTTATGACCAAAAACTTGCTGTTTTCGTGTTTTACGGCCGTTTTCATGAGCTATTGCACACTGTTTTGGGGGCTCCATGGGGATTTGCATGGACCGTTATACCCGATACATGTTTAAGGGGATTACCAAAAATTCGTCTTTTTTGTGTTATATGACCATTTTTAATGAGCTATTACCATAGTTCTAGGGCTCCAGGACGATTTACAATGACCATTAGACCCGATACATGTTTGAGGGCATGACCAAAAACTTGTTGTTTTTATGATTTATGGCCGTTTTGATGCTCTATTACCTATAGTTGCGAGTTTGCAGGTGAATTTGCATGGCTCATTAGACCCGATACATGTTTGAGAGTTTTAACAAAAACTCGTCGATTTCGCGTATTATGGTTGTTTTCATGAGTTATTGCATAGTTTTGCGGTTCCAGGGGATTTACAACGACCGTAAAACCTGATACATGTTTGAGAGTTATGACCAAAAACTCATCATTTTTCACGTTTTACGGCCGTTTTCATGAGCTATTGCACACTGTTTTGGCGCTCCAGGGGAATTTACAACAATCCTAAGATCCGATACATGTTTGTGAGTTATGACTAAAAACTCATCGTTTTCGTGTTTTAGGTTGTTTTCGTGAGTTATTGCCCACAGTTTTCGAGTTCTAGGGGGATTTACAATGACCCTAATATCCGATACATGTTTGAGACAAGAAGTGAGCCTAGCTCATTTGGTTTGGGAAGTGGATGTACAACCCGGCCACCTACGTTCAAGTCCTCATGGACAGAGATTTGGGGTCTTATTATTTTTAAAAACTCGCTGTAGGGGCTTCCCTTACCGCATTCCTTTCAGAAAAAACACATGTTTGATAGTTATCACCAAAAACCCGTCGTTTTCATGTTTTACGACTGTTTGCATGAGCTATTGCGCACTGTTTTGGCGCTCCATAGGGATTGACAACGATCCTAAGAAGCGATACATGGTATAGAGTTATAACCAAAAACTCATCGTTTTCGCATTTTACTGCCGTTTTCATGAGCTATTGCACACTGTTTTGGCGTTCCATGGGGATTTACAACAACCTTGAAACCCGATACATGTTTGAGAGTTATGACCAAAAACTTTTTATTTTCGTATTTTACGACCGTTTTCATGAGCTATTGCACACTGATTTTAGGGCTCCATGGGGATTTGCATGGACCGTTAGACCCGATATATGTTTAAGGGGATGACCATTTTCATGAGCTATTGCACACTGTTTTGGCGCTCCATGGGGATTTACAACAACCCTGAAACCCGATACATGTTTGAGAGTTATGACCAAAACCTTTTGTTTTCACATTTTACGACTGTTTTCATGAGCTATTGTACACTATTTTAGGGCTCCATGGGGATTTGCATGGACCGTTAGACCTGATGCATGTTTAAGGGGATAACCATTTTCATGAGCTATTGCCAAAGTTCTAGATTTTCAGGGCGATTTACAACGACCATTAGTTCCGATACATGTTTGAGGGCACGACCAAAAACTTGTTGTTTTTATGTTTTATGGCCATTTTCATGCTCTATTATCTACAGTTGTGACTTTCCAGGGAGATTTGCATGGCTCGTTAGACCCAATACATGTTTGAGAGTTTTAACCAAAAACTCATCGGTTTCGCTTATTATGGTTGTTTTCATGAGTGATTGCCAACAGTTTTGGGGTTCCAGAGATATTTAGAATGATCCTAAGACCCGATACATGTTTGAGAGTTATGACCAAAAACTTGTCGTTTTCGCGTTTTACGGCCGTTTTCATGAGCTATTGCACACTGTTTTGGTGCTCCATGGGGATTTACAACGATCCTAAGACCCGATACATATTTGAGAGTTTTGACCAAAAACTTGTTGTTTTCGCGTTTTACGACCGTTTTCATGAGCTATTGCACACTATTTTGGGGCTCCATGGGGATTTGCATGGACCGTTAGACCCGATCCATGTTTAAGGGGATTACCAAAAAAATTCCTTTTTTGTTTTATGATCGTTTTTAATGAGCTATTGCCACAGTTCTAACTTTTCAGGACAATTTACAACGACCATTAGACCCGATACATGTTTGAGGGCACACTATAAGGATTTTAGTCTATTGCAACAAAATTTATTGCTACAACTATCTTTCGTTGCAATAAAATACGATAATACCACAAAATTTCTGTTCGTGGTAACATGATCCACATATTGTCACCATCAAGTTTTGTTGCGCTAAATACATTTTTTGTTGCAATAGAGGTCGCATATTGGAACAAAATGCTTTGGCGTTGTAATATGGTAACGATATTGTGACAATTATTTTCCGTTGGATGAATCAGTCATTTTGTTGCAATAGATACTAGGTATTGAACAAAATAAAATTATGTGATAATATCCGAAAATGTATTGCAACACTATTGGTATATCGCGCTAGCTAACAATATTGTTGCAAAAGGTAGCTTCATATTGCAACAAAACATGTCTATCCTAATTGCGCACATTTTTTACCTCAATTTCATTGAGTTGCAATAACTATTACATATATCAATAAGTTGTGTATCCATTGTAATATGTAGAACATATTGCCCCAATTCTACATTGTGGCGAAAAAGGAACAAGATATTGCAACGATATTCTCCACGGTGACCTATCACTGCTATTTTTCCTTTTTATTATATGTTTTCTCGCGTTCTAATTAAAGGGGTGTAATGGCCACTTCGTGTTCCGTTCATGAGGCTACTAGTGGTGTCTGCAAGATGGATCGCTCCTCTCCTTGCCTTGTTTAAGGAGCCACTATATTCTAGACCGAGCCTAGAGAAAGTTGGTGTGTTCCATTATAAAAAGATTGCATCTTTAGACTTATACCATGAAAAGATCTGTCTTGAGATATATACCTTTAAAAGATCATCATGTTATTGATTTTTACCACCCCGCGTGCTTCCGCTAAAAAATATCCATTATCTTTATTCTATTTTTAAAATTCCTTGTCCATGTAAAACTGAACATGAGATCGGTTTTGACCCGAACCGAATCTCAGTCGTGCTCGTGCACGGAGAGAAGCCCCGACAACCTGACCACCGCATCCCTGTCCCGTCCAGCCTCATAGTCGCGACATATCAAAAATTGTTAAATAATACTACCCCACAATTAGATACTAGACATATTTTTTATAAAAAATAGACATATTTAATTTTTTTTGAGGGAATAGACATATTTAAATGTATCCGAAATATCGGTGATAGTTCAAAATATAACCTATATGCAAATGAAATCGTCCTGTAAGGCCCGTTTAGGCGGTTCAATAAATACCAAACCCTAGCTCAATCCCCACGCGGACCTAGCCTCCTAACCTCGATCTCCCTCAGCCCTCTCCCGCACCACGCTTCCCCTCTCCCACCGAATTGCTCCTTCCGCACGCTCACGGCGTTGCAACACGGAGCAATCGGGGCATCCCATCTACGGCGCCGACGCTGGCCTCCCACGAGCAGGGCGACAACGGAGGCCAGATCCGCTCTGCTCCATGCGACCGCCTGGTTCTGCGCCGGTGCCGCCAAGTACGAGAAGTACGAAGTCCATGTATATAGCTCGTCTCTTTACTCGATCACGACCTTAGGTCCGGTGCCACTCTACCTGCCAGCGGAGATGGATTCGAGCGATGGGCTGCTGATTCCACAGAGATCTGGGTGAGAATAGATCAGCGCCACCATGTCGTCTTTAGTCCCCGTTGAGTAATTGGAAGTCACTCTAGTCAGAGGTGAAGGAAGCAACATGACTATACTACAAAGGAATCACGTACTGGCAGGTAATGGACTTTGAAAATTCTTTCGTCTTCTTCTAATAATTCACTTCTTGCTTATGGCCTTCTAGCATGTAATCCGGGCCATATACTTGTGGCTATTTCTCTACGCAGCCTTAGTCTATGGAATGAAATTTCCCCATGGATTGGGATGATGCGCTCACACTAGTGGAGAACGGGTCTTTAGTCCTGACCCGTAAAAGCATTTAGTCCCGGTTGTGGTACCGGGACTAGAGAGGCGGGACTAAAGGCTCACCCACTAGTCCCGGCCCGCTTACCAGCCGGGATCAATGGGCATCCATGTGGCCCACCTCTGCGGGCGCGGGATGCCCCCTCCCCCCCCCCCACACACACACACACATTAGTGCCGATTCGTATTACGAACCGGGACAAATGGTTCTCTGCCGCGGCAGAGAATTTAATTTGTTATCTTTTTTTTCATTTCAAAGTTTTATACGCTACCACATACCGTACATGTTCGTGCATACATAAGATAACTTCTCTTAAGATCGAGCATACAAATATATACATGATAGTTACACATGGAGATCACAATTATCGAGACTAGAGCCCGTCTATTCAATTACACGAACGGGAATCATCGGTGCCTATTCACACTAAATTCTCCGGCGTCATCTATCATATCGTTCATCAAGAATCCTGTCAGTTCTTCAGCAATTGCTACTACGCGTTGCTCTAGTAGGAGCTGATCCCGCATGTAGCACCCTGCTATAACCACTACTATAAAATCGCTTGGAGTTTGTGCTTTGTGCATCATCATGATATCATCATGCATGTTTGATCATAAAAGTATCTTTGCAAAATCCCTATTTTGTTTCTAATTAGCCTCGTTTTATTTCAAATTATAAAATCAGGTCTTCCTGGATATTTTATTTGCCTAAAAACAAATTACAAAAGTCTGTTTTAAAAATAAAATAAAAGCTTTCGAGGGTTTGGCGGAAAGCGTTGGCGTCCTTGAATCGTTTCTATGTGGGTTTGGCGGAAAGCGCTGAAATCTGCATAGGGCCGATTCGAGGGTGTTATAGAGTGGTATCAGAGCTTAGCAGTTGCGATACCCCACTGGTCCAGCCTGTAGGATAACCTAGCTAACGGCCGAAGTAGAGTGTCAAAACTATTTTGCAAAATCGGGTGGATAGATCTGATTAGGTCTGCTTTTACTCCTTATCCCTCTGCTATTCTCCTCTTACCTCTGTGTGTTTTGAATCTGCTCTCTTATCTTTTCTTTGAGTCCAAGATTTCTCGTGGTTGGGTTTTTCGTCGTACCTTCAGGGTTTCGCTTCCCCTTTGGCAACAATGTTTCTACATCCGGTCTTCATGCTATCTGAGGAATCCTTCATCTGTTGGACTTCTCTTTGTTCCTTCTCGCGCCTTTCGGTGTTTTTCAATGCGACGACATCATCTACGCTAGATCCGATGAAGATCTGTATAATCCTTTGTTTCTGAACATCACTTGTGAAGATCTTCATTCTAAATTCTGAGAATGGGTTGCATGATTTTTTCTACTGTATGTGCGGAGTAATAGTTTGGGTGCCTGATGGATTGGCCCCCATTCCGACTACTCATTCTATTCGCTCTTGTACATTGAAGTGGGTTAGGATGCATCTTTTCTCTCCTTCTATCGAAGTTAGAGGTGGATTTATCTTTTGATACCTTTACCTTCGTCTTTTGTTCTCCGGAGTGTTCCCTCGACGAACGTGAGCAACGATCCCTTGTTGGTGGTGTCGACGATTTAAAGATGGAGCAAAAATCTTGTTAGTGGTGTCGCGAGAATCTACACGAAGCGAGAAGATTCAGATCATCAGCCTTCTTCCCCGTACCATGAGGCAGATCTCGAGGGCGAGATCCATTATTAGTGGTGTCGAATTGTAGCACCCCGCTATACCCACTACTAGAAATTCGCTTGGAGTTTGTGCTTTGTGCATCATCATGATATCATCATGCATGTTTGATCATAAAAGTATCTTTGCAAAATCCCTATTTTGTTTCTAATTAGCCTCATTTTATTTCAAATTATAAAACCAGGTCTTCCTGGATATTTTATTTGCCTAAAAACAAATTACAAAAGTCTGTTTTAATAATAAAATAAAAGTTTAAGTTTTTTTTAGGGGCAACCCAGCCGGCCAGGCCCGAGGCCCAGCTAGCCAGGCCACCCCAAACCCTAATCCTACCACCTCCCCAGTCCACACCCAGCCACACACCACACAGAGCACGCGACCCGCCCTCACGCTGTCACGTTACAACACAACGCTCGCAACGTGCACTGCACGCTACACACCTGGGGCCCACCCCAATCGATCGCCACCTCACCCCGCGATCCTCTCCTTCCTCTGCGCTCGTGACCCCGTCCTCCTCGATCGAAACCACCAACCCCGGCACCAGCGACCACGCCTCCTCCCCTCATTTTTCGCTGCCATGCTCTGCCGCGGGCGACCGTCGCCTCCCGAGTACCTCGCTCCTCTCCACCGGCGGCTCCAGCGGTTCCCCTCTGCGTCGCCCGTCAGCGAGCCCCATGCCGTCACCAGCCTCTTTCCCCTCCTCTCCGGCCGCCAGGCGGCCAAGACCTCACCGTGCCACCCTCGCTCTCCGTAGCGCTGGCCTGCACCTTGTCCTCGACCTCGCCCTAAACCTCGACTCCTTCTGTGCCGCGTCATCGACCCTGCGCGGTGCCGCTGGCTCTTCCTCCTTGACCTACCCCGCGCGGACCCCGCCGGACCCCTGCATCCGCGCCTCCTTGCTGCCAGGAGCAGCCGCCCTCCTCTCCACCAGGATCCCCATCGTCGCAGGGACGCAAGCGCGCCGCCGCTCTGCCTCGTCACCAACCTAGGGCCCCCACGAACCTCTGTCGTGCGTGGGCCCACCTCCGTTTTCGTCTCCGGTGCCCTCTCCTCCGTCGGTCGCTTCTCCACCATGGACGGCCTCCCGCGCGCGTCGCCCGTATGACCTCCTTCCTGCGAGAGCGCTGCCCCTTCTGCTGTTTTCCCAGTCGCAAGGTGTTCGGGTTAATTCCCGAACGGGACATGGTCTTCCTCGCGTTGTGCTTTTTGTTCCCTTCTATTTGGTGTGTGCTTGATACCGTGTGTTTGTGTTGTGGCCCGGTAAAGACTGCAGCAAGCCACTTGAAGCCGACAAGACCGTTACCAAGATCTCCCAAAGTACATGTGTCCTTGAGACGGCATCGAGAACTACCAACAGCTACAAACTCGCCATCGGTAGCAAGTCCGAATCGAGAGCGGAGAAGCCGATTCGAAGACCCCGTTCCCGGAGGCGAAGTCCGAACACGAAGACCACCAAGCTCTTCTTCCCGGAACAACAAGTGCTTCGACACGGATCTGATGTTCGAGACCCTGAACCAAGATTCGAAGACCGATCCCCGAGACCGAACCCGAACCCCTGGAACCCAAGATCGTCGATCCGACATGTGTGACCCTAAGCTCCTATATTTTTATAACATGATATTAAATTGTTGCATATTAAATTGCTCATGCTCGCATACATATTCATGTGTTCGGGGGTATTTTGTCGATTCACCTAATAATTAAATATGGAGAGTATATGCGGGTTTTTCTAGTCTTATATTGTCTTCATTTAAATTTGTGTAGCGAACCGATGCCATGTTTGCCTTGTTAAGACAACATTTAAATTGCGGGGTATCTATACAACATGGACAATCTAATTAATTATCGGGACCCCGGTTCCGCTTAATATTGCCTAATTGCACCGCATCTTTGCCATGTCATGCATCATACACGCATCATGCCCGTTCTTCTGCTGTAGTATTAAATAGTGCATCTGGTGTTTCTATTAAATCATGCCCAGTCGTTTACAGCCATTGACACAAACCCTGGGTCCGTCTCGGAGCCGGCCAACTTCGTTGCGGGTAGCTTAGTGGGGTGGCCCCCTGAAATATTTTATAAATCCTGTGATTGCTTTGTCGTGAAAGCCTCGTTGGGTTTTTATTTGGTTTTTCTGAGGTTGATCGTGCGTGTGTTGCTATTTGTTCACCCCTGCAGGATAAATCTTTCTGAAAGCCATGTCCACGGTTATGGACGACTTGGAGCACAGTATCTCGATCATAGACAAGCATAACTAAAGTAGTGCTATATAATTGACTTAATATGTGACTAGTAATCAGCTTCACTACAATGGAATGGATAATAAAAGTACCAACAACTAGTGGAACTGGGGTGTATCGTGTCATGTTATACCTGCCTAGTAAGTATCGCAACTCCAATGGAATGAAATAAAAGTGCCAACAACTTCTGGGTTTGGGATGCCACATGCTAATTGTATCTGACTAGTAAGTACTGCAACTACAACTGAATGGTTAATTAAAACTGCCCACTACTTATACTATCAGGATGACTCATGCTATCTATATCTGACTAGTAAGTGCTTCAACTATAATGGAATGAATAAAATTGCCAACTGTGTGAGTTCCTCGGTTTGACTTCCTCGTTTGGTCTCGAGGGGGAAATACCAGGATGGATATGTTTTGGTGTTACTATCAGGTTGCATCCGAATAGGTCTTTCTTATCCCTCTCTAATAGCCGACAGTTGAATCGAGTCTCTATAGATTGTTTAGTGCATGCTTCGCTACCGCTTCAGCCCACCATACCTATGTAGGCGAGAGCCGCCGAATTCTAGCCTCGCCATGTACTGGCCTCAGTACTGACGCTTCTCTTTTTTCCTTTGCCCTTTGTCGGCACCCCTTTTGTTTTAGCAGGTTTGAAATCGACGTCGTTAGCAGGGTTACCCTTCCGGCTTGGCCTGGGCAGGGTTATGGACGCCATTGGTTATTCTTTAGGGCTCTTAACCCAATTTGCTTCTTATCCATACTCGGATGTTGTATCGTTTTCAAGGTGAATTGGATCTTTGTACTGTATGTCTGTATTCTTGACTCAATGAGTCGTTGTCGTATATATATGTTCTGTGGGTTCCATCGTGGACTAATGTGTAATGGTATTACTTCGTTCTCCACCCGCACGCAAGTGCCTGGTGGGCGTTCTTGAATCGTTTCTATGTGGGTTTGGCGGGAAGCGCTAAAGCTTGCATAGGGCCGATTCGAGGGTGTTACACCCTAAGTCCGGGGGCCTGCGCGCACTGCCACCCTAATCCTATGTCCGGGGGCTGCGAGAACTACCACCCTAACCCTAAGTCCGGGCGCCCGCGAGAACCACCACCCTAACCCTAAGTCCGGGGGCCCGCGAGCACTGCCACCCTAATCCTAAGTCCGGGGGCCCGCGAGCACTACCACCCTAACCCTAAGTCCGGGGGACCCACGAGCACTACTGGACTTAGGGTAGTTATTTCTTCAGCTATTTTTAGGGATCGTTACTAGCTGGTTTTTGCAATAGGGATTGTGGACTCAGACACATATCGTTTGCTTGATGAATAAAAGGCAAGAAAAAACAAGCTGCAAGTTTTGCCGCCATGTTCACCTTATCTTTATTTAGCACTACTATATATGCAATATACTACTATATATATAATATTCATCAATATATGCAATATACTACTATATATAATACTATAATATTACAATATACTACTATAATGCAATATACTACTATATATGCAATATACTACTATATATACTACTATAATATATGCCATACAATATACTACTATATATGCAATATACTACTATATATACTACTATAATATATGCCATACAATATACTACTATATATGCAATATACTACTATATATAATATTACACTACTAAATAATATTACACTACTATATATATACTATAATATTACACTACTAAATAATATTACACTACTATATACTATAATAATATTACACTACTAAATAATATTACACTACTATTACACTACTAAATAATATTACACTACTATATACACTATAAAATAAAAAAATGAAAAAATAACTAGAGAACTGGTCACCCAGATCGTCACATGACGGTTGTCTCAGCGCCGCCACAGCGCCATGGACGGGAAGGGAGGTACTGGGTACTGGGCGCGCCTTGGCTGGAGTGGGGGCGGCGGATGGGGGTGGTGGCGGCCGGAGAGATCGGGCAGCCTGCCGGCGTCTCCTTCATCGTCCTCGCGTGCTTTAGTCTCGGTCCGTATAACGCACCGGGCTAAAGGGTCTTTAGTCCCGGTGCGTGATACGAACCGGGACTAAAGGTCCATCCCTTTAGTCCCGATACGTGCCACCTATCGGGACTAAAAGGTTTTCAACACAGCAGCGTAACGCCACACCTTTAGTCCCGGTGTGTAGCACGCACCGGGACTAAAGGTCCATTTTTCAATTTTTTTCACCCAAGGGACGCGCCTGTTTAAAAAAAATTCAATTTGCATATTTTTTAAACATTTGAATTATACAATTTTTGCATACTTATGAATTTGAGAAAATTTTCAACATGAAAAGTTCTTGAATTTGAATAAGTAATCCAAATCTATTTTCTATTTTATAAAATAATGATTCTAACTAGTGAAACTAATAACCATTTTGCCATTTTCAATTTAAAAATGCATTAACTATTATATTTTACATATTTTTGAATCTCACTAAATTTTTAACATACAAATGCTTGAATTTGAATAAGGGATTCAAATCCATTTTCTGTTTTATAAAATAATTATTCTAACTAGTCAAACTATTAATCATTTTGCCATTTTCATGTGATTCCGACGCTCCGGTGGTCTTCCTCCGGCGAAACCCTAGACCGGGGGCCCAGGATCATCTACCCCTATAGCTTTCTCCGTACGAGGGTAGCGCGGTAGACCTTTCTATTTGTTTTGGTTTGTTTAGGACATATGTACATGGATAGCAAATGTTGGCCAAATTTGCCACATTGTAGTCCCCGGTTGTCCCGCCCGCGGGAGTTTCCACGTACAGATCCAGGATTTCACTAAGTGTTAACGCATGTCTGAAAAGGGGGTCACACCTGGGGCCTACACATGGCACCTACCAACCTTGCACCACTCTCACACACATATCCCAGGGGCACATGCAAGTTTTCATGTGATTCCGACGCTTCGGTGGTCTTCCTCCGGCGAAACCCTAGACCGGGGCCCCCGGATCATCTACCCCTATAGCTTTCTCTGTACGAGGGTAGCGCGGTGGACCTTTCTATTTGTTTTGGTTTGTTTAGGACATATGTACATGGAGATCAAATGTTGAGCCAACTTTGCCACATTGTAGTCCCTGGTTGTCCTGCGGCGAGAGTTTCCACGTACAGATCTAGGATTTCACTAAGTGTTAACGCATGTCCGGGAAGGGGGTCACACCTGGGGCCTACACATGGCACCAACCAACCTTGAACCACTCTCACACACATATCCTAGGGGCACATGCAAGTTTTCATGTGATTCCGATGCTCTGGTGGTCTTCCTCCGGTGAAGCCCTAGACGGGGGCCCCAGATCGTCTACCCCTATAGCTTTCTCCGTACAAGGGTAGCACGGTGGACCTTTCTATTTGTTTTGGTTTGTTTAGGATATATGTACATGGAGAGAAAATGTTGGGCCAACTTTGCCACATTCTAGTCCCCGGTTGTCCCGCGGCGGGAGTTTCCACGTACAGATCTAGGATTTCACTAAGTGTTAACGCATGTCCGGGAAGAGGGTCACACCTGGGGCCTACACATGGCACCTACCAACCTTGCACCACTCTCACACACATATCCTAGGGTCACATGCAAGTTTTCATGTGATTCCGACGCTCCGGTGGTCTTCCTCCGGTGAAACCCTAGACCGGGGGCCCCGAATCGTCTACCCTATAGCTTTCTCCGTACGAGGGTAGCGCGGTGGACCTTTCTATTTGTTTTGGTTTGTTTAGGACATATGTACATGGAGAGCAAATGTTGGGCCAACTTTGCCACATTCTAGGCCCCGGTTGTCCCGCGACGGGAGTTTCCACGTACAGATCCAGGATTTCACTAAGTGTTAACGCATGTCCGGGAAAGGGGTCACACCTGGGGCCTACACATGGGCCGACGCTCCGGTGGTCTTCCTCCGACGAAACACCACACATCCACACATTCCCTAGATTTATGTCTCAAATAAAAGGTTTAATACATTACATAGATTTATGTCTCAAATAAAAGGTTTAATTAATACATTATTACACATCACCAACATCTAGTGTTGTGGTTTTCTTCTGCACCGTAGCCATGGAGAATCTTCATCATTTAACAGGATGCTTGGGTCAGTTTTCACTTTGAATGGCGGAATTTCATGAAACTTATTGTAATATTCTGACATGTCTGTCTTGTCATCCACTCCCACGACGTTTCTTTTCCCTGAAAGAACTATGTGGCGCTTTGGCTCATCGTATTCTGTATTCTTTTGCTTATCTTTCCTTTTTCTCGGTTTGGTAGACATGTACTTCACATAGAAAACCCGAGCCACATCATTGGCTAGGACGAATGGTTCATCCATGTACGCAAGATTGTTGAGATCCACTGTTGTCATGGCGTACTTTTGGTCTACATGTACCCCTCCTCCTGTCAGCTTGACCCATTTGCACCAAAACAAAGGGACCTTAAAAGTAGGTCCATAGTCAAGTTCCCATATCTCCTCTATGTACCCATAATATATGTCCTTTTGCCCATTTTCATCTGTTGCATCAAAGCGGACACCACTGTTTTGGTTGGTGCTCTTTTTATCTTGGGCCACCGTGTAAAATGTATTCCCATTTATCTCGTACCCTTGGAAAGTACATATAGTCGAAGATGGTAACCTGGCCAACAAGTACAACTGATCTCCAACAGTGGTGTTATTCATAAGATGTGTCTGCAACCAGCTGCCGAAATTCTTCTCGTGTTCCCCTTTAATCAAGGAGTCAGGCTTCCCCGGGTTTTTGGAGCGTAGAATATTTTTGTGTTTCTCGATATACAGAGCCACCACGGTGGAATTGTGTAGAACTGTGTAGTGTGCTTGAGTGAAAGAATTCCCGTCCCTACATACCATTGGTTTCCTTCCTAGTGTGCCTTTTCCAGTCAGCCTCCCCTCATACCGAGATTCAGGAACACTAATCGGCTTAATGTCAGGAAGAAAGTCAACACAAAACTCAATGACCTCCTCTGTTCCATAGCCCTTGGAGATGCTTCCTTTTGGCCTAGCACGGTTATGAACATATTTTTTTAAGACTCCCATGAACCTCTCGAAGGGGAACATATTGTGTAGAAACACAGGACCAAAAATTCTAATCTCTTCGACTAGGTGAACTAGGAGGTGCGTCATAATATTGAAGAAGGATGGCGGGAACAACAACTCGAAGCTGACCAGACATTGGACCACATCAATCTGTAACCCTGATAGACTTTCTTGATCGATTACCTTCTGAGAAATTGCATTGAGGAATGCACATACCTTCACAATGGCTAGTCGAACATTTTCTGGTAGAATTCCCCTCAATGCAACCGGAAGCAATTGCGTCATAAGCACGTGGAAGTCATGAGACTTTATGTTTTGAATTTTTTTCTATTTCATATTTACTATTCCCTTTATATTCGACGAGAAGCCAGACGGGACCTTGATACTGAAAAGGACTTCAAAAAAGATTTTCTTCTCTTCGTTGGTAAGAGCATAGCTGGCAAGCCCTTGAAACTACCCTGGATGCTTGTCGTCTCGTCCTTTATGATGTTGCTGGTCCTTCCGTGCTGCCTGGGTATCTTTTGACTTCACATACAAGCCCAGGAAGCCTAGAATATTCACGCAAAGATTTTTCGTCAGGTGCATCACGTCGATTGCAGAGCGGACCTCGTGCACTTTCCAATAGGGTAGCTCCCAAAATATAGATTTCTTCTTCCACATGGGTGCGTGTCCGTCGGCGTCTTTCGGAACAGGTTGTCCTCCAAGACCCTTTCTAAAGATTACATCCAAATCCTTGACCATACCAAATACATCAGCACCAGTACGGGGGACATGCTTCGTCCGGGCTTCTCCCTTGCCATTGAAATGCTTGCCTTTCTTCGTTAAGTGATGACTTGGCGGAAGAAAACGACGATTGTACGAGTACACATTCTTCCTACATTTATCTAGATATATACTTTCAGTCTCATCTAAACAGTGCGTGCATGCATTGTATCCTTTGTTCGTCTGTCCTGAAATGTTACTAAGAGCAGGCCAATCATTGATGGTTATGAACAGCAACGCTTGTAGGTCAAATTCCTGATGTTTGTGCTCATCCCACACACGTACACCTGGTTTGCCCCACAACTGTAAAAGTTCATCAACTAATGGCCCTAGATACACATCAATGTCATTGCCGGGTTGCTTCGGGCCTTGGATGAGCACTGGCATCATAATGAACTTCCGCTTCATGCACAAGCAAGGAGGAAGGTTGTAGATACATAGAGTCACGGGCCAGGTGCTGTGACTGCAGTTCTGCTCCCCAAAAGGATTCATGACATCGGTACTTAGACCAAAACATAAGTTCCTTACATCACCAGCAAAGTCCGGGAAATCCCTCTCGATTTTTCTCCACTGCCGACCATCAGCAGGGTGCCTCAACTTTCCGTCTTTCTTAGGGTCTTCCATGTGCCATCGCAACAACTTTGCATGCTCTTTGTTTCTGAACAAATGTTTCAACCGTGGTATTATAGGAGCATACCACATCACCTTGGCAGAAACCCTCTTCCTAGATGGCTCGCCCTCAACATCTCCAGGGTCATCTTTTCTGATCTTATACCGCAATGCAGTGCAAACCGGACATTTATCCATATTCTCGAACTTCTCACCACGGTAGAGGATGCAGTCATTAGGGCATGCATGTATCTTCTGCACATCTAATCCTAGAGGGCAGACAACCTTCTTTGCTTCGTACGTACTGGAGGGCAATTTATTATTTTTTGGAAGTAGCTTCTTCATTATTACCAGCAACTTTTCAAATTCTAAGTCAGTCACACCGGTCTCTGCCTTCCACTTCAGTAATTCTAGTGTGCTACCCAGCTTCTTCTGGCCATCTTCACAAGTTGGGTACAATAATTTGTTGTGGTCCTGTAACATCTTCTCGAACTGCAACCTCTCCTTTTCTGTGTCGAAGTCTCGCTTTGCATCAGAAATGACCTGACCAAGATCATCAGCGGGCTCACCTGGTTCCCGTTCTTCACCCCATTCTTCTTCACTGTCTTCCATTGCGGTATTAGTGTATTCAGGGAACATAGATAGGTAGTTGTCATCATCGTTCTCTTCTTTATCGCCGTCTTCCATCATAACCCCTCTTTCTCCGTGCTTGGTCCAAACATTATAGCCGGATATGAAACCGGCCCGAAGCAGGTGACTCTGAATGACTCTTGAGGAAGTGTGAGCCTGCTCATTTCGACATTCAACACATGGACAACACAGAAAACCATCCGCCGCTTGTTTGCCTCGGCCACAAGGCGAAAAGAACGCACGCCTACTCTGTAAGCGTCAGAGCGTCGGTCACCGTATATCCATGGATGGCTCATCTGCATCATACAACCATGCATATATATCAAACGCAATCACAATGCTCAAATTAGTACCGTGCGGTCTAAACGAGAAAATAGTGGCTAACCTTTTAGGACACCTGGAAACAAAGATGAGAAAACTTAAGTGTGGCTCTGGCACCTCATATCATGTTTGTCTTGTGTGAACTCAAGTGACGTCGCTCTAACAGGCATTTCACCGAGCACCTCTAGTGCATATGAAGAAAAAAAAATTAGCACAAAGTTATACCGACCTCACATAGGAAAAAAACAGGAGAGAGTGGAGGGCTGGGTGCATATATATAGGACCAGACCATTAGTCCCGGTTTGAGATACAAACCGGGACTAATGGTTCTGCCAGAGCATGCCAGACCATTAGTCGGTTTGTATCTTAAACGGAGACTAATGGTCCCTTACGGGCCGGGACAAAGGACCTCAGCATCCCCGGGCCGTCTGGTTCGGACCATTAGTCCCGGCCCCAGCCACGACCGACTAGTGGCCCGAACCAAAGGCCCTTATTCTACTAGTGTCATTTGATTATCATGTACTCCCTCCGTTTCAAAATATAAGATGTTTTAGCTCTGTGAATGAAGTATATCTAGACCCCGTTTAGTACGTAGGTTCATCAAGATTTGGAGTGAACCTACACACTAAAAAGGTATAGATACACCATTTTCACAAAAGGGAGTATGTAGGTATGAGGTCATTGTTGTCCCCTAAATATTGATCTTTTTTTGCGCTGTTGGACCATTGATTATTATAATGACAATGTTGTAAGTGTAAGTGGATTAAGTTCCATTGAAAGGAAAGATCGCATGGATCAAGGATCCCCACAGCAAAACATCTTAGGATGTCACAGTCACTAGGTAACTTGCACTGTAAACTATGCATTATTGAATATATTGTTCTTTGCCTTCAATTAATGTTCATTCCTATCAATGAAAAATCATGTATTGTTTCCCTTTTGTAGTCAAAACATAAACTCACATGTTCTCTTTTCTTCCTACTCAAATCAGCTAGACATTGTGGACTTTATATATTATTTGAATCCAAATGGTTGCATGTATGTATTGGGTGGATGCATGTGTGAACCGATGCATATGAACTGTTACGTAGTGGATGCCTACTTGAATCATAGAATATACTAGCTGAGACTGGAGCGCCTGCACGCCGCGCCCTCTGTAGCCCGAAGTCAGAGAATGAAAGATGCTTCCGTGTTAATACTTCTACACAAATAAAAGAAAATTCTATTCTCTTGGCTCGCATGTGTTGAAGCAACATGGTTATGAAACTGTCAGAAACTCAGAAAGCCAAAATTTCACCATGAAAGGCATGCTACGAGTGCTGTGCTAAGAATAGTTAAAAATTATCCACCCGGGATGGAATGACTACATGTGGTATGTGGTACTCCAGGCAATGTAGAGGGAGGCTGCACCAAAATACGTCCTTTTGCACTGCGGCATGACAAAAAACCTTCAAAGAGAGGACAAAAAAAATGCAAGTTGCAAAGCACTCCCTTTACATTTAAAAACAGTCAGTACTCAATGTGAGGATGGTATGCTGCCGACCTATGTAGTATAAACAGAAAATGATAAGTCACATAAATCCCAATCAATTGTACTTGGTTGACCTGGATCAATACATGCGTATATATAGTTGGCTGATGTAGATCCCAGCCTCCCAATCCAACTCCATTTATTTCCACTGTCCAAAGAATCCTGAAGTTAGCCAACATTTCACCTCTAATACAACAGATCTTACACCTGCATAAAAAGCCAAGAAAACATATTTAGTTTACTTTTCCAAATCAGCAAGCAAATAAACGAGGATCCAAAAACTATATTTTCCTGCTGGGGACACCGATCTTGTAATGAGAACCCACCAAAAATTGAGTACTAAGTATTAGGGAAATTTCCCATTCTGCAGTCCACGGTATCATGGGAAGTCTAAAAAAAATGCTTGCAACTGCATGCACTGCACACTGAATCTAATTATAGCTGTGTCCTGAATCTAATTACCTTTCTAAAAAGTATTGGATTGTTTTAGTCCATATGGAGAAACCTATAGAAGAAAGCACACTAATGAAAAAATGATGATCAATTAGATGGTCAAATGGTAATCTGAACAAATAGTGCCCTAAGTCAAATACAGAGAGCCAAAGCAACATAACTCAATCAATTTACCTGCAAGATCTCTAATTCTCTATGGTTTGGTCAACCATAGTAACACCTCCAGAAGGACATCATTTGGTAAGTAATTACCAGAGCACGTGCTACAAACTCACACTCGATTGAATCTGCAACATGTAAAATTTGCAAGCCCAGAAAATGAACATTTAAAAGCAAAACTATCTGTCTCTGCTTTTTTTTTCAGCCTTCAAAAAGTCAAGAGGCGTTTAGTCGACCCTGAAATATATGAAACCGGAAACTTTCCACAAATAAACATGTACCATTAGGTATGACAACATAACTAAAAACCAATAGGATGCCTTGTCAAAAAATAAGAACCTTTTGGCCATCCGAACTGTAAGATTCATATATTGAGATACTTCATCCTATAAAAGCGAGTAATTCATTCAACCTACAAAAAAGGTAACCAACAATCTTGACATAAACTATTAGTAAATATGGTAGAAGAAGAAATGACTCGCCCATATGATTGAATTCAGGGATAGAAATCTATAGGGTAGCTAGAAAGGCAAAGAAAAGAGATACACTGAACATGTAGGGAAATTTTTGGCCAGCCTTTTAACTTCGAAGCTAATATAGTCAACTACAATGCTTCTAAATTTCTCTATTTTCACTGGTTGACCATTGGATCTTCATAATGAAGCTTCATTAACTAATTTTTAAGCTAAGGCCGTGATAACACACTTCTAAGGAGAACTTGATTGTGATAGTACTGAACCTTTATCTATAGAGCTGTGTTACGGTGATTGGCCAGTACTTCCGAGTACTCCTGGTGGAAATAATTCTGTCCATTGATGGCCAGTTAATTATGGATTTTAAATAAGTCTAAAAAGGATTATTATAGTACTCCTGGCCTAGGAGACCAAACTCCGGCGACTGGTCGCTCGCGAGCACGATCTTGCCCCGCGTTGCTCCTCTCCCATCCCCTCGCCTCTGCCCCCTTCCACGCCGCCGCCCACCTGCATCCGCTGCCGCGCGCCGGACGCGCCACCTAAGGCAGCCCCGGCACCCCATATTCAGTCGCCGCCGTCCTAGCCCGCCGGATGGAGCCGCCAGCCTTCCCACCGATGACGCTCGAGCCGACCCAGCTCCGCCGCCCCGCCCTTCGCCATCGCATGACCAGCCACGGCGAGTTACAAACCTGCAAACACAACCTGCGTCATGTTTAAGCACGTATCAGAATTCCCCTGGACAATCAATATGGAGTATTGGTAATCAACGGCGACCTCATTGCATGCTGCATTAAGGATTTAAGCAAGCATTGATAGAAGTGGAATGCAAGGACATGGGGCTTTCCAGATGTTCATTAACATGTACAGATGCATGATAGATAGAAGTTGTATTCAGTAACCAAATTATCCTCTTTCGGTCTTTCATGTAAAAGAACTTCATTTTTGGACAATCAGGCCACAGCCCTGCTTTTATTTATATAAAAGACACAGATTACAGAATTTCACAGGCTGGGGACCTCCGGCTCTTGCAACAGAAAGCATAGCAACTATTCAAAAGGACCTCCAACTAGAACACAATTCCAAGAAACTTACATAGTTTAACAACTCCCCATCAACCAACTGCTCAGAAACTACAAACAGAGGACTAAACATAACAGGCCACAAAGGTTTTTACACAGAGAACTCCTTCACGTACGACTTCTGGTGTCCGATTTGATAAGGAACAGCTTAAAACTGAGACAAACCAAAAACTCAATGAAACGAGTCAAAGCTAGATAAGCAGTCTCCAGAATGCATCATCTAGTTCTATGACAAAGCAAGCGCAGATTCTTCTTGCATCTCCTGATCATCCATGCAAACACCTCCTTCATTCTATGCTCCCACTGAAGACACCACACCTGTCGGAAAGGATCATACGGAATGCAACATCAACTGGCTGTCGAAGAATTTTCCCTTTGAAAATCAAGTCATTGCGCGTGGACCAGATGTAAAAAAACTGTATTCATGCGCCCTGCTACCTGAACATGTGCCATTGCACTGTCCTGCCTGAACCTGAACCTGCGCCCCTAGAGATGGAGCTCGGGCTCGAGCGAGAAGGTCGCCGGTGGAGCAGGTCGGTGGGGAGGTGGTGCAGATCAGTGGAGAAGGCGTGGCGGAAGGAGGCAGGTCGGCGGGACAGACGAGTTGCAGGGGAGCTCGAGCTTGGCTCGATCTGGGCCGGCGAGCTTGGGGCCTTTGGCGTGACCACAGGACATGGCGCACAATAAGCGCCAGCCACCGATCTACGACGTGTGGGCGCTCGCCACCGCCGCCGCAGCCGCCTGCGACGACGTGCGGACGCCGATCCCTCGCATCGGCGAGAATTCCTAGCCGCCCCGGAACCCCTGCGGTGAAGCCCCACGGCCGGAACTTGCCGTTCCCCTCGGCAAACCGCAGCGGACGCCCTCCCCGTTTTCTCTCCAGTCTCCTACTCCAATCCCGACGAAGGCTCTCGCGTCGACGGGAGGGGCGCGTCGTAGCCGTGCCGGGAGAGAGTGAGACGATAGAGAACCGGCGCGGATAGAGTCTGACAGCTGGAGCCATTGGTGTCGAATTGACATATCCACCTTTTTAACCCAAAAATAAATCAGTACTTTTTTCCAGTACGTGTGAGTACTTCCTATTTTTTTCACCGTTGGATTAACCTGGTTAGATGGTTCTTAAAATCTCCAACCATGGTAAAACTTATATTATCTATATGATAATCGCAATGCTTATTGAACTAAGAAATATTATATTCTGCGACCTGGTAGTAACCTCGCTTATTAATTCATACAGAGTAGCAGGTTTGGGAAAATATTGTTAAGAAATAATTAGAACCATCAGTTTTTTTCCTTAAAGAAATGTTAAATGTATTTGCACTAAGAACTTGCCTTTCATTCTATTGAGGAATCTTTGGGTTCACAATATAAACCTTCGATAAGAATCTTTGGGTTCATAATATAAACATTCGATAAGAAATGACAAATGACAACTTAACTCATCCAATTAGTTTTATCTTTCTTTGATCAATTGAATGCAGCGATAAGAAATTATTCTGCAATGAACGTTGAATCGCCCGAACAACACAAAAACTCAATGAGCAGGTCAAACCAAGAATTCTAGGCAAGTTTACCTGTGCGAGATATATCACATCGATGTCCCGTCGAAGCAGTTCTTTCATAGAGGATAGATTCCAAGGAGGTTTACCTCAACATATAGAACATCCAGAACTCCAAAAACATGCATAGGCCACAAGCCCAAAATGACGCTAAAGATAAGCAATGCCATGCCCTGAACAAATCCCTTGCACAGCAAAATTAAGCGATGCTAGTGTCCTTAAAAAATTAATGTGTAGCCAAGAAGGATAGCAGATCACAATTTTGAAATAAAGGATATGGAAATTTGGGCAAAACATGACTGAAATCACAAATGTTCCCAAAGTTTACCTCAACCCAAAGATTGCGGCTAAATCAGGGTAACCATGTATAGTTCTCTGATGGGTATCCCTCCGTGGGTAAACTAATTACCTCAACTCATCAGTTAACACAACCAATAGAACTTTTCAAATTTGATTGGAAAATACTGAAAAAATATAGCAGCATATCGTTATCCCAAATCATTTTCAAACATGCTGAAAAATATTAGAGTTTCATATACATGAATCTGGTAGAGCAATCACATTGCAAAGAATATTCCGACACGACAATTTAGGAACTTAAAAAACATGTTAATGAGGGTAAAGTCCGGACCTTAAGGCTATATTAAGGTAAAATTATGAGGACGCATCAGAGAAAACTCTCACACAGCTATATTTCACATCTAAATACACAATTCCAGCACAGATCCACTCACAGTAAGCTACAAGCTGAGGTTGGATACTGATACGTAAAGCTAACAAGGTCATTTAAATTCTCACTACCGGAAAGAAGTTCTTTGCCGTGTGGTCAAACACACACGGCAAAGAAAACGTGGAACACGACAAAGGCTTTTGCCATGTGTATGCTAACAAGGTCATTTAAATTCTCACTACGGGAAAGAAGTTCTTTGCCGTGTGGTCAAACACACACGGCAAAGGAAACACGGCACAGGCTTTGCCGTGTGTATACACTTTTTTAGGGCAAAAGCCACACGGCAGAGTAAGCGACGGCAAAGCCTTTGTCGTGTGTCTTATACGTAGACACGGCACAGTAAAGCGACTTGAGCTTCCGTCCGTTTAACGGAGCCAGCGAGCCTTTGTCGTGTTCCTTCTTTGACGTGTGCTTTTTACGATTTGTCGTGCCTTAACGCGTTGCCGTGTGTCCTTTGGTTACCGTGTAGTTCGACTTTGCCGTGTGCCCCATAGGATACACTACACGGCACAGTAGCTTCCTTTGCCGTGTGCCTCTGGGCAGAAACACACGGCACAGTCGCCTCCTTTGCCATGTGCCTGTGGGATACGCAACACGGCAACGCAGCCCTCTTTGCCGTGTGTCTTTCCTAGAAGGAACACGGCAAAGGCCCTTCGAGCCAACCCAGGAGCACACAGGCTGCTGCCACCTGTCGCCTTTGCCGTGTGTTACCATTTGGCACTTTGCCGTGTGTATACACACGGCAAAGGCCCTTTTATTTCTCTTTTTTATTTGTTTTTTCTACATCCCTGCATTTAAAACAGTAGTTGATATATATGACAACAAATATATAATCCAAACAAGCAACTATGTTCCAAGCAAACATACACATGATCCAAACACTCATACACATCACAAACATATGATCCAAGCACTCATACACATCACAAACATATGATCCAAGCACTCATACACATCACATGATCCAAACATATGATCCAAGCAAATATATGATCCAAACCACATATCCACTCGATGGCCACCACATACACATCACATGATACATCACATGTCCTTGATGCACTCGATGGCCACCACATATCCACATCCTACACGGTCGAAAGCAAAATAGTGAGATTCGCATGACAAATTGTATGGCTAAATTTCACAAGTGTAGTAGTGGCAATGTAGCAACATAGAAATATACAACTTGGCAATAGCATACAAAACTAGTATTGATCAACTTTTAAGGCAAGTTGATGGAAATGACAATTACATGTGATTTTGACAAGTCTCGTGGCAAGTTGATGAAAATGACAAGTAAATTTTAACAACTGTCATGGCAAGGCTAAATTTCTACAAGTATCATGGCATGGCTAAATTTTCTACAAGTGTGATGGCATGGATAAATTTGACAAGTGTAGACTAACCGTGATGTACACATGATAGCCACAACCTCAAAGCCCTCCTACAAGGTCAAAAGCACAATCATGAGACTCTCCAAGTGTATCGAGTATCGATATCGAGTGATGCACAAGGTCAAGTGTAGGAGAACTAACCAGGAGGACTCTGATGCAGCCTGCGGACGACCGACGGATTGTTGACGGTGAAAAGCGACTGGTTGTTCGATCCACCGTCTGACCCACCAGGCGGCGTCTAGTTGTTCGACCCACCAGGCGGCATCAAATTGGCCAACTACACGATGGGAAATTGTGAGCAGACAATAAAAAAATATTAAAAATTACGAGCATCTATTATATATTAAAATATATTAAAAGTATATGACGGGCTACCAGAAAAAAGAGAAATAGTCGAAAAAATCCTAAAAGAATCAGGCATATCTAGCCGTCAACCTAATTATCTAGCTTATGGCGACCATTAGATCCCAAAACTTATTTATTGCCATCTAAGTTCAGGAAAATTACCCACCAATACCCTACGTAAGTTTTCCTATACCCTTCGATCAATCTACCTAAAAATATAATAAGTTCAGAACCCTTCAATCCAAAGGAAAAAAGCTACAGCCTCGAGGACGCCGCCGACGCGCCGCCATCTCAGTGCCCACGGCTGGCCGACCAACTTTAGGTGCATGCGCATACATGCTTACCTGATGTATCCTGGTCGGTCGATCAAATATTATTGTAGCACGTCAAATCTCCATAGCAGGTTAGTATTGTGGGAAATAAATCCTATAAGACCTGGTCTATTGATAGACCTACTCCTATGGCTGACACGTGTCTGTTTTCTCAGTTTTTTAAACTTTTTTTCGTCTGTTAATTAGTATTTTTTCTGCCGGTTATGCATCAAGATGGCTCTATCTTGTAGTGAAAATAGACCAGGTCTCATAGGATTTTTTTCTCAGTATTGCCGGTCTTCCCGTGGAGAAAGAAGAAAAGAAGATCCAGTCTCACATCACTTCTTTTCCACCGATCTGGTTGGAAAACAAACATGAGCCATCCACGGGAAGCCTTCGGCGACGAAATAGCAGGTAGCTCGTCGTGATAGTATATTATATCTAGTCGGCAAGTTTGATCACATAATTTCTTTGATCTAAATTAATGTTCTCAGATTTGTCTAGATTTAGATTTTAAGACTAAAACTTGACTAGATACATCCAAATTTAGACAAATCTGAGACTATTGGAGGCAGTAGTTTTTTTAATTCGATTGTACCAAGGTTTTAACAATTACATATATGTCTATTAAATCAGCTCTCAAAGTTGTTTTTTCTTTTGTACAAGACGGAGCATGTGTTTTTTCTGAACTATGCATGTGTTTTCGATCCTATTTTATCTGGTAACTAAACCTTTAGCAAAGTCACATTTATTGTATTGTGACATGGGATCTAGATGATGGAGGTGCCATAGAAACGGGATGATGATGGTTAATAAGGTCACGAACACTTCCATCCAAAGAAAAACAAAATTTCGGCCTCAAGCACGCCATCAATCCGCCGCCGTATCGGTGCCCTTGGCTGGCCGGCCTACTACAGGCACATGCACACAACGGTTTAGGTTTTTAGTTTGGTTGTCTTACGCACGCACCAGACTAAAAATGGAGATGCGGCCTGGATAATTGACCCAAGATTTGCCTCACAGTGCAAGTAAACCATTAGCAAATTCACATTTTGTGTTGTGACATGGGATCAAGGTGATGGAGGTGCCAGAGAAACAGGATGATGATGGTTAATAAGGTCATGAACACTTCCATCCAAAGAAAAACAAAATTTCGGCCTCAAGCACGCCACCAACCCGCCGCCATCTCGGTGCCCTTGGCTGGCTGACCTACTATAGGCACATGCACACAACGGTTTATGTTTTTAGTTTGGTTGTCTTACGCACGCATCAGACTAAAAATCGAGATGCGGCCTGGATAATTGACCCAAGATTTGCCTCACGGTGACGGCCTAGACCTAGCTCGGATCAAAGACTTGCGCTGTCATGACAATCAATCGCTATGTACGTACTGTCACATGATATGATATTTTTTTATATAAGTTTGTAGTACGACATACAAGTAATCTGTAGAAATTTTTCACCATCAGCATCGGCATCACCAATTTAAAATAAGAGACACACATCTATCATGGCTATGTGCATGCGTCTATGCAAGAAATAAACCGCATGCAATTCTAGGATAAAAATTTGCCACTGCCCTCTCTGAAAGATAATTACCTAATGACGGTTTCGTTAATTAATAAATCAATTCACTAGAGCAGGTATGTCTCTTCTTTCTGTCTTCATTACTCATCAGCTGCGCGATTTCTTCTAGCCTGCACTGTGAACCAGAGTGTGCCCAGGTTATCTGAAGAGGGATGATGCTCTCATTATATGTAATTTAATTCTTTAGTGAAACTGGGGCTCTACCCTATTTGAAGAAAGTGCAAATGAATCAAGAACGTCGTTGACGCAATGCGGAAGCCATGTGCAACTGATAAAGTTGTCCTTTTTTTGTAGGTTATAAAGTTGTCCTTTGTTATACGATTGATTAGAAAGTAATAATTCACGGTTAAATTCTTATCATTAATGTCTGTAATGACATGATATCCTTTCCCCGAGGTACGTATCCTATTGACATCGATTAGCTATTCAGTAATATTGGCATGTATGCCACACAGATGCATCTGACCATAAGCCAATTTAGCTTGCATTCCTATAAAAAATATCAACACCTTGCTCTCACGTGTGTTTATCAAGTAAGCTGACGCCAAACTATCTTATTTTGACTCTGGACGGACAGCAGCGTGACTCCATTCACAAATTTAGTGTCGGAAATCACCGCGAAGCACGTCAAATGCATAACTCCATTAGGCACCTATCTAGCGGTTGCTGGGTAGAATTTCTCATATTTAGACATTTTTCCAGTGGAAACAATGACCGCATATACCAAATCAGGTAGGCATTTGACCCTTCTGATGTCTCTGCCTTACCGCCTACAGTGCCGGTATCAGCCATTGTTTTCCAGCATGAACTTCTCTGGCGAATTTTAGGTATCCTCACCTCCCAACCATTAGTGTTTTCCTACTCATGGGTGATTTTCACGATGATTCGTTCTTATAAGTTATTTTGATTCTTTAGTACAATGGTTATTCCAAATCTATTCATGACATATTGGGAAGATAAAGCACTGTCATATTTGGGTTATCAATTGATATCTTAGTAACTTGAGATTCTTAGTGAGATGGTGGACATATACATATTGCATGCATTTTCCATTGATGATCGGAATAGAGAAATAAGCTCTGGTGCGTAGTGTGAAATAAAATACATAGATAAATATGGCATACTTTGTCGATGATTTATAGTGCTACAACAGAAAATTTAGTTGTCATCCTTATAGCTAATCCTCGACAAAATAATTATATAATCTATCAACTCGGACATGTGGATAGGTCTTTTATTCCACAAGATACAAGTAGAGGAGCAACCGAATGGACAAAAGGAAAGTAGCCTGACTCCTCGGTCTCAGATGCAATGTCTCTTTGTTGATTTTACAGTTGGTTGTTTAAGGAATCTTGCATATATTGGTTTCTACTTGTTTGGGATAGAAGGAACTTATTGCAAGAATAATAATTTCACATATAGAGTTAGTGCGGCCATTACTTCTACAAAGGATACAATATCCTACTTCCAAAAGAACTATAACTATATGGATTGGTCGCATCTGCAATGGAAGAAAGGGAAAACATATAAAATGGATGTACGGTTGTGATTGAGCTGAATGATGGATAATTAAAGAGGCTAAGAAATAAACTTAACACTCCTTAATTTTGCTAGATATGCATTGTGGTTGGGGGGGCCTATCACTACCAATGCCGGACGCAAGCCAACAAAAGAGTAGAGGGGCATGAGAAAAATGTGACTAACTACACAACCTATATCATATATTCCGAACGTAAGTTAGACGAGAAAAGTGTAAAACTGGCTAATAACTAGAATTATAGATTTACCATGGTTTATAGTACACGGCCGCATAATAACTACAATAGCATGCATACCTGAAATTTTTAGGAGCAGAAAATCGGAAACATTATTTGAATCAACAAATATATGGTGTGATATATGCAGAAAACTCTTTGTCAAAAAAAAAGATATATGCAGAAAACTATATCATCGGACCGCCATCAGGGTGCTCATTACATAAGCAAAACACAATTGACATGCACATCAACATAAAATCATTGGTATGTGACCTACTTATACATGTGTGTTTTTTCTTGCATATAAAACCGAACCAACTACATGAGAAAGTTGCTACTCCCAAGCATAAAATTTGGGATAATATGATACTTATATCTCAATAATACTAAAATCCTGCAGGTAGGCGGTCAAACATATGGCAACGAATGACTCACATTAACAATTTGGTATATTTATATATGATATTAACAACCCATAAAATACTACATAGGCCTCCTATTGCCACAAATGTCGAAATCTAAACCTCGGAGCACCATATAAAGCTGAGATTGAGATTGAATAAAATAAACATAGTAATAGGACCGAAAATAACATCGTGTGATACTACAAGAAAATATACTCATACTTCAAGTGTAAGACTACACATTGCAGACAAAACATAAAGGGGTAGTCTAATACCAATTCATAGGAGCGTCCTCACCGAATACAAAAATAACAAGACTATGCCTCTATTATTCTCCAAGTAGAGAATAAGCTTCAACCTTATTTCCCAGCCTCGCACTCCTGGTATCCTCAAGTCTAATGTCTGCCATCGTCGTCCAAGATCAGTATCTAATTTTGGTAGATTATTGGAGGTGGAGGAAACCAGATCGGACAAAGAAGGAGAATGGAAGCGGTGCACAATTGGGGAAAATGGCAACGAGTGAGGGAACATGATGATTAATAGTATTATTGTTTATTTTATAACAACACACCTAATCATGTAAGATAATGCATGATAAACATCACTCAAATATACTTCAGTTATAAATGCGAGTGAGAAATACAAACTATCTACCAAAGCATAAATATATTCATTATCCAAAAAGGACCATATATAACATGTTAAAAACCAAACATTAATACATGATCCATCGAGTAGAAACTTTATGCATATCATTTTGAAAAATAAACTAAAAATGATTAAAATAATATTATCATATTAATAAAGGTATCGACGCAAAAACTTAAGTGAACTAAAAGAAATAAAGACCACTTATGCGGAAATGGCACCTTTAACTATTCATAGTGGAATATTATTGGGTCATCTTGAATTAGTCCTTTTTAGATTATATAAAAATAAATAATAGATGATTAAGAAGTTGCCCGCGCACATCCTAGTTAGCCAATAAAGACATGTGATCACTTAACCACGGAAAGGCGAAAGGAGGAGTAGGAAGAGACCCTGGTGGAGCAGTCATGAGCATTTGGTTTGCCATCCATCATACATTGTTGTTGCTGCCCAAAGATCGCTGTTGCCTAAGCTGCTGCTCATTGTAGCTGCTTGCCGCCTCTCCGCTTGCCTCTCAATGCCATCTCCTCCTACGTCGTGTAGCCGCGATGTCATGAACATTGCAATGTAAAACATGTATTAAAACAAAGATGACTGAGGAAGAAGAACATACCCGTAACTGGTCGACAGCTATAACCGAAGGCCGTGGACGGGTCTCTACGGCAGGCATGGAGCTCGTCCTGCCACGCCAGATCTGGTGCATAGATGGAACGGAGCCTTTGGCTTAGACCACCCTTTTCTGCCGTTGGTTCCAGGTGGCTGCATTTTCAACTTTGGCCTATCGCACCATTGTTCTTGATCAATTCGAGCCTTGATGTTATCCTTTGACTTCTCAGTTTGCATTATGGTGCTCCAAAGGGCCTCGCCGATATTCTTTTCGGTGTGCATTACCTCAATGTTATGCGGGAGCTCAAGATCCTCAAAGTAAGGGAGCTTCCATAAGCATGGAATGTGGGTCCACTGGTGCGTGTCCCCATATCCCACGAAACCATTCCCATCAGGCTTAGGCTGGAGAGCTTCTAACTCAGCCTTGATTTCCTTTTCCGTCTTCAGACGTGGCTTTGGATCATGGACAACACGACCTTTCTTGAACCTCTTTTTATCATTCCTGTATGGATGATTCGGCTCAAGGAACTTTCGATGCTCATCAAAGCAGGAATACTTGCCTCCCTTCGATAGCCAGAAGAAAGTCAGATCCTGCATGCACACTGGGCAAGGCCACTTCCCATGCGTACACCAGCCGCAGAACAACGCACGTGCTGGTAGGTCATGCAGGGAGGTGTGGTACCAGACATACATATCGAAGTGCTCCTTATTTGCGGCGTCATATGTTCGGATCCCGCGACCTTCCCAGCCACAAAACAAGTCATCCACCAGCGGTTCTAGATACACATTCATGTTCTTACCAGGGTATTTCGGTCCGGGGATTATCATCGACACAAACATGTTCTCTGATCTCATGCAGACGCCAGTGGGGAGGTTCAAGGGAATAACAAACACTGGCCAACAGCTGTATACTGTAGCCGACATACCATATGGATTGAATCCATCAGTTGATATGGCAACTGCTACGCTCCTCTTGTCACCGACTTTCTCAGGATATTTCTTGACAAAGTTCTGCCATGCACTACCATCCGATGGATGTATCATCTTGTCGATGTATCTATTACCTTCTACTGCCCACTGCATCTGCTGGACAGTATCCTCGGTCATGAAGAGTCGTTGGATCCTCGGTAGCACTGGAAGATACCAGAGGATGTTTTGGGCAACCCGGTCTGCCTCTTCTGACCATCACCACTGGGATCGACCTCAAAGTACCTAGAGGATTTGCAGTGGATACAATAATTTGTATTAGCATGCTCCTTTCTGAATAGCATGCATCCCTTCGGACAAGCATGTATCGGCTCATATGACATCTTAAGGTCACGGAGGAGTTTGGTTGAATAGTATAAGTTCTCCGACAAGAGGTGCCCTTTTGGCAGAATGCTGCCAACAACGGCCAGCAAATCATCACAGTCATCTCTAGTAAAGTTCCTATGGCTCTTGAAGGCCAAAAGGCGAGCGATGGCGTCCAGTTGACTAACATATGTATGTGCATGAAGGGGTCTCTGCGAGGCAAACAAAGTCTCGTAGTACTTTGTCGTGTTTTCCTCCGGCTCCTCACTTGTCTCCGCCTCCTGAGGTGTCTCCGTCTCTACATGAGGGCTTTCAGGCGCATTAGCATTCACAAAGTTGTCTATGCACCTATCAAAACCAGCATCAAATTCCCCCCCCTCTTGGCTGACTTTGCTGTTGACTCTGCCGTGACTCCCTCCTAGCACGTTTCGCTAACTTTTCACCATGGAAATTCCAAGTCTTGTAGGAAGGTGTGAACCCATAATTGACCAGGTCCCTACTAACATCATCCTTCGAATATGTATTCAGGTTCTTCCATCTTGTACAGGGGCAGAAAATTTTTCTAGGTCTGGTGGGGACAGCAAACGCCCGGTTCACGAAGTCCTCGGCCTTTTCTTTCCATTCCATGGTAAAGTCCCACTTACTGACATAGCCCTCATACATCCAGTCACGATTCTCCATCCTTTAATCAGTACCAAAATAGACTCTTTCAATTAATCATGCCATATAAATAAATCTAGTATTAGTTCGGTTAATTTTAGCAAACATAAATTTTACGTCATGCATATATCCACCTATCTCTCTAATAGGTAAAGATGGTCCTAGCAACCGCCGGATCCGTAGATTGAGTATGTTCTCCCTGCTCTACCCCGATCCGAGACAGAATTTCGGCAGTACCTCCCCGCTACTCTCCCGATACACGTCTCGACAAAAAGCCGAGAGGGATGTGCATCCGGAGAACAACGGGGAGGCGCTGCCGAAATCCTGTCTCGAACCAAAGTAGAACAGGAAAAACATACCCAACTATGCATCCGCCGGCTGTCCCGATAAATGGCATAAGAGTTACGGTTCATAATATGTGAGACCACTAATGCATATTTATCTGCGTAACCCTTACGGCCGGGAAGAGACGCCTAGGTAACGCGACAGACTTGGTGATCTAGACATGAAAATAACCCTAGGTACAAGAGAGGAGAACAAATTTTTATCCTCGAAGCGTGATCGAGAGGTGAAGAAGATCAGCAACCCTCCCGCAAAATTCCCTATGCCGTCGACAGCCCCACCCTCAAAGTCAATAGATATCCTGCACGAAAAAAAATAATTACTAACATACACATGTATTCATATATGCAGGGATATCTTGTTTGCACAAATGATAACGTCATCTATGTTTTTTTCTGTTGAATATTAGAGGTCTTGATTTTTACTATTTTGCTTATCACCTATTTTGAGCCCATCCCACGGCCCCATCAATCTCCGGCAAGCGGTGCCCCTACATCATTCGGATGGACTCAAGCAATCACTACATACCACCATACTGAATGTTATTTTCCTTTTTCTTATTTGCTTGTAGATAGAATTGGTTAGCACACTATCAAGTGGTTTTACTCCAGTTCCGTATAATATGATACACAAGATGAGGCCATCACCAGCTTCAGGATTGAGCTAAGGTTGCCAACTCCAGGACCCCCCCTTCACCAGCTTCTCGCTACCCTCATGGCCAAAGAAAGGGCCCATCATCGTCGACACGTCGCTCGCCGTAGAGCTATCAGTGCAGTGCCCTTCTAGGGTCGCCGCCCCGGCGTCGGAAATCCCGCACCCATGAAGGGCAGACGCTACGGTCACAAGACCAGTGGAATGGATGTGAAGTGCAGATGATGATGTACACGTGTATTAGATTCTATTTGATGCCAAATATATTTAATAGGAGTATTGTTTTTAGGTTGGTACCATGAGCGCTACACTGATACTATGACTAACCAAAGACCAGCTTACAAGTTCTGTATTTGACTTATGTTTTGCTAGCACATGGATAATGATAGTGTACTCTATACATACAATGTTGCTAATCAGCTAGTTAATGGCACTGTCTGTCACATCTACCGGAATGGACGTGAATTAGCAATGAACTGAAAAAAGAAAAAAAAGGACTTACCTTGTTCGGTACACCGGTGGAGGAGATGGAGGCGACGACGAGGTGGAGGAGGGGAGCCGCCAGGAGCTCACTTGCCCACGCGAAACGGCTCTCCGCCGAAAGCAAGGCGACTAGCACGGCAATGGCCAGGCGCCGATGCACGGGTCAGGCGGTCTGATCGGCCACAAGGCAGATGAATCTGGTGGGCTCGGGGCCGGATGAGATGGGGGAGGGTGAGAGGAGGCGGCAAGTGGGGTGGCGGTGGGTGAGAGGAGGCGGCGGGGTGTGAGGACGAGCTCGCAGCGACGCATCTGTGGATAGGGTTAGACGGGGGACCACGTGCGGGTAGTGGTGGACGGACACCCCTTTGCCGTGTGACAGCAAAAAACACACGGCAAAGGTGTCTTTGCTGTGTACCGGCGCAAAACACACGGCAAAGGAGGCTTTGCCGTGTACCGCCGCAAAACACACGGCAAAGGAGGCTTTGCCGTGAGTTTTTCCCTTTGGCGCGTCCTTTTAGTAATTTCTTATTTTCTTTCCATTTTTTCTTTCAATTGTATTAATTTTTTAGAGTACTTTTTGTTGACTATTTGTTAGTATTAGTTGTGACAATGTGTATACACATACTTTTTGCGATATGACAATGTGTGAGAAGAAAGTCTAGGGGGTATACGACCCGGGGCCCGCGGATCAGGGTTTCGTAGCAAGAAGCGCTTCGGGGTATCATAACACCTCCAAACCGACTATTAGGGGGAAACTCCCTGTTTCGGTGAAACCGGGGTAGATCTAGTCACAACGTGTTCCTAAACATGGTTTTACATCATCACATGACCTACCCAAGCCTAAAACAAGAGAGGGATACACCGGGCTACCCCTGTCAGAAGAAAGTCTAGGGGGGTAGACGATCTGAGGCCCGCGGATCAGGGTTCCGCAGGAAGAAGCGCTTCGGGGCATCGGAACACCTCCAAACCATGCATGTGACCCTAGCATGTGTAATGAAGTGTGGTGGCATGCTCAAAACTCCTAAAACTGGTTCCCAAGTGTGACCCCCTTCGCAGACATGCGATGTCTCCTAAAAACAAAGTGTCTGCAATTTGAGTATTAGGGGGAAACTCCCCGTTTGGGTGAAACCGGGGTAGATCTTGTCACAACATGTTCCCAAACATGGTTTTACATCATCACATGACCTAACCAAGCCTAAAACAAGTGAGAGCTACACCGGGCTACCCCTGTCAGAAGAAAGTCTAGGGGGTAGACGATCTAAGGCCCGTGGATCAGGGTTCCGTAGGAAGAAGCGCTTCGGGGCATCGGAACACCTCCAAACCATGCATGTGACACTAGCATGTGTAATGAAGTGTGGTGGAATGCTAAAAACTCCTAAACCTGGTTCCCAAGTGTGACCCCCTTCGCAGACATGCGTTGTCCCCTAAAAACAAAGTGTCTGCAATCTAAGTATTAGGGGGAAACTCCCCGTTTCGGTAAAACCGGGGTACATCTTGTCACAACATGTTCCCAAACATGGTTTTACATCATCACATGACCTAACCAAGAGCAAAACAAGAGAGGGATACACCGGGCTACCCCTGTCAGAAGAAAGTCTAGGGGGGTAGACGATCCGAGGCCCGCGGATCAGGGTTACGCAGGAAGAAGCGCTTCGGGGCATCGGAACACCTCCAAACCATGCATGTGACCCTATAATGTGTAATGAAGTGTGGTGGCATGCTCAAAACTCCTAAACCTGGTTCCCAAGTGTGACCCCCTTCACAGACATGCGATGTCCCCTAAAAACAAAGTGTCTGCAATCTGAGTATTAGGGGGAAACTCCCCGTTTCGGTGAAACCGGAGTAGATCTTGTCACAACATGTTCCCAAACATGGTTTTACATCATCACATGACCTAACCAAGGCTAAAAAAAGTGAGAGCTACACCGGGCTACCCCTGTCAGAAGAAAGTCTAGGGGGGTAGACGATCCGAGGCCCGCGGATCAGGGTTCCGCAGGAAGAAGCACTTCGGGGCATCAGAACACCTCCAAACCATGAATGTGACCCTAGAATGTGTAATGAAGTGTGGTGGCATGCTCAAAACTCCTAAACCTGGTTCCCAAGTGTGACCCCCTTCGTAGACATGCGCTATCTCCTAAAAACAAAGTGTCTGCAATCTGAGTATTAGGGGGAAACTCCCCGTTTCGGTGAAACCGGGGTAGATCTTGTCACAACATGTTCCCAAACATGGTTTTACATCATCAAATGACCAAACCAAGAGCAAAACAAGAGAGGGATACACCGGGCTACCCCTGTCAGAAGAAAGTCTAGGGGGGTAGACGATCCAAGGCCCGCGGATCAGGGTTCCGCATGAAGAAGCGCTTCGGGGCATCGAAACACCTCCAAACCATGCATGTGACCCTAGCATGTGTAATGAAGTGTGGTGGCATGCTCAAAAATCCTAAATGTGGTTCCCAAGTGTGACCCCCTTCGCAGACATGCGCTGTCCCCTAAAAACAAAGTGTCTACAATCTGAGTATTAGGGGGAAACTCCCCGTTTCGGTGAAACCGGGGTAGATCTTGTCACAACATGTTCCCAAACATGGTTTTACATCATCACATGACCTAAAAAAGAGCAAAACAAGAGAGGGATACACCGGGCTACCCCTGTCAGAAGAAAGTCTAGGGGGGTAGACGATCCGAGGCCCGCGGATCAGGGTTCCGCAAGAAGAAGCGCTTCGAGGCATCGGAACACCTCCAAACCATGCATGTGACCCAAGCATGTGTAATAAAGTGTGGTGGCATGATAAAAACTCCTAAACATGTTTCCCAAGTGTGACCCCCTTCGCAAACATGTGTTGTCCCCTAAAAACAAAGTATCTGCAATCTGTGTATTAGGGGGAAACTCCCCGTTTCGGTGAAACTGGGGTAGATCTTGTCACAACATGTTCCCAAACATGGTTTTACATCATAACATGACCTAACCAAGAGCAAAACAAGAGAGGGATACACCGGGCTACCCCTGTCAGAAGAAAGTCTAGGGGGGTAGACGATCCGAGGCCCGCGGATCAGGGTTCCGCAGGAAGAAGCACTTCGGGGCATCGGAACACCTCCAAACCATGCATGTGACCCTAGAATGTGTAATTAAGTGTGGTGGCATGCTCAAAACTCCTAAACCTGGTTCCCAAGTGTGACCCCCTTCATAGACATGCGCTGTCTCCTAAAAACAAAGTGTCTGCAATCTGAGTATTAGGGGGAAACTCCCCGTTTTGGTGAAACCGGGGTAGATCTTGTCACAACATATTCCCAAACATGGTTTTACATCATCACATGACCTAACCAAGAGCAAAACAACAGAGGTATACACCGGGATACCCCTGTCAGAAGAAAGTCTAGGGGGGTAGACGATCTAAGTCCGCGGATCAGGGTTCCGCAGGGAGAAGCGCTTCGGGGCATCAGAACACCTCCAAACCATGCATGTGACCCTAGCATGTGTAATGAAGTGTGGTGTCATGCTCAAAACTCCTAAACCTGGTTCCCAAGTGTGACCCCCTTCGCAGACATGCGCTGTCCCCTAAAAACAAAGTGTCTGCAATCTGAGTATTAGGGGGAAACTCCCCGTTTCGGTGAAACCGGGGTAGATATTGTCACAACATGTTCCCAAACATGGTTTTACATCATCACATGACCTAACCAAGAGAAAAAAAGAGATGGATAGACCGGGCTACCCCTGTCAGAAGAAAGTCTAGGGGGGTAGACGATCCGAGGCCCGCGGATCAGGGTTCCGCAGGAAGAAGCGTTTCGGGGCATCGGAACACCTCCAAACCATGCATGTGACCCTAGCATGTGTAATGAAGTGTGG
This sequence comes from Avena insularis, assembly GCA_023614405.1. NCBI lineage: Eukaryota > Viridiplantae > Streptophyta > Magnoliopsida > Poales > Poaceae > Avena > Avena insularis. The sequence continues at coordinate 125,941,167 of CM042686.1, read as the reverse complement.
TGTGATACATTGCAAATGTATCTATAATTTTTGATGTTCCATGCTTGGTTTTATCTCCTTTGTTGTGTTTTATCCACACTTTGGAGTACTTTTCATATGATTTCTTGGAATAACCTATTAACAAGAGCCACAGTGCTAGCTACCTATTTTCTGCTATTTTGGGTTCCAGGAAAGTCAGAAAATAAATATTCTCGGAATTGGAAGGGACAAAAGTCAAAGTGCCTATTTTTCCGGAAGACTCACGAAGCCAGAATACGAGACGGGGGAGGGCCAGGGGCTGGCCACACAACCCCCAGGCACCGGCTGGGCCTGGCCACGCCAGGGCATGGTGTGCCCCCCCCAGGAACCCCCTCGGTCTCCCTCTTCGCCTATAAGAAGGCTTCTGACCTAAAAACTCTAGGGGGTTCGACATTTTTCCAGAAAGAGTTCCGCTCCGCCGCCACCACCAGATTCCACGAAACAGCGCCAGAAACTCTGTTCTGGCACCCTGCCGGGACGGGGAATTGGAGGATATCATTGCCATCATCATCACCATCGCTTCTCCATCGACCATCCATGTTTCCCCCATCTATGAGTGAGTAATTCCACGCTGTAGGCTATGGGCATGGTAGGGATTGGATGAGATCGTTCATGTAATAGCATTAGATTGTTAGGGCATGGTGCCTAGTATCTTTTATTAGTGCTTTATGACTTTGTTGCGATTTGTTGTGCTTAATGCTTGTCTCTAGGGCCCGAGTGCCATGATTTCAGATCTGAACATGTTATTGATTCATTATGATAGTATTGTTTTTGGTCTTATCTACAAGTTGTATACACACGTTGTTGTCCGGAACCTATGGCCCCGAAGTGACAGAAATCGGGATAACCGGGAGGGAATGGCTTTGATGTGAGGATCACATGTGTTCACGGAGTGTTAATGCTTTGCTCCGGTGCTCTATTAAAAGGAGCACCTTAATTTCCAGTAGTTCCCTAGAGGCCCCGCTGCAAACGGGCTGGCAGGACAAAAGATGTTGTGCAAGTTCTCATTGCGAGCACGTATGACTATATATGGAACACATGCCTAGGATTATCTAGTACTTGGATGCTTTATCTTATTTATCTGCAATTGCCCTATGTTCTGATTGCTATTAGAATTGTCTTGTCCATGCAACGCCCGTCCATCCATCCCTATTCCTACCGCACTCGAATCCCACTGTTTACTACTATTGTTATTGCTGTTACTTTGCTATTCCTACTACAAAACTATTGCCACTGATAAACTGCTGTGAGCAAGATTGTTTCCAGGTGCAGCTGAATTGAAAACTCAGTTGTTAAGGCTTATAAATATTCCTTGGCTCCCCTTGTGTCGAATCAATAAATTGGGTTTCACTTCCCTCGAAAATACTGCGATACACCCCCTATACTTGTGGGTCATCAAGACTATTTTCTGGCGCCGTTGCCGGGGAGCATAACTTTATTTATCAAGTCCACTTGGATTCACTATTGTTCAAGCTAAGTTTATTTTCTCCTTGTTTGCTTGTTTCTTTATCAAAAATACAAAAAAATTGGTTTCTACTCTAGTTGTTATTTTCATTGGTCTATTATTGTCTTGCCTTATCATGCTTGTTGTCAATGGTTGGTTTCTTTGAAACTAAAGCTTATTGGCAAGGTGGGTTCACGGAAGATAAAAAATATTATTATAAGAAACACCGCTTGTCACAAAAAGGGAAACACTTATGGGAACAAATTGATAGATTGTATACCATTGCTAGAAACGTGTGCTCCACTTATAATGTTACTTATTGCTGTGATGAATCTTGTTGCAGAAAGAGGTATAAACACCTCCCTTTTCAATGTGAGTATAATGATAATGATACCATATCTTCTTATGCTAAAGGAATTTATGACTTTTATGATGCGGAACAAATTGAAGAATTTATTGCTTGGAAGGGTGCTTTTGAACTTGCTAGTTTGCTTGAAAATATTGATGATTCACCTTACAAATATGAGGTTTATGGTATACTTAAATATTTCTTTGATAATTACAAGGATGAAAATGGCTATATTCTTGAATATTTTAATAGATGCTTTCCATAGATGGAAGAGACTAATGCCTTGCAGGATCCTATGGAAGAAGAATTTGATGAACCTGAAATCTCATTAGATGAAAAAGAGGAGGAGAGTGATGAACAAAAGGAGGAAGAATGGATTAGCTACCCATGCCTACCTTCTAATGAGAGTAACTCTTTATCCCTTACATTATTTGATTGTCCTCCATGCTTACTAAAGGAAGATGAATGTTATGTTCCTGAGGATTCTTTTGAAAGTGTTTATAATAAAGATCTAGTGCTTGTACATCATGAAAAGCATGCTTTATGTCATAGTTATATTGTTGAGTTTCTTCATGAGGCTACTGAAAATTATTATGAGAGAGGAAAATATGGTTGTAGAAGTTTTCATGGTATTGAAACACCTCTCTATGTGCTGAAAGTTTTGAAGTCACTCTTGTTTTATCTTCCTATGCCTGTCACTTTGTTCTTTGCGAATTTATTTGCATACACGATTCCTATGCATAGAAAGTGGGTTAGACTTAAATGTGTTTTGAATTTGCTTCTTGATGCTCTCTCTTACTTCAACTCATATTTATTATGAGAGCATCCTCTCAAACTTTTATGCCTGAAGATGATAATATGTCTATTATTCTTGGGAGACCTTTTCTTAAATACTGCAGGAGCCGTTATTTATTGTAATCAAGGGAAGGTGACCTTCAATATTAATGACAAGGAACATACTGTCTATTTCCCCAAGAAGTTTGAAAGGACTTATGGTTTGAATTCAATTGAACATGTTGAGGGCATTCAAGTTGGAGAGATATATTGTCCCATACCAAGAGAAAAATTTGAAACTATTATGATTGGGACCATTGCTATCAAGGTTGAGGTAACATAATCATTAGTGGAATACACAGTTTTGTCTCATACGAAATTGTTTTGGTAACAAGACCTGATCAACCTTGTTAACGAAAGGATTTCATTGAACAAAACAATGTTCTCACCATGATTATCTCCGCTTACTTCTATTCTATCCATTTTTAGTTTTTGCTTATGCCTAACTTAAAGGCATTAAAGAAAAGTACTTATTGGGAGATAACCCAAAAGTTTTAGATGAGTCTTGGAAGTTATTACTTCAGTAATAACCGCTCCTTATCCTTTTTATTTGCTTATTATGCCAAGATTAACCTCTAATGAGAGAGAAGTAATGATTGGGAAAGTTGCTGTCCCGAAACAGATTTATGTGCTTCACCGTAAAAATTCGTGTAAAATCTCTGAACGTCTTTTTGTGGCGTGAATTTTTATGCTTCTGCCACAGGTTGTTATCTAACTTTCGTTAGTTCAACACTTTTTGATTTGAGCAACAGAAGGTCTTCGAAAAAAATTCATCTTCACCTGCTGGTCTGTTTTGACAGATTTCTACCATTTTCTGCATTTGCTTCTTGTTGGTTCCTTTTTGAGTTTTTTTGGGGAATTGAGATTTTTGAGGGAAGTGCTACAGTAGCTAGTGTTCTAATGGAAGTTTATTTGGTGTTATAACTGAATGTTACGACCTATTATCTTGAGTGCACTAATGTTGCTAATAAAGATTGTGTGAAGTTTTGTATGAAGGAAAAATTTCAGGTGTATGGAAGGAATGAGTAATGAGATGAAGGATGGAATAAATCTCAAGCTTGGGGATGCCATGCGTGTCACCCCAAGAAATATCCAAGAAGTATAAGCGTCAAAGCTTGGGGATGCTCAAGGCATCCCCTTCTTCATCAATAAAAATCCCAGGTTTCTTCCAAACGCTTCATTTTTATTGTTTCATGCACAGTTGTGTTGTTCTTGGAACGTCTTCTTTTTCGTCTTTATTTTGTTTTTTGTTTGCTTTGTTTGCTTAGTTTTCTGAATAAATTGGTTGGACCCCCTCTTTCATACATTGGCTTTCAAATAGTTTGGTTTTGTGGCATCCCACTAAAACCACTACTAGAAAATCGCTGTGTTTTTGTGCATTGCATCATCATGACCGCATGCTCATGTCATCATGCCACATTGCATTTGAGCATCGTCATCATCATGCATCTGTTTGTCCGAAACTTTTTTCGAAAAGCCTAGTTTTGGTTTCTAAATACCCCGCCTTTATTTCAGACTAAAAACCTGAGTCTCCGGGATATTTTGGTTTGTCTAAAAACGGTTTGCAAAAGCCCCATTTTAAATAAATAAACGTTTAAGTTGTTTTTTTGGAGGCAGCTAGCCAGGACCAAAGCCCAGCCGGCCACCTCCTTCCTAGCCTACCCAAACCCTAGATCCCCACCACCCCACCACGCCTCTGCCAGCCAACTAAAGCTACACGCACCCGCTGACATAACAACAGAAGAAGCTGCAAACCGCGTGCACGCGTATCTCCCCGGCCCCACCCACTCGCCCGCTCCCGCACGCAACCCTCCTCTCCCGCTCACACGCCTCGCTCAGCCTGGCCCCACCACCTCGTTTCCGTCCATAGCCACCAACCACTCCTTGATCCCCAAGCCTCACCGCCGCCTCTCCCTGACCCGGCCGCCGTGCCACCCGCAGAGCCCCGCCGACCCGCCTTTTCCCCTTCACCGAGCATGTCGCCGCTTGGACCCCATCGAGCCCACCACCCTGCTCAGTTCGTCACCGTTCGAGCTCCGCGCCGGTCCCTGTCGACCTCGCCGCCCTCTACCTCCCCGCGGCGTGCGCGCCTTGCATCCGACGCCTCTCTGTCTCGCGCCGCCGGAGCCGGAGCTCCTCTTTGCCTCTGCACTGGATCCCGGTTCCATAGGTCCTCGCATCCCTCCTGCAGCGTCGCCACCTCCATGCGTCCTCCCCCACGGGCACCTCCGGCAGGTCGTCGTCGCCAGCACCTCGCCGTGCGTGCCCCTCGCCGGACGGCCTCGTCTTTGTCGCCTTCCTACGCGGCTCCATCCTCCTTGCCTCTGCAAGCCGTCGCGGAGCTCGCCCTGCAGCACGGTTGCCGCGCCCTCCCGCGGTCCCTCTCCACCGGCTCCGTCCCAGCGGCCATGCGAAGCTCCTCGAGTCCGGCGCTCGATTCCGCCTCCAGCACCTCGTCTCCTCAAGCCGCCTCGTCCCGCCGTCCTTGTCCTGTGACCCTGCCTCGCCTCGACCAGAGCTAGCCACGTCCGGTTGCTGCGAGGGCTAGTACTTGTGTTCCTGCTCAAGATCTTCCTACAGGCTACCTCGCTGTCTGAATGTGTGTATGTCTCTGCTTGCATGTGTTCACCAGGTACCAGTGTTGATGCTATTCCAAGTTTGTCCACGAGGCCGTACGACACCGAAAACCCGCGCGATCCGAAGACCGTACCATACCCAGTGGCACTAGATGAACCCCCGACAAGATCTTCAACGCGGATCCATACATCTTCGCCTTGGAAACCAAGACCTTCTTCACGCATCGCCAAGACCCCGAGCCGAAAAGATCTTCCAAGATCTTAACGGTGCCAGCAGAAGGTACCCTAGGACTCCGACATGGTGCGACAAGTACTTCTACCCGAGCATAAGACCGGTCGGAAATGCCAAGATCTCCAATCGGAATCCAAGGACGCCGAGACCCCGGTATGACAAGACCTCCTTCCCGCACCGATGCCCGAGGACCGGCCACCAAGATCGCCACCGGAATGCCAAGTCATCTTCCCGAACGCCAAGACCGACCCGATACGCGGACCTGACAAGATCTTCGCGATGACAAGATCTTCGCAACGACAAGGGCGAATCCGATGTGCCCCGACGCCAAACCAAGTCCTTCTTCCCGGAACACCAAGCTCTCCTTCCGTTATCCGAGACCGATTCTGTCGAACCGTTCCTCCCGTCGAACCCTGAACCCCTAGAACCAAGATCTTCCGAACCCAGACGTGTGACTGTAAGCCTCTATTTTTTATAATATGACATATACCTATCCATCATTAAATCATCATGCTTGCATACATGTCATCTTGTGGGTTGGGTTAAATAGTCGATTCACCTAAATTAAATATGGAGTCTATATGCGGGATATCTTTGTCTTATTCCGGACTCCATTTAAATTGGTTTAGCGAACCGATGTCATGTTCTGTCTTGTTAATACAACATTTAAATTGCGGGGTTTTAAATAACTTGAACCTTTTAATTAATTGCCGGGACCCCGGTTCCGCTTAATACTGCCTAATTGCACCACATCTGCATCATATCATAAACATGCTGGATCTTCTGCCGTAGTATTAAATATTGTATCCGGTGTTTCTGCTAGTGTTTGCTCTTCGCGGATTAGACCGATGAGTGGATGCGCGTACCGACAAGTTCTCCGGATGAATCTCCGGCAGTGTTTTCCAGGTGAGCCTCCCTTCCCCTTCTACCTATTTTGCATTTATAGTCTTTATTTCTTCCTATTGATCTATTGCTATCCATGTCGTGATGCTTTAGTGTTCCATACCAGATATATTCCGTGCAGCCCTTATATTGCCTTGGACACCTCCTATTACCCGTGTTTGGTAGATAGATGGCCTTGCGAGTCGTAGTTGCTTGCTCAGGTGTGATCTCATGTCGTCAAGTGCCACAGTTGTTGGGATGCTGGCAGATGTTTTCTGTGGAGTTGATCATGACTTTAATTACAACTATTAAACTGCTGGGATAACTAATGCAGAGGCATCAGTGGGCAATAGATGTTATTTGGTTCTTCCACGCTCACTTGTGTCCCGTAGGACCCCGAGTACTTGATACCTGTTCCTTGACTATCACACTATCCGCATATGGGACCATGAATCCCCTTAGCCAGAGCTTGATTCATTTCTTATTTCTTGGGGCCACAAACTAGTTTGGGGTTTTATTACTATCCTGTACTTATGTCATGCTTTACCGCTTTATTTACGATTGTGCATGGAGAACCTGTACTGTTTTGGATCATGACACATTTTCGCTGTATCGACAAGCCCAGTCACACTTTCGGTTCCCAGTCGTTTACCGCCATCCACACAAACCCTGGGTCTGTCTCGGAGCCGGCCAACTTCGTCGCGGGTAGCTTAGTGGGGTGGCCCCCTGAAATATTTTATGAATCCGGTGATTGCTTTGTCGTGAAAGCCTCGTTGGGTTTTGAGTTGGTTTTTCCGAGGTTGATCGTGTGTGTGTTTCTATTTGTGCACCTAGGTAAATCTTTCAAAGCCGTGTCCGCGGTTATGGACGACTTGGAGCACAGTATCTCGATCATAGACAAGCATAACTAAAGTAGTGTTATAAATTTGACTTAATATGTGACTAGTAATCAGCTTCACTATAATGGAATGGATAATAAAAATGCCAACAACTGGTGGATCTGTGGTGACCTGTGTCTTACTATACCTTCCTAGTAAGTATTGCAACTCCAATGGAATGTGATAAAAGTTCCAACAACTGCTGGGTTTTGGGATTCCTCGGGACAATTATATCTGACTAGTAAATGTTCCAACTACCATAGAATGGTTAATTAAAACTGCCCACTACTTATACTTTAGGATGACTCATGCTATCTATATCTGATTAGTAAGTGCTGCAACTATAACAGAATGAATAAAACTGCCAACTGTGTGAGTTCCTTGGTCCGACTTCCTCGTTTGGTCTCGAGGGGGAAATACCAGGATGGGTATGTTTGGTGTTAGTATCAGGTAGGATCCGAATAGGTCTTTCTTACCCCTCTCTAATAGCCGCCAGTGATACCGAGTCTCTATAGGTTGTTTAGTGCCTTATTTGCCGCTTTCCACCATACCTATGTGGCGAGCCGGGAATTCTAGCCTCGCGTGTCTTGGCCTCGATCGACGCTCCTCTTTTTCATTTGCCCTTTGTCGGCACCCCTTTTGTTTTAGCAGGTTTGAGATCGACGTCGTTAGCAGGGTTACCCTTCCAGCTTGGCCTGGGCAGGGTTATGGACGCCATTGGTTATTCTTCAGGGCTCTTAGCCCCATTTGCATCTTGTCCGTAGTCAGATGTTGTATCGTTTTCAAGGTGATTTGAATCTTTGTATAGTATATCTGTATTCTTGACTCATGGAGTCGTTGTTGTATATATGTTCTGTGGGTTCCATCGTGGACTAATGTGTAATGGTATTACTTCGTTTTCCACCCGCACGAAAGTGCCTGGTGGGCGTCCTTGAATCATTTCTATGCGGGTTTGGCGGGAAGCGCTGAAACTTGCATATGGCCAATTCGAGGGTGTTACAGGTTTGGATTGGAAAAGAATAGGAAAAGTTCATGCTTAAGTTGTAAAGAGAGCTTGTTTTTGACTGTGGCATATGCTTTGTCATGCCATGCTCGATATTGTTTTGGCTTTATGCTTAGTATTCTTTGCTGTAGCATGACTTGTTATAAACAATTGAGATTTCTTAATGTGCTTTGGATGAATCATGCATTGTTTTAGCATATTAAAGCATAGTATTGTGGTATTCTCCTTTGATGCTTTATTTGGGTTGAGTTGGCGCATGCTCACACCATGTTATGACTATCTCAAGTCACCATAAGCCTTTATGATCCTTTAGTTTTCAACTTGTAGTATCACTTTATGCTTTGATCAATGATGTTTTGTCGCTCTGCATGATTATGGCCATTATTGCTCTCTCGTTTGTCGCTCCCTTACTATTGCTAGCCTTCACTTTCACTGAGTATGTTTTACTCAAGTTTCCAACTCTCTAAACCAAATATTTCCAAAGTGTCCACCATACCTACTGATACGTCCAAAACATATCTACTTTCCCGAACACTTTTGCTATTGTTTCTCCTCTAAACTTGTGTGATTTGAATGCAACTAACGCGGACTGATGCTGTTTTCAGCAGAATTGCCTTGGTGTCTACTTTTTGTGCAGAAAACCAACTATCAGGAAAAATCTCGGAAAATATACCAAAAATACTATTTCACACCAAGACTCCAGGAGCCAGAATACGATATGGAGAAGAGCCAGGGGGTGGCCACACCACCTGGTGGCGCGGGCCAGGCCAGGCCGCGCCAGGGGGTGGTGTGGGCCCCCCAGGACCCCCTCGGCTTCTCTCTTCGTCTATAAGGAGCCTTCTGACCTAAAAACTTCGGGGGGTTCAACGTTTTTCCAGAAGGAGTTCCGCTCCGCCGCCACCACCAGATTCCACGAAACAGCACCAGAAACTCCGTTCTGGCACCCTGCCAGGACGGGGAATTGGAGGAGATCATCGCCATCATCATCACCATCACTTCTCCATCGACCATCCATGTTTCCCCCATCTATGAGTGAGTAATTCCCCGCTGTAGGCTATGGGGATGGTAGGGATTGGATGAGATCGTTCATGTAATGGCATCAGATTGTTAGGGCATGGTGCCTAGTATCTTTTATTAGTGCTTTATGACTTTGTTGCGACTTGTTGTGCTTAATGCTTGTCACTAGGGCCCAAGTGCCATGATTTCAGATCTGAACATGTTATTGATTCATTATGATAGTATTGTTTATGGTCTTATCTGCAAGTTGTATACACACGTTGTTGTCCGGAACCTATGGCCCCGAAGTGACAGAAATCGGGATAACCGGAAGGGAATGGCTTTGATGTGAGGATCACATGTGTTCATGGAGTGTTAATGCTTTGCTCCGGTGCTCTATTAAAAGGAGCACCTTAATTGCCGATAGTTCCTAGAGGCCCGCTGCAAACGTTGGCAGGACAAAAGATGTTGTGCAAGTTCTCATTGCGAGCACGTATGACTATATATGGAACACATGCCTAGGATTATCTAGTACTTGGATGCTTTATCTTATTTATCTGCAATTGCCCTGTTCTGATTGCTATGTGAATTGTCTTGTCCATGCAACGCCCGTCCATCCATCCCTATGCCTACCGTTTCGAATCCCATTTATTCGCTTTTGTTACTCTTGTCTTTGCTTTACTACTGCTGTTACTTTACGATTCCTACTATAAAACTGTTGCTACTGATAAACTGCTGTGAGCAAGATTGTTTCCAGGTGCAGCTGAATTGACAACTCAGTTGTTAAGGCTTATAAATATTCTTTGGCTCCCCTTGTGTCAAATCAATAAATTGGGTTCACTTCCCTCGAAAATACTGCGATACACCCCCTATACTTGTGGGTCATCAAGACTATTTTCTGGCGCCGTTGCCGGGGACCATAGCTTTATTTATCAAGTTCACTTGGATTCTCTATTGTTCGCTGCTATCCATCCATCATGGGTAAGTCTCGTGATGGCAAGGTTCCTATTTTACCATCCACTACAAGAAGAGTGCAGTTACGAACACCTCTGTTTCTCTTGATTCACCGTCTGTTTGAGTAAGTTCCTTACACCACCACATACACATGCTACACACCTGCTACTCTTGCTGAATCTGAAACTTGATGCTTATGATCTCGCTTCTCATGCTTGATAAGAGTGGTTCATTAGGTCCTTTCCTAGATGCTACGATTGCTAGAACTATAGCTGGAAATACTGAAAGTCCTAATGAAGACACTACCACACCTATTAGCTCACCTGAGTCTAGTGAGAGTTATTATATTGAAGATGGTTATGTTGAGATGACCGATGAGTTTATTAAAGAATGTAAGAACACCCATGATAGGAGCGCTGCTAAGAGTCTCCTTGAGAGGCGTACTATTAGACCCAAATTATCTCCTGTTGCTAAGTTTGCTGCTTCTCCCATAAACATTATAGATGAAGATTATGATTTCTCTCTCGATCTATCTTACATAGCTATTGTCGAGAAAGAACCTTTTTGTGGGACTAAGAATGAAAGTGCGGTAGCACATATGAATGAACTTTCTACCATGAGTGGCTTGTTTTTTGATGATGTTAAGATGCGTACTAAATTTGTTGTTAAGATTTTCCCCTTTTCACTGAAAGGAGAAGCTAAAACTTGGTTTAGTAATTTAGCTCCTGGATCTATTGATAGCCCTGAGTGCTTGATTAGTACTTTCCTGCAGAAATATTTTCCTCCTAGTGCTAGACATGCTATTTTGCAGGAACTTTTTGTTTTTAAATAGGGAGAAAAAGAGGTATTGCCCGAATCTTGGTCAAGGTTTTGTGCTTTGATTCATGCACAAGCTGGAAGTCCATTACCTAAGAATGAGCTTCTTGATATATTTTATAATGGACTAACCGAGGAATCTAGGACATACCTAGATAGTTGTGCTGATTGTGTTTTTAGGAATAGGACTCCTAAGAAAGCTGAGGAATTAATGGCTAAAATAAGCAAGAATTATGAAGATTGGACTCCTCCTAAACAAGCTATACCTGGAGTAATTGTACCTGAACCATCTATTCCGGTGCCTATTCCAACATCAAAGAAGAGGGGAGTTATTGAATTAAATGATGAAGTGATGAAGGAAGCTAAGGAATGTCTCAAGGAGAAGGGAATTAAAGCTGCAGATGTCAAGAATTTACCTCCTATAGAAGAATTATGTAAGCCTATTCCCTACTCATCCACTATTGAGGTACACTCTCTCCAACACTTTGATGAAGGTGATATCCCTTACTCTAAACCTCCTGATCCATGCTTAGAAGAATTTGATATCTTTATTGTTAAGCAAGATAACTTTAATAAAAGGGTGCAAAATCATCTAATGGAAAACACTAGAGCTATTGTTGAGTTGAAAGATATTGTGGAAAGAACCTCTAATGATGTTAAAATGATTGTTAAACACTTTCAAATGGTTCAAACTCAAATAGATCAACTCGTTAAAGTGCAAAACGACTTGCTAGTTAATGCTGCTAAAGAAAAACATGCTTATGAAATTAGAACTAGAAGTGGTGCTGCTACCCAGGATCCTCTATATCCTGAGGGGTATCCCAAAAGAATTGAGCAGGATTCTCAACAAGCTGAAAATAGTGGTTCTACTCGTAAGAAAAGGAAAAAGAAACATAAAACTGTTGTAGAACCCTCTGAACCTGCTATAGATCCTAATAGTATATCTATCTTTGATGCTGAAACTGAAAGTGGTAATGAAGAAAATGTTGTTCCTAATGAAGAAAAAGTTGAAGAAGAACCTGAAAACCACACTAAGAATACTAAATACACCAAAGAAGATTTTATTGCTAAGAAACATGGTAGTGAAAGAGAACCTTGGGTCCAAAAACCTATGCCTTTCCCTAATAAGAAACACAAGTCAAAGGAAGATGAACACTATAATAGGTTTTGTGAGTGGATGAAGCCTTTATTCTTGCAAATTCCTTTGACTGATGCTATTAAATTGCCTCCTTACTCAAAGTATATGAAGGACATTGTCTCGAATAAAAGGAAGATCCCTAATAAAGAAATTTCTACTTTGCTTGCTAATTGTTCCTTCAATGGTAAGGTTCCTAAGAAACTTGGAGACCCAGGGATTCCAACTATCCCTTGCTCTATTAAGAACAGTTATGTTAGAACTGCTTTGTGTGATTTGGGAGCTGGAGTTAGTGTTATGCCTTTCTCTCTCTATAAGAGGCTTCAACTTGAAAAATTAATATCAACTGATATATCTTTGCAAATGGCTGATAAATCTACCACTATTCCTGTGGGTATATGTGAGGATGTACCTGTTCAGGTGGCTCAAAATTGATTGATATTAACTGATTTTGTTGTGCTTGAGATGCCTGAAGATGATAATATGTCTATTATTCTTCGGAGACCTTTTCTTAATACTGCAGGAGCTGTTATTAATTGTAATCAAGGAAAGGTGACCTTCAATGTTAATGACAAGGAACATACTGTCTATTTCCCCAAGAAGATTGAAAGGACTTATGGTTTGAATTCAATTGAACATGTTGAAGGCATTCAAGTTGGAGAAATATATTGTCCCATACCAAAAGAAAATTTTGAAACTATTATGATTGGGACCATTGCTATCAAGGTTAAGGTAACATAATCATTAGTGGAGTACAAAGTTTTGTCTGATATGCAATTGTTTTGGTAGCAAGACTTGATCAACCTTGCTAACAAAAGGATTCCATTGAACAAAACAATGTTTTCATTATGACTATCTCCGTTTATTTCTATCCTTTGCATTTTAGTTTTTGCTCTCGTTTAGTTTTCTTTGTGTTGTTAGTAGCTTGCATGCTAGAACTTCTGTAGGTCTAGCCATGTTTTGTCCTTGCATCATGTTTCCAAAAGAAAAAAATCTGTCTGTCAGAAAAATCATTCTTCTATTTCTGAAAAATGCCCAAAAGTAAAGTGTCTCGAAAAATTCCAGAAAATTCATATTAAATTTTTACGTGAAAAAAGGGGCAGAGGAGTACCTGGTAGGTACCAGGGGCCCACCAGGCAGGCACACCACATGGTGGCGTGGCAAGCCTTGGGTGGCGCCATGCCCTGGTGTCGGCCACCCCTGGGCCCCCATCAACTCTCTCACCTGCCACTTTCTTCTCTCTCCCGAGTAAGCTCCAGTTCATAGCTCAAAATCGCGTTCTTGATGTGATTGCTCTCGTTTTTTTCGATCTCCTTGCTCAGCCCGTCTTTCTTGCTGAAATTTGGAGCAATTGTTCCCTGGTATGTGACTCCTCCCCTTGTCCAAGTAGATTTTTGTTTAGTGGATTTTATGTTGAGTATTTTGCTGCTGTAGGTGACTGGTTATGTGAGCTTGTAAGATTGTTCGATGCATGTTTAGGCCTCTTGCAAGTCCCTATGAGTAGAATCCTTCATTATATTTACTTTGCAATCACTTGTTTAATAGGTGTTTAAATTTCAGAATAGAAGATGAGTGAACACCACCTAAACCAACATGAGCTTTGGGTGCCTGAGGTAATGAAGGTCCACCGGGAGGAGGAAGTTTTTCCCTCCATTTATCCATGCTCTGAGTTCATGAGAGCTGCAGGAATTCTCCAAGATTTCCACACTTTGGTTTCTAATGCAGGGTTAGAGCACTTTTTGGAAGATGAACCTTGTCAATTTGTGAAGCTAACCATGTCTGTGGTGCAGGACTTCCAATTTAGTCACTCTTTGCCTAACACCATGGTCCATTACAAAATTTACAATATAGTTGTCGACCTTTCTCTTGATGATTTTTGTGTAGCTATTAAGGTACCTCAATGGGGATCATGTAGAAAGATTAAGGAGAGACCTGAACCACTCATGGATTTATACGCAGAAATTTGCCAAGGGAGTAACTTCTCGAAGGAGAGTGGAAAAATCTGTAACATTCATTTTCCCTCCATTCGCTACTTTGCCTACTTTATTGCCAAGTGTGTTCTTGCTAGGAAAACTACTAATAAGTTATCTTCGTTTGATCTAGCATTTATCTCTGCTGCTCTTAGACGAGATATGTCTTACAACTTGGGTGCTTTGATAGCTTTCCGTCTTGCTGCTAACCATGAGAAAGGTGGAATTTGTGGAGGCCTCATTGCTTCTCATTTACTAGCATTGCATGGTTTAGTGCCTCATCATCTAGACCTACAGTTTCCCATAGAGAGGCTTGATCTTAATTCCATGATACAGCATAAACTTGTTTCCTCGTGGGCTAGTATGAGTGAGTTATCTTATGAAATAACCTTTCTCAAAGCTGGTTGGAGAAAGAGCAAGTCGGAGCATGTTGTTCTTTTTCCTGCACCTATTTTGTTTAACCTTGATAACAGGGAAGGATGGTACCTCATTGAGGAGGAGCTTGACACATACTTGGGAGAGCTCTCCCAACAGGAGCAGGACACTAGAAGGGAGGTTACGGATGATTCGGTCTAGCACTCGAATGAGGGAGAGTCTTCATATCAACAGCCCGCTTATGATTGGGGAGCTTCTTCTTCTTCTCATGGGCCAAGCTACGACCATTCTTACCAAGATCCACCCGCTTGGAACCCCTATTCGTACATGGATTGATACCCACTTATGCCAAAAGCCTAAGCTTGGGGGGAGGTACGCTGACACCGCACTCATCTCCATATCATGTTGCATCGATACTTTGTATATTCATGTTTTCGTTCTCTTTTTAGTTTTCGTTCTTCTTTGCTTTTGCTTTCTAAAAACACAAAAAGACCAAAAATATTTTTGTTGTTTCTCTTTGGTTTGCTTCTTCTTTTTGCCTTGGTTTGCTTTTCCCTTTTTGCTTTGTTTGAACTATTCGAAAAACCCAAAAAGATTTTGCTTTGTTTGTTTTTCCCTTTTGGTTCTTGTTTAAAAAAAAATCGAAAACACCAAAAATATTTGTTGTTCTTCTTTGGTTTTGTGAGTTTGCTACAGGGTTCAGCAGTCCTCAGTGGATATTGGTTTCATATTATTATTCAAGCCGCGCAAGTGAAGAGCAATAATGAGGATCAATGACAACTTGAGGCGTGGTAAGAGGCTGGTAACGAACTCTTTTGGTTTTCATTTTGTACATATACTCATCATTGTGAGCTTGCTTAGTCAGTTCATGTAGAGTGTATGTTTTCTTTGGATGCTTAGTAGTTCTTGCCTTCTTATGATTAACTCTAGCTCACTAATAGTTTGTAGCATGTCTTATGAATGTTTGCTTGCATTGCTCTGTTCATAAATTGGTATGACACTATGGTATCCTCCTCTGAATGTTTCATTTGAATTGACTTCGCACATGCTCACGCATGCACATGACTGTGATAATCAGTTAAGCCTTGATGAATTATTTTGCCTTGAGGATCTTGAATCACTTTCATGCCATGAGTAGTCCTGTTTTGTTGCAAGCATGATAATGACAGCTATTGCTCTCTCGTTTGTCACTCCCTTACTATTGCTAGCCTTCACTTTCACTGAGTATGTTTTACTCAAGTTCCCAACTCCCTAAACCAAATATTTCCAAAGTGTCCACCATACCTACCCATTAGCATCATTTGCTACCTCCGTGCATATTCAATATGCCTTGTTTTCTTCCGAATAAAATGTTTTCTTGTTATGAGAAAGTTAGTTAGTAAAGCTCTCACGAACATCATGGCACACTTTATTTTCTTGCACTTAATAAACCTGAACCATTGCGTCCTTCTTTGTTGCGCATATGCTTGCGCTTTATGAGTTGAAGTTAGCAGAACCATGTATCATGGGGACCGCTTTCAACACTCCATAGGTACTTTGTACCTAGTTGATATCATGTTCTTTTGCTTATGGATCCCGGCGGTGTGAAATAAAAGTGGAACTTGTAAGATCATGGAGTTTGTATGTATGTTAGAGAAACGCCTAGGCCGCTAGCCTAAGCCATGCCTAATCATGGTGGAAACTTGCAGCATAACCATAATGAGCATTCTACGAAGCATCCTCAATAAAAATCTATGCACATAGTAAATAAAAAGATCGTCGAGATGCTCATTGTCTGCTTGCCTTGTTATTTTGATTATGGGACAGGTCCCATGTCATGTGCAAGGGGTACCCCGTTGGCGGTTCTCTATGATACGTATATACTTACAATGACAAGAGCTTACTTGTGACTGAAGTTGAGTAGCATGAGGATCGGTCTTCGTATGTAAGGGGCATGAGACTTCGATTTATAACTTGTCAAGCATATCCTCTTAGTTGTGTCACTTTAACCTTAACCATTTAAAGATGCTTATCATAGGGGCAATGAGAGCTCAAAGCTAATGAGTACCATACTTTCAGCATTTGGAAGCCTTTCAAACTTTTCAAAACCAGTTCATTTCCTTGTTGAGTCTCCACACATTCTATGAGCACTTTCTTGAGAGCATAGTGGCCATTCTTAGTTCTATGTGCATTGTCCCAAGACTTGTTGATTGATGCATACCTTGATATTGCTTGTTTTAAACTATTTGTATCTAGTCACTCTTGTAAACTTTGAAGGTGTCCTATGCATTTATGTTTGCTACTCTATGAGGGACAAGCTGAGTGCCACTATGCTATGTTTTCTTTATGTGCAACAAACAAACGTCTTGCAAAGCATTGTTATTCATGAATCTTTTGTTTGTGCCTTTTCATGTTGCATCATAGCTTCTTTGTCTTATTGCTAGAACTTTGTCTTTCATGTTATGATTGAAGTACTATGATCCCATCTTTGAATGTTTTACAAGTACTTTGGTCAAGTCTTTGATGGTGCATGTCACCTCAAAAATTATTCTTTGTTTTTATCACTTACCTACTCGAGGACGAGCAGGAGTTAAGCTTGGGGATGTTGATACATTGCAAATGAATCTATAATTTTTGATGTTCCATGCTTCGTTTTATCTCCTTTCTTGTGTTTTGTCCACACTTTGGAGTACTTTTCATATGATTTCTTGGACTAACCTATTAACAAGAGCCACAGTTCCAGCTGCCTGTTTTCTGCTGTTTTTGGTTCCAGGAAAGTCAGAAAATAAATATTCTCGGAATTGGTCGGGACAAAAGCCAAGTGCCTATTTTTCCGGAAGACTCATAGAGCCAGAATACGAGACAGAGGAGGTCCAGGGGCTGGCCACACCACCCCCAGGCGCGGGCTGGGCCTGGCCGCGCCAGGGCATGGTGTGGGCCCCCCAGGCACCCCCTCGGTCTCCCTCTTCGCCTATAAGAAGCCTTCTGACCTAAAAACTCCAGGGGGTTCGACGTTTTTCCAGAAAGAGTTCCGCTCCGCCACCACCACCAGATTCCACGAAACAGCACCAGAAACTCCGTTCTGGCACCCTGCTAGGACGGGGAATTGGAGGAGATCATCGCCATCATCATCACCATCGCTTCTCCATCGACCATCCATGTTTCCCCCATCTATGAGTGAGTAATCCCCTGCTGTAGGCTATGGGGATGGTAGGGATTGGATGAGATCGTTCATGTAATGGCATCAGATTGTTAGGGCATGGTGCCTAGTATCTTTTATTAGTGCTTTATGACTTTGTTGCGACTTGTTGTGCTTAATGCTTGTCACTAGGGCCTGAGTGCCATGATTTCAGATCTGAACATGTTATTGATTCATTATGATAGTATTGTTTTTGGTCTTATCTACAAGTTGTATACACACGTTGTTGTCTGGAACCTATGGCCCCGAAGTGACAGAAATCAGGATAACCGGAAGGGAATGGCTTTGATGTGAGGATCACATGTGTTCACGGAGTGTTAATGCTTTGCTCTGGTGCTCTCTTAAAAGGAGCACCTTAATTGCCACTAGTTCCCTAGAGGCCCCGCTGCAAACGGGCTGCCAGGACAAAAGATGTTGTGCAAGTTCTCATTGCGAGCACGTATGACTATATATGGAACACATGCCTAGGATTATCTAGTACTTGGATGCTTTATCTTATTTATCTGCAATTGCGCTATGTTCTGATTGCTATGTGAATTGTCTTGTCCATGCAACGCCCGTCCATCCATCCCTATTCCTACCGCACTCGAATCCCACTGTTTACTACTATTGTTACTGCTGTCTTTACTTTACTACTGCTGTTACTTTGCTATTCCTACTACAAAACTGTTGCTACTGATAAACTGCTGTGAGCAAGATTGTTTCCAGGTGCAGCTGAATTGACAACTCAGTTGTTAAGGCTTATAAATATTCTTTGGCTCCCCTTGTGTCGAATCAATAAATTGGGTTTCACTTCCCTCGAAAATACTGCGATACACCCCCTATACTTGTGGGTCATCGTGGTGGCATATTCAAAACTCCTAAACCTGGTTCCCAAGTGTGACCCCCTTCGCAGACATGCGCTGTGCCCTAAAAACAACGTGTCTGCAATCTGAGTATTAGGGGGAAACTCCCCGTTTCGGTGAAACCGGGGTAGATCTTGTCACATCATGTTCCCAAACATGGTTTTACATCATCACATGACCTACCCAAGAGCAAAACAAGAGAGGGATACACCGGGCTACACCTGTCAGAAGAAAGTCTAGCGGGGTAGACGATCCGAGGCCCGCGGATCAGGGTTCCGCAGGAAGAAGTGCTTCGGGGCATCGGAACACCTCCAAACCATGCATGTGACCCTAGCATGTGTAATGAAGTGTGGTGACATGCTCAAAACTCCTAAACCTGGTTCCCAAGTGTGACCCCCTTCGCAGACATGCGCTGTCCCCTAAAAACAAAGTGTCTGCAATCTGAGTATTAAGGGGAAACTCCCCGTTTCGATGAAACCAGGGTAGATCTTGTCACAACATGTTCCCAAACATGGTTTTGCATCATCACATGACCTAACCAAGCCTAAAACAAGAGAGGGATACACCAGGCTACCCCTGTCAGAAGAAAGTAAGGGGGGTGGACGATCCGAGGCCCGCAGATCAGGGTTCCGCAGGAAGAAGCGCTTCGGGGAATCGGACCACCTCCAAGCCATGCATGTGACCCTAGCATATGTAATGAAGTGTGGTGGCATGCTCGAAACTTCTAAACCTGGTTCCCAAGTGTGACCCCCTTCGCAGACATGCGCTGTCTCCTAAAAACAAAGTGTCTACAATCTGAGTATTAGGGGGAAACTCCCCGTTTCGGTGAAAACGGGGTAGATCTTGTCACAACATGTTACCAAACATGGTTTTACATCATCACATGACCTAACTAAGAGCAAAACAAGAGAGGGATACACCGGGCTACCCCTGTCAGAAGAAAGTCTAGGGGGTAGACGATCCGAGGCCCATGGATCGTGGTTCATGAGGAAGAAGCGCTTGGGCTCCAACACCTCCAAACCATGCGTGTGACCCTAGAATGTGTAGTGAAGTGTGGTGGCATGCTCAAAACTCCTAAACCTGGTTCCCAAGTGTGACCCCCTTCACAGACATGCGCTGTCCCCTAAAAACAATGTGTCTGCAATCTGAGTATTAGGGGGAAACTCCCCGTTTCGGTGAAACCGGGGTAGATCTTGTCACAACATGTTCCCAAACATGGTTTTACATCATCACATGACCTAACCAAGAGCAAAACAAGAGAGGGATACACCGGGATACCCCTGTCAGAAAAAAGTCTAGGGGGGTAGACGATCCGTGGTCCGCGGATTAGGGTTCCGCAAGAAGAAGCGCTTCGAGGCATCGGAACACCTCCAAACCCTGCATGTGACTCTAGCATGTGTAATGAAGTGTGGTGGCATGCTCAAAACTCCTAAACCTGGTTCCCAAGTGTAACCCCCTTCGCAGACATGCGCTGTCCCCTAAAAACAAAGTGTCTGCAATCTGAGAATTAGGGAGAAACTCCCCGTTTCGGTGAAACCGGGGTAGATCTTGTCACAACATGTTCCCAAACATGGTTTTACATCATCACATGACCTAACCAAGCCTAAAACAAGAGAGGGATACACCGGGTTACCCCTGTCAGAAGAAAGTCTAGGGGGTAGACGATCCGAGGCCCGCGGATCAGGGTTCCGCAGGAGAAGCGCTTCGGGGCATCGGAACACCTCCAAACAATGCATGTGACCCTAGCATGTGTAATGAAGTGTGGTGGCATGCTCAAAACTATTAAACCTGGTTCCGAAGTGTGACCCCCTTCGCAGACATGCGATGTCTCCTAGAAACAAAGTGTGTGCAATCTGAGTATTAGGGGAAAACTCACAGTTTCGGTGAAACCGGGGTAGATCTTGTCACAACATGTTCCCAAACATGGTTTTACATCATAACATGAGCTAACCAATAGCAAAACAAGAGAGGGATACACCGGGCTACCCTTGTCAGAAGAAAGTCTAGGGGGTAGACAATCCGAGGCCCGCGGATCAGGGTGCCGCAGGAAGAAGCGCTTCGGGGCATCGGAACAACTCCAAACCATGCATGTGTCCCTAGCATGTGTAATGAAGTGTGGTGGTATGCTGAAAACTCCTAAACCTGGTTCCCAAGTGTGACCCCCTTCGCAGACATGCGCTGTCCCCTAAAAAAAAGTGTCTGCAATCTGAGTATTAGGGAGAAACTCCCTGTTTCGGTGAAACCGGGGTAGATCTTGTCACAACATGTTCCCAAACATGGTTTTACATCATCACGTGACCTAACCAAGCCTAAAACAAGAGAGGGATACACCGGGTTACCCCTGTCAGAAGAAAGTTTAGGGGGTAGACGATCTGAGGCCCGCGGATCAGGGTTCCACAGGAAGAAGCGCTTCGGGGCATCGGAACACCTCCAAACAATGCATGTGACCCTATAATGTGTAATGAAGTGTGGTGGCATGCTCAAAACTCCTAAACCTGGTTCCCAAGTGTGACCCCCTTCACAGACATGCGATGTCTCCTAAAAACAAAATGTGTGCAATCTGAGTATTAGGGGAAAACTCACAGTTTCGGTGAAACTGGGGTAGATCTTGTCACAACATGTTCCCAAACATGGTTTTTCATCATCAAATGAGCTAACCAAGACCGAAAAAAAGAGAGGGATACACCGGGCTACCCCTGTCAGAAGAAAGTCTAGGGGGGTAGACGATCCGAGGCCCGCGGATCAGGGTTCCGCAGGAAGAAGCGCTTCGGGGAATCGGAACACCTCCAAACCATGCATGTGACCCTAGAATGTGTAATGAACTGTGGTGGCATGCTCAAAACTCCTAAACCTGGTTCCCATGTGTGACCCCCTTCGCAGACATGCGCTGTCCCCTAAAAACAAAGTGTCTGCAATCTGAGTATTAGGGGGAAACTCCCCGTTTTGGTGAAACCGGGGTAGATCTTGTAACAACATGTTCCCAAATATGGTTTTACATCATCATATAACCTAACGAAGCCTAAAACAAGAGAGGGATACACCGGGCTACCCCTATCAGAAGAAAGTCTAGGGGGGTAGACGATCCGAGGCCCGCGGATTAGGGTTCCGCAGGAAGAAGCGCTTCGGGGCATCGGAACACCTCTAAACCATGCATGTGACCCTATCATGTGTAATGAAGTGTGGTGTCATGCTCAAAACTCCTAAACCTGGTTCCCATGTGTGACCCCCTTCGCAGACATGCGTTGTCCCCTTAAAACAAAGTGTCTACAATCTGAGTATTAGAAACTCCTGCTCGTGAAACTGCAGATCTTGTCACAACATGTTCCCAAAAATGGTTTTACATCATCACATGACCTAACCAAGCCAAAAAAAAGAGAGGGATACACCGGGCTACCCCTGTCAGAAGAAAGTCTAGGGGGGTAGACGATCTGAGGCACGCGAATCAGGGTTCCGCAGGAAGAAGCACTTCGGGGCATCGGAACACCTCCAAACCATGCATGTGACCCTATCATGTGTAATGAAGTGTGGTGGCATGCTCAAAACTCCTAAACCTGGTTCCCAAGTGTGACCCCCTTTGCAGACATGCGATGTCTCCTAAAAACAAAGTGTGTGCAATCTGAGTATTAGGGGGAAACTCCCCGTTTCGGTGAAACCGGGGTAGATCTTGTCACAACATGTTCCCAAACATGGTTTTACATCATCACATGACCTAACCAAGAGCAAAACAAGAGAGGGATACACCGGGCTACCCCTGTCAGAAGAAAGTCTAGGGGGTAGACGATCCGAGGCCCGCGGATCAGGGTTCCGCCGGAAGAAGCGCTTCGGGGCATCGGAACACCTCCAAACCATGCATGTGACCCTAGCATGTGTAATGAAGTGTGCTCGCATGATCAAAACTCCTAAACCTGGTTCCCAAGTGTGACCCCCTTCGCAGACATGCGTTGTCCCCTAAAAACAAAGTGTCCGCAATCTGAGTATTAGGGGGAAACTCCCCGTTTCGGTGAAACCGGGGTAGATCTTGTCACAACATGTTCCCAAACATGGTTTTACATCATCACATAACCTAATCAATCATAAAACAAGAGAGGGATACACCGGGCTACCCCTCTCAGAAGAAAGTCTAGGGGGTAGACGATCCGAGGCCCGCGGATCAGGGTTCCGCAGGAAGAAGCGCTTCGGGGCATCGGAACACCTCCAAACCATGCATGTGACCCTATCATGTGTAATGAAGTGTGGTGGCATGATCAAAACTCCTAAACCTGGTTCCCAAGTGTGACCCCCTTTGCAGACATGCGATGTCTCCTAAAAACAAAGTGTGTGCAATCTGAGTATTAGGGGGAAACTCCCCGTTTCGGAGAAACCGGGGTAGATCTTGTGACAACATGTTACCAAACATGGTTTTACATCATCATATGACCTAACCAAGAGCAAAACAATAGAGGAATACACCAGCCTACCCCTGTCAGAAGAAAGTCTAGGTGGGTAGACGATCCGAGACCCGCGGATCAGGGTTCCGCAGTTAGAAGCGCTTCGGGGCATCAGAACACATCCAAACCATGCATGTGACCCTAGCATGTGTAATAAAGTGTGGTGGCATGCTCAAAACTCCTAAACCTGGTTCCCAAGTGTGACCCCCTTCACAGACATGCGTTGTTCCCTAAAAACAAAGTGTCTGCAATCTGAGTATTAGGGGGAAACTCCCCGTTTCGGTGAAACCAGGGTAGATCTTGTCACAACATGTTCCCAAATATGGTTTTACATCATCATATAACCTAACGAAGCCTAAAACAAGAGAGGGATACACCGGGCTACCCCTGTCAGAAGAATGTCTAGGGGGGTAGACGATCCGAGGCCCGCGGATCAGGGTTCCGCAGGAAGAAGCGCTTCGGGGCATCGAAACACCTCCAAACCATGCATGTGACCCTATAATGTGTAATGAAGTGTGGTGTCATGCTCAAAACTCCTAAACCTGGTTCCCATGTGTGACCCCCTTCGCAGACATGCGCTGTCCCCTTAAAACAAAGTGTCTACAATCTGAGTATTAGGGGGAAACTCCCTGTTTCGGTGAAACCGGGGTAGATCTTGTCACAACATGTTCCCAAAAATGGTTTTACATCATCACATGACCTAACCAAGCCAAAAACAAGAGAGGGATACACCGGGCTACCCCTGTCAGAAGAAAGTCTAGGGGGGTAGACGATCCGAGGCCCGCGGTTCAGGGTTCCGCAGGAAGAAGCGCTTCGGGGCATCGGAACACCTCCAAACCATGCATGTGACCCTAGAATGTGTAAAGAAGTGTGGTGGCATGCTCAAAACTCCTAAACCTGGTTCCCATATGTGACCCCCTTCGCAGACATGCGCTGTCCCCTAAAAACAAAGTGTCTGCAATCTAAGTATTAGGGGGAAACTCCCCGTTTTGGTGAAACCGGGGTAGATCTTGTCACAACATGTTCCCAAATATGGTTTTACATCATCATATAACCTAACGAAGCCTAAAACAAGAGAGGGATACACCGGGCTACCCCTATCAGAAGAAAGTCTAGGGGGGTAGACGATCCGAGGCCCGCGGATCAGGGTTCCGGAGGAAGAAGCGCTTCGGGGCATCGGAACACCTCCAAACCATGCATGTGACCCTATCATGTGTAATGAAGTGTGGTGTCATGCTCAAAACTCCTAAACCTGGTTCCCATGTGTGACCCCCTTCGCAGACATGCGTTGTCCCCTTAAAACAAAGTGTCTACAATCTGAGTATTAGGGGGAAACTCCCTGTTTCGGTGAAACCGGGGTAGATCTTGTCACAACATGTTCCCAAAAATGGTTTTACATCATCACATGACCTAACCAAGAAAAAACAAGAGAGGGATACACCAGGCTACCTCTGTCAGAAGAAAGTCTAGGGGGGTAGACGATCCGAGGCCCACGAATCAGGGTTCCGCAGGAAGAAGCACTTCGGGGCATCGGAACACCTCCAAACCATGCATGTGATCCTAGCATGTGTAATGAAGTGTGGTGGCATGCTCAAAACTCCTAAACCTGGTTCCCAACTGTGACCCACTTCGCAGATATGCGCTGTCCCGTAAAAACAGTGTCTGCAATCTGAGTATTAGGGAGAAACTCCCAGTTTCGGTGAAACCGGGGTAGATCTTGTCACAACATGTTCCCAAACATGGTTTTACATCATCACATGACCTAACCAAGCCTAAAACAAGAGAGGGATACACCGGGTTACCCCTGTCAGAAGAAAGTCTAGGGGGGTAGACGATCCGAGGCCCGCGGATCAGGGTTCAGAGAAGCTTGGGCATAGGAACACCTCCAAACCATGCATGTGACCCTAGCATGTGTAATGAAGTGTGCTGGCATGCTAAAAACTCCTAAACCTGGTTCCCATGTGTGACCCCCTTCGCAGACATGCGCTGTCCCCTAAAAACAAAGTGTGTGCAATCTGAGTATTAGGGGGAAACTCACCGTTTCGGTGAAACCAGGGTAGATCTCGTCACAACATGTTCCCAAACATGGTTTTACATCATCACATGACCTAACCAAGAGCAAAACAAGAGAGGGATACATCGGGCTACCCCTGTCAGAAGAAAGTCTAGGTGGGTAGATGATCCGAGGCCCGCGGTTCAGGGTTCCGCAGCAAGAAGCGCTTCGGGGAATCGGAACACCTCCAAACCATGCATGTGACACTAGAATGTGTAATGAAGTGTGGTGGCTTGCTCAAAACTCCTAAACCTGGTTCCCAAGTGTGACCCCCTTCCCAGACATGCGATGTCTCCTAAAAACAAAGTGTGTGCAATTTGAATATTAGGGGGAAACTCCCTGTTTCGGTGAAACCGGGGTAGATCTTGTCACAACATGTTCCAAAACATGGTATTACATCATCACATGACCTAACCAAGCCTCAAACAAGAGAGGGATACACCGGCCTACCCCTGTGAGAAGAAAGTCTAGGGGGGTAGACGATCCGAGGCCCGCGGATCAGGGCTCCGCAGGAAGAAGCGCTTCGGGGCATCAGAACACCTCCAAACCATGCATGTGACCCTATCATGTGTAATGAAGTGTGGTGGCATGCTAAAAACTCTTAACCTGGTTCCCAAGTGTGACCCCCTTCGCAGACATGCGATGTCTCCTAAAAACAAAGTGTGTGCAATCTCGGTATTAGGGGGAAACTCCCCGTTTCGGTGAAACCGGGGTAGATCTTGTCACAACATGTTCCCAAAAATGGTTTTACATCATCACATGACCTAACCAAGCCAAAAACAAGAGAGGGATACACCGGGCTACCCCTGTCAGAAGAAAGTCTAGGGAGTAGACGATCTGAGGCCCACGAATCAGGGTTCCGCAGGAAGAAGCACTTCAGGGCATCGGAACACCTCCAAACCATGCTTGTGATCCTAGCATATGTAATGAAGTGTGGTGGCATGCTCAAAACTCCTAAACCTGGTTCCCAACTGTGACCCACTTCGCAGATATGCGCTGTCCCGTAAAAACAGTGTCTGCAATCTGAGTATTAGGGAGAAACTCCCCGTTTCGGTGAAACCGGGGTAGATCTTGTCACAACATGTTCCCAAACATGGTTTTACATCATCACATGACCTAACCAAGCCTAAAACAAGAGAGGGATACACCGGGTTACCCCTGTCAGAAGAAAGTCTAGGGGGTAGACGATCCGAGGCCCGCGGATCAGGGTTCCGCAGGAGAAGCGCTTCGAGGTATCGAAACACCTCCAAACAATGCATGTGACCCTAGCATGTGTAATGAAGTGTGGTGGCATGCTCAAAACTCCTTAACCTGGTTCCCAAGTGTGACCCCCTTCGCAGACATGCGATGTCTCCAAAAAACAAAGTGTGTGCAATCTGAGTATTAGGGAGAAACTCACCGTTTCGGTGAAACCGGGGTAGATCTTATCACAACATGTTCCCAAACATGGTTTTACATCATCACATGACCTATCCAAGCCTCAAACAAGAGAGGGATACACCGGGTTACCCCTGTCAGAAGAAAGTCTAGGGGGTAGACGATCCGAGGCCCGCGGATCAGGGTTCCGCCGGAAGAAGCGCTTCGGGGCATCGGAACACCTCCAAACCATGCATGTGACCCTAGCATGTGTAATGAAGTGTGCTCGCATGCTCAAAACTCCTAAACCTGGTTCCCATGTGTGACCCCCTTCGTAGACATGCGCTGTCCCCTAAAAACAAAGTGTCCGCAATCTGAGTATTAGGGGGAAACTCCCCGTTTCAGTGAAACCGGGGTAGATCTTGTCACAAAATGTTCCCAAACATGGTTTTACATCATCACATAACCTAACCAATCATAAAACAAGAGAGGGATACACCGGGCTACTCCTGTCGGAAGAAAGTCTAGGGGGGTAGACGATCTGAGGCCCGCGGATCAGGGTTCCGCAGGAAGAAGCGCTTCGGGGCATCGGAACACCTCCAAACCATGCATGTGACCCAATCATGTGTAATGAAGTGTGGTGGCATGCTCAAAACTCCTAAACCTGGTTCCCAAGTGTGACCCCCTTTGCAGACATGGGATGTCTCCTAAAAACAAAGTGTGTGCAATCTGAGTATTAGGGGGAAACTCCCCGTTTCGGAGAAACCGGGGTAGATGTTGTCACAACATGTTACCAAACATGGTTTTACATCATCATATGACCTAACCAAGAGCAAAACAATAGAGGAATACACCGGCCTACCCCTGTCAGAAGAAAGTCTAGGTGGGTAGACGATCCGAGGCCCGCGGATCAGGGTTCCACAGGAAGAAGCGCTTCGGGGCATCGGAACACATCCAAACCATGCATGTGACCCTAGCATGTGTAATAAAGTGTGGTGGCATGCTCAAAACTCCTAAACCTGGTTCCCAAGTGTGACCCCCTTCACAGACATGCGCTGTCCCCTAAAAACAAAGTGTGTGCAATCTGAGTATTAGGGGGAAACTCCCCGTTTCGGTGAAACCGGGGTAGATCTTGTCACAACATGTTCCCAAACATGGTTTTACATCATCATATAACCTAACGAAGCATAAAACAAGTGAGGGATACACCGGGCTACCCCTGTCAGAAGAAAGTCTAGGGGGTAGACGATCCGAGGCCCGCAGATCAGGGTTCCGCAGGAAGAAGCGCTTCAGGGCATCGGAACACCTCCAAACCATGCATGTGACCCTATCATGTGTAATGAAGTGTGGTGGCATGCTCAAAACTTCTAAACCTGGTTCCCATGTGTGACCCCCTTCGCAGACATGCGATGTCTCCTAAAAACAAAGTGTGTGCAATTTGAATATTAGGGGGAAACTCCCTGTTTCGGTGAAACCGGGGTAGATCTTGTCACAACATGTTCCAAAACATGGTTTTACATCATCACATGACCTAACCAAGCCTAAAACAAGAGAGGGATACACCGGGCTACCCCTGTCAGAAGAAAGTCTAGGGGGGTAGACGATCCGAGGCCCGCGGATCAGGGTTCCGCAGGAAGAAGCACTTCGGGGCATCGGAACACCTCCAAACCATGCATGTGACCCTAGCATGTGTAATGAAGTGTGGTGGCATGCTCAAAACTCCTAAACCTGGTTCCCAAGTGTGACCCACTTCGCAGACATGCGCTGTCCCCTAAAAACAGTGTCTGCAATCTGAGTATTAGGGAGAAACTCCCCGTTTCGGTGAAACCGGGGTAGATCTTGTCACAACATGTTCCCAAACATGGTTTTGTAGCATCACATGACCTATCCAAGCCTAAAACAAGAGAGGGATACACCGAGTTACCCCTGTCAGAAGAAAGTCTAGGGGGTAGACGATCCGAGGCCCGCGGATCAGAGTTCCGCAGGAGAAGCGCTTCGAGGTATCGAAACACCTCCAAACAATGCATGTGACCCTAGCATGTGTAATGAAGTGTGGTGGCATGCTCAAAACTCCTAAACCTGGTTCCCAAGTGTGACCCCCTTCGCAGACATGCGATGTCTCCTAAAAACAAAGTGTGTGCAATCTGAGTATTAGGGGGAAACTCCCCGTTTCGGTGAAACCGGGGTAGATCTTGTCACAACATGTTCCCAAACATGGTTTTACATCATAAAATGACCTAACCAAGAGCAAAACAAGAGAGGGATACACCGGGCTATCCCTGTCAGAAGAAAGTCTAGGGGGTAGACGATCCGAGGCCCGCGGATCAGGGTTCCGCAGGAAGAAGCGCTTCGGGGCATCGGAACACCTCCAAACCATGCATGTGACCCTAGCATGTGTAATGAAGTGTGCTGGCATGCTAAAAACTCCTAAACCTGGTTCCCATGTGTGACGCCCTTCGCAGACATGCGCTGTCCCCTAAAAACAAAGTGTCTGCAATCTGAGTATTAGGGGGAAACTCCCCGTTTCGGTGAAACCGGGGTAGATCTTGTCACAAAATGTTCCCAAACATGGTTTTACAATATCACATGACCTAACCAATGATAAAACAAGAGAGGGATACACCGGGCTACCCCTGTCAGAAGAAAGTCTAGGAGGGTAGACGATCTGAGGCCCGCGGATCAGGGTTCCGCAGGAAGAAGCGCTTCGGGGCATCGGAACACCTCCAAACCATGCATGTGACCCTATCATGTGTAATGAAGTGTGGTGGCATGCTCAAAACTCCTAAACCTGGTTCCCATGTGTGACCCCCTTTGCAGACATGCGATGTCTCCTAAAAACAAAGTGTGTGCAATCTGAGTATTAGGGGGAAACTCCCCGTTTCGGAGAAACCGGGGTAGATCTTGTCACAACATGTTCCCAAACATGGTTTTACATCATCATATGACCTAACCAAGAGCAAAACAATAGAGGAATACACCGGGCTACCCCTATCAGAAGAAAGTCTAGGTGGGTAGACGATCTGAGGCCCGCGGATCAGGGTTCCGCAGGAAGAAGCGCTTCGGGGCATCGGAACACCTCCAAACCCTGCATGTGACTCTAGCTTGTGTAATGAAGTGTGGTGGCATGCTCAAAACACCTAAACCTGGTTCCCAAGTGTGACCCCCTTCGCAGACATGCGCTGTCTCCTAAAAACAAAGTGTGTGCAACCTGAGTATTAGGGGGAAACTCCCCGGTTTGGTGAAACCAGGGTAGATCTTGTCACAACATGTTCCCAAACATGGTTTTACATCATCACACGACCTAACCAAGAGCAAAACAAGAGAGGGATACAACGGGCTACCCCTGTCAGAAGAAAGTCTAGGGGGGTAGACGATCCGAGGCCCGCGGATCAGGGTTCCGCAGGAAGAAGCGCTTCGGGGCATCGGAACACCTCCAAACCATGCATGTGACCCTAGAATGTGTAATGAAGTGTGGTGGCTTGCTCAAAACTCCTAAACCTGGTTCCCATGTGTGACCCCCTTCGCAGACATGCGTTGTCCCCTAAAAACAAAGTGTCTGCAATCTGAGTATTAGGGGGAAACTCCCCGTTTCGGTGAAACCGGGGTAGATCTTGTCACAACATTTTCCCAAACATGGTTTTACATCATAATATGACCTAACCAAGAGCAAAACAAGAGAGGGATACACCGGGCTACCCCTGTCAGAAGAAAGTCTAGGGGGTAGATGATCCGAGGCCCGCGGATCAAGGTTCCGCAGGAAGAAGCGCTTCGGGGCATCGGAACACCTCCAAACCATGAATATGACCCTAGAATGTGTAATGAAGTGTGGTGGCATGCTCAAAACTCCTAAACCTGTTTCCCAAGTGTGACCCCCTTCGCAGACATGCGATGTCTCCTAAAAACAAAGTGTGTGCAATTTAAATATTAGGGGGAAACTCCCTGTTTCGGTGAAACCGGGGTAGATCTTGTCACAACATGTTCCAAAACATGGTATTACATCATCACATGACCTAACCAAGCCTCAAATAAGAGAGGGATACACCGGGCTACCCCTATCAGAAGAAAGTCTAGGGGGGTAGACGATCAGGCAGCGGATCGTGGTTCCTTGAAGAAGCGCTTCGGGGCATCAGAACACCTCGAAACCATGCATGTGACCCTATCATGTGTAATGAAGTGTGATGGCATGCTAAAAACGCCTAAACCTGGTTCCCAAGTGTGACCCCCTTCGCAGACATGCGATGTCTCCTAAAAACAAAGTGTGTGCAATCTCGGTATTAGGGGGAAACTCCCCGTTTCGGTGAAACCGGGGTAGATCTTGTCACAACATGTTCGCAAACATGGTTTTACATCATCACATGACCTAACCAAGAGAAAAACAAGAGAGGTATACACCAGGCTACCCCTGTCAGAAGAAAGTCTAGGGGGCTAGACGATAAGAGGCCCACGGATCAGGGTTCCGCAGGAAGAAGCGGTTCGGGGCATCGGAACACCTCCAAACCATGCATGTGACCCTATCATGTGTAATGAAGTGTGGTGGCATGCTCAAAACTCCAAAACCTGGTTCCCAAGTGTGACCCCCTTCGCAGACATGCGATGTCTCCTAAAAACAAAGTGTGTGCAATTTGAATATTAGGGGGAAACTCCCCGTTTCGGTGAAACCGGGGTAGATCTTGTCACAACATGTTCCAAAACATGGTATTACATCATCACATGACCTAACCAAGCCTCAAACAAGAGAGGGATACACCGGGCTACCCCTGTCAGAAGAAATTCTAGGGGGGTAGACGATCTGAGGCCCGCAGTTCAGGGTTTCGCAGGAAGAAGCGCTTCGGGGCATCAGAACACCTCCAAACCATGCATGTGACCCTATCATGTGTAATGAAGTGTGGTGGCATGCTAAAAACTCCTAAACCTGGTTCCCAAGTGTGACCCCTTCGCAGACATCCGATGTCTCCTAAAAACAAAGTGTGTGCAATCTCGGTATTTGGGGGAAACTCCCCGTTTCGGTGAAACCGGGGTAGATCTTGTCACAACATGTTCGCAAACATGGTTTTACATCATCACATGACCTAACCAAGAGCAAAACAAGAGTGGGATACACCGGGCTACCCCTGTCAGAAGAAAGTCTAGGGGCTAGGATCAAGGCCCAGCGGATCGAGGTTCCAGGAAGAAGCGCTTGGGGCATCACACCTCCAAACCATGCATGTGACCCTAGCATGTGTAATGAAGTGTGGTGGCATGCTCAAAACTCCTAAACCTGGTTCCCAAGTGTGACCCCCTTCGCAGACATGCGATGTCTCCTAAAAACAAAGTGTGTGCAATTTGAATATTAGGGGGAAACTCCCCGTTTCGGTGAAACCAGGGTAGATCTTGTCACAACATGTTCCAAAACATGGTATTACATCATCACATGACCTAACCAAGCCTCAAACAAGAGAGGGATACACCGGGCTACCCCTGTCAGAAGAAATTCTAGGGGGGTAGACGATCCGAGGCCCGCGGATCAGGGTTCCGCAGGAAGAAGCGCTTCGGGGCATCAGAACACCTCCAAACCATGCATGTGACCCTATCATGTGTAATGAAGTGTGGTGGCATGCTAAAAACTCCTAAACCTGGTTCCCAAGTGTGACCCCCTTCGCAGACATGCGATGTCTCCAAAAAACAAAGTGTGTGAAATCTGGGTATTAGGGGGAAACTCCCCGTTTCGGTGAAACCGGGGTAGATCTTGTCACAACATGTTAGAAAACATGGTTTTACATCATCACATGACCTATCCAAGGGCAAAACAAGAGAGGGATACACCGGGCTACCCCTGTCAGAAGAAAGTCTAGGGGGTAGACGATCCGAGGCCCGCGGATCAGGGTTCCGCAGGAAGAAGCGCTTCGGGGCATCGGAAGACCTCCAAACCATGCATGTGACCCTAGCATGTGTAATGAAGTGTGGTGGCATGCTCAAAACTCCTAAACCTGGTCCCAAGTGTGACCCCCTTCAAGACACATGCTGTCCCCTAAAAACAAAGTGTACGCAATCGAGTATTAGGGAAACTCCCATTTGGTGAAACCGGGGTAGATCTTGTCACAACATGTTCCCAAACATGTTTTACATCATCACATGACCTAACCAAGCCTAAAACAAGAGAGGGATACACCGGGCTACCCCTGTCAGAAGAAAGTCTAGGGGGGTAGACGATCCGAGGCCCGCGGATCGGGTTCCATGGAAGAAGCTTGAGGGCATCTAACACCTCCAAACCATGCATGTGACCCTATCATCTGTAACTAAATGTGGTGGCATGCTCAAAACTCCTAAACCTGGTTACCAAGTGTGACCCCCTTCGTAGACATGCGATGTCTCCTAAAAACAAAGTGTGTGCAATCTGAGTATTAGGGGGAAACTCCCCGTTTCGGTGAAACCGGGGTAGATCTTGTCACAACATGTTCCCAAACATGGTTGTACATCATCACATGACCTAAACAAGAGCAAAACAAGAGAGGGATACAACAGGCTACCCCTGTCAGAAGAAAGTCTAGGAGGGTAGACGATCCGAGGCCCGCGGATCAGGGTTCCACAGGAAGAAGCGCTTCGGGGCATCGGAACACCTCCAAACCATGCATGTGGCCCTAGAATGTGTAATGAAGTGTGGTGGCATGCTCAAAACTCCTAAACCTGGTTCCCAAGTGTGACCCCCTTCACAGACATGCGCTGTCCCCTAAAAACAAAGTGTCTACAATGTGAGTATTAGGGGGAAACTCCCTGTTTCGGGGTAGATCTTGTCACAACATGTTCCCAAACATGGTTTTACATCATCACATGACCTAACCAGGAGCAAAACAAGAGAGGGATACACCGGGCTACCCCTGTCAGAAGAAAGTCTAGGGGGTAGACGATCCAAGGCCCGCGGATCAGGGTTCCGCAGGAAGAAGCGCTTCGGGGCATCAGAACACCTCCAAACCATGCATGTGACCCTATCATGTGTAATGAAGTGTGGTGGCATGCTAAAAACTCCTAAACATAGTTCCCAAGTGTGACCCCCTTCGCAGACATGCGACGTCTCCTAAAAACAAAGTGTGTGCAATCTGAGTATTAGGGGGAAACTCCCCGTTTCGGTGAAACCGGGGTAGATCTTGTCACAACATGTTCCCAAACATGGTTTTACATCATAACATGACCTAACCAAGAGAAAAACAAGAGAGGGATACACCGGGCTACCCCTTTCAGAAGAAAGTCTAGGGGGGTAGACGATCCGAGGCCCGCGGATCAGGGTTCCACAGGAAGAAGCGCTTCGGGGCATCGGAACACCTACAAACCATGCATGTGACCCTATCATGTGTAATTAAATGTGGTGGCATGCTACAAACTCCTAAACCTGGTTCCCAAGTGTGACCCCCTTCGCAGACATGAGATGTCTCCTAAAAACAAAGTGTGTGCAATCTGAGTATTAGGGGGAAACTCCCCGTTTCGGTGAAACCGGGGTAGATCTTGTCACAACATGTTCCCAAACATGGTTTTACATCATCATATGACCTAACCAAGACCAAAACAAGAGAGGGATACACCAGGCTACCCCTGTCAGAAGAAAGTCTAGGGGGGTAGACGATCTGAGGCCCGTGGATTAGGGTTCCGCAGGAAGAAGCGCTTCGGGGCATCGCAACACCTCCAAACCCTGCATGTGACTCTAGCTTGTGTAATGAAGTGTGGTGGCATGCTCAAAACTCCTAAACCTGGTTCCCAAGTGTGACCCCCTTCGCAGACATGCGCTGTCCCCTAAAAACAAAGTGTCTGCAATCTGAGTATTAGAAACTCCCGTTCGTGAAACCGGGGTAGATCTTGTCACAACATGTTCCCAAACATGGTTTTACATCATCACATGACCTAACCAAGCATAAAACAAGAGAGGGATACACCAGGCCACCCCTGTCAGAAGAAAGTCTAGGGGCGTAGGCGATCCGAGGCCCGCGGATCAGGGTTCCGCAGGAAGAAGCGCTTCGGGGCATCGGAACACCTCCAAACCATGCATGTGACTCTATCATGTGTAATTAAATGTGGTGGCATGCCCAAAACTCCTAAACCTGGTTCCCAAGTGTGACCCCCTTCGTAGACATGCGATGTCTCCTAAAAACAAAGTGTGTGCAATCTGAGTATTAGGGGGAAACTCCCTGTTTCGGTGAAACCGGGGTAGATCTTGTCACAACATGTTCCCAAACATGGTTTTACATCATCACATGATCTAAACAAACCTAAAACAAGAGAGGGATACACCGGGCTACCCCTGTCAGAAGAAAGTCTAGGTGGGTAGACGATCTGAGGCCCGCGGATCAGGGTTCCGTAGGAAGAAGCGCTTCGGGGCATCGGAACACCTCCAAACCATGCATGTGACCCTAGCATGTGTAATGAAGTGTGGTGGCATGCTCAAAACTCCTAAACCTGGTTCCCAAGTGTGACCCCCTTCACAGACATGCGCTGTCCCCTAAAAACAAAGTGTCTACAATCTGAGTATTAGGGGGAAACTCCCTGTTTCGGTGAAACCGGGGTAGATCTTGTCACAACATGTTCCCAAACATGGTTTTACATAATCACATGACCTAACCAAGAGCAAAACAAGAGAGGGATACACCAGGCTACCCCTGTCAGAAGAAAGTCTAGGGGGGTAGATGATCTGAGGCCCGCGGATCACGGTTCCGCAGGAAGAAGCGCTTCGGGGCATCGGAACACCTCCAAACCATGCATGTGACCCTAGCATGTGTAATGAAGTGTGGTGGCATGCTCAAAACTCCTAAACCTGGTTCCCAAGTGTGACCCCTTCGCAGACATGCGCTGTCCCCTAAAAACAAAGTGTCTGCAATCTGAGTATTAGGGGAACGTTTCGGTGAAACCGGGGTAGATCTTGTCACAACATGTTCCCAAACATGGTTTTACATCATCACATGACCTAACCAAGCCTAAAACAAGAGAGGGATACACCGGGATACCCCTATCAGAAGAAAGTCTAGGGGGTAGACGATCCAAGGCCCGCGGATCAGGGTTCCGCGGGAAGAAGCGCTTTGGGGCATCGGAACACCTCCAAACCATGCATGTGACCCTAGCATGTGTAATCAAGTGTGGTGGAATGCTCAAAACTCCTAAACCTGGTTCCCAAGTGTGACCCCCTTCGCAGACATGCGCTGTCTCCTAAAAACAAAGTGTCTGCAATCTAACTATTAGGGGGAAACTCCCCGTTTCGGTGAAACCGGGGTAGACCTTGTCACAACATGTTCCCAAACATGGTTTTACATCATCGGATGACCTAAATAAGAGCAAAACAAGAGAGGGATACACCGTCCTACCCTTGTAAGAAGAAAGTCTAGGGGGTAGACGATCCGAGGCACGCGAATTAGGGTTCCGCAGGAAGAAGCGCTTCGGGGCATCGGAACACCTCCAAACCCTGCATGTGACTCTAGCATGTGTAATGAAGTGTGGTGGCATGCTCAAAACTCCTAAACCTGGTTCCCAAGTGTAACCCCCTTCGCAGACATGCGCTGTCCCCTAAAAACAAAGTGTCTGCCATCTGAGTATTAGGGGGAAACTCCCCGTTTCGGTAAAACCGGGGTAGATCTTGTCACAACATGTTCCCAAACATGGTTTTACATCTTCACATGACCTAACCAAGCCTAAAACAAGAGAGGGATACACCGGGCTACCCCTGTCAGAAGAAAGTCTAGGGGGTAGACGATCCGAGGCCCGCAGATCAGGGTTTCGCAGGAAGAAGCGCTCTGGGGCATCGGAACACCTCCAAAACATGCATGTGACCCTATCATGTGTAATTAAATGTGGTGGCATGCTCAAAACTCCTAAACCTGGCTCCCAAGTGTGACCCCCTTCGTAGACATGCGATGTCTCCTAAAAACAAAGTGTGTGCAATTTGAGTATTAGGGGGAAACTCCCCGTTTCGGTGAAACCGGGGTAGATATTGTCACAACATGTTCCCAAACATGGTTTTACATCATCACATGACCTAACAAAGAGCAAAACAAGAGAGGGATACACCGGGCTACCCCTGTCAGAAGAAAGTCTAGGGGGGTAGACGATCCGAGGCCCGCGGATCAGGGTTCCGTAGGAAGAAGCGCTTCGGGGCATCGGAACACCTCCAAACCATGAATGTGACCCTAGCATGTGTAATGAAGTGTGGTGGCATGCTCAAAACTCCTAAACCTGGTTCCCAAGTGTGACCCCCTTCACAGACATGCGCTGTCCCCTAAAAACAAAGTGTCTACAATCTGAGTATTAGGGGGAAACTCCCTGTTTCGGTGAAACCGGGGTAGATCTTGTCACAACATGTTCCCAAACATGGTTTTACATAATCACATGACCTAACCAAGAGCAAAACAAGAGAGGGATACACCGGGCTACCCCTGTCAGAAGAAAGTCTAGGGGGTAGATGATCCGAGGCCCACGGATCAGGGTTCCGCGGGAAGAAGCGCTTCGGGGCATCGGAACACCTCCAAACCATGCATGTGACCCTAGCATGTGTAATGAAGTGTGGTGGCATCCTCAAAACTCCTAAACCTGGTTCCCAAGCGTGACCCCCTTTGCAGACATGCGCTGTCCCCTAAAAACAAAGTGTCTGCAATCTGAGTATTAGGGGAACGTTTCGCTGAAACCGGGGTAGATCTTGTCATAGCATGTTCCCAAACATGGTTTTACATCATCACATGACCTAACCAAGCCTAAAACAAGAGAGGGATACACCGGGATACCCCTATCAGAAGAAAGTCTAGGGGGTAGACGATCCAAGGCCTGCGGATCAGGGTTCCGCGGGAAGAAGCGCTTCGGGGCATCGGAACACCTCCAAACCATGCATGTGACCCTAGCATGTGTAATCAAGTGTGGTGGAATGCTCAAAACTCCTAAACCTGGTTCCCAAGTGTGACCCCCTTCGCAGACATGCGCTGTCTCCTAAAAACAAAGTGTCTGCAATCTAACTATTAGGGGGAAACTCCCCGTTTCGGTGAAACCGGGGTAGACCTTGTCACAACATGTTCCCAAACATGGTTTTACATCATCGGATGACCTAAATAAGAGCAAAACAAGAGAGGGATACACCGTCCTACCCTTGTAAGAAGAAAGTCTAGGGGGTAGACGATCCGAGGCACGCGAATTAGGGTTCCGCAGGAAGAAGCGCTTCGGGGCATCGGAACACCTCCAAACCCTGCATGTGACTCTAGCATGTGTAATGAAGTGTGGTGTCATGCTCAAAACTCCTAAACCTGGTTCCCAAGTGTGACCCCCTTCGCAGACATGCGCTGTCCCTAAAAACAAAGTGTCTGCCATCTGAGTATTAGGGGGAAACTCCCGTTTGTAAAACGGGGTAGATCTTGTCACAACATGTTCCCAAACATGGTTTTACATCATCACATGACCTAACCAAGCCTAAAACAAGAGAGGGATACACCGGGCTACCCCTGTCAGAAGAAAGTCTAGGGGGTAGACGATCCGAGGCCCGCAGATCAGGGTTCCGCAGGAAGAAGCGCTTCGGGGCATCGGAACACCTCCAAACCATGCATGTGACCCTATCATGTGTAATTAAATGTGGTGGCATGCTCAAAACTCCTAAACCTGGCTCCCAAGTGTGACCCCCTTCGTAGACATGCGATGTCTCCTAAAAACAAAGTGTGTGCAATTTGAGTATTAGGGGGAAACTCCCCGTTTCGGTGAAACCGGGGTAGATATTGTCACAACATGTTCCCAAACATTGTTTTACATCCTCACATGACCTAACAAAGAGCAAAACAAGAGAGGGATACACCGGGCTACTCCTGTTAGAAGAAAGTCTAGGTGGGTCGATGATCCGAGGCCCGCAGATCAGGGTTCCGTAGGAAGAAGCGCTTCGGGGCATCGGAACACCTCCAAACCATGCATGTGAAACTAGCATGTGTAATGAAGTGTGGTGGCATGCTCAAAACTCCTAAACCTAGTTCCCAAGTGTGACCCCCTTCACAGACATGCGTTGTCCCCTAAAAACAAAGTGTCTACAATCTGAGTATTAGGGGGAAACTCCCCGTTTCGGTGAAACCGGGGTAGATCTTGTCACAACATGTTCCCAAACATGGTTTTACATCATAACATGACCTAACCAAGATAAAAACAAGAGAGGGATACACCGGGCTACCCCTGTCAGAAGAAAGTCTAGGGGGGTAGACGATCTGAGGCCCGCGGATCAGGGTTCCGCGGGAAGAAGCGCTTCGGGGCATCGGAACACCTCCAAACCATGGATGTGACCTTAGCATGTGTAATGAAGTGTGGTGGAATGATCAAAACTCCTAAACCTGGTTCCCAAGTGTGACCCCCTTTGCAGACATGCGCTGTCTCCTAAAAACAAAGTGTCTGCAATCTGAGTATTAGGGGGAAACTCCCCGTTTCGGTGAAACCGGGGTAGATCTTGTCACAACATGTTCCCAAACATGGTTTTACATCATCGCATGACCTAACTAAGAGAAAAACAAGAGAGGGATACACCGGGCTACCCCTGTCAGAAGAAAGTCTAGGGGGGTAGACGATCCGAGGCCCGCGGATCAGGGTTACGCAGGAAGAAGCGCTTCGGGGCATCAGAACATGTCCAAACCATGTATGTGACCCTATCATGTGTAATGAAGTGTGGTGGCATGCTCAAAACTCCTAAACCTGGTTCCCAAGTGTGACCCCCTTCGCAGACATGCGATGTCTCCTAAAAACAAAGTGTGAACAATCTGAGTATTAGGGGGAAACTCCCCGTTTTGGTGAAACCGGGGTAGATCTTGTCACAACATGTTCCCAAACATGGTTTTACATCATCAAATGACCTAAACAAGAGCAAAACAAGAGAGGGATACACCGGGTTACCCCTATCAGAAGAAAGTCTAGGGGGTAGACGATCCGAAGCCCGTGGATCAGGGTTCTGTAGGAAGAAGCGCTTCGTGGCATCGGAACACCTCCAAACCATGCATGTGACCCTAGCATGTGTAATGAAGTGTGGTGGCATGCTAAAAACTCCTAAACCTGGTTCCCAAGTGTGACCCTCTTCGCAGACATGCGATGTCTCCTAAAAACAAAGCGTCTCCAATCCGAGTATTAGGGGGAACTCCCCATTTCGGTGAAACCGGGGTAGATCTTGTCACAACATGTTCCCAAACATGGTTTTACATCATCACATGACCTAACCAAGCGTAAAACAAGAGAGGGATACACCAGGCTACCCCTGTTAGAAGAAAGTCTAGGGGGGTAGACGATTCGAGGCCCGTAGATCAGGGTTCCGCAGGAAGAAGCGCTTTGGGGCATCAGAACACCTCCAAACCATGCATGTGACCCTAGCATGTGTAATTAAGTGTGGTGGCATGCTCAAAACTCCTAAACCTGGTTCCTAAGTGTGACTGCCTTCGCAGACATGCGATGTCTCCTAAAAACAAAGTGTGTGCAATCTGAGTATTAGGGGGAAACTCCCCGTTTTGGTGAAACCGGGGTAGATCTTGTCACAACATGTTCCCAAACATGGTTTTACATCATCACATGACCTAACCAAGAGCAAAACAAGAGAGGGATACACCGGGCTACCCCTGTCAGAAGAAAGTCTAGGGGGGTAGACGATCCGAGGCCCGCGGATCAGGGTTCCGCAGGAAGAAGCGCTTTGGGGCATCAGAACACCTCCAAACCATGCATGTGACCCTAGCATGTGTAATGAAGTGTGGTGGCTTGCTAAAAACTCCTAAACCCGGTTCCCAAGTCTGACCCCCTTTGCAGAGATGCGATGTCTCCTAGAAACAAAGTGTGTGCAATCTGAGTATTAGGGGGAAACTCCCCGTTTTGGTGAAACCGGGGTAGATCTTGTCACAACATGTTCCCAAACAGGGTTTTACATCTTCACATGACCTAACCAAGCCTAAAACAAGAGAGGGATACACCGGGCTACCCCTGTCTGAAGAAAGTCTAGGGGGTTGACGATCCGAGGCCCGCAGATCAGGGTTCCGCAGGAAGAAGCGCTTTGGGGCATCGGAACACCTCCAAAACATGCATGTGACCCTATCATGTGTAATTAAATGTGGTGGCATGCTCAAAACTCCTAAACCTGGCTCCCAAGTGTGACCCCCTTCGTAGACATGCGATGTCTCCTAAAAACAAAGTGTGTGCAATTTGAGTATTAGGGGGAAACTCCCCGTTACGGTGAAACCGGGGTAGATCTTGTCACAACA
This sequence comes from Avena insularis, assembly GCA_023614405.1. Lineage (NCBI taxonomy): Eukaryota > Viridiplantae > Streptophyta > Magnoliopsida > Poales > Poaceae > Avena > Avena insularis. The sequence continues at coordinate 125,900,651 of CM042686.1, read as the reverse complement.
TGTTCCCAAACATGGTTTTACATCCTCCCATGACCTAACCAAGAGCAAAACAAGAGAGGGATACACCGGGCTACTCCTGTCAGAAGAAAGTCTAGGTGGGTAGACGATCCGAGGCCCGCAGATCAGGGTTCCGTAGGAAGAAGCGCTTCGGGGCATCGGAACACCTCCAAACCATGCATGTGAAACTATCATGTGTAATGAAGTGTGGTGGCATGATCAAAACTCCTAAACCTGGTTCCCAAGTGTGACCCCCTTCACAGACATGCGTTGTCCCCTAAAAACAAAGTGTCTGCAATCTGAGTATTAGGGGGAAACTCCCCGTTTCGGTGAAACCGGGGTAGATCTTGTCACAACATGTTCCCAAACATGGTTTTACATCATCACATGACCTAACCAAGAGCAAAACAAGAGAGGGATACACCGGGCTACCCCTGTCAGAAGAAAGTCTAGGGGGGTAGACGATCCGAGGCCCGCGGATCAGGGTTCCGCAGGAAGAAGCGCTTCGGGGCATCGGAACACCTCCAAACCATGCATGTGACCCTAGCATGTGTAATTAAGTGTGGTGGCATGCTCAAAACTCCTAAACCTGGTTCCCAAGTGTGACCCCCTTTGCAGACATGCGATGTCCCCTAAAAACAAAGTGTCTGCAATCTGAGTATTAGGGGGAAACTCCCCGTTTCGGTGAAACCGGGGTTGATCTTGTCACAAAATGTTCCCAAACATGGTTTTACGTCATCGCATGACCTAACTAAGAGAAAAACAAGAGAGGGATACACCGGCCTACCCCTGTGAGATGAAAGTCTAAGGGGGAAGACGATCCGAGGCCCGTGGATCAGGGTTTCGCAGGAAGAAGCGCTTCGGGGCATCAGAACAAGTCCAAACCATGTATGTGACCCTATCATGTGTAATGAAGTGTGGTGGCATGCTCAAAACTCCTAAACCTGGTTCCCAAGTGTGACCCCCTTCGCAGACATGCGATGTCTCCTAAAAACAAAGTGTGAACAATCTGAGTATTAGGGGGAAACTCCCCGTTTTGGTGAAACCGGGGTAGATCTTGTCACAACATGTTCCCAAACATGGTTTTACATCATCAAATGACCTAAAAAAGTTCAAAACAAGAGAGGGATACACCGGGTTACCCCTATCAGAAGAAAGTCTAGGGGGTAGACGATCCGAAGCCCGCAGATCAGGGTTCTGTAGGAAGAAGCGCTTCGTGGCATCGGAACACCTCCAAAACATGCATGTGACCCTAGCATGTGTAATTAAATGTGGTGGCATGCTCAAAACTCCTAAACCTGGCTCCCAAGTGTGACCCCCTTCGTAGACATGCGATGTCTCCTAAAAACAAAGTGTGTGCAATTTGAGTATTAGGGGGAAACTCCCCGTTACGGTGAAACCGGGGTAGATCTTGTCACAACATGTTCCCAAACTTGGTTTTACATCCTCACATGACCTAACCAATAGAAAAACAAGAGAGGGATACACCGGGCTACTCCTGTCAGAAAAAAGTCTAGGTGGGTAGACGATCTGAGGCCCGCAGATCAGGGTTCCGTAGGAAGAAGCGCTTCGGGGCATCGGAACACCTCCAAACCATGCATGTGAAACTAGCATGTGTAATGAAGTGTGGTGGCATGCTCAAAACTCCTAAACCTGGTTCCCAAGTGTGACCCCCTTCACAGACATGCGTTGTCCCCTAAAAACAAGGTGTTTGCAATCTGAGTATTAGGGGGAAACTCCCCGTTTCGGTGAAACCGGGGTAGATCTTGTCACAACATGTTCCCAAAGATGGTTTTACATCATAACATGACCTAACCAAGATAAAAACAAGATAGGGATACACCGGGCTACCCCTGTCAGAAGAAAGTCTAGGGGGCTAGACGATCTGAGGCCCGCGGATCTGGGTTCCGCGGGAAGAAGCGCTTCGGGGCATCGGAAGACCTCCAAACCATGCATGTGACCTTAGCATGTGTAATGAGGTGTGGTGGCATGCTAAAAACCCCTAAACCTGGTTCCCAAGTGTGACCCCATTTGCAGACATGCGCTGTCTCCTAAAAACAAAGTGTCTGCAATCTGAGTATTAGGGGGAAACTCCCCGTTTCGGTGAAACCGGGGTTGATCTTGTCACAAAATGTTCCCAAACATGGTTTTACGTCATCGCATGACCTAACTAAGAGAAAAACAAGAGAGGGATACACCGGCCTACCCCTGTGAGAAGAAAGTCTAAGGGGGAAGACGATCCGAGGCCCGTGGATCAGGGTTTCGCAGGAAGAAGCGCTTCGGGGCATCAGAACAAGTCCAAACCATGTATGTGACCCTATCATGTGTAATGAAGTGTGGTGGCATGCTCAAAACTCCTAAACCTGGTTCCCAAGTGTGACCCCCTTCGCAGACATTCGATGTCTCCTAAAAACAAAGTGTGAACAATCTGAGTATTAGGGGGAAACTCCCCGTTTTGGTGAAACCGGGGTAGATCTTGTCACAACATGTGCCCAAACATGGTTTTACATCATCAAATGACCTAAAAAAGTTCAAAACAAGAGAGGGATACACCGGGTTACCCCTATCAGAAGAAAGTCTAGGGGGTAGACGATCCGAGGCCCGCAGATCAGGGTTCTGTAGGAAGAAGCGCTTCGTGGCATCGGAACACCTCCAAACCATGCATGTGACCCTAGCATGTGTAATGAAGTGTGGTGGCATGCTAAAAACTCCTAAACCTGGTTCCCAAGTGTGACCCTCTTCGCAAACATGCGTTGTCCCCTAAAAACAAAGTGTCTGCAATCTGAGTATTAGGGGGAAACTCCCCATTTCGGTGAAACCGGGGTAGATCTTGTCACAACATGTTCCCAAACATGGTTTTACATCATCACATGACCTAACCAAGTGTAAAAAAAGAGAGGGATACACCAGGCTACCCCTGTTAGAAGAAAGTCTAGGGGGGTAGACGATTCGAGGCCCGTAGATCAGGGTTCCGCAGGAAGAAGCGCTTTGGGGCATCAGAACACCTCCAAACCATGCATGTGACCCTAGCATGCGTAATGAAGTGTGGTGGCATGCTCAAAACTCCTAAACCTGGTTCCTAAGTGTGACCGCCTTCGCAGACATGCGATGTCTCCTAAAAACAAAGTGTGTGCAATCTGAGTATTAGGGGGAAACTCCCCGTTTCGGTGAAACCGGGGTAGATCTTGTCACAACATGTTCCCAAACATGGTTTTACATCATCACATGACCTAACCAAGAGCAAAACAAGAGAGGGATACACCAGGCTACCCCTGTCAGAAGAAAGTCTAGGGGGGTAGACGATCCGAGGGCTGCGGATCAGGGTTCCATGGGAAGAAGCGCTTTGGGGCATCAGAACACCTCCAAACCATGCATGTGACCCTAGCATGTGTAATTAAGTGTGGTGGCATGCTCAAAACTCTTAAACCTGGTTCCCAAGTGTGACCCCTTTCACAGACATGCGCTGTCCCCTAAAAAAAAAGTGTCTGCAATCTGAGTATTAGGGGGAAACTCCCCGTTTCGGTGAAACCGTGGTAGATCTTGTCACAACATGTTCCCAAAAAAGGTTTTCCATCATAACATGACCTAACCAAGAGAGGGATACACCGGGCTACCCCTGTCAGAAGAAAGTCTAGGGGGGTAGACGATCCGAGGCCCGCGGATCAGGGTTCCGCAGGAAGAAGCGCTTTGGGGCATCAGAACACCTCCAAACCATGCATGTGACCCTAGCATGTGTAATGAAGTGTGGTGGCTTGCTAAAACCTCCTAAACCCGGTTCCCAAGTGTGACCCCCTTTGCAGACATGCGATGTCTCCTAGAAACAAAGTGTGTGCAATCTGAGTATTAGGGGGAAACTCCCCGTTTTGGTGAAACCGGGGTAGATCTTGTCACAACATGTTCCCAAACATGGTTTTACATCATCACATGACCTAACCAAGAGCAAAACAAGAGAGGGATACACCGGGTACCCCTGTCAGAAGAAAGTCTAGGGGGGTAGACGATCCGAGGCTCGCGGATCAGGGTTCCGCAGGAAGAAGCGCTTCGGGGCATCGGAACACCTCCAAACCATGCATGTGACCCTAGAATGTGTAATGAAGTGTGCTGGCATGCTCAAAACTCCTAAACCTTGTTCCCAAGCGTGACCCCCTTCGTAGACATGCGCTGTCCCCTAAAAACAAAGTGTCTACAGTCTGAGTATTAGGGGATAACTCCCCGTTTCGGTGAAACCGGGGTAGATCTTGTCACAACATGTTCCCAAACTTGGTTTTACATCATCACATGACCTAACCAAGCCTAAAACAAGAGAGGGATACACCGGGCTACCCCTGTCAGAAGAAAGTCTAGGGGGGTAGACGATCCGAGGCCCGCGGATCAGGGTTCCGTAGGAAGAAGCGCTTCGGGGCATCGGAACACCTCCAAACCATGCATGTGACCCTATCATGTGTAATGAAGTGTGGTGGCATGCTCAAAACTCCTAAACCTGGTTCCCAAGTGTGACCCCCTTCGCAGACATGCGATGTCTCCTAAAAACAAAGTGTGTGCAATCTGAGTATTAGGGGGAAACTCCCTGTTTCGGTGAAACCGGGGTAGATCTTGTCACAACATGTTCCCAAACATGGTTTTACATCATCACATGACCTAACCAAGAGCAAAACAAGAGAGGGATACACCAGGCTAGCCCTATCAGAAGAAAGTCTAGGTGGGTAGACGATCCGAGGCCGGCGGATCAGGGTTCTGCAGGAAGAAGCGCTTCGAGGCATCGGAACACCTCCAAACCATGCATGTGACCCTAGCATGTGTAATGAAGTGTGGTGGAATGCACAAAACTCCTAAACCTGGTTCCCAAGTGTGACCCCCTTCACAGACATGCGCTGTCCCCTAAAAACAAAGTGTCTGCAATCTGAGTATTATGGGGAAACTCCCCGTTTCGGTGAAACCGGGGTAGATCTTGTCACAACATGTTCCCAAACATGGTTTTATATCATAACATGACATAACCAAGAGAAAAACAAGAGAGGGATACAGCGGGTTACCCCTGTCAGAAGAAAGTCTAGGGGGTAGACGATCCGAGGTCCGCGGATCTGGGTTCCACAGGAAGAAGCTCTTCGGGGCATCAGAACACCTCCAAACCATGCATGTGAACCTAGCATGTGTAATGAAGTGTGGTGGCTTGCTAAAAACTCCTAAACCTGGTTCCCAAGTGTGACCCCCTTCGCAGACATGCGATGTCTCCTAAAAACAAAGTGTGTGCAATCTGAGTATTAGGAGGAAACTCCCAGTTTCGGTGAAACCGGGGTAGATCTTGTCACAACATGTTCCCAAACATGGTTTTACATCATCACATGACCTAAACAAGAGAAAAACAAGAGAGGGATACACCGGGCTACCCCTGTCAGAAGAAAGTCTAGGGGGTAGACGATCCGAGGCCATGGATCGTGGTTCATGAGGAAGAAGCGCTTTGGGGTATCGGAACACCTCCAAACCATGAATGTGACCCTAGCATGTGCAATGAAGTGTGGTGGCATGTTCAAAACTCCTAAACCTGGTTCCCAAGCGTGACCCCCTTCGCAGACATGCGCTGTCCCCTAAAAACAAAGTGTCTGCAGTCTGAGTATTAGGGGAAAACTCCCCGTTTCGGTGAAACCGGGGTAGATCTTATCACAACATGTTCCCAAACATGGTTTTACATAATCACATGACCTAACCAAGCCTAAAACAAGAGAGGGATACACCAGGCTACCCCTGTCAGAAGAAAGTCTAGGGGGGTAGACGATCTGAGGCCATCGGATCAGGGTTCCGCGGGAAGAAGCGCTTCGGGGTATCGGAGCACCTCCAAACCATGCATGTGACCCTATCATGTGTAATGAAGTGTGGTGGCATGCTCAAAACTCCTAAACCTAGTTCCCAAGTGTGACCCCCTTCGCAGACATGCGTTGTCTCCTAAAAACAAAGTGTCTGCAATCTGAGTATTAGGGGGAAACTCCCCGTTTCGGTGAAACCGGGGTAGATCTTGTCACAACATGTTCCCAAACATGGTTTTACATCATCCCATGACCTAACTAAGAGAAAAACAAGAGAGGGATACACCGGCCTACCCCTGTGAGAAGAAAGTCTAGGGGGGTAGACGATCTGAGGCCCGCGGATCAGGGTTCCGCAAGAAGAAGCGCTTCGGGGCATCAGAACACCTCCAAACCATGTATGTGACCCTATCATGTGTAATGAAGTGTGGTGGAATGCTCAAAACTCCTAAACCTGGTTCCCAAGTGTGACCCCCTTCGTAGACATGCGTTGTCCCTTAAAAACAAAGTGTTTGCAATCTGAGTATTAGGGGAAACTACCCGTTTCGGTGAAACCGGGGTAGATCTTGTCACAGCATGTTCCCAAACATGATTTTACATCATCACATGACCTAACCAAACCTAAAACAAGAGAGGGATACACCGGGCTACCCCTGTCAGAAGAAATTCTAGGGGGGTAGACGATCCGAGGCCCGCGGATCAGGGTTCCGCAGGAAGAAGCGCTTCGGGGCATCGGAACACCTCCAAACCATGCATGTGACCCTAGCATGTGTAATGAAGTGTGGTGGCATGCTCAAAACTCCTAAACCTGGTTCCCAAGTGTGACCCCCTTCATAGACATGTGCTGTCCCCTAAAAACAAAGTGTCTGCAATCTGAGTATTAGGGGGAAACTCCCTGTTTCGGTGAAACCGGGGTAGATCTTGTCACAACATGTTCCCAAACATGTTTTTACATCATCACATGACCTAACCAAGCCTAAAACAAGAGAGGGATACACCGGGCTACCCCTGTCAGAAGAAAGTCTAGGGGGGTAGACGATCCGAGGCCCGCGGATCAGGGTTCCGCAGGAAGAAGCGCTTCGGGGCATCAGAACACCTCCAAACCATGCATGTGACCCTAGCATGTGTAATTAAGTGTGGTGGCATGCTCAAAACTCCTAAACCTGGTTCCCAAGTGTGACCCCCTTCGCAGACATGCGATGTCTCCTAAAAACAAAGTGTGTGCAATCTGAGTATTAGGGGGAAACTCCCCGTTTCGGTGAAACCGGGGTAGATCTTGTCACACCATGTTCCCAAACATGGTTTTACATCATCACATGACCTAACCAAGAGAAAAACAAGAGAGGGATACACCGGGCTACCCCTGTCAGAAGAAAGTCTAGGGGGGTAGACGATCCGAGGCCCGCGGATCAGGGTTCCGCAGGAAGAAGCGCTTCGGGGCATCGGAACACCTCCAAACCATGCATGTGACCCTAGCATGTGTAATGAAGTGTGGTGGCATGCTCAAAACTCCTAAACCTGGTTCCCAAGTGTGACCCCCTTCGCAGACATGCGTTGTCCCCTAAAAACAAAGTGTCTGCAATCTGAGTATTAGGGGGAAACTCCCTGTTTCGGTGAAACCGGGGTAGATCTTGTCACAACATGTTCCCAAACATGGTTTTACATCATCACATGACCTAAATAAGAGCAAAACAAGAGAGGGATACACCGGGCTACCCCTGTTAGAAGAAAGTCTAGGGGGTAGACGATCCGAGGCCCGCGGATCAGGGTTCCGCAGGAAGAAGCGCTTCGGGGCATCGGAACACCTCCAAACCATTAATGTGACCCTAGAATGTGTAATGAAGTGTGGTGGCATGCTCAAAACTCCTAAACCTGGTTCCCAAGTGTGACCCCCTTCGCAGACATGCGATGTCTCCTAAAAACAAAGTGTGTGCAATCTGAGTATTAGGGGGAAACTCCCCGTTTCGGTGAAACCGGGGTAGATCTTGTCACAACATGTTCCCAAACATGGTTTTACATCATCACATGACCTAACCAAGAGCAAAACAAGATAGGGATACACCGGGCTACCCCTGTCAGAAGAAAGTCTAGGGGGTAGACGATCCGAGGCACGCGGATCAGGGTTCCATAGGAAGAAGCGCTTCGGGGCATCGGAACACCTCCAAACCATGCATGTGACCCTAGCATGTGTAATGAAGTGTGGTGGCATGCTCAAAACTCCTAAACCTGGTTCCCAAGTGTGACCCCCTTCGCAGACATGCAATGTCTCCTAAAAACAAAGTGTGAACAATCTGAGTATTAGGGGGAAACTCCCCGTTTCGGTGAAACCGGGGTAGATCTTGTCACAACATGTTCCCAAACATGGGTTTACATCATCGCATGACCTAACTAAGAGCAAAAAAAGAGAGGGATACACCGGCCTACCCCTGTGAGAAGAAAGTCTAGGGGGTAGCCGATCTGAGGCCCGCGGATCAGGGTTCCGCAAGAAGAAGCGCTTCGGGGCATCAGAACACCTCCAAACCATGCATGTGACCCTAGCATGTGTAATGAAGTGTGGTGGCATGCTAAAAACTCCTAAACCTGGTTCCCAAGTGTGACCCTCTTCGCAGACATGCGTTGTCCCCTAAAAACAAAGTGTCTGCAATCTGAGTATTAGGGGGAAAATCCCAGTTTCGGTGAAACCGGGGTAGATCTTGTCACAAAATGTTCCCAAACATGGTTTTACATCATCACATGACCTAACCAAGAGAGGGATACACCGGGCTACCCCTGTCAGAAGAAAGTCTAGGGGGTAGACGATCCGAGGCCCGCGGATCAGGGTTCCGCAGGAAGAAGCGCTTTGGGGCATCAGAACACCTCCAAACCATGCATGTGACCCTAGAATGTGTAATGAAGTGTGGTAGCATGCTCAAAACTCTTAAACCTGGGTCCCAAGTGTGAACCCCTTCACAGACATGCGTCGTCCCTTAAAAACAAAGTGTCTGCAATCTGAGTATTAGGGGGAAACTCCCCGTTTCGGTGAAACCGGGGTAGATCTTGTCACAACATGTTCCCAAACATGGTTTTACATCATCACATGACCTAAACAAGAGAAAAACAAGAGAGGGATACACCGGGCTACCCCTGTCAGAAGAAAGTCTAGGGGGGTAGACGATCCGAGGCCCGCGGATTAGGGTTCCGCAGGAAGAAGCGCTTCGGGGCATCGGAACACCTCCAAACCATTAATGTGACCCTAGAATGTCTAATGAAGTGTGCTGGCACGATCAAAACTCCCAAACCTGGTTCCCAAGTGTGACCCCCTTCGTAGACATGCGATGTCTCCTAAAACAAAGTGTGTGCAATTTGAGTATTAGGGGGAAACTCCCCGTTTCGGTGAAACCGGGGTAGATCTTGTCACAACATGTTCCCAAACATGGTTTTACATCATCACATGACCTAACCAAGACTAAAACAAGAGAGGGATACACCGGGCTACCCCTGTCAGAAGAAAGTCTAGGGGGGTAGACGATCCGAGGCCCGCGGATCAGGGTTCCGCAGGAAGAAGCGCTTCGGGGCATCAGAACACCTCCAAACCATGCATGTGACCCTAGCATGTGTAATGAAGTGTGGTGGCATGCTAAAAACTCCTAAACATGGTTCCCAAGTGTGACCTTCGCAGACATGCGATGTCTCCTAAAAACAAAGTGTGTGCAATCTGAGTATTAGGGGAAAACTCCCTGTTTCGGTGAAACCGAGGTAGATCTTGTCACAACATGTTCCCAAACATGGTTTTACATCATCACATGACCTAACCAAGCCTAAAACAAGAGAGGGATACACCGGGCTACCCCTGTCAGAAGAAAGTCTATGGGGGTAGACGATCTGAGGCCCGCGGATCAGGGTTCCGCGGGAAGAAGCGCTTCGGGGCATCGGAACACCTCCAAACCATGCATGTGACCCTAGCATGTGTAATGAAGTGTGGTGGCATGCTCAAAACTCCTAAACCTGGTTCCCAAGTGTGACCCCCTTCGCAGACATGCGTTGTCTCCCAAAAACAAAGTGTCTGCAATCTGAGTATTAGGGGGAAACTCCCCGTTTCGGTGAAACCGGGGTAGATCTTGTCACAACATGTTCCCAAACATGGTTTTACATCATCGCATGACCTAACTAAGAGCAAAACAAGAGAGGGATACACCGGGCTACCCCTGTCAGAAGAAAGTCTAGGGGGGTAGACGATCCGAGGCCCGCGGATCAGGGTTACGCAGGAAGAAGCGCTTCGGGGCATCGGAACACCTCCAAACCATGCATGTGACCCTAGCACGTATAATGAAGTGTGGTGGAATGCTCAAAACTCCTAAACCTGGTTCCCAAGTGTGACCCCCTTCGTAGACATGCGCTGTCCCCTAAAAACAAAGTGTCTGCAATCTGAGTATTAGGGGAACGTTTCGGTGAAACCGGGGTAGATCTTGTCACAACATGTTCCCAAACATGGTTTTACATCATCACATGACCTAACCAAGCCTAAAACAAGAGAGGGATACACCAGGCTACCCCTGTCAGAAGAAAGTCTAGGGGTAGACGATCTAAGAGGCCATGGATCGTGGTTCCGCAGGAAGAAGCACTTCGGGGCATCGGAACACCTCCAAACCATGCATGTGACCCTAGCATGTGTAATGAAGTGTGGTGGCATGCTCAAAACTCCTAAACCTGGTTCCCAAGTGTGACCCCCTTCGCAGACATGCGATGTCTCCTAAAAACAAAGTGTGAACAATCTGAGTATTAGGGGGAAACTCCCCGTTTTGGTGAAACCGGGGTAGATCTTGTCACAACATGTTCCCAAACATGGTTTTACATCATCAAATGACCTAACCAAGAGCAAAACAAGAGAGGGATAAACCGGGCTACCCCTGTCTAGGGGGTAGACGATCCGAGGCCCGCGGATCAGTGTGCCGCAGGAAGAAGCGCTTCGGGGCATCGGAACACCTCCAAACCGTGCATGTGACCCTAGCATTTGTAATGAAGTGTGGTGGAATGCTCAAAACTCCTAAACCTGGTTCCCAAGTGTGACCCTCTTCGCAGATATGCGTTGTCCCCTAAAAACAAAGTGTCTGCAATCTGAGTATTAGGGGGAAACTCCCCGTTTCGGTGAAACCGGGGTAGATCTTGTCACAACATGTTCCAAAACATGGTTTTACATCATCACATGACCTAACCAAGCCTAAAACAAGAGAGGGATACACCGGGCTACCCATGTCAGAAGAAAGTCTAGGGGGGTAGACGATCTGTGGCCCGCGGATCATGGTTACGCAGGAAGAAGCGCTTCTGGGCATCGGAACACCTCCCAACCATGCATGCGACCCTAGCATGTGTAATGAAGTGTGGTGGCATGCTCAAAACTCCTAAACCTGGTTCCCAAGTGTGACCCCCTTCACAGACATGCGCTGTCCCCTAAAAACAAAGTGTCTGCAATCTGAGTATTAGGGGGAAACTCCCCGTTTCGGTGAAACCAGGGTAGATCTTGTCACAACATGTTCCCAAACATGGTTTTACATCATCACATTACCTAACTAAGGTCAAAACAAGAGAGGGATACACTGGGATACCCCCGTCAGAAGAAAGTCTAGGGGGGTAGACGATCCGAGGCCCGCGGATCAGGGTTCCGTAGGAAGAAGCGCTTCGGGGCATCGGAACACCTCCAAACCATGAATGTGACCCTAGAATGTGTAATGAAGTGTGGTGGCATGCTCAAATCTCCTAAACCTGGTTCCCAAGTGTGATCCCCCTTCGCAGACATGCGATGTCTCCTAAAAACAAAGTGTGTACAATCTGAGTATTAGGGGGAAACTCCCCGTTTCGGTGAAACAGGGGTAGATCTTGTCACAACATGTTCCCAAACATGGTTTTACATCATCACATGACCTAACCAAGCCTAAATCAAGAGAGGGATACACCGGGCTACCCCTGTCAGAAGAAAGTCTAGGGGGGTAGACGATCTAAGGCCCGCGGATCAGGGTTCCGCAGGAAGAAGCGCTTCGGGGCATCAGAACACCTCCAAACCATGCATGTGACCCTAGAATGTGTAATGAAGTGTGGTGGCATGCTCAAAACTCCTAAACCTGGTTCCCAAGTGTGACCCCCTTCGCAGACATGCGATGTCTCCTAAAAACAAAGTGTGTGCAATCTGAGTATTAGGGGGAAACTCCCCGTTTCGGTGAAACCGGGGTAGATCTTGTCACAACATGTTCCCAAACATGGTTTTACATCATCACATGACCTAACCAAGAGCAAAACAAGAGAGGGATACACCGAGCTACCCCTGTCAGAAGAAAGTCTAGGTGGGTAGATGATCCGAGGCCAGCGGACCAGGGTTCCGCAGGAAGAAGCGCTTCGGGGCATCGGAACACCTCCAAACCATGCATGTGACCCTAGAATGTGTAATTAAGTGTGGTGGCATGCTCAAAACTCCTAAACCTGGTTCCCAAGTGTGACCCCCTTCGCAGACATGCGCTGTCCCCTAAAAACAAAGTGTCTGCAATCTGAGTATTAGGGGGAAACTCCCCGTTTCGGTGAAACCGGGGTAGATCTTGTCACAACATGTTCCCAAACATGGTTTTACATCATCACATGACCTAAACAAGAGCAAAACAAGAGAGGGATACACTGGGCTACCCCTGTCAGAAGAAAGTCTAGGGGGGTAGACGATCCGAGGCCCGCGGATCAGGGTTCCGTAGGAAGAAGCGCTTCGGGGCATCGGAACACCTCCAATCCATTAATGTGACCCTAGAATGTGTAATGAAGTGTGGTGGAATGTTCAAAACTCGTAAAACTAGTTCCCAAGTGTGAAACCCTTCGTAGACATGCGATGTCTCCTAAAAACAAAGTGTGTGCAATTTGAGTATTAGGGGGAAACTCCCTGTTTCGGTGAAACCGGGGTAGATCTTGTCACAACATGTTCCCAAACATGGTTTTACATCATCACATGACCTAACCAAGCCTAAAACAAGAGATAGATACACCGGGCTACCCCTGTCAGAAGAAAGTCTAGGGGGGTAGACGATCCGAGGCCCCCGGATCAGGGTTCCGCAGGGAGAAGCGCTTCGGGGCATCAGAACACCTCCAAACAATGCATGTGTCCCTAGCATGTGTAATGAAGTGTGGTGGCATGCTAAAAACTCCTAAACCTGGTTCCCAAGTGTGACCCCCTTTGCAGACATGCGATGTCTCCTAAAAACAAAGTGTGTGCAATCTGTGTATTAGGGGGAAACTCCCCGTTTCGGTGAAACCGGGGTAGATCTTGTCACATGTTCCAAAACATGGTTTTACATCATAACATGACCTAACCAAGAGCAAAGCAAGAGAGTGATACACCGGGCTACCCCTGTTAGAAGAAAGTCTAGGGGGGTAGACGATCCGAGGCCCGCGGATCAGGGTTCCGCAGGAAGAAGTGCTTCGGGGCATCGGAACACCTCCAAACCATGCATGTGAACCTAGCATGTGTAATGAAGTGTGGTGGCATGCTCAAAACTCCTAAACCTAGTTCCCAAGTGTGACCCCCTTCGCAGACATACACTGTCCCCTAAAAACAAAGTGTCTGCATTCTGAGTATTAGGGGAAAACTCCCTGTTTCGGTGAAACCGACGTAGATCTTCTCACAACATGTTCCCAAACATGGTTTTACATCATCACATGACCTAACCAAGCATAAAACAAGAGAGGGATACACCGGGCTACCCCTGTCAGAAGAAAGTCTAGGGGGGTAGACGATCCGAGGCCCGCGGATCAGGGTTACGCAGGAAGAAGCGCTTCGGGGCATCGGAACACCTCCAAACCATGCATGTGACCCTAGCATGTGTAATGAAGTGTGGTGGCATGCTCAAAACTCCTAAACCTGGTTCCCAAGTGTGACCCCCTTCGAAGACATGCGATGTCACCTAAAAACAAAGTGTCTGCAATCTGAGTATTAGGGGAACGTTTCGGTGAAACCGGGGTAGATCTTGTCACAACATGTTCCCAAACATGGTTTTACATCATCACATGACCTAACCAAGCCTAAATCAAGAGAAAGATACACCAGGCTACCCCTGTCAGAAGAAAGTCTAGGGGGTAGACGATCTGAGGCCCGTGGATCAGTGTTCCGCAGGAAGAAGCGCTTCGGGGCATCGGAACACCTCCAAACCATGCATGTGACCCTAGCATGTGTAATGAAGTGTGGTGGCATGCTCAAAACTCCTAAACCTGGTTCCCAAGTGTGACCCCCTTCGCAGACATGCGATGTCTCCTAAAAACAAAGTGTGAACAATCTGAGTATTAGGGGGAAACTCCCCGTTTTGGTGAAACCGGGGTAGATCTTGTCACAACATGTTCCCAAACATGGTTTTACATCATCAAATGACCTAACCAAGAGCAAAACAAGAGAGGGATACACCGGGCTACCCCTGTCAGAAGAAAGTCTAGGGGGTAGACGATCCGAGGCCCGCGGATCAGGGTGCCGCAGGAAGAAGCGCTTCGGGGCATCGGAACACCTCCAAACCATGCATGTGACCCTAGCATGTGTAATGAAGTGTGGTGGCATGCTCAAAACTCCTAAACCTGGTTCCCAAGTGTGACCCTCTTCGCAGACATGCGCTGTCCCCTAAAAACAAAGTGTCTGCAATCTGAGTATTAGGGGGAAACTCCCTGTTTCGGTGAAACCGGGGTAGATCTTGTCACAACATGTTCCCAAACATGGTTTTACATCATCACATGACCTAACCAAGCCTAAATCAAGAGAGGGATACACCGGGCTACCCCTGTCAGAAGAAAGTCTAGGGGGGTAGACGATCCGAGGCTGGGATCGTGGTTCATGAGAAGAAGCGCTTCAGGGCATCAGAACACCTCCAAAAGCATGCATGTGACCCTAGCATGTGTAATGAAGTGTTGTGGCAGGCTCAAAACTCCTAAACCTGGTCCCCAAGTGTGACCCTACTTCGCAGACATGCGATGTCTCCTAAAAACAAAGTGTGTGCAATCTGAGTATTAGGGGGAAACTCCCTGTTTCGGTGAAACCGGGGTAGATCTTGTCACAACATGTTCCCAAACATGGTTTTACATCATCACATGACCGAACCAAGAGCAAAACAAGAGAGGGATACACTGGGCTACCCCTGTCAGAAGAAAGTCTAGGTGGGTAGACGATCCGAGGCCCGCGGATCAGGGTTCCGCAGGAAGAAGCGCTTCGGGGCATCGGAACACCTCCAAACCATGCATGTGACCCTAGCATGTGTAATGAAGTGTGGTGGCATGCTCAAAACTCCTAAACCTGGTTCCCAAGTGTGACCCCCTTCACAGACATGCGTTGTCCCCTAAAAACAAAGTGTCTGCAATCTGAGTATTAGGGGGAAACTCCCCGTTTCGGTGAAACCGGGGTAGATCTTGTCACAACATGTTCCCAAACATGGTTTTACATCATCACATGACCTAACCAAGCCTAAAACAAGAGAGGGATACACCGGGCTACCCCTGTCAGAAGAAAGTCTAGGGGGTAGACGATCCGAGGCCCGCGGATCAGGGTTCCGCGGGAAGAAGCGCTTCGGGGCATCGGAACACCTCCAAACCATGAATGTGACCCTAGAATGTGTAATGAAGTGTGGTGGAATGCTCAAAACTCCTAAACCTGGTTCCCAAGTGTGACCCCCTTCGCAGACATGCGATGTCTCCTAAAAACAAAGTGTGTGCAATCTGAGTATTAGGGGGAAACTCCCCGTTTCGGTGAAACCGGGGTAGATCTTGTCACAACATGTTCCCAAACATGGTTTTACATCATCACATGACCTAACCAAGCATAAAACAAGAGAGGGATACACCGGGCTACCCTTGTCAGAAGAAAGTCTAGGGGGGTAGACGATCCGAGGCCCGCGGATCAGGGTTCCGCAGGAAGAAGCGCTTCGGGGCATCAGAACACCTCCAAACCATGCATGTGACCCTAGCATGTGTAATGAAGTGCGGTGGCATGCTCAAAACTCCTAAACCTGGTTCCCAAGTGTGACCCCCTTCGCAGAAATGCGCTGTCTCCCAAAAACAAAGTGTCTGCAATCTGAGTATTAGGGGGAAACTCCCCGTTTCGGTGAAACCGGGGTAGATCTTGTCACAACATGTTCCCAAACATGGTTTTACATCATCGCATGACCTAACTAAGAGCAAAACAAGAGAGGGATACACCGGGCTACCCCTGTCAGAAGAAAGTCTAGGGGGTAGACGATCCGAGGCCCGCGGATCAGGGTTACGCAGGAAGAAGCGCTTCGGGGCATCGGAACACCTCCAAAACATGCATGTGACCCTAGAATGTGTAACGAAGTGTGGTGGCATGCTCAAAACTCCTAATCCTGGTTCCCATGTGTGACCCCCTTCGTAGACATGCGCTGTCACCTAAAAACAAAGTGTCTACAATCTGAGTATTAGGGGAAACTCCCCGTTTCGGTGAAACCGGGGTAGATCTTGTCACAACATGTTCCCAAACATGGTTTTACATCATCACATGACCTAACCAAGCATAAAACAAGAGAGGGATACACCGGGCTACCCCTGTCAGAAGAAAGTCTAGGGGTAGACGATCAGGCCCGGATCGTGGTTCAGGAAGAAGCGCTTCGGGGCATCAGAACACCTCCAAACCATGCATGTGACCCTAGCATGTGTAATGAAGTGTGGTGGCATGCTCAAAACTCCTAAACCTGGTTCCCAAGTGTGACCCCCTTCGCAGACATGCGTTGTCTCCCAAAAACAAAGTGTCTGCAATCTGAGTATTAGGGGGAAACTCCCCGTTTCGGTGAAACCATGGTAGATCTTGTCACAACATGTTCCCAAACATGGTTTTACATCATCGCATGACCTAACTAAGAGCAAAACAAGAGAGGGATACACCGGGCTACCCCTGTCAGAAGAAAGTCTAGAGGAGGACATCATACAACTCGGTAGATGTTCCTCCAGCATGATGGCGTTCGAAGGATGAACGGACACATCAAAGGATACGTTCGCAACAGGTCCCGTCCAGATGGAAGCATAGCCAAGGGCTTTCTGGCCGAAGAGTGCATCTCTTTCTGCATGAATTATCTAGACATCGAGAACCCTGTCGGTCTTCCCGTCAACAGACACCTTGGCAAGCTCGCCGGGTCACCGAGAGGGTCGTCGATATCTGCATGCGCACTTGATTTTCGACGTGAGACTTTGATCGAGCAAACCTCGTCGCGCTACAGCATTTAGAACTGGTCGATCCTTGAGTGCAAGCACAAAAGGTTAATCGAGAAGAAATACGATGGCCGGGGCATCTGAGGACGCAGGAGAAATAATCAAAGAGCACAACTTAGATTTCACGCGTTGGTTTAAGCGACGCTCCTTGATAATCCCAGCGCTCGCATTCTTCTAACACGGAAAGATCATATTCACCTTGTCGCAGGGACCGATGCAAAACCTGGTGACCTATCGGCGATGATATCAACGGCTACACATTCTACATGGAGGAAAAGGACAACAAGTGTGATTATCAGAACTCAGAGCGTAACGTCGAATTCTACCCGATGACAACGTGAAGGAAAGATTCTACGGAAGAATCGAGGAGATCTGGGAGCTCGACTACTGTGGAGAAAAGGTGCCGATGTTCCGTGTCAGATGGGCAAAGAGCGTCGAAAGAGAATACCGGTATTTCACAACCATGGTTATACCCGAAGCAGCCAAATCCAAGGCCGCCGGTGCAAACGTGGCATGAAAAATGAACCGTGGGTACTGGCTACCAAAGTGGACCAATGTTTTTCATTACCGACCCGACAAATCCTAGCCGTGTTGTCGTGAGGAGAGGAAAAAGAAACATCATCGGAATGGATGGAGTCGCCAACGAGCAAGACTTCGACCGATCTGGCGATCCAAAGATTGAAGATGATGACGACTCACGATGCAAACATACATCACAAGAAGAAAAAGGACAACCCTACCCAAAAAAGGTAAATTTCGCTCGAAAGAAGAAACATTAAAGTGCGGGGCTAAATTATTTAACCGCGACAAAGAAGGGAAAAAGATTGTAAAATGCTAGCTCAAAAAATATTGTAAAACGCGTGGTCGAAAAAGATTGTAATATTAATGGACAAATTATTATGAAATTTAGTTATACTTTGAATCACCACTATTATGACATATATCACCACTTTTGGGCATTTTGGAATATTTAAAAAGTATTTTAAAAACAAAACAAAACTTGTATGGCATATATCACCACTTATGGGCATTTTTGGAACATTTAAAAGTATTTTTAAAATAAAATAAAATTGGAGCACCGTGGATTCAACCGGGTGCTCATAGTTTAGAATAGAGCTAAGAACCATTGGGATAAGAGAGTACTAGTGTTAACTAGTGGGGTGGCCGCCCTCTTATAGTAGTCAACCCACATAGGCGTGGCCACAGCCAAGTGCGCCACTTATCCATCCATTTGGCGAGTGTGGTGCGCCACGCCTATGTGGGTTGGACTAGTCAACCGCATGCCACGTCGACCCGCCTCTCTCATCCCGCATCTCACAGACACCGCCATCGCCATCAAGGCTCTCGATCCGCCACCGCTGCCTGCTGTCGATCCGCCACCGCGCGCCGCGCCTCGAGGAGGAGGAGGATCTCGCGCTTTGTGGAGGAGGAGGAGGATCTCGCGCCGCTTGTGGAGGAGGAGGATCTCGCGCCAGCCGAGGAGGTGGAGGCCACCGTCGTCCGCCCGCCGTCGTCGCCCATCGAGGTGAGCGCCGCCTCCCTCCCTCCTCTCTCCCTCTCTCTCCTCCGTCCCTCTCTCCCTCTGATGGTGGCCCGGACACGCGAGTCTCCTCCCTATCTCTCCCTCTCTCTCCCTCTGTCCCTCTCTCTCTCCTTCCCTCTCTCTCCCCTGTCTCCATGATGCTTAGGGTTCATGGTTCATGGTTGGTTCATCTCTGCTACCATTACTGTAGACTAGGAGTATGAACTAGAAGGAAGTTAGGGTTCATGGTTCATCTGTTACCATTACCAGAGACTAGGGTTCATGGTTCACAACCCCTGTGTCTGCTACCATTAGAAATAGTATTTGCAAGTATCGGAGAAGGAGGCATCATCAACAAGTCCAGGATAATTATAGGCATGTACTAGTCCAGATAATTATAGGCATGCCAACTTTCTATGATTTACTTCTATTTATGTGTAGGGATGTTTCTTAGAAATCACTCGATCACCCAAATACATGGGCTATGGTCCAGCATGGTGTATATGTTTTATTAAGGATTTTCTATTGGCTGTGATGTACTTGTGTGACTTACAAATAGATTCTGGATGCATTTAATTGTTGTCTATCAAATGTGTATTACTACAACCCTACTCTCATAAATTGATCAAAAACATATCTTGCTCACTTACTTGGCTAGCAAATGGTGCAAAGGCTGAGGTTTTATCTTGAGTCAAAGACATACTAAGGTGGTTATCCTTAGCTGATCATAAGCTAGGTAGAATGATTGTAGAGATGAAATGATTTCTAGAGTGGTGGCTAGAAAGATGATTAGATTCATTTAATTGATCTCTGCATAATGAAATGGGTATAGTGTCTGGCTCTAGTGAGATCTAATGCACTGGTTGTTGTTGTGGTGCCTCTACCTAGAGTGTGCACAGCACCAGCTGGGTAGCATGGCTTACTGTTGTGTTAAGGTAAAATTGACCTGGAAATATTTCCTGTGCCAAGGATGCATAGACTAAGGCTATAAGCACATATTA
This sequence comes from Avena insularis, assembly GCA_023614405.1. Lineage (NCBI taxonomy): Eukaryota > Viridiplantae > Streptophyta > Magnoliopsida > Poales > Poaceae > Avena > Avena insularis. The sequence continues at coordinate 125,881,134 of CM042686.1, read as the reverse complement.
TCTTATGTAAATAAGGTGACCTTATCAATGATTCCTAAACTATTTGTCTAGGAAGATGATTTATGTGATATTTGTACTTGCTTGCAGATGAGCTTAAAATATGTCTTTAGATGATGAGATGATTTAGTTAATTATAGTGGCCTTATTAGTTATCAGTTTACTCTTTGTGGAACCTTATTAACGGGTGCACAACAGCATGACCATAGTGAATATGATCTTCTACTACTTTGACTAATGTAATTGGTCAAAGGTCATACGTTCTTGATGATTTATGTGTGTGGTTCCAGCCTATGATGCAAAGGTCGAGGCACAAGATTTAAATAAAACAGATGCTTGAGTGCTCTAAAGCTTCTATGATGAGCCTTGCATCGAATTTCTATGCAAGGAGAGCTTCCCCTTTTAAAAATCTTTCATAATAGAACAGATGCTATGATTGATCATAGGAATGGATATTACCTAGTATTGCACAAGTTGCTGAAATGTGTTGTGGATGTGTTTCAATTGATTAGCTTGTTATCCTAGTTTTATACTTGAGCTCTTGATCCTTCATGGCTTATCTGGATCTACTATTTCTTGTTGATGATGCCTCCTTCTCCCGATACTTGTATATGACCAGCTACTCCTTTTCCACGATAATCACGACCATATTTGCTAGTGCTTGATCTAAAATGCT